>JAYWIR010000033.1:1299140-1899140 GCA_036172245.1 Raillietiella orientalis | reverse complement strand
TCACCGTGGCTCCCAACAATGCAATCTAAAAATACACGGCTCAAAGCGTCGCACCTAAAACCTGGCAACCACAAAGAAACGTAGCGAGGCTTGGAACGGGCCGGTTTCTTGCGAATGCCATCCGCTGGGAGGCTGGGACTGGCGGTGCACTCCGAGCTGGGGTGCTCCGAGGAGGTAATGGTTTCGAGAGATGTCTTTGGCGGAAGGAAATTCAGGAAGCACCCCCACCAGACCCAGGCTTTCGCACGTGCGGTCTTCTCACCAGGTTTTAAGCCGCTCACTGCGCACTTTTAGATGGCATTGCTGGGAGCCATGGTGATCGCTCACGTTGATGTCACGTGGAGGATCCGGACTTCACGCCAGACGGTTTCAAGCGGCTCATTTTATAGATTTCAGGGAACAGAATTACAATCTGCGGCTCGTTTTCGGCTGTCGTTTGAAAAACCTTATCGCCTCCTGCTCACGTGGGCAGGAGCCGATAAGGTCCCTCTGACCCTAACGGACCCCCTAGTCCAAGAGCGTTCAGCAAGAGAACAGGCCGATGTGCGACGTCTGCACTCCCAGCAGGACTCCGATTTTTCGAGCAAGCGCTTCCGAAGTGATTTCACAGCATCCTTCGCGGGATCCCGCGTGATTAATTGATTGAGCCGGCCGGAGGGGAACGACAAGAATCGGACGGTGCAAAACAAAGAGCTTGCTGCAGCAGCGGCATGCCATCGAGAGATATAATTGCATCCAATGAGCGATAGTTTATCACTTTCGTTCGACCATCTCCGCGGAATGTCGGAGGAGGAATAGTTCATTAATCATCGAGCGCGCGGCAAAAGTTTCGCTGTTGCGAAAAGTTTCCCAACATAGGGAAGGCCCTCCATGCTTACAAGAACGGAGTAATTGAGAGCACGGGAACAGTCCTTGGAACATCGAGTCCCCGAGTAAATGAGTTTCTCTGAGGACGAATTCGAGCACAAGATGCCGTTCTTTGTTTTGTGAAGCAAAGCAACAACAATAACAGTAACAAAAAAAAACAAAAAAAACATTTCACCCTCATTTCAGGTGGACAAAGTGGAGGGGAGGCTCAGAGCACAAAAACTTTTTGTCTGGTCAGTTGATTGCAACTGTCTCGCAGAGACGGTGGCAGCAAGGGGACATTTTGATGAAACATCCGCACGGAAAACACGCGTCTGGCGCGACTGGGAATCTTCTGTCGAGGAAAAAAAAAACTGCTAAGAGAGATCCCCAGGAGTGCAACAATCGATAGGCGCCTCGTCGCCACCTCCGAGAAGTAAGAGGGACGGATAGGAAAATCTCCCTACGTGGCACAGGCCGCAACTGGGAGCCGAACTGTTTCCCTACACTCTGAAGGTGTAAGCCGGGTGGTCTGAGGCTGCATCACACATAGGTTCTGTGAACGTTTCTTGCCCTGTTTCACATCTCAGACGCTGCTGCTGTTGCTGTTTGAGGCTGTTGAGATTTTTTCTCCATCCAGTCGGAACTTGGCTGCGGTTAGCAAGCATCATGGCTCCGATGCAGAGTAGGCGATGGTGTGTACCTGATTTGCTTTCCTTTGAAGCGTCCAGGATAGTAGGGAGCTGGATGGAAGCTTTCCTAGGGATACTGAAGAGCGACTTCACTAGGGCCGGATGACCGGAGATTTCCCAGGAAAGGTGACTGCTCTGTCAGGCGGCGGTTTCGTGCTCGGGGGCGTCTATGCCTTCCTACCGCGCCGCAACATAAGGTTTGAGAGACTTTGCTGGTTGCAAAACACCTCACCCTAGTAGAGCACTTGGCAGACAAGAGACAACTAGACCACTGGGGCGGGAGTAATCGCCCTAGGCGAACATTTATGTCGCCGGATAGGGTAGCAGCTAGAACCCAAAGCCATGATTTATGAAAAAGAAACAAAATGCAGACCTGGTTAAGCGTGGATGCCTGGTTACCTAGCTGTTGCTATGCGTCCACGGATGCAGCCCAGTTTTTGTCATATAAGTTTTCTTCTTTTTTTTTCTTTTTTGCAGCATGTGTGCGTACGCGCTCATCGTGCGAAAAATCCATTTCAAGCTCGTCCTGGCGGACATCTGCCACCTTTCATGACTGCTTAGGAATCTCCTTAGTCTGGAAGTCTCCATACTTTCCTACGGCTTCCATCTGCCATATCAGAATCATGGGGTCTAAGAAAGCGAGTTACGATGCTCCCGGGGCGCTTTGGTATCCGTGATAGAGAACTTTGATCTTCGCGGACCCGTAGAGAGACCCAGCCGATCTGTTCAAATGAACACTTGGAATACATGATATGTCCTAGTTCACGGAAACGAGAGTGAATAGGTAGCAGCTCCAGAAATGAATCCCATAATAGGCGCAGACAGAGCCGTGTTGTGATTTCGATGGTTCAAAAGATCCAAGTCCGGAGTGCCCTGCTCGATTGTGCATCATAAGGATGCAATGGGTCTCCACAAACGCAGCAGCTTGGAAAACGAGGAACAAAGAGAAAAAGCAGCGATCTGCAGGAAAGGATCCAGGAAAAAGGCAAAGAACAATGGCTGTCGAACCGCAAGTTACCCGGCACAGCACGCACACATACACACACCTGTGTGGTCCGTGGTCGAGTAGGAATTAGCGGGAAACAAATGCTGGTCTGAACAGATGCAGGGAACGAAGCAGGCGCGCCGTTCACGGGAACGAGCCTGGAAGCAGCAGCACGCGTGCTGAAGTGGCACATCACTCCGTTCTGTGACGGAAGCAGCTGCTCTTTTTTCCTGAGTGCTGTTTTCCTTAACGAAGTCATCCGCTTTCAGTCTTCAGGAGGAACCGTGGATCGCTGTGGAACGTGGGGCAGCGACCTTTTTTCTCGTCTGTGGATCTGTCCTGTTCCGCTGAGGACAGACCTCTGAGAAGATGGTCTTCCGCTTTCGGTTGAGTAAAGTGAATAATCTTCCAGGAGCTTTCATCTTCTTACGTTCCTGCTTTCGCGAGAAGGGTTCGGAGGAATTTTCTGCGTGAAGGGAGTAAGCAACAGATGGAAGCAGCATCCCTTCCCCTCAGATGAAGAATGGATGAATGAGCAGGTATCCAAGAAGCCGTGAGCAACAATACCAGGCAAGGAACAATGGGAGGTACTCGACCTTGAGACGAGGGGATCCAAGTATGCGGCTCACGTGCAAGTGTCATCTTCTCAGATTGGCTTCACGCCGGTTTCGCATCAAACGGGTTCAGGAATGCTGCTTCCTCCGACTTCCCATTGAATCATCCCCAGCAAACGAACTGGCAGTTCCTTTTTTTTTTTCTTTCCTTTCTTCCTTCTTTCTTTCTTTGTTGCTTGCAGCCCATGAATACAGAGATTCTTGGGGCGCACTCCGACGCCTCATTTTCAATCCAGAGGTCGTTTCGTTAGGCATCGAGAGGAATCATCCCCTCGTCGAGTGGCTTCGGCGGGTCCCGGCCACCATCGTGTGCTCCCTTCTTTTGGTACCTCTATGGACATCCTGGTATCTGCGTATCACGCTGTTAACGCCGTTTAACGACGAAGAGAGCGAGGGGTAGCATCCCGTTCCCCGATATCGAGGACCAATATTTAAATAAGGGCTTGCCTCGTCGGGCTCCCCTGTGGGTTCGAGTTACACCGCTCCAAATGCATTTTTTTCCCCCTCTTTTCTCCTCTAAAGGAGTTTAATGGGATGTCATCTGCTTGAAATATCGACAGGGCGCCAGTGAAAAGATGCTGTCTGGCAGAGGGACGGTTCCAACCCCCCCTCGTCTCATCCGAGATGGGGCTCGTTTTTGACTCCTGCAATCGTTTCTGCAGTGTCCGGGAATGCATCCGGAAGGAGAAGAGGTCCGAAAAGCCCCTCCACCATCCAGAAAATCCTTTCCCCCGTTTCCCTTTTTTCTTTTTTTTTCCTCATCATTGGAACAGCACTGGGAAATTCTCCCCAGCAAGACCGCGAGGACAGATCTCGATTGTCATTTGCACCGCAGGCAACTCCGCGCTAGGGACGAAGCCGCTGCTCCATTCAACAACCACAGCAGCCACCACGAACAGGCTACCCGCAACCACAACAATCCACTTCTAGCAACGCTGCGGTCGCCAAGATTGTGATTCCCACTGCTCTTCTCACTGTTGTTATCCCGAACCGCCAACATGGTTTCCTGGTGGCACACGACTGCCACCGTGGTCTCGCTGTCATCGCTGCGTCACCATCCCCTACCTTTAGAGAAGCGGAATCTGTTATTCCCGCTGAGAATCACTCTTTAACAATTAAATTAACAATATATAAACATTAAAAAATGAATTTTTCGTTGTTACCGACCGCTACTGTAACCACGGTTTTCGGCTGCTGCCGCCTGGGAGCTGTCTCAAGGCCGCCCTCTCCAGCTTCATCTCCTTTCTCTTGGTACCCGTCCCGGGCGGCCGCCGTCCCCAGCTGGACTTTTGACGGGCGTTGGCGCCGCGAGGGAATGCCGTCATCCGCCCTCTCGCGCAGCGAGAGCGCGCGCGCTTGCGCCCACTCGGCGTTGCCTCCGCGCGTTCGCTCCGTCCCAGTCGCAAGGCGCGTCGCCTCATCAGGCCGCCCGACAGATCGATTTTCTTGTTTTTGCCCGCCTCCTCGGGAAGGCTGCGGCGCTCTCGCGGGTCTGAGGGGGAAGCAACCCCAGAGCGAAAGTCGCTAAGCATCGCCTGGGAACAGGAGGCGATAGCGGGCAGGGAGCGCTGGGGAGACGAACCGCGCGGCCTTCTCACCTCCCCCGCATCCCCTGGATCTCGGCTTCGCTTGCCGGCTCCTCCGTCCGTTCCCGGTTCGGAGAGGAGAGGACCGCCTTCCTCCCCACCTGCTCCCGAAGAAGGAAGGCATACCGGTGAGGACCCTCCTGGTTTCGTCTCTCTCTCCTGGAGGGCGGAGGACGCCCAGAGGGAAGGAGGCGCAGCAGCGACGATCGTCTTCCCGCCCTCCCTCCCGAAGGATTTTGGGATGAGGGAATCTTCCACCTCCGATTTAGGAAATGACCGGACTGCCTGAGGACGGAGGAAGCACTTGGTCGCTCGCTCGTGGATCCGCTGGTGTCCGAACAGGCGACCGGACCCTCCGGCTCCCTGTCTTCCGGACTGCCGGCGGACAGAAGACACGGCGACGCAAGCCGCCGTCGGACTCGCAGGCCCTGTCCGGAATGGCTGGCGCTCCAAACCTTCCGGGAAGGGACCGTGAAGGGGACCCCGTCTCCTTCCGCGATCTTTGTTCCTCCCTTGTGCGGGACGTCCTGCAACCAGTCGCAGCCCCAGCAGCGCTTTGCTGCCTCCGCAGAATCGTGGTGGCGTGGAGCGACACCAACGGAGGGAAGAACGACAGGGTCGACATCCACTTCGCTCTCCGCTTTCTGCGGACAGCGGTCAGCTGGACCCAACTGGACGGCAATATCAAGCAAGACCTTGCTGACCCCTTCCCGTACCCTCCCTCTCCTAAAACTGTTTTATTTTGGTTTGTTTCTCTTTTTTTGCTTACCCTTTCCCCTCTGCTGTGGTGGACCGCACCGGTCTGCGAACCGGTGAAGTGGTAGGTTGTATACGAAAAGGACGAAATTGCAAAATATTGGAAATATTCATTTAATCTTTAAATAAATGCCCCGGCGTACCCGGGTGAAAACTCTTCCTCCCTTCTGCGCCTTCGAGTCCAGGGTCGCAGGGCGCTTCGGGGACCCGTGGCTGCACGGGGTACCGGCAGCGACACGCCCCGGGCAAGGGAAGAGAAGGAAGGCAGGAGGCTCGCCTCACCTGCTCCGTGGTAGGGAGGAAGGTAGCAGATGAGGCCTCTGTACGTCTCAAGGCCTCGGGGCAGGCAACAGCATCGTGAGATCTCCTGGAGGTCATTCGGCAGGGACAAGAGGAAGCAGGCGAAGGGGGGTCACAAGTGACCTTTCCCTCCAGTGACCCTCCAGCACTTTTCCAGTGGCAAGCTGCCTGCAGACTGGATCCACCCCCTGGGAAGATGGGTCTCAAGTGACCGTTCCCTCCAGTGACCCTCCAGAGTTTGTGCCGTGACAAGCTGGCTGCATTGATCCAAGGTGGAATGGAGGCACTCCCTTTTCGGAGGAGCATGGGGGGGCTGGCAAAGGGACAGCGGTCAGGAGGCGGAGAGGAATGAGGTGAAAAGCAGCGCGATCGGCCAACGGTGGCGTCGATAGAAATCCCGAAGGATCAAAAGGAATAAAAATACGTGCGCTTATTCTACACGGATCAACACGCAGATTTGTTTTAAAAAGAATGGCTGTTTGCATTTATTTGCATAGGTATTAGTAACAGTAATATTATTGGAACAGATATATTTATTAAGATTCAGTGACACATTCTATGCATGTGACTAATTGGTTGTTGATATATACGTCGAAAATGATAAAAAAGAAGTATAGATGTTTAGTTGATATGCTTGGCATATATATATTCATATGTACATCTGTGCAATGATTCATATGTGGATTAATATATATGCTTACCATGTATACATTCATGTAGTAATTAATATATGATTTAATGTGAATCATGAAGGTTATAAAAAGTAAATACCCGTTCGTATGTGTATTTGTGTGAAGATTAATGCGTGGATTAATGTGTAGATTATAGAAAAAGAAGAGTTAAGATTGATTTCTAGAGCATTATTGGTTCATGGAATGTAATTAATAACAATAAATCACATGAATTATTACTGATTACATTCCATGAACAAAATGCTCTAAAAATCAGTCTTAACTCTTCTTTTTACTTTATGTGTATTTACATTTTTACGTTTCTCATTGTATATACTTATTCATGTATTAATTATGTATATTTGTACAAAGATTATATAAAATTGCTTCTACATTTACGTAAGAATTTGTGCTTGGATTAATGTACATTAGAAAAAATCCATATTCATATGCATCTTTATATAAAGATTTATGTAAATACATAACCACAAGCTCTTGTCGAAGGGGGTTTTCGTTGCTGCTTTGTCAGGGCCTGAGGGCAGCGCGAAGGGAGCGACAGCGGAGGGTCGAGTCGTCAGCAGCGAACGAGCAGCGAATGAGTGACCTTTAGGGGTTGCTCCGGCTGCCACGTGCAGGCTTCCTCCTTCGGCTGAGGAAGGCCGAGGCACCTGGAGCTTCTAGAAAGCGAGCTTCTGGAGTGACCTTGTCTTGGGTGACTGCCCCACCCCATCCAGCGCTTCGGAAGGATCCCTGGAACGGTGGCGGAGAGTTGGCCGGCAACCTCCGCTAACTCTTCGCCGCGTGTCGGGAACGCCTGACAGAACGTTCCTCCCTTTTTCGCCCGCCGTCCAGACCTCGAGGAGGAACGGCCCGGGGGAATTTGGTTCGAACGCTTCCGCTTCTGCAGCGAGGGAGACGGCTTGGAAAGTTGCTTGGAAACGTCCCAATCCTTCCCGTCGGACGGACGCGGTAGGAGGATGAAGTAGTCTTCCTGCGGGAGCAAGAGCCCAATCAGAGAGCACCTGCGCACGACACCCCGCGCCAGTAGGCACGGCGCCTACGCCCACTTGGCAAAGAAAGCGAGCGCGACCCTCGCTAGCAGCAACCGCTTTCACCGGGACGTTCATATCCTGAAGAACAAACAAAAGAATACACAGACAGTGTGGATCAGGGAATTCACTAGTCCACGAAAAATTCGGGAAAGGACTTTGAAAACATACATGTAGTGCAGGAGGCGTCCTCCTTCAATCTGGAAGCCACTTTGTCACTCCTCGTTACTTCAGGGATGAGACACGAGGTCGTTCGCCTCAATGTCCCGGGACGCGACACAAGATCGGGAGACCAGGAAAAGCCAGGCTCGCTCAGCAAAAGCTCTTCCTTTGGTGTCTTCGGGTCGAAATAGGACTCCTGCAAGGCATTTCCACCGCGCTCCGAAGTCTACCGCAGGTGAGGGGGGCGACCTCCGCTTCCCTTCGCTGCCTCTCGTCCAGCGACGTAGCCGCTGGTTTCGCGGGAGGTCCCAGAGCACAAACAGCAAGCTTCCTCGTGCTACCATCTGAGCGGGGAGCACAGAGGCGTCCAGGTATAAGGGAGGGGATCACAGACTCCTGAGGCGGAATGCCCGGATATTCCTTCTAACGGGGTGGTCCTTTGCGCGGACACTGGGTGTCATCTGGGTCATCTCTCCCGCTCGCTTGGGAGTCTCGTCGCTGATGTTACTACGAGATCACCCAGCCTGTCGGTTCGTATCAGGAGGGAGGATAGCGCTGCTGCGACTGAGGAGCTGGCAGTGGACAGGGCCCACTTCTTCTGGTTCCTTCCCACTTCCTCCAGGGAGGCTGCTCCCAGATGGGGTGTATCAACTCTTGAATGCGGGTTCGAGTGACCGCTGCCACCTGCCGCCAAGCGTTGTAGCTTGCGGGGTGCCGAAGATCCGTTCCTGTTCTTCCTGTAGAGAAGTGATCTGTCTCAGTGGGAACCCGAGCTCCTTCATGCCGCTTCGGTTGCGAGGCAGCCTTGATGCCATTGCCTCGCAACCGAGTGCGTGCCTAAGGATTTTGCGGGTAGGATGGCATTAAAGTCGCACCCGGTTTTCGGTCACGACCCTAACCGGAGCTGTAAGCCCAGTATTCTTTTCCTTCAGGATATCGGGTCATGCATCCCTTCGTGGCAGCGATCAAGGGATGGGTCAAGTGGCGGCGTGGGTTCTCTGTTACCAGCTGGCCTCATCTTGAAGAGCGAGAACCGTCTACATTGCTCGACGCCTGCTGTGAGTCCATAAACACACCGGGAGAGTCGAAGGAAGCTCACGAGCCAATTTTATCCACGTTTTTGTTCCCGAATACTTTGCCTGGGGACAAAACCCAAGACTGGAAGAGTTTTTCCTTCTTCTACCACTGTCATCATCTTCCTGCGGTGGCTCATGCTGAAATAGGTCCTGATGCACTGTATCCATCTATTAGGAATCATCAACTTCTTGCTTCCTTCCCACGGTGGGAGCGTTGTCCAGGTCTTGTCGCAATCTTCCGGCGCCGCTCCACCAACCGCTGGCTTCTCAGACTTGTCTTTCTCGTTCGAAGGGATGTCGCGGCCTGTTGGGCTCTCGGCCATTCCCGTCAACGGTGGCGGTTTCGACGTTGGCTCCACCGTCGCCCCCTGGAACACCTTGTCTATCCCTTTGAACTACCGGCCCAATTGTGAGCAGACTCAGCCAAGAAGTCCGGTCTTGTTGACGCGATCCCTTTTGCTGCTGCCTGCTCTTACGGATGAGTTCGCTCTTCGGTTCTAGAGAAATTGACCGTGTCATCCGCCAGCAGGAGGGCTCCCGTCCCAGGCGGAAAATACCCCATACACTTGGACAGCGCAGAGCCGATGGAATTCGTCTGCACAGACACCCCCGTGTCGGTGAGTTTTCCACCGCTCCTCGCTTCTCCATGATCTTAAGGAGATCCTACAAGGATCTCTTCGACAGATGACGGTACTTCTTCATCGGAGAAGCGGAGAGCCGACTTTCTGTTTTTGCTCTCCTTTTTCTTTCAGTGCTTCAGCGGAACGTCCGGAGAGGGGGACAAGCGGCGTCCACTGACGCACATCGGCCGATATGAGTGAATCTGGGAGCAGCAGCATGGCCCCCTCTTGGTCCGTGAACTTCTCTATGTAGTAAAGAAGTGTTTCCTTGAGTTGGATCACCAGCAGTCTGGAGTCGCTTGTCTTTCTCGTGGGCTTCCTCAGTGTTGCATCCCACCCGATCTGAAAATCCTGGGTTCCTTGAAACTCCACCCTTTCTTTGTCAGATGTTCCCACACTCCCACCGTCTCAATGCTCCTGACGTCACTTCTGTGTCTACTGGGTTTCCCTCCGATGACGACAGAAGAAGGTCAGCGTCGTCCGACGTCGAACGCAGCCGCGACATCTACTGGGCCCGCTTCGAACGACCGTGGCGCAGACCTATGTGCTCGAGTCTTCCGAACAAGGCCAGCACCCCGCTAGGCTCAAGCAATGTCAAAGATCACGAGTGGCCCAAGAGCAACAACTGGACACGTGAACTCTCTCGATGGGGAGTTCTCATGGGCGCGGCAGGTGAGCTCTCCTGCAGCTTTTTCTGAGAGAGGCAGCACGCTAGGCTCCGAGAACAGGCCAGGAAGACTGAAAATTCCTAGGTCTGCTGGGTGTGAAGAGACTGACATGGACAAAATACCCGAGGAACCAAGGACGCGCACGTATGCGTCAGAGAAGGAGCAATGAGAAAGAAGGCCTTTGAAACTCATCTCTGGGAAGAGAACGAGCAGCACTACCTTGAAGACTCTCTGGAAAAAAGGCAACCAGGGAGTGCCAGAGCAGCAGCTCCGACGCTCTCTGGTTTCACGTAGGACCGATCTCGAGCAAACCGCATAAGAAGCGAAGCCACGAGACCTATCAGAAACCACCGGAAATCCCCGATCAAGAGACGCGCTTCTCGGAACGAAAGATGAAAGTTTTGCCTTTACCCTCCCCGAGGAAAAAGCACGCGGCAGAGTTTGCTGGTTAACGGTCAAACAATGACTCCTAATTGGCCCTTGGCCGTCCTTCCTTCCCAAGGCAAAAGCAAATGAACCGCCGATCAACTCCTGTTGATCCTTTCCCAAGAAATTGCAAGCTGGAAAGGATTCACTTGGGTAATGGGCGGGGAATGGATGCTGCGAAAGGAATGAAAGGGACGCAGAAATCAAGCAGAAAGCAGCACGGATATTTCGGATAAAAGGAATCGTAAAACTCTTGCAATGGACATTGGGGCGGAAACCACAGCGGAGGTTGAGCATTTGATAAATGAAAGAGCATTTGGGATTCTCGAAGTTTCTTTAAATAAACTAAGGAAGACTTCGGAAATCGTGCTGGAAATGGGCCTCGGGGTTTATCACCTGCGGAGATAGTTGGTCGCAGATTGATTTTCATGCTGTGCACGTGCGACCCGTGCCTCCACGAAGAACGTGAAAGGCCTGACGTGCTCTCTCGAGAGAAGTTCCTGAAAGGACCATCGCCTGGTCGCCAAGAAACCATTCCATCTTTCGCATGGGTGCATGTAGCCTTCCGCTGTTCGTTCTTGGACTCTTCCTGCGTGCTGGCTTCGTTTCGCGCTTGCTCTGGACCACGTCCCATACGCACCAGTGGATCTTCGTCCCCTGTGCTCAGAGAGAGCGGTTTCGCCATGGAAACCTGAGTTCGTCAGCAGCCGTGCCGTGACGAGAGGTTGGTCCGTGAGTTGATGACCAGCAAGTATGGAGCGATGTACAATGTTAACACTCCTCTGTATAGAATGATGTGTCTTTTTTCACGGACTGTACGGAAGCTTTCCACGTTTGCGAGGACAATGATCGTCTCGTGAATAAATGGATGCGTATCTATGAAGGAAAATAAATAAATAAATAAACTGAGCGTGAGGATCCGATAATAAGTATCGGGGATGTGACAGACATGTGCACAGAAATACACTAGACATCGGGGGCAATAAAAAAAAAAAAAAAAAATCTCGTGGACGAGGGGACAAAATGGGTATCAGGAAGTACGTGGATGGAGAAAATTCAATGTAGGGAGGAGGAAAAATAAATAACCAGAAGTGCTCGGAAGGGAATAGGCGCTCGTAATGAAACCACTACCAGCGGCGAAAAAAAAGTTGAGCGTCCCAAAGCGAAGAACAAAAAACACACCCACACACACCTACGTACGGAACGTACGTACACAGGGACGCGAGGTTTGTAGCCACGCGGATGGATGCAAACACCGAAGGCACTAGGGAAACGCTGCGAATCCAGGAAACGCCGGCGGGAAGCCCGGTGTCTGGAATGTGGACGGAGCCAGACTGTTTGAAATCGGTGAAGGAGCTAAGAGCTAAAGAGAAGAGGCAGGAGGGAGGATTTCAAAGCGAGAGGGAGAACTTTTTGCCCTGATCCTGGAGAAGGCGGGATGTGAAATTTGCAAGGCATCCCTTTCGTTCTCGGCTGGACCGGGAGGCCGCGCTTGCGAGGAACGTGCACGCACGTTTGGTCGACCGAATGCTTCCAAAGCTGTCGGTGGCAGCACGTGTCGTGCTCCACGTCCACGATTACGATCAGGCGTGAGATTTGCTCCCTCTTCCTTTAAGACGTATGTCTGAAAATCCCTCCTTTTCCACCTTTTCCTCTGCTGCCTCCTTGCCTTTCCCATCACAGTTTTACAACCGTCAGAATCAAATGGGTGCAGAAAGGCAAGCAGGAAAAGCTGTTTATCTTCAAGACATACCAAAAGCTCGTGCTGTTTTCTGCTCCCCATCACGTATTCTCAGCCTTCTGGGTTCGTTATCCATTAGCACTTCGGATTCCAAGCAGGGTTGCCACGAAAAAAAAAAAAAAAAAAAACTCTCCGGACTTCAAAGAGTACATTTAAAAATCACTTACTTGAAGACTTACGCGAACATGCAGTTGGGATTCTTCGTATGCAATTCGTCACACGGTCCATTTTCTCCGTGATCTCCCTTGCCAACTCCGCATCCGGGGGCTTCCTCCTTTCTGGCAACACCGGACTGACTGCAATGAGATGTCAAATCAGAAAACGATTTGGAGAACTGCGATCCCTTGTGACTGCGCTTGGATTCCAATGGAAACTGCAGTCAGACAGCCGCAGATGAGAAAGCACCGCTTGTAGGAAGGGAGGGAAGCTGTTCTATGGTCTCCATGGGTGTGCTAAGCCGGGTTTTCTAAATGGATTCGTAGGCAGCCAAAAAATCTATTGGAGTCTATCTCTTACCACCGAGAACCGGATGCACCCATTCTCAAAAGTACTGGGCAGCCTTCGACTCTTGTCAACCACGTCGATGACCCCCTCAGTTTGCGGTAGATGGCCCTTCCATTTCCTACATCCAGCCTCTGCGCTAGATGTACGTGACGAGAACAGCTCTGTACGTCCTGTACCCAAATGATGCGCTCTTGGCGGTGCAAACTCGAGGCCTCCTACGCCATTCACTAATGAAGGTGTGGTTGGGAATGCTCGCTGCTCTGGTGTATCTGATGGGAGCAAAATGAGATGGAGCATGCGGAATTTCTTAGGGAAAAAAAAACAGTGATGCTGTAAAATATCGAAGAAAATGTTCTGAATGGTGAGTCTTCTGGCAAGGAAGAATCAAGTAAAGGGTTAATGAATTAAAGGAGGGTTGAACTGCAATTAAAGGGAGGTGCTGTAAAGCTGGAGTTGCATCCGAGCTTCCACGACTGTCAGTCTCTCTGGTCGTTGCTTAGCGACGTGCAAGCAGCTGCTAATTATGAGGGATATCGCACATGCGAATTTTTGTTTATGTCATCGAGGTATTCCCGCTGCAAATGTTGAGAAATGAAACGACCCTGACGTGCGTGAGTTTTTAGGGAAAAGTAAAAGCGATATCGCCACCCAGGAAGCAATGCAAATGGGGCCTCTCTGCATTCTCCTCGGTTGCATCAGACGCTGCTCTTGAGCAGAGCTCGCGTTTTCGCTTCGGACGTTTCGTCTCCACAGGAAACTGTGGACGGCAAGCAGGCTAGGAGGAGGAGGCGAGGTGCGGACCGCAGCGTCGGATGGGAGAGCGGAAACGAACATGGACGCGGGACCGAGAGCGAAAGAGGAGGGTACAGGACGGGGATGGCGTTGGAAGAAGGGCGAAAGCTCCTCCAGCGTCCGGCAGCGCCCCGGTTCCCCTTCCTTCGCACCTACGTACCTTCATCAGGTCTCCCGAAAACAGCAAAACCCGTTCGGCAGGTTTTTTTTTCTTTTTTAGGGTGCCTACGGCGATCATTTCCCTGATGACTTTCACTCTCTTTCTGCACGCGTGTATGTTTCAGAAGAGGAAACATGACAGAGATTTCAGCGTCTCTTCGGACGGTGCGACAGAGGATCGCCGAGAGGATCGCGCGCGTGGTCTCCACACCCAGCACTTCTTTCTTTTTCGGTTTCCCAGGAGACGGCCTGCTTAAGGGGACAGCAGAGCGCTCAGGTGAATGTCGTCCGTCCGGATCGCGGACAGAGGTCGGGATGAAGGCACGCCTTTCCCGGAGTTTATTTTTTTTGTCGTGCTTTCCACTGCTGATGCGTGCTTGGGGGGTGAAGGGAAAAAGCCTCAGGCAAAGCAGTGGTCGGACCTCTCACGAGATACGAAGAACATCTACCGAGTCCTCTTCTCCTTCCCTGTCTCGCAACGGTTTGAGATGCAAATGGATGCCTGGGACTCGCACCAGGCGGCACTCTTGGCTGGCTCCCGCACCTAGCTGAACAGCTGCTGCACGCCCGCCATGACTCCACGGGAAACGGAGACCGGTGTTGTAGAGCGACGAGTTTTTCCCCGAAGTCCCCGAAGTCCTGCCTGGATCTCCTGCCGCTGCCGACGTGCGGACCTGGGACTAGGGACCTGCCGCGCGGCGCGAACGAAAGCCGGCAGCCGCCGCGAGGTGAGTCGCGTGAGCTTTCCCGCTCGCTCGCCGATCGGCTCCGTCCACAGCGGTGGTCGCTTGCTGAGAGCTGGCGCGTCCGTCCATCGGGGGACAGGGCAAAGAGCAGGGGACCACCTGATCGCTGGCACCGTCCAGGTGCGCGACGGAGGCCATGAACAAGGAGGCGGAAGCCAGCTCGAGGGGGCACCTGCACGCGGGAGGAGGGGGACGTTGCCAAAGGTCTGGGGATGCTCGCACGTCCACTCTTGACCAGATCGAGAGGCGGAACCTTCCGGAATCCTGCGTCCACCGCAAGCGCGCGTGTCTGGGGGGGGGGGGGGTTACACTTTCCTCTCCCGCTCCTCCTCGGCTTCGAGGGACTGCTCGCACCTCTTCCCGGAAGGCGAACGGGCCCCCGCGGCCTGTTCACCCTTAGCGTGTGAAGAAAGGAAGGAAACGAAGGATTCCCCCCTCCTCCACCTCCTCTCGTGCTCCCTGTGGCTGCGGCGGCGGCGTGGCGACCGCCGCCACCACCACCATTTGCAAAGGGCGTCCAGCGTCCGCCCAAACCCGGACGCGTCAGCGGCGTCCCGTCGCCCCAGCGGCGGCGTCTCTCGGAAATATGATCGCTCGCCGGTCCGGAGTCACGGCCACGGAGGAGATGCACCCGAGCCAGGAATCCGAGAGGTTCCTTTCAATAAACACGAAACCTGTCCCGGCTCCAATAAATTACAGGTTTATTTTCGTTCCGAGGTTCCCGCCAGAGCGTTCCTCTACTCCATTCAGAGCAACCAAATATTTCATTCCTCTCCCTAGCGACGAGGAGCGCCTCGCTGGTAACACTCCCAGTCCCTTCAAGGGCACGGTGCTTCTGTCACCGTCCGAAGCCGACCCGGCGTTTCTTTTCCGATTTATTTATTTATTTTTCCCTTCTCTCCTCCTCCTCCCTCCCCCCCTTTTTTTGGCTCCACTGCTGTCACCGTTGGTAACAGACACAGTGTGGTTATCCAAATAAAGATCTCACGTTTCGGTTGCCAGAGAGATTGATGATTCCGGGAGATCGCCCGTTAACGCAGTCGTGCGACCCGCGGGAGGGCTCGCAGAAAGCGAGACCAAGGAATGCGGGTTGCGAGGATGACCCCTGGACCCCGCAGTCGCACCCTCGTCCCGTACGTCTCGTCTCTTCTTTCTGAAAGGAGGGAGCAGGTGGGTGGGCCGGTTCCCTTTAGCCCAGCTTTTCCGGAGAGAAACCTCCCTTCACCTGCTCGTCAAGCGGCGCCTGACGGGATTCCGTGGTGCTCCGGCGCGAATCTCTCCAGAGCGGCCGGGTGCTTCCTCCTCGGGCCGAATACGTGACCCGCGATCGCCTTCCTCCGCTCTGCTTTCCTCAAAAGAGCAGAAGCTCCGGTGACCTCCGGTGTTCGCTTTCGGTTCCCTGGCTATCCCCTTGCCCCCTCCCCCTCCCAGCAGTCGCTTCAGACCCCTACGTGCCCCCGAGCCCTTTTCTCCTTCGGTCTCCAGTTCCTTCTTTGGAAACGCAAGAAGAAGGCCGCCCTCGTCGAGCGTGGGAGGTTCTTCCCCGGCTTGCCACGAACCACCGCGTTGTCCCCGTCTGCGTCCGTCTGCCGTGCACCCCCTCGTGCTGGCCAAGTGTTCCCTTGCCCCCTGGGCTCCGAGAGATGCTTCGGTTCCAACCCTCGACGATGGGGTTTCCCTCCCCTGCCTCCGAGCGCAGGGTGCAGCGGATGGGCAGCTGGTCAACCGCAACCTTCTGTCGGGGGGAGCAGAGACGTGGCTTAGAGAGAGACCAAGCAGTCAGAAAGAAGGTTCCACGATGTCCTGCAGGTCGGACACGGTGGGTATGGTGCTCCCCTAGCTGAGGAACGGGCCTGCCTGCCTGCCGTCGCTCAGGGCAAACCGCTGGCGTTTACAAGGGCTTAGGAGCTGCACGCGTCCTCCTTGCAGGCGAGCTCTGGTGAGTTCCACGTTCTCAGGTTGACACCTCGTTGTGCTGGGGCGTTTATTTATATAAGAAATAAGCACACTGGTCAGAGGCAGGACGCTCGGTCTTGCCACGTTACAAATGTAACCATGGGAACCTGCTGAGGACTGGCACGCAGGGCGGCGAGGTTCTCCTCGGCAGCAGAGAGGTAGAAGGAACAACAAAAAGAAAAATGAAACAGAAAAAAAAAATAACCTCGATGAGGGCAGCTCCTGGAAACAGCTGACTGCACCAATTGTCAGGGAAGGTCGTTCTCTCCGGGTGCTCCAAGCTTGCAGCGACTCTTCTCACCAGGAACACCTGCTCTTGCTCGATGGCAGGGCATCACTGGCGCTCCCACAAGAGCAACGCAGCCAAACGAAACGGGCAACACCGACCTCGTCCGCTCCTGAAGTTGAGTGAAGTCCTTCCCAGAGCATTGCATTCTCCGTGAGAATGAACGGAAGTGGAAGCCAATGCTTCGCCATGGAGTCTGACGCTCCCATCTGCATCCGTTTGGCGGAGGATAAGCAATACAGGATGAGCTGCATCAGACCGGTGACTGGACCACTCAACCGTCAGACCATCTTCGGTGGGAGTAGAAAGAAAAAGAAAGGTAAGGGTAGTGGTGGTGACGCAGAAGACGTTCCAATCGATGGTCCCCTCGAGCAGCAAAAGTCCAGTGTCTCTAGAGGGGACTTGGGCGCGTTGCTGCTTTTTTAAGAAAGGGATAGGACCTCCTCTAGGAAGAACGAACCAGTAGGTGGTCACAAATAAGTAAGGGGTCCATCTACAAGAATTCTCAGTAAGGATCAATCCGCATCCAGTGATGTATCGGACAGAGTCCTGTGGCACACTGCCGATGTCGGGAAGCAAATGTGGCGAAGCATGTCTGCACTCCTCCGCCAGCGGAGTGCAGGCATCGGTCCGAGCACTGGTGGTGCGGACCTGAGCTCGTGGGATTCTGAAAACAGCGGGATCCTGCAGGAAATCTTGCAGTGAGTAGTCCTCAGTGCCTTCGCAGAATCCAAGTTAAATGCTGAGAATGGATCTTCCTTCTCAGTGGAGTTCTGAGTGTGCCATCGAGGATGCAGCCACCACGAGTGTCATGGAAGCGGGTTCGACCCACACCGCATACTGTGCGACTCAGCCAAAGACAGAAGACTCGTCGTAGCAGAATGCAAAGACTTTGCTGGCATTGACGTTGTCAGATGACGACATTGGAAATGTGGTGCAGGAGCTACCCCAAAGTTCTCCTATATTCATCCCAGACAGCTGCCGAAGTCAGAGCTGAGGTCAAGGGAATGGTGGTTGTGCAAGTTCAGTTCTTCTGACCATTCATCATGTTCTGAAAGAGAGTTTTCCAGGACATTTGGTGAGGCACATCGCCTCCTGGCTCCAGGCACGCACACGCTGTTTCCACCTACTGCCACCTGCCAACGTGCGCTGAAGCTCGTCGGGTTCCAAGAGACCCGCTGATTGTCTTCTAGAAGTCTAGTAGGCCTCATGAGGAAGTTTAAGGACTTGATGGTCTAGCAGCGGCTCCCAGTCCCGATAGTGTGGAAGTCAGGGCAGGTCTGCAGAATTGCAGATGCAGTTCCATCCTTCCCGACATCTGTACTTCAACTCTGGCACCTCGATGAGGGTCCTCTAAGAGAAGTTTGGGTCCTCGCAGCGCTTTTCCCTAAGCAGGGCGTAGATATCCAAATCTTTTTCTCATATAAGGATGAGGAGGCAGCAGAGTTCCTACACAATTCCGGCCTGCTCTGGTAAGGGAGCTTGCAAACCCTTGCCTGGTACGCCTCCCACGTGGCGACCTTTGCAAGTCAATCCTCCATCGAGGCTTTCGCTCCAGATGGAGAGCAGACGCTTCAGCAAGGTGGGCGGGAGGAGTGGGAGTTCGAAGAGCTCCAGGAGATGCTCCTGATTAGCGTCTATAGCAGATCGACTGCGGGTCTGCAGGGAAATCCGAACCTGACCTGCCTGTTGCCACCCTTGTCCTTGTCAACTCCGTTTGTGGCAACCCATCAGAGAAAGAGGGTCCCAAAACAGAAGATTTGTCAAATCGTATTTTGCACACGGAGGCTGTTCGAATATCCCAGACGGAGGAGATGGGTGGGGATGATGGAGGGTCGCATTTCGCCAGAAAATACTCACTCACTTCCCTAACACAGGAAGGACAAGGTGGCTGTCGTCTTGCCTTCTCTTAAGGTGTCTCTCGGTCGTGACGTCACTCCGTCAGCAAGTGCAAGCACGGAGGGGCATCGCTCTCATTCGTAGGAAGATGTTGGGGCTTCAGCTGCGTGTAGATTTCTCCAGAAAAGGGATAGCAGCATGGTGCGAATGAAGATTTTCGGTATCATGTGCCCCTGGGGCAAAAAATGCGTATCAGGATCACTCGTACCAACCGACGCCGCTCCATGGTTCATGACTATCTCCCGGAGATACCGAACAAAAAGATGAACAAGAACTCGGAACGTTCCCCGGGTGGGTTAAACCGGATTAAGAACCGCCGATAAACCATGGGGGTTGAATGGAAGCATCCCTTTCCTTCAGGGGAGGAAGAGGGAGAGCACATGCACTTCTTTGGAGTGAGTATAAGGCCGTCTTTCCTCCCTTTTCTGCCTCAGGTCCCTAATTCTGCATGCCCTGTTTCACATAAGGGAGCGGAATTGGTGAGTTCTCGGATGCTTCTCCGAGGAGTGGGGCAAAAGGAGTAGAGGAGAGGGTTGAGGAACGGATGGAAGTGGAGAAGAAAGAGGGATAAAGGAGGAGTAGAGGAAGAAGAGTGACCTTGGCAACTTTCCTGAGAATGATGGAAGCTTCGCCTTCTCCCTGGGCAGTGACTACGAGCAGTGTCCCTCGCCACGAGATGACGTCAGCCCTACTTCCCTCAGGAACATGCCTTACTTGCAAGAAGTTCGAGGGGTAAGGCAAAGATCCCTTTCTCCGCAGCTCATACGACAGCGCTCCGCTCGAGCAGGACCGGCTCTTCTCCCTCTCCGTTGCCATGGGGATCGCGAACTTGAATCTTCCCGACGCCCACGCTGTCTCAAGAAGGCGTTCCCTTTCCCTCCTCCTTCCTACCGCATCACTTCTCTGGGAGTGGAAGGCGCTCTTCCTGCGCAGTCAATCGCGCGCCGGAACGCGAGCCGGTTGCAGGCTGAGGAAGCACAGGCAAACCCGGCTGGCCGGAAGGTCCGCGGTCTGTTTCCAAGAGATCGCTGGGAAAAGAGACTTCGCTATTTGTCTACGGCAGTTCCCCCTAGTCTTCGAATTGTACTGCAGTCTCTTCCGTGGAAACGACGGACTTCCCGGGAGAGCTTTGCCTTCCGAGATTCGGTGGTCTTCTCTTCTCTCTTGGAAGCTGCTTTCTCAGGAGAGAGGACGAGAACTTGTTGAGCGACTCTACGAAGAGAAAGGAGTCTTCCCTGTCCTCGTCCAGCCAGCTCCACTTTTCGTAGGTCCCTCCAGATGCGAAGTAGACCAGGGGCTCTTCCCTTTCTGGAGCGAGGACCTCCAAAGTTCTCCAAGGCAACCGAGAAGCCAGGTGAACCGAGGAAAGCGCGAGCCCTACCATCGGGCCCTGCGACGCACCGCTCGCCTTGACCACAAGTCTGAACCCCGCGTCCACCAGGAGAGGCACTTCCGGGCGAGCCTGGTGCCCTACTCTTTCTCCAGACAGTTCAGGAAAGATGGGAAGAACTGAAGAGCAAAGACTATTTGGCTGTTGACCCCGTGAGTTTGGAGCACCCACGGGGTCAACAGCTTCCCTCCTTTTGCAAAGAGCCAGTGACTCGCCATGGAGTCCTCGCTTAGAGCAGCCGCTCTTCTGTGTCCTTCCGTTTCTCCTTGCAGCCCTTAAGCGCTGGCCGTTTTGTCCTGCAGCCTTTCTCTTCATCTGTTCCTCCCTCTTGTTCCCTGATCCTTTGCAGGTGTTTTCTCTACGTTTCCCATTCTCTCGGCTTGCCTCGCCCAGACCTCTGCTGCAAAGAAAAAGCTGAGAGTCCTCTGCTGTTGCTCCTGTGCTCTCCGGCCTCGGGCTTGAAGATTTTCGGAGGTGGCCTATCTCCATCTCTATATTCATGTTCTTCTTATGCCTTTGTTAAGGCCGCCTATAGAGACGTGCGAATCCCTAAATCCACCCATAGAAGCGCAGGGATACCCGCATGCGACTGCACATGCGCGCGGCATGTGTGCTCGTGTAACGCCGACTGACCACCAAGCTCACGGCACGAGCTCCAGGAAGAGTCACCATCAAAGAGTGGTGCACCACTTTTACCCTTGTAGAAGAGTAAAGTTTCTCCTTGTTTTCTTTCTTCAAGATACTTCTGTTGTTAGGAACACGTGGAAGTATCCCTTGAAGATAAGAGAGACCGATTTCTCTCTCTCTCTCTCTGTATGTGTGTGTGTGTGTGTGTGTGTGTTTTGTGTATGATCTGAATTCTCAAGCAAAGAGGGCAGTGATTGCGCAACAGCGATAAAGACATGCAGAAATCGTGAAAAAAGTCACGATATCCCTGATTTGCCGATGACCGGATGCAGACTCCTCCATCAAGAAAGTACGCTCTCATTTCGCCACCTTTTTTCAGCGTATCCGACACCTCTACTCGAAGAACTCGTGCCATAAAAATCTTGCGGTGATTGCAGGGGAAGCAGGAACGATGAGTGATTTTCCATTTGCAGCGTTTCCTGCTTCTCGCAGGAGTGTGTGCGTCGGTTTCTCCCCGAAGCGGAGCGCCTTCAGGGTGTCTAAAAGCCGATCTGCGTCGGCTGAAACTCGACCGAGGTGTGCAAGAGTTGCTGCAAACGAGCAGCAGACAGGAAGCCGACCGGCACGCCTTCAATCGGAATCTTCGTTTTCTCCAGCATCCTTTGGAGGTCGTTTGAAAACCTTCGATCGCGATGCGATTTGGAGACCCTCGGAGAAGAAAAGCGGAGGAGTTTTTCTTGGTACCCATAAATTGTCTTCGAGCACGGAGTCTTTTGTGTTCCATGGGTGGGGCCTCCATCGACCACGGAGAAAAGCAATAGGGCTCCAGGAGAAAGCCCCTGTGAAGAGTAGCTGGTCTTCCCTATCCATTTGGCACACACGCAAGAGTTGCTTCAACAGCGGTGGAATTAACTCTTTTGAAAGATGTGCGAGAGGAGGAGATAACATCAGATCGTTTCTCTGCCCCTGGAAAGCGAACGCTTGCTCGCAGCTTCCCAGCCCCACACTCGGATGCTAATTCCTCCATGGTGAAGGAAATTCGGCAGGTTTGCCTTATGACGTCCCTTAATAAGATGCGAACAACAGCCTGCTGGAGAACTCCTGGGTGGGTGAAGGAATTGTGTCTCCAAGCCTCCAATTACTGATGAAAGATGCTCGCATCGCGCAGGTTTGATTGAATGGCGATGAAAAGCGCATTTGGTACGTCCTAAACAGATGCACTGATGCACTACCGGATGGCAGTTCATCCATCGGTTATTGATGCGTTATTTGTCTATTGGGCACTCTTTGCAACGCAATCGATCTATCGAACAATCTAGAATGTCAGTCAGATGCTCATTAGAGCGTGGTGCCCCGGGATCTTGTTTTTATATTTTTCTCTTTGCATTACTTGTTTATGATCTGCTTTCCTTCTCCCAGCACGGCGGGAAAAGGAGACTTTGCTCTCCAGTTCTTCATTACCCGAACGTTTCCGACACAGCAGTTGTTTCTGGTTGCCTTCGAACAAGTGGAGACAAAGAAGGTAAAACTGGAGGCTCACATACTAATGTTTGTTATATCCGTATCCATATCTGCGCCTACATCTGAATCTACATCCGCATGTACGTGCGTTCCTGTTCCCAAAGCTGTGTGCCGTTGCGAAAGGAAAAGATTTTTCCCAAGTTACTCATTGGTCACTGGAGCATTTTTGAAGCTGGGAGGTGCAGCGCGGAGATGCTTTCGGAGGAGCTGGAAATTCGATCGAGCACTTCTTAGGTTTATCCTGCGCCGCAGCGCTGGGCTTCACTGCTGAAGCCGAGGGAGTTGAGAGAGAGGTGAACGGTTTGCTTTGGGGGAGCCATCGCCGCTTCTCACCAGACAACGTACACACGGGCATGCCATCATCCAGTCTGATCTTCCGAGGGCCTGTTGTTGCTGATCCATCACAGACAGTTGCCATTAGTTTGGGAAGCTTTCGGAAAAAGAGGAAAGGAATCAATAAATTACCTAACTGTTTCTCAGCCTGATGACCTCATCTCTGTCTTCGGCTTGTTTGGGAAGCGCCGTCATTCCCAAAGCATCTTCGAAAATTCCGCGCAGCAAAAAAAAAAAAAAAAAAGGAGCGGGTGAGTCTTCCGCAAAGCATCTGTCCTGGGGATGCGGAAACAGGTCCTCGTGCATCATCACAAAGGGAAAAATGAAAGTTAGGTAATGAGAGGAAGGCGAGACTCACGTTGCCGTCATGATCCCAGCGTGCGCGAAAGAGCAATTGGTCTCAGGAGTTTCCTTGACAATGAGAGAGCATTTTTGCTCCTCCGCCCCGCTTCCAATCAAATTTCTCGCCGGATGGCAGTCACGATGATGGTTCTTAAAGAGCCGAAACGTCCGAGAAAAGATGCCTTGGGAAAGACGAAACTCCCGGAAATGCGATTTCCACATCAGGGAGATGCCCTGATGTGGAAGATGAGCAGAAGTGACTACCGAGAAGACTGCAGGAAGGAAGGGAGATCGAGCTGCCTAAAAGGGTAAAGATTCGCCAGCGAGGTCTGGAGCAAGCATCGGTCAGCAAGTTTCTGTCGCTTCCAGCATACTTCCATCATCTCTTCGCTCCGCTGTTCGGCGCGTCCTTCCCCTGCTACTCTCTTTTCCTGTAAGCCTCTTTCTCAGAGATGCTCCCTCCGTTCATTTGAGAGTTGGCGTGAGCGCAGAGGATGGTACGCCCATCCAACACGTACGCTGTCCCGGTAGCCAGCTGCAGGGCGCTTTCTTCTTGCACCGCAATATCCGGCGGTCGTCCCTCTGCGGAGCCCGAGCTCCCCCGAAAGTTCCGAAAGAATTTTCTTGTATTGAAAAACAATTCTTCCTCCGTTTTCTGAAGCTCCTAAAGGTTCCGCCGGAGACCGCTTACTGCTCAACGATCTGAGGAAGCTGTTTTTGCTCCGCTGAACTGATGAGGCAACGTGCTCCGAGACACATACCCCATTTACGGAAAAAAGAGTGCTACTGTGCTCCCAACTCGAAGCCACCTCCTCCTCACTTGGCTCCTTTAGTCTGCTACGTGGATGCTGAAGAGAGCCTCAATGTTGGAATATTCCGTTTATGGAGGAAGCGCGGAAACCCGTCAGCTACTTGCAGCAAGCGGAAGCGGAAAGATGAGGAAGCTCATCTGGAGCAAGAAAGGTAACGCATTTCTAACTCTCAACGCGTCACCTCCAAAGGATGCGAGGGAATGGACCTCAGCAGGGAGCGCTTTTGTTTCCTCTTCTTTTCCTTCTCAGGTTCAAACTTAAGTAGAGAAGATATGCGTCGTCAGTCCAGCTCTCTCCAGTGATTTGGTACTCCTGCAAAATACGAATCGTAGACTTTGGTTTGTTTGCATTTGCAATCGATGACGCCGAGATGTTTCCTGAACACAGAGATGATAAAGCGTTAGTACAACTCCAAGTTCCACCAGGTTTTAATCGCTTGAGGCGGGATGTCGTGTCACCAGCCTGCTGGCCAGTTAGAGCCTTCAAAAAGGTGCAGAGGCGGAAAAAAAAATAGGAAAATAAAAGTAAATAGGAAAACAGCTGTAATTGGGAAATCCAACCAACCACAAATCGAGATGGAACTTTTTCCCAGGTGGGAACTTTGGCGCAGAGGAATGGTACCAAGTGGTATCATGCAGAAGGATGCGGTGGACAGCGTCTGCAGACAACTGACGAGCACGGCCACGGATTTCATCCATCTTGCAAAAAGGAACGAAGGAACCATTCTAGGAAACGCGTGCCAACTCTAGTGGCACTAAGCTCTTCTTCCCCTCTACTTCGCTCGCGTTTTCGTTCGTTTTCGCTTCAGGTTACCAAACGCCTGATGAGAATCGCTGGACCATAAGGAAAACTGTCAATGGTTTCAAATTCCCCAAGAATCCTTCATTTTCCTCCAAACCACACGCTTCGCAGGGTTCGTGTCAGTCAGGATCATTAAAAAAAAAGACGAACAGCGATAAAAAATTCCCGGTTCACTCGTTCCGTTCAACATCTTTCCGCATCTAAGAAAATGAAATTCCTCAACTTTCAGGACCAACACCATCCTTGGATTAACGGTCGCAGCTCCCCCCCTCCTCGAAGAAGGGTGGAAACAGTTGGGGATTTTCGCAAACTTCCAAAAATGTTTCGTATTTAAAATACTTCACGAAGTCTTCAGAGATCCAGGGAATGATTCTGCTTCTAATCCGCAGAGTTCTCAATACTTCTGCGAAATGGCGTCAAGCCCAAGGAGAGATGTACCAATCACTATGCATAATTTTCAGAATTCGGACCATTTTCTTCATTACTTCTCCTCCTGATTCCGGAATGGGTTTCTGAAATTCAGTGGAAGAGAGAACGATGAGTATCTCGCATCGGAGTGTCAGAATTGAGGCTGTGAATGGGCCGACTCTTTGCGTCACCCGCCACCTTCGACCTCCAAGGAAGCGTGGTCTTCAGAGGAGAAAAGACTAATAAGAAAATCCTACTTGACTGCTCTGTGGAACATTTCGTCCTCAGCAAACCGATGCTGCCGTCAGATGTCCGAAAAATTCAGTCTACTGTTTCACTGGAACTCACTTTTCAGATTCCACTCAAGAGGCGATCTCAAGATCTTCGGTGATTGGCATTGGCTACCAGCTTCAACTGCCATAATCTAATAGTGTCACCCACTTCTAATGAGGTCCGTCTCCTATGATCATTGCTCACGGAATATTTTTCGTGTATGAGTATGGACCATCTCTCTGTGCCGCTCTTTCCAGCAGCGCAGCTTCGAAATTCCCGAATTTCTCGCAGGAGAGATGGCACTTTTATTCCTTCCTCCTGCTATCTCCTTCGAACTTCTCCTGCATCACAAATAACACACCCTGCATGATAGCATCATCCAAGGAATGATAAGGATGCTTCTACGAATGTTGAAATGGAGAGTGCTCGTGAATTCGTGATACAAAAGATGGGGCCGAGTTTGCCCATTCTGAATCCGTGGATTCCAGTTTCTTTGGTCCCCAAGGCCACATCCATTCGTTCCTTAATCATAAAATGAACTTCTTGGACGCTGGTGAGGTACTCAACGACGAGGCTCTGAACGTCGTGATTGTCAGTGTGGAAAATATAAGCAATCGACATGTCGTCCTTGCTGTGGAATTTTCCCTAACGAAAGCAGAAAGGAGTCCTTATAACGGGAGGATCCGAGAGAAGATGACGAAGCTTACGTCTTCCCAGCATTTTGCGAACATCGTGTTCTTGGAATGTTTGTTGTTCCTGCTTCCCTTGATTCCAAGGTTGCAGTGGCACCTCATCTGGCTTCCCGCGGGCCATGTATAGATTGAATACTTACTCAAATTCCCCATATCGCATTTCTACAACAAGCTAACAGGACTTCATTCGATATGAAGCCTCAGTTTATCATATCCATTGATCTCCGCGTGTGCTTCCTCATTGGCATTACGCATCGGAGGACGAAACTACTTCTAGGCAGAAATCATCTCATTTCCATCCAAGCTGCCCTCTGGTCACCTCTCCCCGCTTCTGTTGCTACGAAGACGAAGAATTTCTGCAGCCTCATCAGCTAGCAACGTGAGGTTTGACCCAGGAGCGCTTCTCTTCCCGCAGGGGACGGCGAAACGCTGTTTGGAAAGCGGGAGTTTGTAAGCACTCCCGCTGAAATTTTGCACTCGAAAAGAAGTGTCTTCCAGATAGAGAGAGACATTCTACATATAGGATGCAGTTGGACTCATGAAAAGCTTTGCTCAAAAAAGTGAACATGGACCGATGAAGAGGGAATTTTTCCTCTTCATCGGTCTCAAGGTTCCAACGGTTCCAACTGTGGGAGGTTCTTCTGCTACATCCTGTGACCTATTCTCTATGACCAATACACATCCTTGGTGGTCAGGCATTCTTCCTGCCCTCCTCGCCTTCTACATAGGAGGTCAGTGCAGTCCCTGGCTGAAGATATGCTTTGCTTCAACTAAGAAGATACCACATTCGTGTCTCGATTAAGCAACGTTCAAAGTGGTGCGTAGAGAGACGATAAAGGAATTCTCCACCGTCATCTCCTCCTGTCTCTTCTCTACAAGAATCCCTCGGAGTTTGGAAGGTTCTTCCGCTACGGCCTGTGACCTATTCTCTATGTCCAATGCACATCCCAGAAATACTGTGTGTTCGTCATCCCTTTTCTGAAGCACTCCCTCCCTGCTCCTCGAGAATTTTCAGTTTCGTCATCGACCGAATCTGAAGACACCAGAAATCCAACTGCAGCTGCCCTTGCAAACTCAGGCAGTCCTTTGGAAGCGAAGTGGGCATCTGCTCTCCTTCGTCTGCCTTGCCTCTTGTTGGTAGATATTCATATAGGAAAGCGACTTTCCAGTAGGCCAACTTCCCTTCGCCTTCGACCAGTGGCCTCGAGTGTGTTGCCGGAACACTCTGGTTGGCGTCTACCGACTCGGTGCGGCCCTCTTGGTCCGAGTCAACAGCCCTCACAGCCTCTCACAGTCACTTGCCCCATCGCGGTGGGGCAAGTGACTCATCTGTGGAGGAAATGACTCGCCGCTTCCTCACCTTCTGCACAAGCGATCGCCACTGTTGCTGGTGGACGAGGTCCGGACAGGCAGGAGTTCAGGTCGCGCCGCACGAATGAATCCGTAACCTGTGAAACGAACAGGAAATGTCCCGAAACTCTACGCTTCCTACGACAGGACGTGGTGGTCCTTTCTTGGTCCGGACGTTTTCCGATAAGAGACGTGCATGCTGTCCTGCGTTTAATCGTTCGTGTGCTCGAGGTAATTTTCTCTTTCCTGTGCTAATAAGGAGTGTAGTCTCCAGATGTTGTCCACTCGAACATTCTAAACGAAAACAACGCTAGTGCCTCAGTGAAGATTTTTTATAATTTATGGAAACCATCACCATGCAAACTGTGTGTGCCGATCTGCCAACAACAGTGAGCAACGCTCATGCACCAAAAGTCTGGAGCACACCGGCTGCATGCAGATCTTCATCAGATCTTGTGTCCTTTGAAATTTTCTAGGAAACAGTGCCCTATCATGGAGTCCGGCTTGCGTGGGAGAACCCCGAATCCTTTCAAGCTCAGCTCCTCGGTTTTTTCTACACTCCAATCTCAGTGGCAGGAATTTCCCCTGGCGGAAACTACGCGTTCGTGCTCTTGGAGAAGGATGCCAGCAGGACAAATGGAAGGACATGCATTCCATTTGCCACGTCATCCTTGAAGAGCTCTTGTGCTTTCGATTTGCGTCCGGTATTTGCATCCTCATGTGCACGCTGTCCACAGTCGCTCTGCTTACTCAGCGGAGGTTGGGGTTGTTCTGGTCGCAGCCATCAACTTTCATGACAAAGGAAACACTTTCCGAAGAGTTCCCTAATCGATCCTGGTGAATCTTACCAGCTGCCCTCTCTTGCCGCTTCCATCCTCGCATCCTGCATGACGCCTGACCGATTCCCGGAATCGTTTTGCTTTGGATTCTCCTGACGGCAATCTCAGCTTGGACCTCTGAAGCAACGATTGTCCTCCAGGGACGAGATGCGGTTCGGTTATCACCACTCATACCAAGCGAAATGGATGCGAGAAGGAAGAACCAAGATTTCCTCTCACAAGGAAGAAGGCTCCTAAAGGAACGCATCAGTTGATGAACACAATGACCAAATCGGCGTTGGAATCTTGTGGGTATTTGTCTTCATCTCTCTCGCGTTCTCCACGGCGCCTATTAAATCTCTGTGGCTCCCTGCTCTGTGAAGAACACGGGAAATGGACCGAGCTGCAAAGTGCGTGGAAGGTTCGGGAGCGTTGTCACCATATTCGTCTCAAATCAGCATCCAGGTTTCACTGGGAGAGTTCATTGCGAAATCCTTGCGAGCACTGGATGCTGTTCGCGATTTTCTTATCCGTTGGCTGAAACTGGCGCGGAAATGAGGATTCGAAACATTTTCTGGTCTCATAGCTGCTCCCAGTGCTAGGATGCCACAGCCCCGTCTCCTTGTTCTCTCAATCTCATTCGGTTTTCCTTGATCGAAACCTTTCTTTTGTTTCAGGATCCTGAATTCCCTGTTCTCGGAAATGGGATCTTTCCCGATCCAGCAATTCGCCCTAGTGAATTAGATCCCGCTCCATAATTTGATCTGTCACTTCTTGGTTCTTTTAAGCTGTCACTGAAGCTCTTCGCTGCTGAAGAACAAAAGGTTAACAAGGAAATTCATAAAGGAGTTTATTTTCGGGAGCATTTTCGGATACCATGGTAACGGGACACAGTGATGCTATTGGAATTAGGCAGCGCGGAAAGGCATACAGGAAATGGGGCCCAATGCGTAAGTGATCGATCTCAATTCAGGAGTAAATAGGTCATTGATTTCATGGGTCAAACTTATGGGTCAGAGGGTTTTTATTTTAAATCACGAGACAAGGGCGTTTTGATGTGTCTTCAGATGTGCTCCATTAAGCATCGTTTCTTTTGAGAATCAGAAATAGTTTTTTTTTAAAATGAGGGAGTTTTGTGGGATCGTTTCCAGAGTCAGTGTTCCAAGAGAAAGTGAGAGAGGGAGGGAGGGAGAAATCCACGAACCATCTATTTAAATCAAGGTGGCTCCCAACAGAAGATATCCTCCGCGCAGAATGGACACAGATCGCATGCTGACACTCGCAACGTGTCTTTGGGAGGTTCTCCGCATTCCATGGAGCGCGCGGATTGTGAAATCGTAGTGAAGCTCGCGTAAGCAAAGAAGCAAGTAAAAAGTAGATATGTACATTTAGTACATTTAGTTGTTGAGTACGCGCCCAAATCCGATGGTTCATGCGAGATGAGCTTCCCGCGCTCGACATCCGACTTTCTTTCCTGCTCCGTCTATCCCAGATGCATCGCCGTCTGAAGAACCGAAGTGCAACTCGCGTTTTTCGCAACCACCGGTTTCTTGAACTGCTCCTCACCTGTCCTATTCTCCCTCCGGTGAATTCCTGCAACTCCGGAAATCAAGAAGAGGCGAAAAGGGATGCTTACCGATCTTTGGAAAAACATCCGGGTCGAGGAGGGAGCAGCACCTCCGAGCACCTTCTGATCCGTGGATTGCGGGGCTGCGAGCTGAGAGACCTTCTTCTGCCCCATGCGGTCCTCGACTACCGGCGGCAGTGACCGAGGAAGAAGGAGTCAGCGGATGGGCCACCAGCCACTCCACGGTCATGGAGAGGCGCGGTGGGCTGGCGACCAAGATCACAATGTTGGCAGATGCCAACCCGAGTGTTCCGGGAAAAGCAAGCAAAGCTAAATTCAGTTCTAGAGCTCAAGGGCAAAAGTGGGAAGTTGATGGAGGTCGCTTGCTCCTATGATATCCAGCAGCGACGTTGAAAGAAGCAAGAAGACAGAAGTAGGAAATCAAATACAGAGGTCTGGCTCCGCACGCATTCCGCCCCCAAAGCACTCTATACGCTTTTGAAAGGGCAATGGCAAGTGGATTTCTGGTACCTTGGTATCGGCAAAAGGATGAAGTGCTCAGGGAGATGAAAATTCCTGGGGGACGGGAGGAACCAAGAGCAATGGCGTTCTCGAACTTGGGAATTTTTCGGGATGAGTATTGAATACAACAGGATTATCAAAGTCCTTCCGGGTTCTTCTGCTTTCTCCGCTTTCTTTCCAGCTGTTTTTTTTTTTGGTCCTCAAGGAGTATCGAAGTATCGTTTGCCTCTTTAGTGGAGGGTGTTGCACAGTGTCAACGAGACCCAAGAGTGCTTGTCAGCTCTTCAAGTTAGGGGGGTGTTCCCGGGAGGAGGACTCCCCCCCCATGAATTCAGGAAGACCCCGGAAGGTCAACCTTCAATTCTAGCCACTCATCGGGGCATCCGGTGTTACTCGCTACCGATTCCCCACCCGAATGCAGGCCAGCCAACGTCATCTTGCACGAAAACCCACGATGCACCCATTTCTCGGCGCCGATTCTCTTCCGAGCATTCGAACCCGCGACTAATGGTTCCACGCGCGGAGACCACAGCCACGCTGTCTCCAGAGAGTCACCATCCGTGATGCTGGAGCATTCGAAAATTAAAAAAAGGGAGAAAGGAAAGTGCTGGTGGGAAGCCTGAAAACTTCCCTCTGTCCTCTTACTTCTCCTTTTTAATATCTCTCCATGCACGAAAATTTGAATAAAACATTCAAAGGGATTATTGAGATCATTTAATTATAAAATTCGTGCCATGGTACCACTGATAAGTGCTTTTGAAATCGAGGGTCCATGGAGCTCTTAAGATATCATCAGCTCCATAGCATTCCCGGGCTAGCTCGCTTGAAGCAAGACCTTTGTATCCGCAGCTACGCCCAGCAGCCAAGCAGCTTTTTCCTACCCATCGCTCACAGAATAATTAAATTCAGGGAACAAAATGGGCTTCACGTAGTCAGGGAGAGGATTTCAGCAGGAGCGGGAAGCGAGAGACGAGATGAGAGGCGGTGTCACGGAGTTTCTTGTCGAAAGACTTTGACCCTTGCTGCAGCCACTGTTTCCGCAAACACGTGTGCCGAATCCCCATGTCCTCACGCAAGAACAATTTGCGATCATTCTGACGTGTGAGTGTCCACTTTTACGTGTGTGTGCGCGCGTGCGTGTGTTTCGTGTATTTGTTGCGGCTCTTGTTGCCTTCTAAGGCTATTTTCCTCTCTGGAGCAGACAATCTCCAAGACTGACCGAGATTTCTCGAAGACGACAACTCGCAGATGCACATGCTTCTCCACTTTAATTACTCCCTCCGAGATCTTAGCCACTTACGTGGTCCATTTTTCGGGAAGTCAGCAACAGTGATCTGCAGAATTCGTTGAACATTTATTTTCACCCGGTCACGGCGGAACGTTTATTGTAAAAAAAAAAAAAATAACTAAAAAAAAAAACAAAAAAAAAGTCATGTAAGATGCCAAAAGAAATGCCTTCCTACCTAGTGGCTTCACATGACCACTACGAGGGGAGATGGCTCGGAGGCGCTGCTTCTCGTGTGCAGTTCCCCGATGAAGTCTACACAGGAAGCGTGGAGAGAGGGGGAACACAATCAAACACACACACACACACACACACAAAAGTTTAGTTTAAAACGAGGAGGAAGGCAAGGGATCCCAGATTTCTTCCTCGTGTCCTCAGCATCCCCTGGAGGACGTCGGGCAACTTACTCGTTTCGTTGGCGGAGATGTGGCGGTCTCGTCGCCTTCCTCATGGAAGAGCAGATGATCTCGATGACCTCATCGTTCGACTGGCCCCTTTCGGCTCGAGGCCTCTTGCCGCCACGACCCACGAAGGCAGGACAGGGCTGCAAGGGATGCTGCAGGCGACATCGAGCCGCGAGCGAAGAGCCACCGCAAGACCTCTCTGCCGTTGTCCGTCGGGAGTGGAGGGCCGCAGAGAAGCCTTCCCGGACCCTCAGGAGGGCAACGCAACGTTCTTGCACGTCGCACAGACTGGGGCCGCACTCCCTCGTGGACTCGTGCGTTGCATGGGGTCGCCCAGTGCAACAGTGCCGAGTCCTACCGCTTCAGGGGCAGCGTGGAGGTGTCCAAAACACTGGGTGTGTTTCTGGCTCTTCAGGAGGACTGTCCAGGAGTTCCACGAATTCTGTTGGGGAGGGTGGAAGGGGTACATGCGCCAGCCAGTTGACGGGCTGTCCGGCATCCAAGCTGCTTCTCTTTTCCCACGATCTCGAAGGATACTTCTCACCTCGCGGGAGCATCGCTATTTCCTCTTTGTCGCATGGTGTTCAGCGTGGCTGCAAGTGGTGTGTTCCTCTCCCAGGAGGTCTTCCTTGGGCAATCCCTGATTTCCTGCAACCAGCTGCGAGCATAGGTCGAGAATCGCAATCGCATCGCGGTTGTTTTGGGCTCGTGCCGTTTCTTTCCGCCCACGCCCGAGCTGTTTCCTGTTTCCAGGCAGCAGCACATTCGGCGGCAGGATATCCATCTGTTCTCCTGGATCAAGGCAGCCATTTGCCGGAGTGGGTGCGTGCATCGGGACAACTTTCGGTGGCCATGCACGAGGAACGCACCGAGTCCCTCGGCGGCGGCTGCTCGCTTGGTCGGGCGTGGGGCCGGAACGCGCCAATGGGTGGTCTGGAACTTCGCCGCTGGGGCTCATCTTCTACGCTGGAGCTGATGCTCCGTTCTCTCCAGCGTCAGGACGTCGAGTGCGGCGTCCCTTCACGACGGACGGAACTTTTACGGGTACGCATCGAAACGAGGTGATACGCGCCAACGTGAAGTCCGCGGGCGCCAGGAGGAAAGTCGGAAGTCGAGTAAAGGTAACTGCGAAATTACCGAGATGGGGAGGGGTCTTTGCCTCAGACGCCGAAAGCAAGCCATACCGTGTTCTGTCTTTTTGCAAGTCGGGATGAGGTCGACTCCTTAAGGAAAACGCTCGGCGCTCTGGCTTCCTGCACAGGACAGAAGGTTTGATGGGCTGTACGATGAGGAACCCTCGGAGACAAATCCTCAAGGACACCAGGCTTCTAGGGGTAGCGCATCGAGTCTACCTGAAGCTGATTGCGTCCACAGAGAATTTCCTCGGCGGTGTGGTGGACCGTGCGATGAAACGGTGGAGAAACGGCCAACAGGGTTGCTTGGTTACGCTTCTTTCTCCTCTTGTCCTTTCTTTGATCCTGATGGCTGAAGGGGCCTGCTGACGCGAGCTTAAGGTTGCACCGTGGGCTGCCGGAGCGGCTTCACGGGAAGAGACAGGACCAACAGGAGAGGATCTTCGGGAGATTTGGTGGGAAGCCCAATTCCACCCATCGAAGAGGTCGAAGCGAGGAAAATCCCGTGGGTTTAAGAATGGGACTGTCGCTCCTGGATCAGCAAAAAGCGACCGCCATGGAAAGTGAGGACAAGATGTGTCCCTCTTAGCTTTCCGGAAACAAAGAGTTGGCAGCTTGGTCGAAGGAATTTGTGCGTGGAGTTGCTGCTAACGCTCTTTGCCGCCGCAGACTCCCTTCCGAGCATCTTCGGCAGGCGGTGGAGAATGCCGCAGGAGGCAAAGAGGCTTTGCAAGAACGAAGACGTTCACCTGGTCACCCGGGCACGGGAGAGTTACAAATTGGAGGGATCTCGAGGGTGGAGGTTGGGCGCTTGCGCCTGGATGGAAGGCTCGGAAGGAAGCTGTAGTCCCCCCCGTCGGTGCCGGCCTCGTCTCAAAGGGGTTAGGGAAGAAGAGGGTGACCGGCAGAGACGGACGAGAAAGTGGTAGACCCCTTAGTGACCGATGGGTGTAGGAATCTGCAGTGGAAAAGGAAGAGAGAAAATCCTGTGCAACGAAGGAGTCCGGATTTTCCTGGAGCACCGGCGACGTTTTGGAAGAAAGCTTGGAAGCTGCAATGCCATCCTTGCAGAGCACCGCATCTCGGCGCGATGGCAGCAGGTCCCTTTTCTCCGCGTGCCGGATGCCCCACGTTCGTTCGTGATGGCAACGGATGGCAGCATCTTGGGAAGGAAGGGGGGGGGGGGATTCCGCATGCACGTTGCGGCAGAGAAAATTCTTCTTCGCGATGATTTCGAGGCGCGCTCCCGTGACACGGTGCTGCAGAACCGTTGCCACGGCAACATCCGGTTCCCTCGTCTGCCTCTCTACCGCTTCTCCGTATTGCGAAGTCGCTTCCAAGGTTGAGCGAGGTGGGCAGACTGCTGCTCGAGGTGAAAAAAAAAATCCCCGGGTTCGTCGACGGTCGGGGTCGACCCATCGCACAGGAAACCACCCCTAGGGGAACTCCGGCTGGACTCTTGCTCACGGAGTGGCAGCGCCACCTTCAGTTTCGCACCGTCCTCGAAAAAAAAAAAGAAAAAAGAAAGACAAACAAACAAACAAACAGAATTCCTCCGGGAGGGAAGTCAGCTCCCCGATGGAGGTTACCATGGAAACTTTATTGAACACTATTTAACTGTCTCCGTCACAGAAGCTCCGTTCCGCCGTCCCCGCCGCGGGAAGCGCTGGCGGCTCTGCCCCGCGAGCCGGAGAGGAGGGATAAGGAGGGAGGGGAGGTCAGGGGGGAGGGCTGCTGCTCACGCCAGTGGGACCCCGCACTTGGAAGGCGCCTGCAAGGAGTCCACCGTCGCGGCCGTCGCCCGGAGGAAGTCGTGCAGGGAGTCGTTCTGGCTGTGGACGTTTCGCCTCTTGCGGGAAGCGAAGATCTTGTTGCAGCCCTCCACCGTGCACTTGTGCATCTCCGGCAGGTGGAGGGTCAGGTAGTGACCCTTGAGGACCGCCCTGGACGAGAACGCCTTGTGACAGAACTTGCACGGGAACCGGCCTTCGTGGTCGGGCGCGGGGGAGTCCTCGTCCATGTCGTAGACGGGGAGGAGTCCAGAGAAGCGCGCGAACGCATCCTGATGCTGCTGCTGCTGATGATGATGATGCTGATGCTGATGCTGATGCTGATGCTGCTGCCTGTCAGGGACCTTCCGCCTGCAGTCGTCGGGAATGGCGGCGCCGCCGCCGACTCCCGCGCGGCGCGCCGCTGGGGAGAAAGGGAAGCTTTCGAAGGGAAACTCCTGAGGAGCGTGCAGCACGAAGGGGGCGGGCGGAGGGGGGAGCGACGTCGAGGAGGCGGCCGCGGCGGCGGCGGCGGCTGCTGCCGCGGCCGCCGCCGCCACGGACGGGTGGGGGAGGAAGCCGTCCTTGCCCAGGGCGTGGAACGGGAGCATTCCCAGCGCCCCCCGGGGATCGGCGTAGAGGCCGGCGGCGAAGTCGTCCGGGAAGAGAACGCTTCCCCCTCCGCCACTTCCTCCTCCTCCTCCTCCTCCTCCTCCTCCTGCACCCTGCAGATGGCGCTGCTGGTGGTGGTGGCGCAGAGCCAGGTGGTGCGACGACCTCTCGAAACCTCCGCCACCGCCGAAGCAGTGGAGGGCCTTGTCCGCGCATGTGGACAGGAGCTTCCGGTGGAGGTTGAGGTTCGCGCTGTGGCGGTCCCGGGAGCGCTTCGACGGGAACGCGGCGTTGCACCCGTCCACGGTGCACCGGTGCATGAGCTTGAGGTGGACGTTCTGGTAGTGAGTCTTCACCCCGAAGTGGTTCTGGAAGAGCTTGCCGCAAGCGATGCACTTCCGGGGGTTGTCCTTGTCCACCGGGATGTCCAGGGAAGAATTCGGGATCGTTGCCGCGGAGCCCCCCGCGTCCTTGGGAGGGAAGGCGTTCGAGCCGGAGCGCAGGGAACCCGCGCTGGAGGAAGGGGATGGGGAGCTGGGGACCTCCAGCGGGGGGACCTCGGAAGCGAAGCCTGGGAGCAGGTGCGAGAAGGGGGAGGCGGAGGCGCCGAAGCCGTTCCCGCCTGCTCCCGCGGCGGCGGCGGCGGCCGCTGCCGCGGCGGCGAACCCGTAGGGCACGGGCGGGAAGGACCGGGAGAGGAGTGGGCACTGGGCCAGGAGGCCTCCGGCAAACAGGTCGCCGAAGCGGCCCTGGGCCAGGAACTGGAGGTGCTCCAGGGAACCGGGAGTCGTCTTGGGGAGGCGGTCGCAGCACGTGGAGGAGAGGGAGGAGTAGTCCACGGGGACGTCGCCTCCTTCGGGGCCGCTCACCCCCTCCGGGCCGCCGGTGCCGCCGTCCTCGTCGTCGTTGTCCTCCCGACTCGAGTCGGCTCCCCTTCCCCCCCTGGAGGCGTCGTCTTCTGCCTCCGGGGCTGGCTTGTCCTCGCGGGCGAATTCCTCTCCTTCCTCCTCGTTTTTCCCCCCTTCCTCCTCCTCGTCCTCTTCCAGCTCCTCCTTCATCTTGGGAACGGCGTCTGGGCGACGCTCTTCCTCGGGGTGATCTCCCTGGTCCGTGCTCTCCAGGAGGAACCCCTGGTCGCCGGGAGATTGGTTCGAATCGCCCTCTTCCTCTTCCTCTTCTTCGTCCTCCTCACGGCCGCCGTTGGAGACAGGACAGCGGGTTGGGTTCTGGCTTTTCCTGGTCCGCGCCCTCCTCTCAGTGGACGCTTCTTCCTTGGCGCCTCCCTCCTCCCCTTCTTCCTCCTCATCCTCAGCCGACGGGCTCGCCGCCACCGCCCCCTTCCGGCAGGAGCGTTCCTCCTCTCCCGCGTCCTTCTCCGCCGAAGGGCTCCTCTTCCTCTTGTTCTTCCTGACCCGGAGATCCAGGCTGGAGACGTCCGCCTGCTGCTGCTGCTGCTGCTGCTGCTGCTGCTGTCTGCCCGCAGGGGTGGTGTCTCCCGCGACCTTCCTCAAGAGGGGGCAGCGTCTGGCCTCTCCGCGGGGAGCCGCCACGGAGGGGGTGGAGGCGTCCAGGGCGGGCTGGAAGCCGTTCTCCGCCGAGTCGAACGCCCTGAAGACGGCCGCCGCGCGGTGGTGGTGGTGGTGATGGTGGTGATGGTGGTTGTGGTGGTGGTGGGAGCTGCGTCCATCGTGCGGGGATATCCGGCGGCGCGTGTGCGGGACGTGGAGCTTGGGGTTGGGGTTGGCGCTGTGCCTGTTGCGGCTGCGCCGGGAGCTGAACATCATGTTGCACCCGCGAACCGTGCAGCGGTGCATCTCCTTCAGATGCACCGCCGAGAAGTGTATCTTTAGCGCCCCCTTGTCGCAGAAAGTCTTCAGGCACGCGCTGCACTGCACCCGCTTCTTCCCGGTCACCGGGTTCACCAGTTGCGCGCCCAGGGCAGCGGGACTCGCCCAGGGACGCCTGGTCGGGTGCGGCGACTTCCGCGGGCGTCCCGCCCCGGTCGTCGTTCCCGCTCCTCCACTTCCTCCTCCACTTCCTCCTCCTCCTCCCGCGGCTGCCCCGGGCGTGGCGGAGGCCGCCGCTGCCGCGCGGCTGAGGTTCAATGCACTGCCGCTGCAGGAGCTGTCGTCCCCGTCGGTACCGCTGAGGCCCGCGGGGCTGAGCGACCTCGGCGACGTGCTGGGCCTCGACATCGAGGTTGTCGTGGGCGTGCTTTCCTGAGACGCCGGGGCGAGCGGCTCCCCGGGCTTGCCTAGCAGGGACAGCACGTTGAACCTCTCGTGCTGCCCCAGGGGCTTGGTCTTCGGGGCCTCCGAGGGAGGGCGCGTGTCCGCGAGCTCCGATGCCGGAAACGGCTTATCCGCCCTCGAGGTGGCGCCGAAGCTCGGGAGGGATCTCCTCTCGGACTTGGGGAAGAACAGGTGGGGCCCCAACCTGGACGCCATCTCGATGAACTTCTTGATCTCCGAGTCCGAGCCGATTCCGTCCTTCCTGGGGTCACCGCCTCCGGCGTTCTCCCTGGCCGCTGCCCACAGGAGCATATCGCTGGCCAGGGATCGCGTCTCCGAGAACCGGAGGAACTGCTGCAGGATCAGCATCTCCTCCTCCCTGGTGCACAGGGACCACTTCTCCAGAACGATGCCCTGGATGTCCTGCAAGGGAGAGAGGAGATTCCGAGAGTCAGGGACGCGACCGGGAGCTCCGTTCGCCATCCTAGCCCCCCCCCCCCCGTCAGCTGGAGCGTCGCCAAGCACGCGGTCAAGGCAACGAAGGGAGGAGAAAAAGAGAAATTCCCTGGCGGAGGAGTGGCAGGAACAAAGCGATCCCCCCTCCTCCAGTCGCGCGCGCAACCTCGACATCCGACCCAACCCAGCGGCCTCCCGGAAGAGCGCTGGACGCCACCTCCGGGGTCCAGTTCCGACCAGAGGGGACCTCGGAGCATCTCCGCCGCGTCGAAAGGAAGGGAGGGTCGGCTCCAGGTCAGCTTGGGTGCAGCCCCTTCTCCCCTCCTCCTTGCCAGTTCCTCTCCGAAGAGAAAAAGTAAGTTGAGGAACCGGAAGGAGCAGCGATGGAGAGAGCCACAGAAGAGAGGGACAGAAGCAGCGAGCAGGAAACTGAAGATCCAGCCCTCCGGATGCTGAGATGGGAGTCAGAGAAGGATCTCTGGCAGGCTGCGAGGCCGCATGCAGGCGCCATCGAGTCGATGCCGCCATCTTGGCGGGAGGATCCGAGAGGAATCTCCCCCCTCGTGGAGAAGAACGCAGGAGCGCACGGGGTACCCACCCGCCCCAGTTCGGGAGTGTAGGGGCCAGAATCGCTCGCGGAATGAGGTTGCCCTTCAGGCGACGGGGGAGCGAAAAATCCCCCTCCTCCCATACCTGCAGGATGTATCCCCTGGCGTAGTCCTCGTAGGTCCATCCGAAGCCGTGCAGGATCAGTAGGACCTCCTCGTGCGGGAGGACGGAGAGCAGCCTGTCGAGGAGTATCTTGATCTGCACGGGGATGGCTTGGCATCCGTACAGGATGAGGCTGGAGATGTCGAACACGACGTTCGTCTGCACAGGGTCTATGCGGTGTCGGTTGCAAAGATGCTGGAAGCCCAATTTGTCCAACGCTGCAAGCCAGAAAGACAAATCACGTTCCGCGAACCGCCAAGGAGGAAAATGCGCTTTGTGCGCGCGCGCGAGCGCCTCCGGCGGGTCGGGGGGGAGGAGCAGGCGATGGGGCATCGGCGCGCGGGTGCCCGAGCGTCCCCGCTGCCCCGTGGAATGCCTAGCGGAGAAGATCGCCGTCCACCCCCGCTGGTTTCGCAGCCCTCCCGGAGGAGTTGGGGGGAGGGGGAGGGAAGCCAGGCACGCGCAGCAGCAGCGCGCCGCGCGGCAAGGGAGGGGAACCTGCTGTTGGCCGACCCGAACGATGGACACCCCCGGCCACCGGCTGCGCTCCTTCGGAGATGGCGACAGGGGCCGCTCGCGAGGGGGCGCTACTCGCCGCGACGGCAGCAGTCACCGACGCAGGGGGTCCGCCGTAGCAGGGCGCCGCCGCGGGCGACTCGCTCCGTCTTCGCCCCGGGAGACACGGCCTCCTGCGCCCGCGTGGCCAACGGTCCCAGGGGGAGAGACCGGCGACGACGCTGGGAAGAGCAAAACAACTGCCTCCGGGTTGCGGGAAGCCCCCGATCGCGTGCTCGGCGCGCGTGCGACCAGGCGTTCCTCGATAAAAGGTCACCTCTCCCCAGGCCATCCCCCCCCTCCCGCCTTTTCGTCTCGAACGACGGGCAGGCGGAAAAGGGTCGCAGAGGGCGACCGTGCAAAAAAAGGAAAAAAAAAAAAACAAAACATGAAGAGGAAAAGAAACGGGAAACAAAGAACGAAGGGAGGCAATCCTTTCCCCACCCTCCTTCCCCGTCCTCTCTCCGGCTCGGAGAAGGGAAGTCGCCCGGCGGCCAAAAAAGAGCTGCTGGCAGGGCGGCGGCTCCGTGCTCCCGGAGGGGGGATACACCGCCAGAGACGGCGCGGGAGGCTCGGGAGGGAAGCGCGCGCGCCGCCGCTTTTCCCGTGGTCCGCCTTCCTCTTCTCTCGCTGGCCTGAAGCCCCGCGGCGGCGGACCAACCGAAGGTAGGTCGACGACGAGGAAGCAGGAAGAGGGAGGATTGGGGCGCCGGCGTGTGCGCCAACGCTTGCGATGCGGCGCCAAAGATGGCGTTCGCCCCGACCGAAGTGAAAAGGGTTCTCGCTGTTGCTCACGTCAGCGAGAACGGCTCTCCCTCCCCCGCTTTCTTCCCCTGTCTTCTGGCCCTCGTGACCCAGGCGGCTGGCGCCGGTGCGTCCCGGGGTGATCTCCCCAGGGTGCAGCCGCTGTTGCTGCTTTGGCTTTGAAAGCACTCTTCTTCCCGGAAGTCCCTTTCCCGTTGACGCGGTCCGGAGGAAGAAGTCCACCAGTCGTCATTGCCGTCGCCCTCAACGTCTCCCATCCTTGAGAGAATGTTTTCCCTCTTTGCGCACTTTTCCTCCCTTTCATCTCCGTCTCCCTCTCTCTGCACCTTCTGGTAAAAATTTCCCGCTCCCCGCCGGAGGCGTGTAGAGGACGACGGCTACAGGCTGACCTGCTCCGAGTCGAATAGGCACGCAGCGAACCTGCTATTACCGACCCGAGCGATGGACACCTTGGCGAGCGGGTCGTCCCTCGAATTTATTAGCTCCAGTCGCGCAGCTTCGGATCTGCGAGGGATGAAGGAAGAGGGAGCGGTGGCGGCGGCGTGCGTGCGGCGGAGGAGGAGGAAGGCAGGAGCGGGCGCGGGCGCGCGCGATCGCGCGCGCGCGCGCGCCCGCGAGGGAGGCTGCGTACACGGCCATCGCCGGAGGGCTCGAAACGCTCAATTTCGCTCCTCGACAGATTTCATTACCCGAAATGGCAGGGGCCGGAGATGGCGGAGGGAAGGAGGGTGCCCCGACGAGCTCAGGGAAGGGAAGCGTAGGCGGGAGTGGACCGTGGAAGAAGAGCAAAAATGCATCAGGTGATGAAACGCAGGGAGAAAAAAAAAAAAAAGAAACTCCGGCGTCCCCGGGGACTGGAACCTGCCGCGACGACGGATCAGGGCTTCCGGCAAGGAGCGCCATCTGGTGGCAAACGCTTACGGGGTCGACGAGAGCGTCTCCATTGTTCCGGAGCCACTTCCTGCCTGAGCCGGAAGGCGGCGACTGAAGGCGCCAGCTCAGGGCGCTCTCGAAAATGCGACAGCGGGTGGAAACTCACGGGGCGTCTCGTTCCCGCGCAGGCGCGCGAGCCCCGAAGGAGAGCCCCTCCAGAGCCCTTCAGGGAACCGCGAAGGAACGGAGGGAGCCATTCCTGGGGGGTCGACGGAGGGGCGGGACGGTGCCTGCAGGCAGGTGGCGGCATCGCGACAAGGAGAGCGAGAGCTCTCTCCAAGGTCGGCGGGAAGGGCCCGTGAGGTGCCATGCGCAGGGTGCGTTCGCGACGCCGAGGAGGAAGGGAAAGGGTTGCCACGGCCGTGCGAACACCGGAAACTCTCAAAGAACTCGGAGAAGGGGAAAAGGGAAGCCGTGGACCTCCCCTGGACGAACGGCGCCGCCGCGGTCTCCACCAACAAGTGCACGCAGGGTTTCCAACCTCGATAAAAAAAAAAAGAAAAGAAGGCCTCCGTTCGCGTTGTGGGTCGCCGGACGGCTATGCTTCGTAGCCGCGGTAGTGCGTGGTGGAGCCGCAGGTTCCGCTGCGGGTGCATCGCAGGTTGAGATGGCGAGGGAGGAAGGATAAGGTGGGATGGAGGAGGAGGAAAAGCCATAGGGATGGAAAACGTGCCGCGGAAGTGATAGGTGGCTCCCACCAGGGTGCGTGGGAGAGTGAAGGACCGCACAAATGGGTTGCCGGCCTTCGTACTGCGTGCAGGCGCAGGCGCCATGAAGATACGTCCACAAACCGTACCAACACACGCGCGCGTGCACGGGCAAGTGCACACGCGCACTCCCCGATCCAGGAGTTTCGCTTCAGAAAACTGGATGGAGCGCCGCTGCCGCCTCTTGGAGTGGGAAGTAGGAAATCCCTGCCGATCCAGAGAGAGTGATGCTTACGTGCTCCGGACATCGGTTTGCCCCGGACGCTCTTCAAACACGACGTCATGAAGTGGGTTACGCTTCGCTCGTTCCCGCTTCCAGAGCCGACGACGACACGCAAACGTCATTAACTTGGCATCCGGTACAACCGGGAATTACACGCCTTCCTCGCATTGATTGCCCGGATGCCAATCATCCCGGTGCAGATGGGGAGAAGGGTAGAGAGAGAGAGAGAGAGAGAGAGAGAGAGAGTCGTGCAGGGGTCCTTCCGCAGGATCCAGGAGCTGATGACGGTGGCGGCTGCAGCACGGTTTTGGTTCGATCCAGAGGCGGGGAGGGAAGAAAAGGCAAGATGAAAAGCAGTGCTTTTTTTTTCCCCTCTCCCTCCCTCCCACTCTCCCATGACTCGCTCCCGGAGGCAGAAGAAGCGGCGCCCGATCCAGCGACAAAGGAATGGGAATGCTGAAGGCAGCGGAAGTTCATCCAACCAGGGGCACGGCCCGAACATCGAAACCTCAAAGGACGCATCTTTGTGCTTTCGGCGATCCCTGTCATCTCGATCTTCAGCGTCCTCTCCTTTGTCACCTTCATCTTCATTTCGTTCTCTTCATCGTATACCTTCCCCTCATTATTACCATCGTGGTCACTTCTATCTTTCTCTTTTTCTTCCCCTCCACTTTCCGTCAACGGCTCTTAGTGTGGACGTGATCGCGCCACAGAGATCCCGCCGTCTCCAGGTACTCCTCAATGCCTCGTCTTCTGGGGTGCTTTGGGAGTGGTGGTTTCCTGGATGCTGCTCCTCAGTGTTTCATGACGGCGCTTGGTTCCTCTTTCGGATGGGAGGCATCGAAAACGCTGCTTTCCCCAACTGCCCGGGCCAAGCTGCTGGACAAGAGGTCAGCAAGAGCGGATGCCAATCCATCTCGGGAGCCGTACTGAAGTCTCAGCGAAAACTCCCAGTGTAGCATTTTCCCAGTGGCTCCTGAGCCAAACCGAGCCTGTCCCATGCGAAAACGAAACCTGGGACGGAAGGAGTAGATGCCGCCCATCGGATGCTGCGCCCTCTCCTCCCCGAAGAAAGTGTGCGCGACCCTGACCCTATCCAATTCCTAGGTGGCTCTTCCATTCTTCTCACGACCAACTGGCAGCTCTTCTCCTTCGGGGAAAGCGCTTGGAGACCTGCTGGACTCCATGGAGAAGACGGAAGATTCAGTCGTGCAGGAGACGAGGATGCAGCCTTCGGCGCAGAGAGGGGGGAGCGAGGGGGAGGGAAACAAAAAACTCCGGAGATGCGACCCGCACCTGGCTGCCGGCTACTCTTCAGGAGCGCAGGTGGCGCGGAGAAAGGGAAGCGACGGCAGAGACGCCAGCGGTCGAGGGAAAAAACGCTATGCAAAGTGCTCGTTTGCTGCAGCCCGGCAGCTCCGGAAAAAAAATCATGGGGCCCGCCCCGTAGGGAGGTCACATCGACCTCTCTCAGGGGGAAAACAGGAAATCCTCTAAGGGCGAGCAGCGCCTCTGGCCAGCGGCCGATTGGCAGCGCTGACCCAACAGCATCGCCGGAACGGTCCTCCCTCCCTCGCTACCTCAACGCGTCCAAGGTGATTCGATCATCGTTCCCAGCCTCCTCCCTATCCACTCTCCCAGCCTTCCCACCCCTTCTCCCGCCGCCCGTCGCACGCACTTCCGGCGCCGGGGCCGAGCAGCGGAACTTGCCAGTCGCTGCGAGCCGCTGCGGCCTGTCAACTGCAATTTCTGGCGACACGGCAACCGGAGGGGACAGGACCATGGTCGGGGAGGCGACGAAGACGAACGGGGAGGCCGCCACGGCGACTAGAAGGACAAGGCGAATTCTGAAGGTCGGGGAGCGATGCGACTCTTCCAGACTCGAACAGGGAGCTTCCCTTTCATTCGTTTCTGGAGTGTCGCCTCCTAACCTTCGCGGGTTCCGAGGAGAGCCCCCCCCCCCCCCCCAAAAGCCTTCAGGCGATGCGGAAAGCCGACGGACGCTCTTCCGAGGTCTTTCCGGAAGGCGAAAGAAGGCAAGGAAGGGGGTCGAAGGAGGCGAACCCTTCCGCGCGGTCGTACTAAGGTCTCTCCGAAGAACGGGAAAAAGCGAGTTCCCTGTTCCGCCGCTGCGAGTGCGGGGCAGCAGCGGTGCAACAGACTCCGGCGAGCGCGCGCGCGCGCGCAGCTCCTGCCGCCGACAAAGACATTCCTGCGGATAATCGGACACGCTGGAAGCCGTCGCTTCCCCTCTCACCGAGGAGCCGCTCTTTTCCGCCGCACCGCCAAAGGCGGACGTGGGCGAAGGGCGTGGGGAGGGTAAGGAGGAGGAGGTGGTGGTGGTGGCGGAGGAGGAGGAGGAAAAGACTCGCGCGCGCACGAGCGGAGGTTTCCGGAACGGACCTCCGCCGCCGCCAACACCACGCACGGCTTTCGGCGCGCACGGAGACGAGACGACAGCGGGAGACGAGACCACCGCAGCCGCCGTCGCCATCGCCACCGTGCGCCGAACCGATGGTCAGAGTCGCTGCCGCCGCAAAGGGCGGGCGGCGAGAGGAGGAGGAGGAGTCCGGGCGTCCGCCGCTCAGGCGCACGCGAGCGAAGAGATTCTTTTTTGCCACGAGCTGTGAGACGGCCGCCACCGCCGTGCCATGCAGCGCCACGTTCTTTTCCACCGCCTCCTTGAGGACACTGCCGTCCGCCCGCGGTGCACCGGCATGACAACGACCAGGAAAGAGGGGGGAGAAGTGGAAGGGAGGACGAGGCAGGGATGGGCAATGACACGGGAACGGATGAGGCGAGAGGGCGAATGAAGGGGAGGAGGGGAGCAGTGAAGAAGTTGAAAAGTGGGAGATGGGATTGGGAAGTAAAGGGCAGGGAGCGGTGGCGGCGGTCGCTTTCCCTGCCTTGCCGCCGCCTCTTGCACTGCTCGTGAGGAGTCTCGGGACTTCCGGGAGAGGAGACGGAGGAGGCGCCAGAGGGGAATGGACGCGGTCCCTCTCTGCAGTATGACTGTCCTTCCACGTTTTTCAGGTTTCCAAATTGGTGGGGCGGATAGTGGGGAGGGGGGGGGAGGAACGGTCACTGGGTGCTTCGACAGAGGAGCTGGCGGCGCAGCAACCGGAGGGGGTAGGACCACTGTTAGGGAAGCACCTGACTGCGCGGAGAAGCAGGGAGGACTAATGGGAATGTCGTTATGGCAACTGGAAGGACAAGACGGATTCCCACGCGATTCTTCCAGACTCTGTTCCGCCGCCAGAGCGCCTGTCTTCGAGTCTGACCCTCAGTCAGGGACATCCCTCCACGATGGAAGCCTTACGCTAACTGATTGAGAAGAAGCGCGTCTCCATCTCCCTGACCTCTCGGGGTGGAAACGACGGTGATCCCTCCCCCCCCCCCATTGCTTTGTCTTCCCTCTTCGGGCCCTACTTCCATCGCCGAAGACCAGGAGCCTTCCGGCAGGCAGGGGGAGGAGGAGGTAGAGGCGAAGGATCGAGAGTGGACGGGCGCGTCTCAATGTGCCGCCTCTCATCCCGCGTTCGGTCAGTCGCATGAAGCAAATTACCGGAAGGAGAAAGGAGCGGGATATGGACTATCCGGGAAGCCATCGGCGCTAATTAGGAAGGCAGGTCTGGGATTGCTCCATTGTTCCAGCCGCAATCTGGAGGTCGGAATGAAAGGCGTCCAGGAAGGAGGGGCTAGGAGGATGAAGACGTCGATGGGGAAAAGGAGGAGGAATGGATCGAGGAAGGGAGGGAGAGAAAAGGAGGAATCTGAACGGCAACCGTGCAATAACGGGAACCTTTAGGTGCCGACGCCATTTGAGGATCAGCGCGTTTCCCCCTTGATGACCTTCGGCGGCAATTAAGGCCCTCTTCTTCCTCTTCCCTTTTCCCGCCACCGTTGGTCCCCACCCACTTCCAGCAGCGTGTTGGGAGGATGGTTGGGAACACCTTCCAGAACGCTCGCGCTCCTGCACAGGTCGCAGCCGCCGTCTGGGACTGGGCAGAAAGGAGCACGAAATCCCCGCCGACGCCTGACCCCTGAGAGCAGAGATGCCGGGCACGGGAGCCCCGTGCTCCCTCGCTTCCTTCCTCTCTCTTCTCGAAAGGCGGAAGAGTGGGCGAGCGAGGTCGCGCGGCACGTGGGAATAAGATGCGCCGGGATACCGTGACTGCCGCTCCCAAAACTGAAGCGCGCGCGCGCGCGCGAACAGCACCCTTCCTTCAGCCCATTGGCCGGCAGCACCTCCGTAGGGGCGTCGTAAAGCTCTTCGTCTCTTCTTTCTGCTCCTCTCCCCCGTGTCTCTTTCTTTATCTCTTCTTATTTTGCTGCCTTTTACGATGACGTTGACAATCCACCAGGGCTTTGCCGTCATAAAACGTCCTCCGACGCGACGCTCGGCCATCACGGCCAAAGGACAAATCGAGCCGCAGCTTTGACAAAAAGCAGGGATTTTACGGCGAGGACCGGCAGCGGCGCTGCAGGAAATCGGAGGGCCGAAAGAGGGGGCCACAAAGGGGGAACCTGCGAAAATGGGGGGCCGGAGACGCCCTGCTCTGGGAAGCACGGGGATGCGGCGTCCGGTATGGGAGGCGCAGAAAAGACGGGGCGTACTCGCGCGGGAAGCGACCAGGCGTCCGGAAGGACGCGCTCCTCGGGGCCGCTGCGAGCCTGCGGGCGCGCCCTCGCGGGCAGTCGCCGGTCTCTGGGGCGGGCGAATGTCGGACAGTTGCTCTTTCGGGCGCTTTCCGGTCTCAGACGGCTTCTCACAGTGAGGACGCGGTCACTGTGACGAACCGCACGTGATGCTGGGAAGCTGCTGTGCTCCCGCCACCTTTGTACCGATTCTCATTCATTCTCCTACTTCCGAGTCTTTCTCCGTTCGTTAAGGAGAATAGGAAACGACGCACTTTGACCTGTCGGCTCCTTTCCTTTCAGGGTGCTTTTGACCTGAGAAGAATTCCTGTTTTGGAAGGAGGAACTCGACTAGAAAAGCGGAGATCGGGGCGGCTGGAAGTGGGAAGGAGCAGTCGCTGCCAAGTGGGGTCCATGACGACATCGAGGCCTCAGTCGAGGCAGCGGCAACGCAGCCGCAATGACGCTGCCCGGCAGCTTGGAGCCATAGATGGCGTGAACTGTACCGCGGTTTCTCCGGTTCAGGTCACGATCCTGATTTGGACAATGATCCCTGATTTCGAGAGCCAGCAGCGACCGTGCCGCTGGCGGTCGCTGTCCGAGCCCCATGCTAGCGGAGCCAGGAGAAAAAGGAGCAGCAGTCCCGATCGGCGTTGTCTGAGCTTTCGTCGGAATGACCTCGAGTCTATGCGCGGACGCGGGGGACAGCCCGAAATGAAAGCCGGGACGGAGGAAGCAGCTGCTTCCTGCTTTCGGCCGAGGGACCGCGTGTAAAGCGTTTGGGGGGTCGGAGGGAGGAAGGAATCTCTTCTTTGGCCGGAATCGACGAGAAGGTACGCTCTTCAGTTGACCAGGGTGAGGGTTCCCGGGTCGCGTTGGTGGCGTCAGGAAGACTTTTTGACCTTCGCGGAGCCATTCGCTTCGCCAAGTCTCGCCCCGCCGCCGTGTCCCGCGGGGCTCGAAAGAAAAACGCGCTCGAGGAGGAACGGCGCCGTCGGAAGCTCGGGGGTGCCGTCGGAAGGATCGTCTCTTCCCGTCCTCTCTCTCCCGGTCTTCCTCTGCTCCCTCGCTCACCCACTCGACTGCTTGAGATGCCCGCAGGTGTCTGCGCGCGCGCGAGTGGCTCGCATTTCCGACTCCCCTTCCTGCCGTCCATTCGGCTGCCTCGCTGACGTGCGGGAAGCGATTGGCCGACACCGTCATGGTGCGAGGACCGCAGGTTCGCTGCCTCTCCAATGGGGGAATGCGCGCGGCCGTGGGCTCCCACCTCGCGATGGCCGAACCTCCGAGGTGCTGCTGCCAAGGGAAACGCGGGCGGAACTTTGATCCGCGTGCTCAGCATTCAGTCGACCACGGTCACGTCATTTCGCTCCCCGCGCGCGAGCAAGCGATTGAGCGCACGCGGCGGCGGTGGCGGTGGCGGCGCGCGCGAGAGAGAGAGAGAGAGAGAGGGAGAAGAAACCTTCGCAACGACGCACGCGCACCCGCCCATCCTCCGGTTCCCTTTTTTGTTCGCTTCCCTTTTTTTGTGATTCCTCGTCTCTCGATGCTGCATTTAATGTATCGCCATGTGGGGTGCTCCCCTTCTCTCTTTTCCACGTTCCTTCCCTTCGTTTTCTCGATCGCCATGGTCATCCTTTCGCTCCTCTTCCTCATCCGGACGAATCCGCCTGCGGAAACCTACTGCGAGGGGACCCGACGGGAACGCAGGAATCCCGTCACGACCTCCTCCTCCTGCTCTTTGAAGGCGCCCGGTGATTTCGGCTCCCCGTTACCATGCGCGGCTCCCCTTTCCCGGCGCTGCACCCCACACTGGTCGGCAGCATGAAAGGCCGCGGCTAGCGGATGGGGAAGGATTCCCCCTCCCGTCGCAAGACCGGGAGGCGGCGGGCACTTCAAGGCGGAGGAAGGTGGTCTTCTTCACCCGAGGAGCGGGAATAAACAGGCGCCGCTCGTTTACAGGAAGCGCGCTCCACGGTTCGTCCCGAGCGCCTTGCTCCTCTGCCGCTCCGGGAGTAGCCAGCAGACGCCAGGAAACGAAGGCGCGTTCGGGGGCGCCTGCGCGGGCGAGGGGTGGTGGAACGGGCTCCCCTCTCCCCCCCTTCCCCCAGAAGCGGGCGGAGGCGATCGCCGGAGCGATCACGCTAGAGGGAAGCATCGACGTCCGATCCGACATGGAAACGCTCGTCCTGCGCTCGTGGCGGAACGAACAAATGACAAAATGGCGTGACGCGCGTTATCACGACAAGGATGACAGCTCTTCCTGCGCCGCGCGGCGAGCGTGGAAAAACAGGGGAACGGCTTTGAAGGAACGAGGGCGCGAGATTCCGGGCGCTTGATGCACGATCTTTCGAGACGACGCGTTGCGGCGGCGGCGGCGGCGGTGGCGGCGGCGGGAACCCAAGAGAGAGCGCAGGGAAATTGGACGGCGACTGTATGATCGATGGGTACGGAAAGGGAGACGCGGGAGAGGCGAGAGGGGGGGGGGAGGGGAGCGGACGGACGGGCGGGCCGACAGCGGCGGAGCCACGGTTACGACGAGCCGCGCGGAAGCGCCGCGAACGCAGCTGCGGCAACCGAAGGTGGCAAACGCGGTCACGGGGACAGCATGGGAGGAGAGGAGGAGGAAGAAACGCGGGAGAAAGAAAACACTGGGCGGTCGCGGCAGCAGCAGCGACGGTGGAGGAAAAGTCGGAGCAGGAGCAGGAAAGCGGGAGGAAAAGGGACGGAGGCGGAGGAGGGAGGGCGGAGGGTCGGGAAACGATTGGCAGGTTCGCGAGGACCGCGGAAGACGCGCGGCAGGGACCGCAGCGGGGAGGAGGAAGACCGTCCTCGGCGAACCTCCGACCGCAGGCGTCGGCAAAGCGCAAGAATGCCCTGGGTGAGGAAGAGGACCACTTTCACCGGAAACCGGGATGACCCTTCCAGAGAGAACTGACGACGGCGCTGCTTCCTTCCACAATAGGGCCACGAGCTGCGGACCGCGGCCTTCGTGAGCACTCTCCACCGACCCACGGGTAGTACCACTGCCCGAGAGAGCCGCGCGCTGGCCACAGAGTTCGCCCTGGCGTTCGGAGAGCGGTTGCTGCTAACAACGCGGGAGCATGCCGGCATCTCTGCGGAGCTCCCTCCTTCAGCACGCTCGCGAATCGTCTCCCGGGCGTTTCCAGGTCGGTTCCTTTCGGGAAAGAAGATCCGAGGGAGCAGCCCGGGTTTTCCCAGAGAGACCGCATCGCCTGCTGCCGCCACTGCCGCGCACCCGTGGTGGCGCGCGCGACGCGGAGCCAGGAGGAGGGTCGGCAGAGGAACGCTGTCGTTTCCTGTTCCGGAACGAGAGCGGCCAGGGAGGCCCCCGGCGACACTCGGGAAGATCGCGCGGACGTGTGGAGCAGTTCCCGTGTTTCTCTATCCCAGCGAGCCTAAATTTAGAACTTATCGAACAGCTGCCTACCCCACCTGGAGAACCCGTTCCTGAGTGCGCTTCGGGAACGATCCGCGCCGTTATTATTTTTTTCCCCTCCGCCAGAAAGCCGGAGAGGGAAGGGAAACACCAAGAGCAGCCGAAAGAAAGAAAATAGCGCCCGCCGCTCTCTCCAGAAGAACCCGGCGTTCTCCTGTCACGTTCCCTTTCGGACTGAATGGGATTGCCCGGAAAAACGGGCAAGCACGCGCGCGCGCACCTCCCTCCCCATCTCCTCGCCCTTCGAGCTGAAACGGGACCCTGAGTTTTCCGGAAGAGCCCGCGAGCCCTGCTCACGTTGCCCTGAAGATGAGCACGAGGAGGAAGGGGAGCAGGAGGAAAGCCGTTGATCACAGGAAGCACGGGGAGGGGGGACAGAAGGAGCAGAAGAGACGAAAGCGAAGACAAGGAAGGGGATGCAGGCGATCATGCCGATGGTGGTGAGCACGAGGAGGAGGCGGAGTGGGACGAGAAGGCCAGGAAGATGAGAAAGTCACTATGAGGAAGTGGACGAGGCGGAGGAGGAAGATGGAAACGAAGGCGATGAGGAAAGATGCGGATCACGACGCCGAGGAGGAGGAAGAGGAGTGGGGAAGGAAAGGAAGAGAGGATGGATGGAGGAGGAAGTGGATTAAGATGGTGCTGAAGAGCAAAAAGAGGAAGCAAATGAGGGAGGTGCAGAAGGATGCAGGCGAGGACGAGGAAGATAATGGGATAAAAGAGACGACGATGAATTCCTCGCCTGAGAGTGCGCCGTCACTCCTCTCTCGCCGCTCGAGAGCATGGCGACGACAGCGCTTCTCAGCCGTGCAGCAGCATCCGTCTTGCTTAGGGCCGGAATGAGAAAGAGCGCATCCCTAGGGGTCCGGCGCGTGCGGAGGCTGCGAGGGTTCCGGCGTCGCGCTTCGCTTCCCCTTTCCCTTGCTTTTCGGGCAGAAACGCGCGCCCCCTTTCGAATCGGAAGCAGAGCTCCGTGTGCGGGCGGCGGCGGGGTCCCTTGGAGAGCGTGCGTCCGTCACCCCTCGCCACGCTCTGAGACCCAGCCCGGGAGGAGTCCTGACGGGCTGACCTCTCGGTGGGACCATGCGAGGCGTCAGCAGGTCCCGGCTGTCTGTGCGGGCGTCGCGCCCGTCGCTGCCTCCCCGGCTCGCGCGCCCGCCGCGAAGGGGTGGGGAGAAAGAAGGGCTCGAGGGAACGTTAGTCACGTTCGCCCGCGGCGGCGCTGGTGACCCTGCATACGAGACCCCAGCGTTCCCGTCCCGCGGTCAGGAGGTATCGATGCAAAGGCCACACGAGACGCCGCTCTCTTTCCGCATTCCGTCCCGTGAAGAAACCATGAAAGGGGGGGGGAGCGCGGCTCCGTTCGAAAAAAGGGGTCCAGGGGGTAGATGACAAGGGGAAGGAGGCCTTTCGCCCTCGCAGGGTGGCCTTCCTCCTTCTCCTTTTTCATCCCGCACGCGCTGCCCTCTGTTCTTTGACTATGCGCGATCCCCCATGGCGGAGCCGTGCGACCATGCTGAGCAGGAGTGACGGAGATGGACTACATCAGCGGATGCCCTGGCCCTCCGCTCGAGTCCACTCTGTCACTAGGCGAGAGAAGAAGGGATGAAGGGAAGAAGGAGTATGAAGAATGAAAGAAGAGGAATAGTGGAAGTGGAATGGAGGCGGAAGAGAAGGAGGAGGAGGAATCGAAAAGGAATGAGGTTGGAAAGGAAGCAAAGGAGGAGAAGGATGGCTCGTAGGATTGCCCTACGCACATCCCTAGGCGTCCAGAGAAAGCATGGGAGTTTCGATCGCTTCGTCGAAGAACAATTCTTCCAGGGATGCAAGCATTCGCGGAACAGCAGGCAGCATCTGCAACGAGTAGCAGATCACAGGGTGCCACGTCGGAGCACCCAAGGCGCGACTGGCACCCGCACTTTGAAGAGCGTGGGTGGTGCACGCGGCTTCCTAGCATCGGCTCTGGGACGGGTGCTACCCCCATGTCCGAAAGCGTGGTCTCCCCAGGGAGAAAACGCAAGCTTCAAATATCATCTCCAGAGCATGATGCCATAGCAGCCTCAATCAAAAGACGCACGCATCAAATATCCTGGACGTAAACAGGATTTCTGACAAGCGGGATTTATGCAGGGACTTAAATCCTCATAACCGCTTGCGTCTGCTACATTTCATCCACGGAACGGAGCAAAGTCTTCCCGACTGGCGGACGATCCGAAATCCCGCCCTTTCCCGGTGCACCGAGCAGCCTTCCTCCGGCTCCTTCTCAGCAGACGCTCCCGGCGGGGAAAGCGGTTGGGGCGGGGGGATCTCTCTCGGAGACGCGGGGGAGGGGTCGCAGACGCCGCCGTTCTGGAACGGAAGGGACGGGGGCGCCTCCTTCCGCAGTGGCCCTGCTGTGGACGCGGCGGCTCCGCGCAGCCGCCGCCTCTGCAAGAAGCAGCAGCGGAGGACACGCTGCCTTTCCTCACTCAACACGCGCGCGCGCCCGGTTCGGTCCGAAGCGAACCCGGGCGAGGGAGGCACGCCGCGTAGGAGCACGCGAAACCGAGCCTTCTGCCTCGGCACAGGGCAGCCAGGCACCAACCAAGACACGCGCCATCTTGCCTGGAAGCCTCCCCACCGCCGCGGAGGCGCGGCGAGTCGCACCACAGAACCGAGATTCCCCGCGCGGGGGATCCTGTTGACACAGAGCAGAGATGCTGCTCTAGAACAATGGGTCGAAGAGCAGGATATTTGCCAGTTCCCGTTGGAATGCGCTGTCAAATACGTCTTCTTTGCGTGCAGAGAGGTGCCTGCTATGCAAGCAGATGGTAGATTCAGGAAATTCAGGCCGGGATGCTGCTTTCGCGGGTTAGCGATAGCTCGGTTCGGGGATTATCGCTAATCCGTTCGGGAGATAAATTTCAATTTATTACCGCGAAGGCCATCGTTTCGGTCCTTCCTCCCAGCTAATTTGTTTGCGCGTACAATGCAGAACGTAATAATTGCTCTGCTTTTCGAAATTTCCCTTCGGAATAACCTGGAAGCCCGCTTCGGTTTGCTGTTGCCGTTGCTGTTGTTGTTGTTGTTGTTGTTGATGCTCCTGCACCATTTAAGCAAGACCCAATTAGGCAGCGAAACGTCAAATTGCAGGTCTTCTAATGGGAAAAGTTCATCGCGGAGTGGATCGCGTACGGTAACATAAAAATTAAAAGCCGAAGACCGGAAACAAAGAGCTGCAATTACAGACGTATCATTTGCCACCTCGGCCTGCCTCTAGGACTGGTGGACGAGAGCATGGACCTCGTCCCGTGCTGCAGGAGACGGCTGGTCGGGCCATTGCGTGCGGAACTCGCCTAACAGACCCTTAAGGAGGGCTGTTGGGATCCGGAGGCAAAAGAGAAGAGGACCCAGAGAGTCGAAACTCGATAGGAACGCTGCAGCGCTGACAGCCCCGCAAGAGTTGGTCCTCAGAAAATGCCGCAGAGCCCCCCAGCAGCGAAGGGTTGCGGCTCAGGAGTCAAGCAGGCCAAAGTACCGTGTTCGCCACGCCGAACCCTGCCCAGCCTCCCATGTGCAGATGGACACGTTGCAGGCGTTCAGTTGGAAACTCTTTCCTTGGAGAGCACGGTGGGTGCTGTATGGACATTGCTCCAGAAGAGTTCAAGAGACAACAAATCCTGCTAACAGAGTGATGAGCACGGATCCCTCAAGCAACCCTGTGCGTGTCCTCAGCTGTCACCAAAGCCCTGAAGAGCGCACTAAGTCCGTTGCCTTTCGTTTCTGGAGAGACCAGCGTGAAAGCCCAGGCAGGCTATTCCCGAAGCACTGAAACCGTAACTCCCACTGCAGCCTCCATTTGAGATGTTCTGGAGGAAGTGCGGTGCAAGAGTTAATGAGTTCCTGATTTCCCAAATCACACCTCTTATGAACACTCGCGATTACCACATGGAGGCTGCATTACCATGCCTCTTTCACAACGGAAAACCTTACTGGAAAGAAAAAAGAAAAATAGATCCTGATTTCCCTCTTCCTTTTCCTGTTCGGCAGGCACCATCTTGGTTCATCTCCGGCTCTATGCTTTTCCCATTCTTTCTCCTCCTTACCTCCTTCCTTCCCTTTCCTCCTAGTCCTTTTCCATTCCCTGTCCCTTCCTCCTCCTTCATTCCTTGTCTTCATTCTTGTGAATGCCTTCTTCACCTTCCTGGTTTTCCCCTTTCTTTTCCTCTTCGGCAACATATTGGTCCACCTACTCCACCATTCCTCATCCCCATAACATACCCGTAACTTCAAACACATCATAGTCCTGGAACTTAGGATCACTCATCCGTGATTAATTATCCAATTAATCACGGGAAATTGCCGTCTGCTTGCACTGAATCTCCCACACCGAAGAATCCCATCCGGAATCGTACGCACACACCACCGGCAATGGCTGACCTATACGCTCGCTCCAGAGCCGCCCGGCCTACTCCTAGCTATCGACCCCATCCACCTCCGCATCTTCCCCTCAACTATTCCACTCTTATGCACGAAATACCAACCTGAACATCAGGACGGTGACATCTCACGCTCCTGAATTCTAGGGAACGCGGCCCACTGTCATCCCCTGGAATTGAGGAGCTTTTGTCTTGGACACGTGCGCGGCGCTGCTGCTACGTGACCAAGGAATCTGCAGTGGTGCAAAAGCCTCCCGCGCTCTGCGTGGGCGGCTCACAACTCCGAGAGGCACCGCATTCGGAGAAAAATGCTACAGTCCAGGAGGGCGGCCTGGGGTCATGCGAGCACTGCCACCACCTCGCGGGTTTCACGCGAGGAAGGAGCGTTCGTTCGAAACGGCCCCAAGTCCTCAAGGACAGTGGCAGAACCCGCACTCTGCTCAACGTGGGTGCTGGATCGTCCAGATTTTTTTTTGTGTGCTTCCCGGGAAGCCGGGCGCAACGAGGGTAACATTGGGAGGGGGACATTTTGTATAACTTGCTCGGGGGATGACAGGGAAGCGACCCCTTGGCAACGCGATCTCGCTCCTTGATTATCGGATCCCGGACAATCCCTGCTCAGCAGGATGGCTGGTTGCTTCCTTCCACCCCGTGGACCCACCGAGAGAGCGCTTGTGGTTGACTTCGGTGCCTCCGACACGCTCCGAATCTCCCTGTCTGAAGGCCCGAAAGCCCGGAGCAAGGGGTTGAAATCCAAGACGGGTGCGGGGGAGCGAGGGAAGCGCGGCAGAAATTCCTCCCATCGCGTTCAAGGACAGGGGACTGCCGGCGCACGACAGAAGCAGCGTCACCCTCCTTACTCACCATGGATGACCCATCCGTGGCAGCAACTCTCGCACTGGCGGATGTGCCTCTTTCCCGGCAGAAAGCACTCGCATCTGCATCCCGGCACAGTGCATCTGATGGTCTGCAGGAAAGGAAAGAGGGAGAATTAAAAATCCATGTACCCGAAAAGGACGACGGCAATCCCCAAGGCTGAAAAGCGCGCGAAGAGGGACCGGGAACGAAAGACCTGGCGGGACTTTTCGCGTGTTCCCCCGTGTTGGACTGTTTTGCCCGGAGGAGCAAACAGCCCCCTTCGGAGTCCCACTTTAACCAGCCCAACGAGGGGGGTCTTGCCTGGCACTTGCACGAGGCCAGAGGTCTCGCGAACGAACGGATTCGAACTCTCCCTTCTTCTGAACGTCTTTGTAGGTCATCCGAACCAACCCACCGCGTGGATGCTGTGGAGGGCCAGCTCCCGACGCGAACCCGCGGCCCAGCTGGCCTGCGAGGATGCGGTGCCACGGTGGCCGCGGGTATTCGGGACCGACGCGCGCCGAAGACTCCTTCCGCAAGGTCTGCTTCATGCGGTCTTTGCTGCTCAAAGGCCGTTTCCTTGGATCCACCTAGCAACCGGGACGCTTTCCCGAGCGCCAGGGTCTCCTTTGCGCTGACTCGCAAGAAGAAATTGTGCGTGTTTCTTTCGCAATATGCAGATGGAGAATTTCGGGTGGCCTTAGGAGGCCATCGAGAAGGCGCGCACAGATTGGCCTCACGAGGGGAGCGGAGGAAGGATTCGGCTCTGCTTTTTCGTCCAGCATGAGACGCTCGGGGAAGCGGCGGAGTTTGGCCCCTCGAGCGGGGAGGGTCGAATCCCCTGACAAGTGTCGCCCGGAAACGTGGGAAACGACCGGGAGTGAAACTCGGGTGACGCTCGGGGTGAAACTGCGACCTACTTGCGAGAGGTGTACTCCCGTGCACGAGAGGGAACGCGGAGCCACATCGGGGTTGGATCCGCTTCCGCCGGGCGGCGCGACGGCCTTTTCTTCCGACCCGACCGCCGCTTCCTCGCGGTTGTCGTCGTCCTGCCACCGGAATGTCCAGCAGCCGCCAACAGCCACCAACACTGCTGCGAGTGCGCTCTGCAAGTGTTGCGCGGTGGGGACGAGAAATTAATTGCTCTTTAAATGCTTTCAGCGAGGCTTATTATGTCACGGCCTGCGACGAGCACCTCAGGGAAGAGCTGTCAAACGTGAAAGGAATTTCTCGTATCCAGAGCGGCTGAGCGTTGGGAAACAGGCTTTTCGAAGAGATGGAGAGAGAGAGAGGGAGGGAGAGAGAGAGATGGAGGAGGATGGTCATGGACCCGATGGCTTCCTGTTTGTAGGAACAGCCTTTGCGGCCAGTGGAAAACGAAACGCACGCACGAAAAAAACAAAGACCTTCCGAGTTCCGCTGGGTCGCACTCGCTGCCATCTCCTTCACGGAAGACGACAGGACGTTCCGTTGGCATGCGGGGAGCACGAAGCAAAACACCAGCTGGCGACCAGTGGGGGATGGAAGTCACCTCGATGCGGCAGTGGCGCCTCCGTATCGAGATGACTTCTTTGCCTCGGAGTTGACCACCGAGACAGCAGCGCCGGACGGATTTTTTCCCCGATTCCCGAACAAAGGGAAGAGCGACGGATATGTGCGTGTGCGTGCGTGTGTGTGTGTGGGAGAGCGCGCGAGAGAGAGACAGAACCCCCCCCCCCCCCCCCCCCCAAAAAAAAAAAAAAAAAAAAAAAATGGCGAGCAAATTCAGCAGTCGCATCCCGGACGAAGCTTCGGAGGATGCAAAAAGACCTCTCTCGGCAATGCAGCATCCCTTTCAATCAATGTACCGTCCAGACGACTAGAAGATGAGTTCCGCTAATTAAATCGAAGGGATTTTTGATAACCTCCGCGGATTACTCATGTTTATGTTAATGTGTTTGTCAGCTCTCAAATGAGATGATAAAAAATTGCTCGTACGCGTTTGTTCTTGCCGGTCCAGAAAGCCCCAGAGCCAATAACGTCTGCTGCTCCGCGAGAGGCCATAAGCCCGAGCCGTCCTTGTTGTGTTTTCTTCTTCCATCCGCCCCACCTCCCCTTCCAAATCCGCGGACATAAAAAACCTAATCTGGAATGCTCCGAGAACCCTTTCGGTACTCGCGGGCTGGCTGCACAGCGCTCCAGCGGACGGAGACAGAGATCGGTGGCATTAAAAATTATCCGTGCATGAACGTTTCCAAGTGGAAGGAATTCCACCGATAGAATTAATAGGATTTTCCTCTTCCTTTTTTTTTTTTTTTTTTGTTTCCCCTGATACGCAGAGATTGATAGTTTGTCTTTTCCAGCGGTTTTTGCTTTAGCCAGAGGGGAAAACTAAGCAACGGACCGATGCTGCTACAAAGTGCGAGTTCGCGCAACAAGAAGAAGAGGAAGAAGAGGGGGGGGGGGAGAAGAAGAAAAAGATAGCAGATGATTAGAGCTCGTAATCACAGCGTGCGCGAGAAGGAGCTGCTCGAGTTCTGGAGGACGTGCGGCTGAAAGCAGCAGCATCAGCAGCAAGAAACGGGAGAAGGCGCGCTCCTCTTTGTGAGACCCCGGTGCCTCCTTCCGAGGGTCGGGGAACGAGCGAGCTCTCTCGGATGTTGGCCGGGAGAAGTAGCCGACGGGCTTGGGGGATTCTCGCGCCCTGCATTCTTCGGCCGTTCCTTTGGCCACTTCGGAAACCCCGCGAAACACTCGGGACCCCGTTTACGTTTGCGTTGCTTTCCCCTCCCCCCTCGCCCGCTCCCCTTCCGGTACGAGTTTTCCCTCGACCTCCGTCCGAAAGGCAAGGCGAACTTTCGGTCCTTCCAGAGGAACATGCTACGGGGATTATCTGCAATTATCCACGGGGGCACAACACGCGTGCACGCTCAAGAGAGCACGCAAACGCGGAAAGCTTCGGCACAGAGCTCGGCTTTCTTCCTCACGGCCCATCCGGCCCTGCGCAGGACGTTCCCGCTCGGGCCTTCGCCGAATCGGAGAGACGCGTGATCGTCCAACAGCAATAAAAAGTTTGGAAGCGGAGGAAGACGGGGAGGGGGGGAGGGGAGAGAAAAAAAAAAAAAACAAAAAACAAAACAAAAAAAAAAAAAAAACTGTATGAAAGTAATTGGAACTTGGAACAGAAGTCGGGAGACGGCTTTCGTAGAAGATTTATTGGCGGCATTGTGGGAGGCAACCTCCTCCGGCTTTCGATCCGCGAACCACGCGCCGGTTCTTCGAGAGAGCGCCCGGACGCGTGTGATGGGCCCACCGTTCCAAGGCATGACATCTCCCAGGATGATTTGAATTCGGAAAGCCGCGGTTCGCGCCGCCTGAAAGCCACGCCCAAGAGGGGGAGCAGCAAAAATTGAAAACACCAAAAAGAAGAAGAAAAAAGCGTCCCCCAAAACAAATTAATTGATTCCCATGAAGGAGGAAGACGGCAGAGAAAATTGGTCGTCTGCTCCGGGAAGGAACGCTGCTGGCCATCAACGTTAAAAGCCATTCCCTCCGCGCACTGCGGATCGATCCCTGCAGTGCCTTTCCGAAACCCATTCCGGCGCTTCTGGCCTGCCTTTGCGGTTAAATGGGGGGGGGGGGGGGTCAGCGCAATCTAGAAAAACGTTGCCACTCTCAGTTCCCCCATTTCGCGACCGCGGAGCGCGAATGCAAAAAAAAAAAGAGAGGAAAAAAAAAAAAAAAAAAAAAAAAAAAAGAGGAATAAGGCGAACGAGATTATTTATCGCGCGCGGAGTCATTACCTGACAACTATTTATTGCCCTTAGATGCGTTTCTTGCCTTCGCGCAGCGATCTTTCATGAGAAGACACCACTCAAAACATTTGTTCTGTCTGAAGCGAAAGATAATTGCTCCAAGGCTTCAGTGATTCTTTTGTCTGCCCCCAACCACCAAATTTGTACTTAAATTGTCAGTTCGCAAAACTGTCATACGTGATAAGAAACGAAATTCGAAGGTCCTCTTTCTCTCTCGGTTTCGCCCAGCGATCCGATCGGGAATCACTTCCTCCGGGACGCGCACCTCTTTCCGCGCGCCGGGAGCGCCTGCGAAAGGAGAGAGAGAGAGAGAGAGGGAGGGAGGGAGGGACAGGCGCGTCGCGGGAAGAGGGGTCCCATGCCTTGCATTTTCAAAGGGGAGCTCCTGAACTCCCGCGCGGAGTCGCCGGAAGCGGCCAGGTGGCAGCGGAGAGGAGTCCCGGCGGTGTCGGCATTTTCTGCTTCCCCCTGCAGCCGCCGCCGGAAGCCCGAGAGATGCCGGCGGGAAGGTTCCAAAGCACCGAGGACACCGCCGCACCAGCGTCTTGGAATGCCGTTTCCCTCCGCCGAACGCTTCACCGTTGTTTGGAGGACGCCCTCCGCGTCCACGGCATGGACGCTGCGGGTAGCAATGTGGACTCGCCCTGCGCGCTCATCACGAGACTGTCTTCTGCGTCGAGCCCTGCCCTTTGCGGCGAACGCGCCACGGGCTTTCAGCTGCTCTCCCCCGGCACGGGTTCCAATTTCCAACAGTGCTTCCTCCCTGTGCTCAAGTGAAGGTGGGAAGGCTTCTCTTGACCTCCGCAGAAGAGAAACCGACCCTGTGGGAGCCATGTCTTGCGTTGGTCGGCGTCGAGCCCCCGGCCATGGTCCACGCAATGGAGATCACGAGCGGCTTCACTGCCATCTCACGCATGTGGCTCGGCATGCGAGGCGCACTGCCGGACTCTCGGAGCATGTGCAGCAACGGAGTCTCTTCAGCACGTGCTTAATCGCTCAAGACAGGCCAATGTGCAGCCAGCAGCCTCCAGAACGAGCCCCTTCGAAGATCTTAGAAAAATGCCTGTAGGGCACCGCCAGGAGATGGAGGCGTCCGCGAGGACTCCAGCTTCCGAGGACGAAGAGTGGATTGTCGTCCTCGATGGCCACCATTAAAGGGAAGGAGGGATCGGCTCCTCTCTTCGTCTCCTGAGGAATGTCCTCAGAACTCACTCGTTATGAGGCGCGGTCCAGCCAGCAAAGCTCCTCAAGAACCTTAGATCCTCAGATGGGTGAAGGAACATGGAAACATTGGGATGGAGAGAGGCAGCGGCGCAGCCCTCTCGAGGGATCCATTGGAAACATCGAATTGGCCACTGCGAGCAATCACTCCCCCCGCACGAGTAACCCAGCCGACTATGAGGCAAAATGGGGAACGAGCGTGGGGAGTGGGAGAAATTCATCTCCCTCCTCTGACATGTAGTTTGTACCCCGCGCCGAGCACTCTCTTTGGCATGCTTTTCAGACTGGATAAATAAAAAAAAAACACACACACACACACATCAGGCGCATGAGCGTCTGACCGTGTGTCAAGTGCGCAGCAAAAAGAGGGACTTCGCTCTACCGTCACGCTTCGGCTCCTGGATGCCCGCTCCCCTCCGATGCGCAGGGAGCATCGCGGTCAACGTCACAGCGGCCACCGCGCTTCGAGCCCTCCCCCCCTCCTCGCGCATCCCCCCTCCGTTCCGCGGGCAGAGAGGTCCCCAGTTTCTCCGGTGCCAGGAGATCAGATCGATACAATTAGGCCACGCTCCCTGCGACGCCACGGCGCTCCCAACCTACGCTGGGAGCCTGCAACAGTCGACCTGTTTGCTCTTTCCTCCTTTCACACGCGCACGCACGCACAACTACAGGCCCAGGACTATCTTCCAATAAACGTTCCCGAGGGAGACAATCAACCGGCTGCACGAACACTTCTCTGGATTAACTCGTAACGGTGGGGAGAGGAGGGAGGAGGACCAGGTAGAGAGAGAGAGAGAGAGAGAGAGAAGGAAAGGTGGAAGTGACCGGATAATTCGTAGGGCATCGAAGATAATTAAAGGCTATTGAGATTCGCGTTGGTGAACCTGCGTTCACTTTTAATAATCACGTGTAAGTGGCAACAGAAACAATTCCGAACGCAACGACCAGGGATCACCTTGGAAACGCCGTTTTCTCGGCGCGCGCGGTTGGATCTTCGCGCACAGGCAGGCAAGGCACTCCCACGCACACACAACAACACATTCGCGCGCACACGAGAGCGGTGGCGTGGTCTCTGCGGAGAGCTGCAAGATCGCGAGGAGCTGAGAGGATTCCGGGGGGAGGCAGGAAGGAACGGGACCGCCGCCGAGAGCACCGGCAACCATGGGGGGAATTCTGAGGGGAACTACCGGCGCGCACGTGCCTCCGAGTGGGAACAGCGGGAACGCACTCCGGCAACAGGCAGGACGGCGGACGGATTGCCTGGGGATCGCTGGCCCCTCCTCCAACGCACCGCGAGTGGACCGGGACGGACCTACGAAACCTCCCTGGGAGCGGCAAGGAGAAAGAAGGGCAGGATTCCGGGTCAGAGGCAGCGCTGGTGCTTTTCGAAGAGTGTAGGACCACCACCTGCCCCCCTCCCCCCCGAGATTCTTGCTCGAGAGCGGCGCCTCCATAGCAACCGTCGGAGGATCCCACCCACGCGAACGGGCGGGAGGAGAGCCGAGATCCATACGGCTCGACCGTTTGCTCGAAGCCGGCGAGCCCGGGGCATGCGGGCAGGCAGAAGCAGTGCCGTCCCGAGCTGGGGTGGCCACCGTGGCAAGGATTCCGGGGCTGAGCGCGCCGCTGCGCATCTTCCACTCCCATCGCAAATGCCTCCTCCTACGCTGGGAGGGCACCCTAGCCGACCGCCGCGGTGACGTCACCCACGGCGCCCTGCACCGCGCGGCAGAGGGTACGCACCCGGAGAAGCAGGGAGCACGGGAAAGCCTTTTTCCCCGCTCGCCTCGGAGGTGGAGGCGCGCCACGTCTACGGCGGTCGGCGCCGCTCCCTTTTGCAAGGCGAGGGAGGGAGGAAGAAGAAAGGAGAGGCAAAGCAGGCGAAGACGGCGGCAGAGGTCGCGCGAGGAGTCAGAAGGGAAGGGGGGATGGATGGCTCCCGGACGCCGCCGGCGGGCAGGGCCTCGCGTGGGAGAGGAGGAAGATTCCAGGAGCAGGCGAGACTCCCGCAGCTCACAGCGTGGGTCGCTCCAGAGCCTGAGGTGGTTCCCGGACTGCGGCGGGTCCTGACAACCTCGGGTGTCATCGGACGCGAGAAAGAAACAGAGAAAGCACCGTTCGCGAGAGCAGCCCAGATCCAGAGTGACGCAGCGAAACGGGAAAGGACGGATCCGTGGGACCCTGGGAAGACTTCCGGGCTGCGGAGGATCCTGACGACCCCGGGAGAGAGAGGTCCAGAACCGGGAAGATCTTTTCCGCTGTCTGGCGAACGGAGGACGCCGATCAGCCTCGCTTCGGTTCGCCGAAGTGCCGGGTCTCCTTTTCAGGCTGACAGAGGAAGAGCTCGGAAGTTGCTCCCCTACGTACAGGACGTCCTTGAAGTCCCAAGCGGTCGGGAGCATTCGGAGGGTCTGCCATCTGCCACTCGAAACCGACCTCCACCTCCTTTCGCGGGGAAGCTTCCCGCGGGGGAACAACTTCCCATGGTTGCTACTCCTTAGAGCACATCGGTCAGCACGGCTACGAAAATGACCGAAGACTACTCAACCTCCGTGATTAGTCGCTAATGACGGAGTGTCTTTTTTTTTTCATCGGGTTTTCTCTTCTCTCAAATCATCATTCTTCTTCGTGTCCCTCCGCCACTCCCGCGCCTTTCGATCTCCTCCAAGGAGTCGAGCGGGCGATCAAGGATTGCCGAGACTCTGCGGAAGGAGCCGAAGAAAGTGAGATGATCAGGGAGTAGGAGGATGCAGTGACCGCTGGATTTCTTCGTTTGCCCGGGGCAATCGCTTGGGAAGAACCAGGCCGAACTAGGAGGAGGAGGGAGATTGCTGACCGCCCTAGGGTGCCACGGAGGTCGCGCTCCCTCGGAGTTGTCCTGGAGAGCTCGCATTCTCGGACGGAAACGCGGTCTCCTTTTTTAGAAGAACCGCAGGAGGAAACCGGGAGCGGCCGCTCCCTGCAGAACTCGCGCACGACGGAGCACCCATCGGGAAGAAAGGACGAGGCGTGAGGAGGAAACGGAACCTGCGTCCGCGGCGTCTCGAGCGGCAGCAAGGCCGAAGGAACGGGGAGCCAGCAAGCGGGCAGAGGGTCGACCAAGAAGTGGTGACCCGACCATTCGGTCCGTTCGTTCCTTCCGCGGCCAGCCTCCAGGAGCCTCCTCCTCCTCACCGGCAGCGCTCGATCTTCACACGGACAGAAGAGGAAGAGACCTCACCCATCCCAGTGGTGCCAAGGAGCTGGTGCTGCACTTGCAAAATTGAAGCGAGCAAGGCGGGATGGCCGCGGTGGTTCAGCGCTGTCTCCTGACGGGGAGAGAGCTACAGAGTCCTCCTGCCCGCTTCCCAAACCTTCCGGAACCGCCACCGCTTCGTCCTCAGAGATTTCCGCTCCCTTCCCTCCCTCCAGGGAGGCCTGGGCCGACGGAACTGCCCGAAAGGAGGGCCTGCGGACTCCGCTCGGCGGATCTGGGAACCACCGACGACGCTGTGCTCCGCTCGCGTCCGACTGTCGCGCGTGTCCGTGGCAACGGGAGCCGCCCGCGAGGCGCGAGGAGCAAGTCGGACGCCCTGCCGCGGAGAAAGCGCGGCCCTTTTCGTCCCAGAAGGGGAGACCCGTGCTGCAGTGTGCCCTCGCTTCCCTTACCGGTGCTCCCTTCGATCGCGGGTTCTCTCCTCCGTGTTGCGCAGCACAGCTGCAGGAAGGAGCCAGACCACCCCATTCGTCCTCCCGAGAGAGGGAACCCACAGGAACTGTGCTCAGCGGTGGTGGTGATGAACTTCGAGTAGAAAATGTAGGGGGACACGGAGGGGACCATGGAGCAGCCGGGAGGAACGACAGAAGAGTTCGAAAGAAAACCGGATGGGAAGGGACGGAGTGGGTGAGAGCGGAAGAGGGAACCGCGGAGGACACGACCACGCGGCAGAGCCTCCTCTTCCTCCTCTTGCGAGCGGTTGCGTTCTCGCGCGCGCCTGCACGCGCGCGCCCCCAAAAAGGAGAGCAAAACAAAAAAAAAAAAAGGGGGGGGGGGTGAAGGGAAAACAAAAACAAGGATCCTGCTCCCTCGTCCCCTCTGAGGTGAGCGCGTGCCCGTCGGCCGCCGACCCTGAAAGGCGGCGGCGATCCGACCTCTCGGGCTTCGGGCGGCTATCGGAGAGAGGAGGGGGAGGAAGGGAGAGTAAAGGGAGGAGGGAAAGGGGGAGACCCCAAAACGAAACCCGTCCTTCCCTTCTGCGACGGGCCCATGCGCTCGCCCCTCCGCGGGGCGGAAACTGGGGCGCTGCCGTCGCTCCCGATTGACGACGTCGGCGGAGACGCGAGGACGGCACCGCGGGCGTCCGGGCCCTCCACGGGAGGGAAAGTGACCGCGCGAGGAAGGGGAGAAGGGAGAGACGTGAGGCGGCGACCCCAGAACAGGGGTCGCGCGAGCGGGCGGGTGCGCGCGCGCGCTCGCGCGCGCTCCGAGCGGCGGGGAGGGGAAAGATGGGGGATTCGCAGGTAATTACGGACGACATGCGTAACGACAGCCGCAAGGAGGGATAGGGAGGGACGCGCCGATGCTGTTGCCTGACAGAGAAATCAAGGGTTCCCCTGATGGATGGCTGCGGAGAGCTTCGGGCCGCTAAGGCAACGACAACGCGCGGGGGCGCTGCGGAAAGCTCCTCGCGGCGGCGGGCGCGTTGTCGTGACGATGGATCCGCTCTCCTCTTTTCCCTCCCTCCCTCCTCCTCGCTTCTCTTCGTGCTCGGCGCACGACCCATCCGGTCGACAATTCATCTGGTGGTTATCTCTCGGAGCTCCCTCGATTGTTTCCTCGCCCGCGGCCACGTCCTGGATCGTGCGTTCTTGAAAGCGATTTAATTAACCGGTCGGACCGTCGCCGGCCGCGCGGCGAAAAACCCCCGCTGCCACCGCCGCCGCGTCTGAGGGACCCCGCCACCCCCTCCTCCGGCTGCTCGAGGGGCAGGTGCGAGGCGGCGCTGCGCTCTCGGTCAGCATTCCTCTCACTCCCCAGAGTCCAGGGACGCCCGTCCCGTGTCTTGCGCGCGGCTCCCTGACGGGGCGCGTACGGAACGGAGGCGCGCGGGGAGGACCGTTGTCATGACAGCGCGCCCTTCCCTTCGGACCAGCTGGAGCCGGTTCGCCGCAAACTGCAGCCGACTCGGCCACTGACTCTGAGACTGCTCGAGCGCGCGCGTCGCTATTTCGTCCACCATGAGGACCGCCTTCCGGTCCGAAAAAGGCTTCCCGATTCGAAGAAGGAAAAGGTGATGGTGGTGGGGGCAGTGGGAAGAGGTGGACGGACGGAGAGGCCAGCTAGATCTCCAGAGACGGAGAAAACCCCTTTTTTTCGGCTCAATGTGCCCAAGTTACTCCATCACCAACTAGGGTCCCTGTGAGTTTCGGAGGCGTCCACCTTTATCCTCCCTGAGAATAAACCGAGGCACTGGGAGGATGGAAGGGGGATGGAGTGGGATGAAAAAGTCCGTTGGTGCGACAGGAAACAAGACAACGGCTCTCGGCTTCTCCACGGCGACTCCTCGGCAGCCGTTTGTTTATTCGCTCGCAGCTCTCTCCCGCACGATACGTTATCGCCTTCGAGTCGGGATGGGGGATGAACGCACTCCGAGGCGAACCGGTTGCACCGGTTGCGCGTATTCGGTCCAGCAGCGCGCGGAGTTCTCCCTCTTCTCTGGAAATTAATCATCATCTGCGCCATTCTTGTGATTATTTATTTTTCTGGGATCTTGTCCTGCGTCTTGCCTTCCTGAAAGCACTCGCACTTCCAAGGCCTCTGGCGGAGTAGCAATTTACATTCCACGGAGGATCATTCCGATCGTGCTGTTCGGAGGAGTATGCAGGAATCTTTCATCTCGGTTGCCCATCGCGTTCGCATCATTCCAGAGCCGTAGCGCAGACGCCCAGCCGCGTTTTGCTTAAAAATGGAAAGCGAGTTTGCGGTTTTTCAGAAGCCGTCCACGTACGCAAACCCCCTCCCCTTCAAAAAAAAGGCATTGTTGCATCGTTCAACAATGAGTAGGGAATTTTTTTTTTTTTTTCGATCCAACAACGGAGATTCCCTACTTGTGTTCCTTTTGGTTTATAGCAACATTGTTACAGTGCCGAACAATGAGTAGGAACTCATTACATTTGTTCCAACTTAATTAGCGGAGTGTTCGTGCCAGCGTTCCACGGACGAAATAGGGGAGGCAAGTGATAAGGAAAAACAGCAGAAAGGAAGCGGAGGATCCAATGAATGGACGCGCACCATCGCGACTCTATCCAGGGATTAGGGGTGCCACTGCTAGCAGCTCCGCACGAGTGCTGACGCCGTTTACCTAGCAGCAGTGCTTCCCTGCTGGTAGGCAACCAGCAGAAAGGTCGAAGTTGAGCTTTAGAGAGGTAAGCATAAAGAAGCATTCGAAAAACCGGTCTCCCGTTGCTCCACCACCAAAAAAAGAAAAAAACAAACAAACTAAGGCACATGCACAAAAAAAAAAGCCAATTCGTACATTCGGAAACTGTTCTCTCGGAATAGGTTTTCAAAGCTGGGTGATCACGAGTGCGGCCATGATTCGTTCGCTCAGCTTCCGCCCTTGCGGATTCGTTTGCTGCTTCGGAGTGGAAACGGAAGGCTGCGTGAAATTCTTCTGCCAGCATCCCATCACCACCTCGCGTCAGAAAGTGAATAACGGAACGGGGTATAAAAAATCGTATCTCTTCGAAGTGCTTTCTGGGCAAGGTTGTGGATGTTCCTCGCGGAGGACAGGATAAGAATGAAAACACACACACACACCCACACGCTTTGCAGCCTCCGTTCCGCACTTTGTCACTTTCCTCCTCCTTTTTTTTCTATTTCCGAATAGAATTTTTTGTTCCTGCCGGGAACTGTTCGCCATTCCTGTTTTGTAAGAGTGGAAAGCTATCGTCACAAATTGGAAATTTTTCATTTGCGTGGGCGAAGAACTCCTCTTTGCTGCAACGCCGAGGGGCTTCGAAACAGTGCACCAAGACACTGAGGACTTCCCTTGACAGTGAAGCCTAGAATCAATAGACAACCAGGTCCGGTGGCTATTCGGTGTTCCGATCTTGTTCTTCCAGAAAAATCCCCATGGCATGCTTTTATTCGGCACTCTTCAATGCCAATCAAATGAGATGTTGCAGCATCCACTCGTATGGCGCCCCCAGGAAGGGAGCGTATTAGGAATAATGCAATCCTTTGTTGACAATAGCAAATCGTAACTGATTTACCCATTGGTAGTCTCCGCACGCTGAAAGAGAGTTCTCCTACCATCTGATTTCTTTTTTTTTGTTTTGTTTTGTTTTGTTTTTGCAAAAACAAAGAATTGTTTATTTCGGTGGACACAGCTGCACCAATAGCAGTGCGAGAACCCTGGCGGATGATGCACAATCGCATCCGAACGACACTCTTCATGTGCAGCCCACGGGAGCTAAGGCGTGGTTCTCTTACAGCACGCCAGCTTGTTTTCCTGACGTTTCCCGTTTTAGAATTCCAATTTGTAGCCACTCAGACGAGCCATTTGAAGTTAGTTGCCGTAAATGACTGATCTTTCCAGGAGAGCAAGCGGAGTGGGATTTTTTCGGACTATGCCCATCGGAATTTACATACCATTGGAACGCATTCTTTTACGGGCGCAAAGGTTCACGTACTTTTATCCTTACTGATCTTCCTGGGAAGCTCTGCCGAGGGACCGCGCTTCTTCCCTTGAGGAGGTGGAGATCCTCTTGTGCGAAAGGAAATCCATTTTTCCTTATTTTACGCGCATCCTGGAGCACAGCAAGCTCCATCTTGTCAGCATCGCATCTTCCTCTTTCTCCCTTCCCTCCTTGCTGTGGGACTCCGTCCCGGGCGCGAGATCCAAGCGACTCCCTCTTCTTCTTCCTCGAGAGCAGATCGTCGGCTTGAAATCGGAGAGCAATAACGAGAGATGGAACAAATGTCCATCCGGATGTGAACTCCTCTAAGGAAATCACCGCGTTTCTAAAGGCTGTCTCACTTGGGTCTTTGCGGAAAAGAATGATTGTATGCATTCACATTTTCTGCTGCTTGATGCATTCCTCGAATTACTGGATGCAGCACTGGATATTGGATGCCGCGCCATTTTGGAGGATTACGAGTTTCCATTGGACACAAGCAGCAACTTTAGGAATCTCTAAATTATGTCTTCTGCCAGCTACTGTTATTATTCGACCAGTGTGGCTTCTAATTCACCTACGTATTCCGGCCATCTTGTTGTCTCCATTCTTGTGATTTATAGAACCTCGCGTGAATCAAAACTTTGCCATCAGACTTCTTCTTCCGCAGCATGCGCTGCCGCATCTGCGAAATTGAACTCTTGAGAGATATTCTTTGCGCATGCCTCGAAGTAAACAGACGGCCTACCCTTGCAAGTAATCTTCAATCTTTTCCATTAGAAAATGCAATTCTCCACTACACCCAAGTTCCTTGCCTAAACCTCGCATGCTTCTCTATACACACACACACACACACACACATATATATATATATATATATTAACAATTTCAAGAGACAACTCAACTAATAATAATAATAATAATAAAAAGCAGAGGAAGCAAAATACAGCCAAACTTTGCATCGGCACGTTAAAAAAAAAAAAAACAGGAGAAATACACGGAGAAATGATAACAAAATTTTTTTCCCCTTCCTTTCTAAGAAAACAAAGCGAGCAGGAATCAGCAAACAAACAAGGAAATGTGAAACACTACATTACTGTTTTTGCTTTTTATTCACACTTTGCATGCGATCTTCTCGGCATGGACCAGAGCGCCTAGTGATTTCATCACCGTCTTCGAGGAAACGCTTGCAGGATTCCCATCGCCGCGTTTCGACAAGAAATTCCTCGTGGATAATTTGCGAGCCGAGGGGCCTTTCGAAAGCTGCAAGTGAGCGCTGCACGGTGGTACCTATTAGACTCGTCCCGTGCACTTGACAAAACGTCCAGCACAGCTCAAGAGGAGCGATTGATCTGATAGGGCACTCCCTGATACTTATCTGGCCATTCATGACCCGGCAGATAACACTTAATTCCTCTTCTGTGCCTTGGGTTCCTTCGAGCACACGCTCTGAGCTGCGCGCAAACCGTGCATTTCGCGTAATCACAGAGGATCGCACGGCTGCAGCAACGCGGCTGCTTGCAGCTCTTTGCTTTTCCTCCCTCCTGTTCGGCAGCAGGCTGAGACCAGAAGCACTTGTCGGGGCCCCGCCAAAGACCAGAAATCAAGCACCAGGAGGAGACGCAACCAGGGTGATGCGCAAAAAAGACAGCAACAGCAACAGGAAGTCGAGCACCGAATCAGTGAGAGTACACTGCAAGTCCATGGATTGCAGCTGCTCGGTTATTTGCAAGAGCTCAGAACTTCATCCCGGATCGATTCCGGGCAGGCAAGGTAGATGGAACAGCTACCACACGTCTTTTCCCTTCCCGGGATAGGGACTACCAGTGCTTCGAGTAACACAAAGGAAGCAGATGTAACTCGAAAGGGACCACAAGAGAAAGAAAACGAATACCCACCTCACAGGCGCATGAGTTTGGAACCGGGGATGCACTCCAAAGGTGCTGTCCCCGGATTTACAGATGGCGGCTTCCTCCCACAGGAGAGCAGACTGCCTTTTTTTTGGTTTTCGGGATGACTTCAGCGGACCAAAGGCAAAGGGACCGGGAGCAGAGAGAGAGGTCGGCAAATCGTACGGTTTCGGGCGCGGCGCACGCGGGACTGTCCACAAGCAGGGACGGCATCGAAGCAGTCGGTGCGAGCGGCTGGAGGCCCTCCACCAGCGCCAGCAACTTCTTCCGGAGGCGGGCGTCCTTTCGAATCGCTCCATCCACCCGGCTCGCGCGGGTGGCTGTGAAACCCCAGCTACCGACCCTGGGCAGCGGGGCGGTTGCTGCTCGCGAATCACGCACGGCGGAATCCACGTGGTCGGGGGTCCGGCGAAGAGGGAAGACCACGGAAAACAAGAAGGAAAAAAAAAAAAAAGAAAAAAGTGCGCGCCCAATTAAATCCCGCCAATGGACGAGCGGGCAGTTCGTGCATCCGGCGCAGCCGAAAAGTCGTAACAGCAGACAGACGGAATTGCAGCGGTGCAGATGAGAGGTGGGTCGCTTTATGGAGAACCGCGATACCGCGCGGTGCAACCTGTAGCTCTCCGGCGGTCAAGGAGAGAAGAGAGGAAAACCAGTTTGCAGGAGGAACACAGACAAAAAAAAAAAAAGAAAAAGAGAGAAAAAAAACATATCGGGAATTTGCAAGCGGCCCGTGGCGACCGCACGGCAGCCCGCGTTAGCATCGCGCCGTAGGTCGCGGTGCGGAGATATGGGAAGCTGCGGCCTTGCGACCGTCAGAGACTCCGTGGCGAGAGAGCTAGCGTGCGGGTTTCCAAAGGGTTCGTTCTCGCGAGCGCAAGCGGTGCGCGCGAAGCCAAGCGTGCGAGCGATCGGGTGCGGTCTGCCGCGTGGAATGTCCACTTTTTGCGGGCCTCGGGTGACCCTTGCCGCCGGAAAAAAAAAGAAAAGCCAGAGGTGCCTTCGGATGTCGAGGACGAGCCATGCGTGGCTCGTCTTGGGAACGCCTTCCGCATCCTCTACCTCCCAGCCAGCGTATCTCCGTTCGCCCTTTCCCGCCGGGAAGCGAGCAGGAGAGCAAGCGTTTCCAGGAAAGCTCGAGAGAGGTCCCTGGAAGGCAAACTGGCACGGCAAAGAGAACAGAGGACACTTCTGCCCGACGAAGAAGAAGGAAGAGGGAGAACAGGAAGTGGGATAGGGATGAAGGGAGCCTGTGAGGAAAAGAGGGTAAGCATCAGTAAAAGGAGCCACGTCTTTCCGGGAAAGCACAGGGACAACGCTGCTGCTGAGAGGACCGCTGGAAAGCGCTGGTTCGTTTCCGGTTGCGGGGTGTCTACGCTTGCGCTCTCAGAACTGCAGCGGGAGGGAAGCCGCCCGGAATGCAGCCGTCTGGAGGACCGCGGAGGGAACGGGAAGCTGCTCGCTCCCCTGTGATTCTTCCTAGAAAAGGCGACCCCAGTCGAGGACACCCAGGACCGACACGCCGCGTCGCCACCCCGGTGCCCACGAGCCGAACTCTTCCCCTTTTTGCAAGCAGCCCGCAGCTGCTCTCGAGCTGCAGGTCGGATGATCCTACGCATCGCCCCGGCAGTTCCGCCCCCACGAGCGGGCAAAGGGAGGCGCATAGCTTCCCACTCGCGAGAACGCGACACTCCTTGGTTCCGCGGACCGGGAGACTGGAGTGGGTCGGGCACGTTCTCCTTTTCTTTAGGGTGCAAGGGCAGAGCAACGTCCGTCCTCGCGGAGTACGGGCGGATAGGTTCAGAACGCACTCAGAGATCGGAGCTGGAATAGGGAGGAGGGTCCAGCAAGGATCCTGAGAACGGCGGAGGAGGGTGTTCCGCTCCTTCCTGGCTCGCCAGAAACAGACGGTGTCTCGGAAACGCATTGCGGGACTGCCGGACGACGACCTCCCTTCTCATGCCACAGGGGGAGGGGGGAGTTGTTGCGAAAGGCAGGTAAAGCAACTATGCAGATGCGTGGCTTGGGAGTGGCTGCCGCACAGTCCCCATCACTGCCTAGGCAGCTGCACCGCCGCCAGAGGGCGCGATGATCCGGTGGAACAAACGGAAAGGGCTCCTTGGAAACATCATCAGCTGATGGTCTTCCCCGAACCGGATGGCTGGGATGGATCCAAGACTTTCATCCGACTTTGTCCCCCCTACTCGACTTCTCCTGCCCCTGCGAGAATCACGCGGCAGCTTCGTAGGACTCAAGGCAGGGAGGAACCGGTTGATCTTCCCTTCTCGGAGAGTGACTGACTATCTCTTGGTTCTTTGGACCTGAGCGTCCGAAGAACCACGAAGCTCCTCTTCACCAAACCGAGCACTCAAGAAGCGAAGCGGCCTGCTTGAACACGCAGCACGTGCTAGATGCCATCGGCGTGATCGTCTGTGGTCATGAACGGCCCCCCGAAAAACCGCAGCCCAGGACAAGTCCAGAATGACTCACAGATGGAGATGGTGGGAATCTCCTGTCGACACGAATGTAAGCTTCCCCATCACTTTGATCAACTGAAGAGAGAGAAAGGGGGGAGATGGAAGAAAAGGAGAGAGAGAAAACCATCCGGCGTTCTTCCTTCGTCGTTCGGTAGCGCCCACGCTCCGAAGCTCGCTGTCGCTGTGACCCCCTGGAGGTCACAGCTCAAGAGACAGGGGACTCCATCCCCAAATCTCTCTGCATATCAGCAGCGCGGGCGCCGAGTGAAACTATGTCGCGCGCAGTTCCTGAGGGAGCAGCGGGGCTGATCCGGAAGGAACCGGGCTCGTCGCCCTGGCAACCCCGGCTGCCACACATGGCAGGGTTGGCATTCGCCCTGGGACTTTCCTTGAGCTGCGCTGGCCAGGGTCCGATGACGGCAGAGCGACTAGTGGTGAGGCAGACCAAAACTTCTCTCCCTCCCCTTCGATCTCGGGGATCCAGGATTGTTCTCCAAAAGTTTCCTTTTGTTTTTCACTTGCTTTTTCCCATCTCGTCTTCTCCTGGTGCATCCTTGCACCTGGACCGCTCGAATTTACTTCATTCCCGAATATTCTCATCTCTACGCTGCTTCTCCTGGGGTTGCACATGTGTGTGTGTGTGTGTGTGTGTTTTCTTTTTGAAGAGTAGATGATCTTCATCTTTCATTTGGTATCATCCCGAGCATCAGTGACAGTTCGCTGGTAGAAAAGGACCACCGCAGGAGCGCGTACGTTAAGCGGCAGTTGAGTCATGCCTTCGTGCAGACGAACGAGACTCAGAATCCATCTGTACAGCTTTCCGAAGATCGGCCATCATCAAACGCATTTTCGATTTGTCGGGGAAGGGTCAGGGAAGAAGAAAGGGGTGAAAGGACCAGGTACATCCGTGCTGCACGCGCCGCCGAGAGAAGCGGGATTCTCTGTGTGAGTTTTCCTGTTTTCCTCATTACGCGAGATCGACTCGGATCCGGGAAAACGAGGTTACCGCGGTAACTAGGAAGGGGACGACAGATATGTGAACCAGGGTGGGGTGTCCAGGAAGCTGAGGTGATCCGATGCACTCGGAACACTGAGTTCGAGGTTGTGCCATTAGCTGCATGAACGCGTGCGTCACGCGAGAAATCCCGTTCTTTCGGGAACAAGGGATGCTGGATGCACGAAGTTGTCTCTCTCCCGGAGAAAAAAAATTGCTGCCGCTGAGAACAATTCCCAGCTGTGAAGCAGTTTCCCAATGCATCACAGCTGGAAATCCTTCTGGACGAATTCGAAAGAAATCGGATGTTGGGTGCGACGAGAAATTCAAACCCACGAGCACGCAAAGAAGAGGGGTGGATGCCGGGACGCAAAGATAACGTGGAAGCACGATTTCTTGCGAGGAAGGCGGATAATTCCAACTTCAGTCAAAAGACTACCATTTAAGGAACAACGGAGACGCCATTGTCTCGAGATGGGGAGTCCTTGCTGCTCTTTATTTTCAGGAGATCTCGAAAGCACGTGGCGAGAATTCTAAGATGCTTCTAGAGACGGAAACACGAGCAGAGGCTGGGGTGGGGGACAAACTCTCTACTGTTCTCTGCAGCGCATCAGAAGGATCCCCACTTCGATGGAGGATCCTTTGGTTTCCTTGAGAAAAACTCGCAGTTGGCAGCGAGCACCTTCAAAATCGGTTGCAGTCTCAGATTTCCTACTCACCATCAGTCTGTTTCATCTCACTAAACTCACTCCGTCTGACTACTCGACACAATAGAACTTCCTGCTGCTCTTCGGATGCCTTTGCGTTTCCTCGGAGAACTCCATCAAAAGTGGTGCCACTCTGGAGCAAGCAGGAAACCTCCCACGGATCCGTTGTCAGAACCACTGCTTCATTCCATCTGCGCTTGTCCGTGCCTACTTGTGCGTACTCGGTGGAAAAAAAAACAAAAAAAAAAGCTAATCCGCTTCGCGTGCAGGACAGCAGATTTGGTCGTCGTCTTCTGACATTCGCGATTGCTCCGAGTTGAGATGCGCGGTTTCGTTTCAGACCGCGGGGTTTTCGTGGGTTCGTTCCTTGACACCGGCGCTGGATGGATGTCCAGAAAGCGCTCCCGAACTTGGGTCTCAAGGAGGCACTGGAACTCCTGGTTCTCAACTTGTCGCTCCCGCAGTGCCTACTACTACTTTCCCATTCTCACTTCAGTGGGCGCTATGGAATCGCTGCTCTCTGCCCGACTACACTGCTCGGCCGCTTTCCCCATGGCGGCGCCAGAGAAGAGGAAGAAAAGATCCACCGAGACAGTTCCGGCAAGTTGCCTTCCTCCTCAGTACTTGATCTCGGTTAACCTGCCACGGAAACTCGTAACCCAGGGTTTCAGCTTCGCGATGTCGCATTTCGCAGAGGGATAAGAGTTCGTACATTGTTCTGTCTCTCCGGATCCACTCCAGTAGAATACAGATCGAGTCGTCTAGATTGCGCGAACCTGTTTGTGGTTTACAAGGATTCTATTCCTCATTTCCTTGAATTTTGTGGAGATGGGTTCCATCGTAATTGCGGATCAGCGTTCCCGCGCAGCCGATAGGACGTGACATGTGTTGCAAGAAGCAAGGTCAAAATGCAGAGATAAGAGAATAATAGGTGCTACGAATGGATTACTCTTCGTGAGCTCTAATAAGGGTTTATCACATTCAGCGTTGATTAAGCCGCAAACTTTATTGTGTTTCGCGCTTTGTGCAATTTCCATCCTTGATGATGAGAATGTACAATAAATACAGTCATGAAAGCAAAGCAAAGCCAAAAAAAAAGAAAAAAAAAAAGCACATGAATACAAAGGCTGCTGGAAGCGAAGCTCAAGAATTCATTTTTGGTCACTCCTTGTGAGCACAAAGTTTACAACCGGAAAACAAACAAACGCGGACCTAAACGAGGCAACTCAGATGACAATGGACGAAACCCAAACGAAACAATGAGAGTGATTCAACAATGGCGACAGTAAAATGAAACGATGCAGGAACTGGTACTGCGAAGATGAAAAGACCAAGCGCGTGAGTCCACGCGAAGAAGCGAATCCTTGGAAACTTCGGTCCGCGGCAACGGAAGATAAAACCGCAGATTGGCCGTTTCCCGGTTTAGCAACGGTTGCCGTCCACAGCGAGCAGACTTTGAATGACGAAAAACATCAAACTTGCTTGGATCAGGGTGACACCGCAGCAGCCGGACCACTAGTCCTGCATCAGAGGAGTGGAACTTACGTTCTAGAGCCGCGAGATCTAAAACATTTGAGACCGTTAATCTTTTGCTGATGGGACACCGCGAGGATCAGCCGAGTGCAAGCTCTTCTCCAATCTGAGGTTTATTTCAATCTGAGGCGAGGGAGCATTAAGCGGCGCCGGATGGAAGAAAGACTTTTTTTCGTGAGAGGAATCGAGTCGGACCTCCACAGGACCTTTGAAGAGCTGTCGCTGACAGTTTCACTACGCTGGCCAGATCATCGTCAGCGTGAATTGGACACAGCGCTTCTCCACAGTATGTATGGGGTCATCGCTATGAAATTCATTCCAGGAGAGAGGCAATCATGGTAAACGGAGCGATCAAGAAATCCCTACAGAGAGGAAGCCATACGAGAGCTGCCACTGCATTGCTGAAGACGCTTGTAAATGGTAAATACTTTGAAGAACGGACACAGTACTGGGAGATGGTTATCTCCACGTCCATTGTCTATTGTGTGGAAGCGGCATACGTTGAAACTTCCGCAGTATCTCTCGTGGTCACTCCCGAAGTAGAGACAGAAATGTTTGCGGATATGCACTGACATCACATGGGAGTTTCTTTCTGACAGGGAATACAAGGATTTCAGCCTTTCTGTCGAGGTGCAACAGGCAACGAGAGGCAGGCACTTCACTGAAAATTTATCGATTTCTCATTACTGATCCTTTGCACTCTAAGAGAGGACCGGACTTGCCCACTTCGGTCGGCATGCAACTTCTCTATGGTTACTTTCTCAAAATGTGAAAAACCTTGCATTACTTCGGCCAGTCCCTGGTTCGTGCAACCTTGGCATCACGGTGTCTCAGTAACCGGAAAAAGGAGTGGCGCAAATGAGGTGAAAACTGTGTGCGGCTTTCTGCCTCGTTTTCGGCAAAAAAAAAAAAAAAAAAAAACGGACGATTCCAAAAATCAGCATGAGATGTGCCACATGTGATGTCACAAAAAACGGAAGACTGTCTCTTGAATTAATAACGAATCAAGTCAGTGTTGACAAGTGAGCGAAGAGCACGGGCTTTAAAGTTGGAAGGAGTGAGGTCTTGAAGTTGGAAAGTACGGCGATTCTCGACAGGGTCGCGATGCCTTGCCATTGTATTTGAAAACAAAAAAAAACAAAAAAAGAACAGTGGTACGTTAAAGACGGTGTTTGCTGCAGCTCTGGGTGCACGTCTAAGATCTACCGTCGTGTCGAGAATGCTCCTCAAAGCAGAAAAGTCTGAATAACAGGAGAACTTTTGAGAACGCTCGTAAGGACAACCAAGTGGACAACTTTTCGGCAGCGGCGCAGGGTTGTAAAAGATGTCAGCAGAATGTCGTTGCCTACGTGCTGAATACAAGATTGTAGTTAGGGATGCCAGGAGAGAGTGGCAAGCCTGCTAGCCAAACGCCCAAAAGAAACCTGGAACCATCGGAACGTTGCCAGGCGGATAACAAAACGAGGAAGATTCCCTACCGAACGAAGCCACGCCACAGCCAATTTCCCACCGTCCGTTGCAAAAAAACACACACACACACACACACACAAAAATAAATAAATAAATAAATGAAACACGGAAACCTCTCTTCCTCCCATTAAAGGAAACCTCCATGGAGCCCGTCAACCGAACTATTCGAAAATGCTTCCCATGATTGAGGGCCAACACAGTCGTTTCTGATCGCAATCACTTCATAATAGTGGAGAAAGCGTCTGCTTCGGTGAACAAAAGAAGAGGTCAAACAAGCAGCGTCGTAAAACGCGTGCCCCGAGCGGCGCGACATTTGTACTACCTGCGACACTTGTAGCTCGAGCCGCTTGTCGCGCGTTTTTTGTACGTACCGACCGCGGTGGTACGCGTGCTACGCGCGCGAGCGGACAAGGAGAGCGCCAGCGATGGACACTCACCGCCTGGTCGTCGCCAGTCGGGCGTTCGGCGGCGATTCGTTCCGCGAGGTCGCCGCTAAAGGAAAACCCGGATGGACGCTCCGCTCGTGTACACTCGTGTACACAGCCCGCCGCCACAGATCGTGGAGTCCAAAAACTTTCGACTTGAAATTTTCACCGACTTTGCGTACACCCAACTGTTCCGTTCTGCACCAGAGCGCAGTCTTTGGCGGGGAGATTTATAATTGCGGAAGACCCCTTGGAACGAAACGAAAAACGTTTGCTGAAGCGCCATTGCAATCGTGGATGCTGTCGATGTCCCGAATCTCCCGAGATGACGTTCTTGCACATTATTTTCCCGGTCGTATTCAGCAGCCCATTCTGCCACAGCTGCCGGAAACAGCTTGGCCTCATAGCAGCATCGACAGCGCAGGTAAAGACATCAGGAAGGCTTTTATGCAGAAGAAAGTTTCGTGATGTTGACCAGAAGCCCCAACTAATCATGCACAACTGTCTAATGATCTGCATCTGGGATGTCATTCCCGCATCTCTCACCAACCTTGTTCTGAATACAGAAAATTACTCCAGGAGGCCCAGACCACCAATCTAGCTGAGATAGCGGAACTGGTTTGCAAGAAATAGTCCGTCTGCCCATGATGCCTCCCCTCTTCGAGGAGCATTTCTGGTACATCCGCCTCCGTCACACGATTTGAGTTTTGCCCGAAAGAGAGATCGGCTAAGGCGAGTCCAGTGGGTTTCTGCGGCAACCGACCCACGGGATGCGTCCATCAGGTACGCAGAGGGAGAAAGGTCTTTTGCCTAACCTACAGCGCCGCGGAGGAACACTTTTGCTACCTTCCGTCCGGAAGCCTTCATGAGGTTCCGGTCGCAGAGAACCGGAACCTCGGGAAGCAGAGAACCGCTTGTCCCGGGAGAGCCTCGAGAATTCCATGAAGACGAGACGGCCGCTCAGAGTGCGCGGAAATGGGGATGGCTCGCCGTGCCGCGCTCGGGCCAGATTCTGGGATCGGTTTTCGGGACTCTTGGATCCAAGGCAGGAGTTCAGGAGCTCCTAACATCGCTGCTTTGCTTTTCGGTCGGCAAGGGCGAAAGAAACTTCGCAGCACAGGATGCGCGGCATCCGCACCGATGCAGCAGCCTTCCACGTTTCATGTGTCCAAGCGCGCTCGAAAGGCGTTGGCGAACTGCAACGACGGAAGACAGGGAAAGGAAGGATTCCAAGAGTGGGTTCTTCCCCAGGAGCGTCCCGGGCGCAGGGGGAGGAGAAACTCGGGGAAAAGTTGGACCTGAAAGCGAGGGACTCTCGTGAGCGTTCGCTCAACTCTCCTCGTCTGTTTTACGATTCGAGCACAGCACGTTCGCTTCTCCGAGACTCCGAGTTTCCCTCTTTTTTTCCTCCTCGCTCGCGCGAGGACCAGCGCCACAGCAAAAGTGGGCAAACCATCATTAGCACCGTTTCACAGCATGAGAGTCGAAAAGTGGTCAGCGGACCATCTGTTGAACTGACTGTTTTCCTTCCTTTTTTTTTTTCTTTTTTTTTTTCCTCTCCTTTTTCCCATTCAGTATAAAGGACGCCACGTGGAGCAGCTTCTTTGTCCGAGGAACGAGGAGCGAGAGCGCGACACGTCGTTACCGGAAAAGATTGGATCGGGCATCTTCAGCTGCCTCGAAACGTTCAAGCTCCAAAGAGTTCGAAGGCACTAACGGATGCGCTCATCTCCCGCTCTGCGCTGCCAAGGTGTGCACGCTGACGGTGTCTCCGATACGAGCAGCATGTCGGATGCTCTGCAGACGGCGCGCGCCATAGGTGAGATTTTGGATGCAGTCGGGAAGCAGCGCAACTGTCTTGACATTCGAGAAAAATAAAGAGCTCGGGGGGGGGGGGGAAGGGAGGGAGGAGGGAGGTCCAAAGTTGCTGAAGTGTCGAAAGCCGAAGCGGGAACATCACTTCGAAGCACCGCGGCCTCCTCAAAAGTGTGCGAACTCGCAAGCAGCTGATCTTTGCGATAAGAAGAAAAAAAAAAAAAAAAAGAGAGGGGGGGGGGGGGTTAAGGCGAACGCGAGGCATCGGGGGTAGCGAAAGTTGCCTCAGGTAAAAAACACACACACACACACACACACACACACATTAAGTGCAGGTTTCAGAAAGTCGAGGTGCACGCACGCGCGCATACACCGAACACACACACACAAAGGAAGCACAAATGTCCACTAGGAATGGTCAGAAAGCAATAAGGAGATCCCGTAGAATTTGGAGCTCGTAAAGCGCCAAAAAGAAAAAAAAGGAAAAAAAAAAAAAGGCGAAAAGCAGCGATGACCATCGTGCCGTTGACAAATAGCAAAATGAATTTATCTCGAAATGATGGGAGTTTGTGAGGACTGTACGGAGGAGTGGTGCGTGAAAGCGATGCAGGAGTGACGCATGAAATTTTTCGAATGGCTTTTTGTACGGGCGGTTAGTGTGGACGTGGGTCACAAAGCAGGAAATAGCATCCGGAAGTCGAAATGAGATAGGTAGCATAATCATGGATGACTTTCATGCCAGAGGATATCGCCAGTTCAAATCAAAGCTGCGTAGAGAGCACGAGATCAGCAGAACAAGATGCAAGCAACCGACCTTTCGCCGCCGAAATTCCTGCTCCTAATCTGCTCACCCATCAGTCAGTATTTGAACCCACTGTCCGTTCGCGGAAGTGTGCACTCAGCCTCCCGCCGAGAAGGTCTGCGCGCTGCTGCTGCAGAGATGCGACGGAACGAGTGCTCCGACATCCCGATTGCCACAGGAGTGGAAAGGAAAGGAAGGGAGGAAGGAAGACCAGATAAGGAAAACGGAACGAAAAGACATCAGCGCTCCCCAAGTCGCATATTTTAAAAGGCCGCGGGGCCCCCGATCCGGTTGCCCGTGGAGACGACGCCCGGATCGCGCCGCGGCGCGGGCGCAGCAGCACCGCGTGGAAGCGCTCCCGAGCCGCCGCGCGCGCGGGAACCCACGGGAACGCCGGGACGAAGCACCGGCTGCGAACACGTCACCGCGAGGTGAGGCCAACCTGCGGCAGCATCTGCCTGTTCCGTCTCCATGGTTTCGCGCGGAGGCATCCGATGATGCAACCCTTGCTAATTTCGAAACTCGAAAGAGAACCGAACTCCGGAGAGTCCAACCGATCCGCAGCTGGCGGCCCAGGGTCCGTTGGTTTTCTTCCGAAGGAGCCCTTCGCTTCGAACGTTCTGGTCGGATGCATCCCAAGATGAGATGCTTTCCCCCCCCCCCGCCCCCTTTGTTTCCAGGAAGCGGCCCTCGGATGTGACTTTCCGTGAGCTCCGCTTGTCTGGGAGACGCACACGTCGACGCAACAGATGATGGCCGCTCGAAGGAACGCCCTCGACCGTTTCTCGAGCCCGGCCCGCTCCTCTCTGGCTTCACCAAGACCGGAGCCGCGCGCAGCATCGCGCAACAGGACCACTGCGACGCCAAACGTGCAGCGAAGAGACGTTGAAAAAATCTGCAGCTGTGCGCGGCTGCCTCTCTTCTCTCTCTCCGCGAGCCAAAAACACACATGTACATGAGTGTGTGTGTGTGTGTGTGTGTGTGTACGTGTATGCATGCAGCTGCCTTTGATCTGGTCCAACGATCTTTATCCGGCTTGTGTACAAGCTGGCAGCCACGGTGAACGAAGGCAAGGAAGTTGCAGAAAGGGGAGACGAGCACCGCGGAGATGGGGATGACGTCACGGATATCGACATCGCCTCTTCACCGCGGCGCGGAGCAGCGCGTGCGAAAGGCTTCGCCGACTGCCACGCCGCAGCGACGGCCTGGATGATCTCGTGCCACCGCCGCCGGAGTGGACGGAGAGGACCGGAACTCCGCTCACACGTGGCCCGAGAGACGGGGAGCTGCGTGGCGACGACGAAACCCGAGAGGAGGGAGAAATTCGCCCACGGGAAGGGGAGGTGAGGTCGCGGACGAGGGGACGGGGAGGAGGATGGAGAGTGGAAGGGATGGATGTGGGCGCGGATGCCCTGGGGAGCCTCTCGCTCGCTGAGCCTCTCACCAGAGCGTCTGATGCGCAGCCTGCACGCCAGGGGGAGCGGACAAGGAGCGGAGGACCTCCCTGCGCTCAGGAGACGAAACGGGGCGGCGAGAGACGCTTTCCGGGAGAGGTCCCTCACCCTCATAGGGGAGGACAACGTTCCGAGTTTCTGAGACTGCGAGGACCAAAGGGCTTCGGTGGAAAGGAGGGAGCGGCCGCCAAGCAACCGCACGGCAGCGGTCGGACCCCGCCGAGCAGCTGCCGCACCGCAACGCCGCGACCGGCAATGAGCGGAAACCGGTGGTGGGGAAAGCCCGCGCGCTCGGTATGAGAGAGGGTGAGTGGGTGAAGGGGGGGGGGGGGGGGGGGAGAAGGGAAGTTGAGGTTTCCTAGGAAAACCGGCGTCACCTGCCGCATGTGCGTGCGAACTGAGGAGAGAGGGAGGGAAGGAGAGCGGAGGGATAGAAAGACGAGGATGTCTTCGTCCCCAGGGAGGGGGAGAAGACGGGTGCCCGGCATCGATCTCAGGGAACCAGCCATCCCGCCATTCCTCCCTCCAGCCCCCCCTCCCCTCCCCTCTGCCTCCTCCCTGGCGCGGTGGACTGAGTGGCACCGCAGTCACGGGGACAGGGAGAGAGGAGGAAGCGCGGTGGGGTGGGAAAATCCACCCGCCGACGACCCTAATTAGTGGAACAATGGCGGGAATCGCGCACGGCTCCTAATTGCGATCCAGGTGTCGGCGGCAGAATGGTTTCCCTGGAAACGGAAGAAGCGAGGGGAGGAGGGGCGGAGGCAGGGGGAAGAGACAGAGGAGGAGCGACGACGGCGCCTCCTGCCGATGACGCAGCCTCCGCCAGTTGCGGAGGGAGCGCGTCCCTACGACGTAGCGGTGACGAGGGCGGGAGTGCCCGTCGCTCCCGAGAGATCCACCCCTTCCTCTCCCGATCCGGACCCCCCTGCTCCTCCCTCTTCTCGCGTGGGAGGGGAAGGACCTCCCGAACCGAGGAACGCGCGCACGAAGGCGGGCGGACGGCTCGCCCGTCGACCGCGTGGTGGCGGCGTGCGACCATCACCTGCAGGCCGAGGAGGAACGGAGTGAGCGGGTGGGTCGGGAGGGAATGGGGAGGTGACCGAACGCTCCAGGACGTCCTCCTTTCGAGGTGGGCGCAGAGGCCGCGCCCGAGAGTGGGACGATAGAACGGCCGGGTCGTTGTCGCCCCCCATTTCCGCCAGCTGCTGCCGCCGGCGCACGTGAGCTTCAGGTCGCCTCCTTCGACCCTCGGGCCCTTCTGAGCCCGGGGCACGAGCACGTGGAGAGGAGGAGGAGGAGGAGGAGGGAGAAGGGAGCAAAGAGGAAGTGGAAAAGGAAGAGAGGGAGAGGAGAGGGGGAGAAGGCAGGGAAGAGAGGAAAAGATGGCGCTCGTCGTCGCGAGGGTTCGTCACTGGGCTCCTCTCTTCTCCCTCCCTCCTTCCTTCCTCCTCCTCCTCCTTTTCCTCCTCCTCCTTCTGCTCGCGCCCGCCTTGAACGAGAACGGAAAGTGGTCTTACCACGTCCATGGCCGGAGCAGCACCATTGGGGAAGCTGGAAGACTCCTCCTTCGCGAGGAATGCGGGCCGCTGCTCCGCGAACTTTGCGCTCAGTTCTGCAACGCGACTTTCTCGGCCGTCGCCTTGGAGACAGAAGGGAAGACAGCGTGAAGCCGGTGCCAGCGGGGACGGAGGAAGGAAGGAAGGAAGGAAGGGGAGGGGAGGGGAAAGGAGGAGGAGGAGCGGAGTGGGGCCGGTGGGGAGGGAGGGAGGAAGAAGGACGGCAGGAAGAGGCAAAGGCGGCTTACCTACTACCATGAGTCCTTCGATCGATGTCTTCATGTATACGCCGAAGGGGGTCAGCTTCGGGGGGCACACGCAAAGGGGCGGGTAGGGGGCGGTCCTGGCGCGTGTGCTGACGCCGCCGCCGCCGCCTCTGCTGCTGCTGCTGCTGCTGCTGCTTCTGTGTACGTGTGCAGCGGCGGTGTCAGCGGCGTGTCTTTGCGGCTCGGTGTGCTGAGTGCCTTCCTCCTCCTCCTCCTCCTCCGCCTCCTCCTCCTCCTCCTCCTCCTCCTCTTCTCGGGACCCTCAGCCTTTCGTCACGCGCCTTTGGACGTCTCCATCGGATGGCGCGCTCAGTCGGTTTCGGGAAGAAGGGGTTTCTGGGGGGAAGGAGCACAGTTAGGAGGACTGGTCCGCGTGCATAGAAAGGAGAGAGGGGTGGACGAAAACCGTGGAAGCGAAAAAAAAGGGGGAAGGGGAGGGGGGCGGGGGGTCCACGAGGGCTGGTCGAAGACTGAGGCGGGAAAGGAAAAAAAAGGGATCCGTCCACTTCCACCTCCTCCTCCTCCTTCTGCTCCTCCTCCCCCTCCTCCCTTTCCGATTCCTTGGCAACGAGCGCCCTTCCCTGAGAGCGAACCGGTCGCACTCCCCGCGCGTGGACGACTCATCCCGGAAACTCTTCCCCCTGCGGAGCCCGGGAAAAGGTACTTCCCGATTGTCGCCAAGAGACGCCTGCACGGACAGCGGGAGCGAATCCCAGAAGTCGTGGGCTGCCGCCGCCGCCGCCGCTTCCCCTGTCTCCGCGAACTCCCGCCTTCTTTCCGGGACAGGAGCGTGGGGTGACACCGGGACATCTCCTCCAATCGGGAGCGAGGGGGGAAGTTCTTTCCGCCCAGCTTCCTGCCGGAACGGCTCCCGCGAATGAAACACCGCGATTTTCCTTCCTCCCCCTCCACACACCAGCCTCCCGCTTCCTTCTTCTTTTTTTTTTTTTCCTCTTCTTCCCGTCTCTTTTTCTCCTCCCTTCTCTCCCCTTCCCCTTCTCTCCTCCCTCCTTTGCCTTTTTTCCCTTCCCGTTTCTCCCTCTCCTCTTCCCCGCTCCTCGCCCTCTTCGTTCGTAGTCCCCGCCGCCGCTACGGCGCGCGGAGGGCGTCGGACGACGCGGGGAGGGGGGGACGCTCGGGGGAGGCAGGAATGTCTCCGGGATCGCGGGTCCCGCTGCCAAGGATGGTTTGCTTTTACGCGGGACGAGGAGGTGCACCCGTTGCTCGCCTTCTTCCCGCGACCCGATGCCCAGAGGGCTCTCCCACCTCGCTCGAGAGAAAAAACGGGAAGCCGTCCCGCAAGGCACGGGAACGAGGGCGTTCCACTCGCCGCTCCCCACCCAACACCAGTTCCGAGCTCTTCCTCAGCTGCTGCTGCTGCTGCTGCTGCTGCTGTTCCTCCTCCTCTTCCTCCTCCCTGACTAGTAGGTAAGTGGGTGGGGCTTTTTCTCGCTGCGTTTGCGCTTAAGGATCCTTCAAGGGAGGCGAAGGGAAAAAGGAAAAAAAAAAAAAATTGGGAGTTCGCGCGCCAAGGGAGCGCATGCTCCTCCTTCCGTTCCGCCTCCCGGGAACGATGGTGGGGTCCCGAGATCGATATCTCTATTTCCCCCATGAGCGAATTCGATCCCGTAAGGTCCCCCAGACCTCAGCGATCGCGCCCCTCGAACCAGCAGGGACAAGAAAGGCGGATGTGGAAGAAGAAACGCCGGGAGAAGAGGAGGAAAAGACGGAACGCACCTTCGTATCCAGAGGCACATGCATTAGGCTCTTCCCGGTTTTTCGGGAGAGGGGGCTTTTTACTCCAAGCAAACAAACGTCACGTCACGGCATAAACATCCTGGAATCCTCTTCCCCCGGTCCTTTTCGAAATTTCACTTTTTTTTTTTTTTTAGCATCGCCCCCTTGTCGATCTTGGAGGGCGGGGGCGGAGGAAACGAATGGAAGAGAAGACGAAAAAGAAGGAAGAAGAAAAAGCACTCGGGACGTCACAGGGCACGCAGATCCCGGGCAGCACATCTGCCGCGCGCGGATGGGAACCGAGAGCAGACCCTACTGCCAGGGAACATCGACCGCACGTTCAAGGAAGTCCGAGCCGTTCCCTTATTTCCGCTGTTTGCGCCGCATTCCGGAAGCCCGCCTGTCCGGTTTTTTTTTCCCCCGAGCGAACGAGCGAGAGGGAAAAGTCCCAAACTCCCCCGGGGGTGGCCTCTCTGCTTCTGCGGGTGGGTGGACGGATTCTTGAGGCGGAGCTGCCGGGAAGCAAACTCGCAGTGCGTGACACGGCTTTGCTCAAAAAGGCTTCCAGCAGTACGCATGAGCGAACTGACTAAACGGCGATCTACGACGACGGTTCATCCGCCCACGGTCCTCCATCAATCGCCAACAGACTGCACCACAGTCTGCGGCCGTCGTGACTGCCCAAACTGTTGGCAACAATGCTACGTGCCCAGGCCATTGTCGTGCAGCTCACGGTGCTGCTCGTTTCCCATTGGTTACGCACGAAAGTGGGTGCGCGTGACGTCTGCTTCCATTGTTGGCAACAATGCTGAATGCCTTGCGATCGCCGTGCCGCTCGCGATCTTGATCGCTCCTCATTGGTTGTTTGCAGAAAACTGTTAAGAGCCTCGGCAGCTGCGGTTGATGCTCATTCTACTGATCTTTATGATTCGTCATTTCATCAAATTCTGCTTGACTTGTCCTCTGCACGCTCTGAATCACACTGTGCTGCATTGCAAGATGGGCACGGTGTGATGCCGTGTGACGTCATAATCTTCCGCAAGCAGATCTTTCCTGATTCGTTTCTGAGTAACAGTAGTTTCCTTCGAAGGATGAGACAGACGTTTCGTAGACTGTGCTCACCCACTCTGAAAGCCATTGAATTAAAGCAGAGTTGTCGGAATATGGAAGGAAGGAAGACCCAGGGATAGGTAAGAGTGGCTAATGGATGTCCTGGATTCCCTTCAACGCTGCTATGATCTTGCCAGCTCCAATTCATATGACCCACCCACCACTGCCTCAAGGGCAACGACGCGAGGTAAACACAATAACCAACGCAGCACACAAAGACGCGCTCTGCTGAAATAAAAGAGGATGCGGAACAGACAGACATCCCGAAGCGGAATCGGGAAACGCCAGGAAGTCTCCTTGCAGATGCCGACGCCTCTCTCCGAGGTTCACCCTCTCGAGAGCCGTGCAATGGCAAAAAGATCCGGATGTTGACAAAAGCATTGGAGCTCCCTTTTGGGAGGAGATTTTGATGGTGCGCGGAAGAGCTATCCACTGCAACATTCGGAAGTGTGGCGACTGCTCTCTTACATCGCGCGAAATGTGTCACGACCGATAGCCCGGGGTGCGAGGTACTTCCGATCCCGTTCTTAGTAATCCCTAAGAGACGACTGCGTTCTTGGGAACCTCCGAAAGGAGCGGAAGAATCACTTCAGCATCCAGCATCGAGGAGCAGAAGCAGTTTTTCTCGTCTCTCTTGCTGACATGGCGCACCGAAAGGTGGATGGCGGTGACAGCTGCGGTTCTTCGGGGATCCAGCCGCAAACAGAAACGCGCAAACGGGAAGGCACTCAAGTGTGTCGCACGCACGTGCACAATAATATGCGGGCTCTTCCTTCTGCGGAGAAAAAATCTTTTCCCATCATGTATGGCTTAATTCTTTCTCCTCTTCTTTCCCTGTCATGTGGGACGCCGCGCTCCGGCCGGCGTGACGAACTGGAACGCTGCCGGAGGTTGTCTTTACTGAGCGTGAGTCCGTGCCTCGTGAAATTCCACAGGAGACCTGGCTGCCCTGGTGATCCTGCCTCCTCCTCCACGCCTCCTTTTCGGTCTTGCCGGCTGCTGCTACGAGCTCCGACGCCTTCGGCGCAGAGGAACGACACGGATCTGGAAGCATTCTGCCTCTTTCGGATTTTTTTCTGAGCAGAAGAAATCCCGAGAACGTTCTGCTCCTGGTCGGAAGGCAAAAAAAAAAAAAAGGTGGGGATGAGGCGCCTCCGCCCCGTCGACCGATTTCCATGATTTCCTCAGCCACCGGTACCAGGATTTTCTCCCGCTACTGACAAGTGAGGGAGAGCCACCTGGACTTTCCTCGTTCACGCTGCGGTGCCAGAAGATCCGCACGTGCGCACGTCCGAATCCTGCGAAGGAATGAAAATCGCGAAGAGGGATGATGAGGAGAATGGGGGGATGAGGGCTATCGACAGAACCTTGCGTGCCTGCGAGGTGAGGAGAGCGCAGCCTCCCCGGACTGCCAGGAGCACCGTTGGCGGCGAGGAACGTCATCTTCCCTCACTACGGCCGTCTCCTTGGTACTTTCCTGGTCCCCCTGCTGCGGTTTTCAGGAGCTCGACCCACCCACGTCTGGGACGATCGTTTACTTTGGCGCTCATTCCGCCCCTTCCAGCCTCCCTTTCCGCCTCTATTTTTATCTCGTCCGAATATGCGAAAGAGGTTTCCTTCCTTCGCACCCATGCGATGATCCTCTGAGGCGCAAAGCAGGGACCGGCACAACGGAAAGGGGAGGAAGGCGAGGGCAATGAGGAAGAGAAGGAGGAGGAGGAAAAGGGAGGGTTTGGTACATTCTCCCCCCGTCCTCAGCAGGAAGGCAAGAACTGGGTAAGACCCTTTTGCAGATGCCATCGCGCACCGTTTACGGAGGTTCCTCACGGAGAGCATCTCGAGGATGGCCGTTGGCTGACGCGCTTGGAGACGCAGGCGGGGGGCCTCCATCTTTCCGCGTTGCCGGGCAGACAAATCACTTTCACCTTCCTCTGCCCAGGGCATTCTGCGCGCGCGCGAGCTCCCGCGTCCCATTCGACCGCCCGAGGGAGAAAGGGTTGCAGCCGCCGCAGCAGCCATGGCCGAGAAAGCCAAAGGCAAAGGAAGGCGCTTTTCACCTAGGCACGGTCCCCTGGACCTTCCAGGCAATCTCCAGATTCCTTCGACGGCTACCTTGGGCATGGTGACAGCAGCGCGAAGAAGGGAAGTCTTTCGCACGCGCGGTGGTAACGTTCGAGAGTTCCGCTTCACTCGTTCGCGACCAGTCGAGAAAGAGAGAGAGAGTAAGAAAAAAGTGAGGGACCAGGAAGGGAGGGGTGACGAGCGAAAAATACCCGTGGAACGTGATCCGACGGACAGATCCTCGCAGACCGCCGGAGGCTAACTCGTCCGCGGGTTTGCCCCGGCATTTCTTTGACCACCCCACGAAGAACAAAAATAATTAACGGCGGTCAGCAGGCTCGGAGCTCTCGGCTTCCTCCGGCGTGACGGAATTTTCCTCGCGCGGTTTTTCGGCTCTCTCCTTTTTCCCTCTTTCCTCCCGTGCGCACGCGCATGGCTCCGTCGCCGGCTACCTGAGAGCTGCCCCGGTGACGGCGTCGCGCTGGAAACGAAATAGAATGCAGGAGCCGCTCTCGCCGAGCCAGGAGGAACGTGCAGGAATCCTGCAGCGTGGCAAGCAGGAGCGGTGGGCGAAAGGGGGAAGCAAAGGGAATGAGGAACTCAGAGCAAGGGAAGAACCCTCTGGGATGATGGAACACAATTTCTCTCTTGCCACGGACGCAGGTGTCACCGCGGAAGCCATGGACTGTCCCCCGTGGAGATGGTACTATCCTGTTCCTGTTGTTCAAAAGTTCCGGGACGAGAGGAGAGATACTCATGCCCTACGAGTCGCGAAAGGATGGGGGCAGGGGGTTTTCCTTGCCATCTGAGGTCATCCATTAGCGGCCGTCTGCGAGCAAAGTGGAATTCTGCGCGGAGTTAAGCCCGTAGTTTCCACTTCCGGTCTTCCGCCTAGGAACGTTTCTCATCCGTTCTGCGTCTCTTGCGGGAAATAAAAGGGAGGGGGGGAGGGGGAAGACGCGATGTGTGGGAGAAAGGACGAAGCAGCGAAGACCCGTACGAAGTTCTTGTTATACTCGTTACTTCGAATTCTAAAGGGGAGAAAGCCTTAGCGGAAGGACCGCTTGCCTGACGTGCAATCCCCGGTGATTCGCGGGAGCAGGCAAACAGAGCACCCAAATATGTCTTTGCGTCGCCCTTTTCCCCTTGATCTGCGAGCAGCCCCGTCCGGGAGACTCTGAGCAGATACGCGGTAACGAAGAGGAGGATACAAATGCTTTGAACGCAGCCAGCAGAAAGTGGTCTCCACCTGAGGCTGGAGGCTGAACGCTGGGAAGAAGGATTGCGCTGCCCCTGCTTTCGTTTGCATCCCGCAGAGCGGCTGCCACCTCGGTGAGCGTTCGAGGAGATCGCCCTGTGTAACCGCAAACGACCATGCCTGGTGGTCAGTTTTTTTTTTTTTTTAATCGGACTTCCTAACGACTTGGATTCCTGAGCAACGCGTGAAACTAGCGGGATCTCCGAATCACCAGTCGTCTATCCCCCCTCCTCCTCCTCTTTCCTCCTCCCCTGGAGCACGAGGAAAAAGAGCGGAAACCGCTTTGAACGCGGCGCTGGAACAAGCCGCTCACGGTTTGGCGACAGTTTTTTTTTCGTGTCCGGGTTTGCACGCTCGCGGAAACTCGTTTCCGACGTTTCCATGGCAAATCATTGCGGAACGTATCCTGGAAACGATGCACCACATTGTTGACTCTGAGCACCGCAAGTGGGTGGTAGGCGAAAACTCCTCTGCCGGCTCCATGGCCGGCAGAGGAGTTGTGTGACATCGGGAGACGCGGTAGGGAAAAGATGGGATGCCCATTCTTTTGAAGATGGAGGGATGGGAGCATGGAGGGGGGGAACTCCCAGGCACTGGACGAGCACCTTCGCATGCGTGTATAAAAGTACGAACAGACACACCCTCAGCGATGTCCACAAGCTCTTTCCCGCCCTCCCGTTCCTTGCCCATTTCCAGGCGAAAGAATGGAGCGGATTCGAGTTACAGAGGATATGTCTCAATGCAACAATGAACAGAAGTTCCGCATCTTGCAACAATGACCCGACTTCGTGAAACAATGGAGAGAACCTCCCTCTTGTGCAACAATGGGGAAAACGCGACTGAAGTGAGTATGCCCACAGCTGAAGAAGTTTAGCACATCATGAAAACCACAATGTGCTATACTTAGTGATGTCAAGAGGTTAACACCGCTATTTAAATCCGCCTATGGATTGCGGCAGGAAGGATTTGCCGCTGTTCCCTCCAAAGAGTCTCAGTAATTTCAGACTCTCGGGATCTGTCACTTCACTGGGGGTTAATACTCCCCCTCTTCCATTCTTTTGTTAACGGTGTGATCATATCCATTTTGGACCATTTTTTTTTTATAGGTGGATTCGAAACTGTTTTCTCATGTACTCATTCTTTTGATGCAATTAATGCTGCTAATTGCTCATCCATTTCAAAACGGGAGAAATTAATTAGTAAGGACGTCGGTGGTTGGCATGCGGATTCACTCGTCGTTTGAGGTAGAGCGAATTTCCCCTCTCAGATGTACGTTTCCTCGGCAGCACTCTTTTATTCCTCTGGCATGCACACCTCCTCAAAAGTTCCGCTAATCGTAGTTTCATTTCACCTTACAAGTCTTGTACATTTTATTTCAACGGTGACGAGAAATAAAGAAACAGAGAACAGAGCAGATCAAGGAAGATTCCGCACGAGACATCTGCACGTGAAAACTAGAAGATTTCTGCAAGAAGCCGTTCCTAAAACCCTCAGTTGCTAACAACGAGAGAGCAACAATACAACCGAATTTTTTCAAGATGTTGGCTTAAAGAGATCTCTCTACGGAATCTGTACAGGTGCACCGTGAATCGGAAATCTTTTCTGTGCCATGGAAACTCACTGTGTACAAAGCAACAACAACCCAGGTGTTCACGGCGAAGTCGTACTTACGAGACGTACAACATGCGATGTTTCGCGTGTTCGAACGAATGACCACCTGTGTGTGTCCTTTTTGAAAGCTAGCTACCGTGGACCACGTCCCGTACTTCTGTCTAATAGGGAATCAAGCTGACCTACACACGGTTCCCCTCTTGCCTAAACCCATCCCTGAAAGTGTTTCAAAACCAAAGGTAATTCAAGGGGAACACCGAAATCAAGGAGCGGGTGTTCGCTCCTTGGTTTCGGAGGCATTTTGGTGTATCCGGGTTGCGGTGAACGCGGAAATCGGCTTAGGGAAACATGGCGTACACATCCCGCGCACCGAAAGACGACGGTGTACACACCAAAACCTTCCCGCCGATTTAATTCGAAGAAGAGCGGCGGCAACTCGGGAAAAGATCGGCGTCCGTTTCGTTGTTTTTTTATTTTTATTTTTTTTGTTTTTCATTTTTCCAAGGCAAAAAAAAAAAAATCGGTAAACACCGCGACAGTGGGCGATACCGTGCACTCCAACAGTACAAACGGATGCTGTTCGCAAACACAAGACAGAGAGGAAGAACTTACAAGTACTGTGGAGTCCTTCACCATTACATCCTGGCGGCGTGGAAACTTTCCGACGTACTCGAGTTGCAGCACCGCACGACAGTGAACGGAACCTCACACACCAGACCTGCGTCTCGCTGCGTAATATGACGCTGGTTAAGTGATGCTGTCCGACTGTGTGGAATCGGTTCCACCCTCCTGCCTCAGCGGCTCTCGAGTTGACATCACCCTCGGTGACATCAGACGGTGCGTTGACATCGGTTGGGTGGAGCGACGTGCAGTTCCCGCCTTCCACTCGCATAGGTGACACTACACCTGGCGTGTGCTCATCTTTCGCTTTCTCGTGTTTAATTGCACTTATCTACGAGGACCGCCTCAATGAATTCCGCAGCCGATGAAACGATAAACCCAGTCGCAAATGCGCTTGCCGGGATAAGACGGTGGAGATGCTGGCAGCGAAACTGGTGTTTCGTGGACCGCAGATTCAAGGAAGCCGGGTTACTCGAGATCGGGACGCCATTTTCGGGTTTAGAAATTCGGGTCTCAATAAGCGCTGCCAACGAAACTTCGTCTCTGCTCTCTATCGATAGCGTCGAGAGGAACAACACGTCTGTTTATGCAGGGGTACCGAACGGCAACTCGTGCTCTAAGATTTCGTACTAGCATCACTAACGTTCAGAGGGAAACTGGATGACAGGAATCGTCGGCGCTGCGTTTTTCCGTATTAGGAAAAACGTTTCATCTAGCTCGGATCTATATTGTGGTAAGAAAATTCTTTCCATCCCTGATTGATGGATGCCGAAGTTGTCGAACTGTCAGAGGACCCGTAACTTTGGCAGCGGATCTTCTAAAGAGTTTCCTTCCAAACAGGAAACGCTCTACGGCGTGATCATCGACGTCCGAGTTTTACGCCGGTGTCCGCCATTGTTTTCCACAAAACAGCACCCACCTGCCTGCCGTCGTGTTTTCTCAGTGTTTCTGTCCACACAAGCGCTAATTAACTGGTCCATGGCCATTCTGCATCCTCTGTGGACGAGTCTGGATTTCCCTCAGACTGCTTCTTCCTCTTTATCACAAAAACTGATCATGAGTGCGTGGTGCTAACACGATATCACCACGCTGACATAGTTGCTGTCCACCGTCTGTGTGTGTGTGTCTGTGTGTGTGTGTGTGTGTGTGTGTGTGTGTGTTTGATATGTGGTACCCTATGCCCCTTATACAGGGATCGCTGAAACTTTTACTGTCTGGAAACTACGGCACGATGTGTTTCGTCCTCGGATACCGTGCTAAGAACATGCAGAAGGAATGCAACATGTGACACTGAACACATGTGGACAGTAGCGCGTATGGGTGTGCGTGTGTTTTCGAATAACGACCATTTCTCCTTTAGATGGAATCGATTGCAAGCGATTTGCCTGACATCCTGGAAGAGGCAGGGATTTGGTCTCATTTCAGGCTATCAAGCATAAAGCCATGTTTTTCATCTCATTTTCTTGATTTTTTGCAGGGAAGCAGACGGAAAAAAAGAAACAAAAAAAAAAAAAAAGAGAAAAAAGGGAGAACTCGAAATTGAGAATGTCACTCAGTCTACTGCTTTTCCTTTCCAGAATGAGGACAGAGACACCCACACACACACTGCAGCGATCCTGCACAGCGCTCTTTAATGTATAACACTGTAGTCCTTTGCGCTGCATAAGTTTCACATAAGTTTCTTCCGCTGCTGCTGCCTACACAAAGCGAGTCAGAGAAACAGACTCGAAGACCAACTCAAACAGCAGCAGCAGAAGAGGGTTTTTTTTAACGCTTCTGATTTAGAGAAAGGACTGCAGGAGTGCCTTCGCAGCAAGACTAGCACGTCAACACTAAGTCAACACTTCCTTCCAGACACTAACATGAGTGCTGCCTCCCTGCTCAAGAGATTGGGCGACAGAATCGCGTGGCTCTGCTTACACAGTGGGGAAAGAATACAACATCGAGGACGACTTTTTCGGTTCTACCTACTGCTCCATTCCAAGAGATTTTCTTCCCATCTCCAACTGGAGCGAGACAGCTGCCTCTTTCGGAATTCCTCTGGCAAATTCCACAGGCATATCCGATCTGGAGTTTATCCCAGATGTTCGCGTCCCCAACTCTGACAGTTCTGCCATTCCTATTCTGAGGAAGGTGCAAGGACACAACAGTCGGCAACCTACAAGGACGCTTAATTTCGTCACAGACAGTCCCGAATTCATCCCGGAGTTCCGAGGCATCGAGATGATTATTACCACTTTCTTACGGCTCTGCGATGGTGGTAAGACGAGTTCCCCAGGACCATTTGTTGAAAAAGACTCTTTGAAAAGAGGAAGCGTTATAAGTAAGCTCAACGTCGGGATAATTCGCCGATAATCCTACATCCTATTCGGTGTCCTGGTCCGGCTGCCTATTCCTTTAGGAAAGTGTCGAACACACCAAAGATGCCTTTTCTGTCGTCTTCACCGGCTCCTCAGGTTCCATTCTGAACGTTCAGGGGTTTCGATCGCTCTCATCTTTCCTACATTTTTTCTGTGCAAGAAATTTCTTGAATGGTCCCTCAACCATTGGATAGCTTGCCGTGAAAAATGCTCTTCTTGGAGATTCTAGGCGTTCACTGTGAGCATTTTACTGGGTCTGGATCCTAGTGGCCATATTTTGAAATTTAATTTCATCCTCTTTATCTTCCTTCCAGAGATTCTTCGGGGGATACAATCATATTATTCTCGCAGATCACCATCATTCCAGATCCTCCAGAATGATTTGCACATCAGATACTGTTCTGCTTATGGATTCAGTCGGTAGCTCAAAATTCATGACTGAACGTCCACAGGGACGAGTTCGCCATTTTGTGAACTACTTTCTACCGAGATTCTAGAAACACTGTCCATCTTCCTCTTTAGTTGGCACACTATGTGCTTATCCTTTCACTGCCTACTTTTGCACTTCCTTCAGGAAATGGAACCACAGCACTTGGAATTAGCAGCAAATGAGAATGGAGAATTAAACTCATCCGCTGCAATCGTTTACTTAGAATAGAAGTTTCCTCATTCTACGATATTAGAATACGGCTTCACTGGTTCGACGACTCCTCGTGCAGCCTTGGGATGCATCTGATCCATGCTATCCACTTCTTTTCTATCAACTCCCTCAGCACTGAGGAGGAAAGGCACAAATGATCTTCATCGAAGAGTGAACGGCTTGCCGGCCCATGAGGTCTCAAGAGCCCCAACAGAACCTCAGGAACCATTCCCATTCTTCTCAGAGGTCGTGTTCTGACACAAGATGTTCCCAAATTCTTGCTTTCCAAGACCATGACGGAACCCACTGCCGCAGCCCCCGACCCGCTTGCTTTTTCCTTATGGAAACTGAGAACAGAGCCGGAAAGAGGGTGTCTCATCCGCGTTGTTGTATTGATTCGGAAATTTTGCAGATCGAGCTGTTGGCAAGTCGCGCCTTTGGTTTCATTTTTGTCTTCGGGTCTCGAAGGCGCTCTCGAAGGTGTCGAGGATCAGCAAATAGTATAGCATTCTAAAAGCTGAGCCGGTTCGAGCGAGGAAGGAATCGCGGAGAAACGGGTCGGTGTCCTCCAGGACGGGCCTCTCCTTCCAGGAGGCCTGTGTGAGTTGAGCACTCCCGGATCCCTGCTTGCACGCCAGCGGGAAAAGACTGTCTGCCACGGGAATTCTCGGACCTCTCAAACTTCGGGGCTTGCGGGTCGAGCATTTGGTAGCACTGAGTAAAGTGTGCCTCCCTTCTTCAAAGGCAAAGCTCGCGCCCCTGAGATGTCGTGGCGCTTTTGGTGCACGGCGATGCCCCTCTGCTGCAAGAGGATCTATCTGACGACGTGATTCGCCTTCTGCGATGCAAACTGTGGCTCAGATTCAGTTCCTGTTCCCATGAATCATTCAGCAAGCTATGGAGATGCTGTGGAAATTACAAACGTAATCGCGAGCTCAACGCAAGTTGAACTGTTTGAAAAATCCTTTTTTTATGCAACCATTGTACGTGGTATTTGAGGAGTGATTTCATTTTTCAGAAAGCTTTTGACGACCTACTCACGAAACTGATACTGCCGTGTGAAAGTACTTGGTTCTTGGGATGGAATTCGACTTCCATGGGACGACTCTAGGAGGCAGATCCCTGCTGAGGGCACAAGGAGCGAAAAGATTTGTTCTTCCGCATCCAAATCTCAATACAGCGTATGGAAGTGCAGTAATGTTCATCTGATTGCAATAGTTCTGTTGGAGATGCTTCTTGCAAAATATGCAGAGTTCAGTGTGTCCCTACTACGAGGGCACCTACTGCAAAAGACATCCTGCTACTACTACAAAGACAAAAAGCATTCTGCGGCATTGCAGTACGTAAATAAAAGAAAAAGCCATTCCCTGAAAATAACTCTTTTCTTTGTTTTGTCCCTTAACAGACGCAACTTCTCTTAGGCAGATTCACGGAAGCTTCCCGGGACAATCCTCGACTCTCAGAACGTACAAAAGGACGTATTCAAATTTTGAAAGGGAGCTTGTGTTTCAACTGTGGGAGAGCACATCTTGTACCAGCTATGGAACCCATAGCTGCTGCTAGGCGTTCCCAAGATGTACCCTTCTTCGTTCCGATTCTAGTGCAGGACGGTAATGGGGTCATGCGAGGACAAGGCTGCACCTGGTGACACAGCACGATGATGGCAATCACCGGTGGCGGCATGCTAAAGAACGTTTGCACCCACGTACCTCATGAAACCGAGTCTACGAAAAATCCTACGATCCCCCAGCCATTCACCTTACGGGGCACACGGCCGTAGGTCGGAAACCAAGTCGACCGAGCCGTCTGTCGTAGGTCCCAAGTACCCTTTCAAGATCCCATGTAAGTGGGAAGTGGCGAATTGGTTCCCTGCGCTCCACTTGGGGCCGGTGGCTCCCTTTCACTGTGCAAAACTGAAAATTTCATCCCCCCCCCCCCCCGAATGTCGTTTTTTTTTTTTTTTTGGGAGGGGGGTGAATTCGTTTTCCCTCTCATGACGTACTTGAACTCTCGGATCCTCTTAATTGAACTCGGTGTTATTTTCAAGATTAATCACTGCTCGAGGGAGCTCCGCGCATTTTCTGAATTCATGGATACGGATGCCTATCGTTCCTAAAAAAAAAATCTCGATGTATTTCGCTCTGCGACCCACGGAAATCTTAGCTGGCCGAGCGGGACTGGGCCTCGGATGCTGACTAATGACTTTCGGTGATGAGGGAGTTTTTCGAATTTTCACGAAACGCCCAGCTCGACGAGGACGGCTTAGCACGAGATGCTTGGGAGTTACGGCTACACTTTTCGGCTCTCAACGAAAAGGGAGAAAAACACACATCAAACGAAAAGTGATGCAGAGCAAACATCCATGTGTTATTCCGTGTTTTCGTGTTTCTCTGGAGACCACCTAATGAGAGAGCCTGAAGTATTCTAAGCAAAACAAGAGACCCTATCCGCGTCGTCGCTTTGCGAGCTGCAAACATCGTTGTGCTTCTGTTCACATAATCTTAATTATTTCAGTCAATTGGACCAGCACTTTTTTTTTCTTTTTTTTTTTTTTCATCTGCGTACGCATCGTCGTCATGTGGCAGGCGCTGCCTCAGTATTCATAAAATGGTAATGGAAAGAGTAATGAACTAAAAGGAGACCTTCGCTGCCTTCTAAACTGTTGCACTGTCGAGAGCCGAGCAGTGAGCAAAAAGCGAGCTGCAGGTCCATCTCTTTGTCTAAGGCGAGGTGCTCAAAGTGCCTTAATCATGACTTGCAGAAAGCAATCAGCAGACAAATATTTATGCTTCGTCTCTTCGGAGCGCTCTAGCGAAGATGTGAAAACTTCTTGACAACCAGATAGCGCCACCAGAGCTGCCAAGAAAAGCACAAACAGAGATTGTTCTTCCGATGCCATTCTCTGGAGGAAGACGTACGGATTTAGATTTGTCGTCACGCGAGCGGCACTTTGTCTCTTCGGCTGCCAATTAAATCATTTAACCTGCTCTCAATCGAACCTCCGTCGGAGGTTCGCATTTAATTGGCAGTACTGCGACAATTACGCATCGGGAAACGTTCCCCGCACTTGTGCTCCCTACGTGGCGAGACGCAAATGGAATCCCGTCTAGGACTCTGCCGATGATCGGATGACACGACCGGAGGAGCGACGACTTGCCACGTGCGGCAGGCCGCTCGCAACTGCAGAATCACGCGCAGCCTTTCCGGGAATCCCTGGAAGAAGGAGAGGAGCAAAAAAAAGGGGAAAAAGAAAAAAAAGGGGGGGAAGGAGAAAGGACCTCGACGACCCATCGGCAAAGAACGCGCCGGCGGAACGCTCTCCAGCTGGAGGCGCGCATGGGCGGCGGAAGGCGATAGAGGGCCCGCCCGTGGGGCCACCACCGCGCTTTTGCGCCAGGCGCGCCCGCGAAAAACAACAAGTGAGGTACTCACCGGCCAGAAAGCCCAGGCTGTTTACTCCGGCGGCGGCGACACACGGACGCGCCGTACACCGCACTCGTGGATGCGGACCGGGTGTACGCGTAGAGTTATCCGCACGGGCAAACCGACGCGAGCGGACAGACGCGACGACCAGCCCGCTACGGGAAGACCCGGCACATCGTCAGTCCCGCTCGACAGACACGCACAAGACGGTTGCCTTTCGGTTAAATCCGGGCAAACACGAGTGTGGCGTGGATAAGGGGAGATCCCACAGACAGCATGAGGACGTGGATGCAAATCAATCCGCGGGATGCAAATGTGGTGTCGGTCGCAGACAAACACCGGCTGATGCCGACGTCTTGTCTGTGCAGATTAATCGGTCGCATACGAGCGTCTGCACGATACGGGAGAAAGGGGGGGGGGGAGTACGGAGGATGTTAAAAGTGATGCGGATTCGGACGGATTTTACAGACGGGATGCGGATGCGGTAGAATCCTTCGGGGGATGGGAGCGTCCCAAGGACGCTTCGGGTCTCCGCAGAGGGAAGCGCGCCATCGCCGATGCTGGTGCGCAAGATGAGTTTCTTTCTGGATGCGGGAGAATCGGCCGGGATCATTTCAGAGCGCAGGTGGATGGCGGCCCCTGCGGTGGATCACTGAGTAGGTGTTGAGTGCAGATGCAGCCACCGCGCGCATCGCTGCTCCTGCAGCCGCCCGCGGAACCTGCAGGGGGGAGCCTGGCGGACGAACAAACGGTCCAGAGAGGGTGGATTGCGGCGGCGGCGGCGGCGGGGCAAAAAACAAGGACACTTGAGATTCTCTCCTCGCCTTCTTCCCCCGTAGTCCCTCTTCCCGCGGGGGTGTCATTCGGCTGGACTTCGTCAGGGAAGGGGGGAGGGGAGGAAGGTTGCGCGCGACTTTTCCTCCTCCTCATCATCCTCTTCCTGCCGGTTGCGAGACGACGACGACGACGCACGTCCCTGCACGCGCGCCCACGCGCGCCACCGCCGAACGCCGCGTCGTCTTCCGTACTCCCCGCTCCTCTCCTCTCCCGGCAACCCTGGAGCGCTGCTGCTGCTACTGTCCCGTCTCGGGGACCCGCGCTGTTTACTTTCCGTCTCCGGAAGCGCACGACGCCTCCCTGCGTGGCTCTGTTTACTTTGTCTCGTGTTTCCAGAAACAAAACGTTCTATTTTCAGGGAAGAGACGACAAAGCGCGGCGGATGGGGGCAGGGCGCACGGCTGGAATCGTCCCGAAGAACGCGGCAGAGCGCCCTGGGAAATGGAGGATGAAGAGCTCTCGCGCGCGGGATGGCGGTCCAAAGCGACCTGCTACCAAGGAGATTCGTTCGTCTCCTTCCTGTGCATGCATGCGTGTTTGCTCCGTCTTGTTGAGCGCGAGGCGGGTTTGTGGCGACGGTGGCGCAGTTCTCCTTTCGGGTGAGCCGGGACTGGACCGTGGGTCTCGGTGGAGCGCCCACGGTCGACGGGAGCCGAGACGGCGGTGAAGATGGCAGAAGAAAGAGAACAAAAGGGGGAGGGAAGGGAAAAAGAGGGCCGCTTCTGACTCTGGCGGCACCGAGAACACGGATGCTGCTGGATGGTCCGATCTCCCGTGCTCCCGGAAGCGTCCCTGCTGCGGCTATCCGGAAGAGCGTTACCTCCCTCCTTCCTCCTTCCATCTCGGTTTCGTCTCCTCCTTCCGCATCGCTCACGCTTCGCGGAGCGCACGTAACCAGGTTGACGCGTCGGGATAATTGATGTTCCTGGTCCCCACGCCGGCCTCCTCTCTTCCGGGCGGGCGGCGAACCCGCTCTTCTCGGGAGGACGTCAGTCGGAATGAAGAGACCTGACAGCTCCTGATGGCGATGCGGACGCTTCTCCGGCGATGCCTCAGCCCAGGATGATGGATGGACCGTTTTATTAATAAATTCTTCCTTTCGCTTCGCGACGCCGCCATCCTGCATCTTCCCTCTCTCTCGTTTCTTCATCCTTTCTCGCTCGCCCCTCCTCCACCTCCTTCCATTTTTTTTGCCTCGCTCTCCTCCTTGCTCGTCTCCCGAGCGGGAGAAAAAACTAGTCCTGGGGGCGTGCTTTGTCCCCGAGTGGCCCGAAGGCGACCGGATGGAGGTGGAACCTTCTGAAAAAAGTAATGCCCAAAGAGCTCCCACGAACGGGGAAATCCTACCTTCCCGCGCAACAAGGTCCTTCCACGGGAGTCCCGCGACTTGGGGAACACCCTTTTAAGCGGGATGGATCACGTGGAGCGCCGCTTTGACGCACAGGCTGATGAGTGCGCTCTCACCCAGGAGCTCATGCGCCGGAGGAACTCATGCGTCGTCCCGGCTCGCGCGCGCCTACAGGCACGCGCAGGCGCGCACGTCGCGTGCACATGCACGCCCGCGTGTACTCACGCAAGCTTCAGAACGTGCGTGCTGAGCGGGGAAGGCGGACGAGAGAAGAAGGAGGAACATGCGTTCCTTCATGCATGGAAGGACGTGGCGCACGACTCTAGCAGGGCGTCACTCGTCACACACGGATTAGAGCTTGCACCGATGCACGATCTCGAACCATCTCTGAGGACTCAGGATCCACTGGACCGCGCTCAAAGGATCCCCCACGTCAGACCTGCAGGATCTCACTGGAGCACCAGACACTACCATCAAGATGTGTTCCGGAGGCTGCCCCAGGAGAACTTGTGTTCCAAAACCCTTCTGCGAGCACCCCCTCTACCCTCTCTCTCGTCGGAACCTGAAGAATCCGCCATCGGAGGACGGCGGGTACGCCGGGAGTCAGGAACGCTTCTGTCCCGACGGCCGGATGTGGTGAGCTCGACGCTTGGACATCATCCATTTCCAGGACTAGTTGCTTCGTGCGTCTACGATGTGCAAGTGGTATACAGTCGGAGTTGAGGACAATGTTCCTGATGCTATTCAACGCGGACCAGACTGGACTGATGGAAATTCGGAAGGACGCACAAGTCCTTTTCTTCCGTTCCCCCCTTCCCTCTTCCCGTTTCCGCCTCCTTCCTTCCTCCTGCTCGACTGTCTCTATTGAGCCATTCCTTCCCGTTTCCTGATCTCCTTCTTCCCTCCTCTTTTTCCACACACTTGGCTGAAACCGAGGAGTATGTAAGTCTTCGAAGATCGAAGAAGATGCCCCATTTGAGTAACACATCAGGTCAATGGAAGAAGCATTCTCAAAAGATTTCAGGACGTAGAGAAGTTGGCAACAGAGGCCCAGGAAGATGCAGAGTAGCAGGATAAATTCCAGAAACCATGGACTGCTTCAGGACGGAGTGGTTCGTGGATCTTCGAGTTTGCGTCCACTGTGACTCTGGACTTTTGTCGGCAGAAATCCAAATGTGTCTGGGAGGGATGAAGGTCATCTGCCGTCACCTGCTCCGAGAGACACTAGCACACTCTGAATACGGAAGTTGCAGATTTCTTTCCCGCACTGTGCGTCCCGTGAGAACCCACCACTTCATCCATTGCCTCACTTGCTCGAGATCTGATTCTGGAGAAGAAGGGACCCTCTGTGGTGACAGTCCTCTCTCTAGAATCATGGAACATAGAGATTAATCTCTCTTTATTTCCCCATCTTTGTTGGGGGATTCTGTGCTCTTGTGGCCAAGAAATCGGCATAGAATCACACTCTCTCGAGAAGAGGCGGCGTGTTCAAAGGATTGCATAGGAGCGGTGAAGCAGGAACTCTTTCGACATCGCTTACTCGACGTCTCTTCACCTTAAGAGGCTTTCTGATCACGGGTTCCCTTCTACTCAGAAGTGAAAATGCTCTTCTATTATTCCTTCTTCCCCTTCCTCCACTGCTTCTACACTGAGTGTTCCTCCTTTGCTCCACCAACTTCATTCTCCTTATCATCCTCCTTCCATTGCTCCATTCCTGCTCCTCCTCATCATGAGCGCGATGCGCTTCCCACCGGACGTGCTGAGGAAATGCGAATGGGGAGAGGAAAATCTTGTAGTCTGAGTAAAAGGCTCCTTTCCCTTTAGTAAGGTGCTCCAGAAAGAGGAACAATCTTTCCATGTCCCACCTCTTAGCCCCTTTGAAGAGGTGCACTGCTCCTCTCCCTTTACAGTGTGATCCACTTAAAACCGGCCCGCCGGTTGTATTTTTAGACTGCATTGTTGGCCGCCGTGTCGATCGCGCACGCTAACGTCACGCCGCAAAGCTGGACTCGGGATGCGCAGGTTTCAAAGTCTCCCCAGTGTATTTTTAGATTGCATTGTTGGGAGCCACGCTGATCGCGCACACTGACGTCACGCCGCGAAGTCAGGCTTGAGGTGGAGGGGTTGTAAGCTGCTCATTCTGTACTTCAGCTTATTGGTGTGTGAAGAACCGAAAGCTTTCTTCCTTCACTTCTCTACCGGGGAGCACACACACGTATACAAAAAAAAGAAAGGAAAACAAAATCTGCTTGCTTGCGTATGTGTGCTTGCACAGAAAGCTCAGCGGTTTGAATCCTCCACATGCCCTTCTGGTCGGCGTTGCACTCTGCTCTCTCTTTTCCGAAGATGCTGCTCTTCTCCCACGCGACGAAGCATCATGGCTGAACAGGAGGGAAGAGAGTCAGAGGAGGTTAAGTGTGGAAAGGAGGGATGCTTCTCTTGGTGAGCGCTCAGCAGTTTCAGATGAGGATCGGCTGGAATCGCCAGCTCTTGGAGCAGTCCCTGAGCACCCTTTCAGTGTTTTGCTAAGCTGAGCCTTTGATCGAGCTTTTCAGAGGGAAACAGATCTCTCAAGTCAGCAGTCAGGCAGCAGAGGAGCTGAAGCTTTTCCCAGTGCTGCCGGAAGGAAGAGAGGCGGCACTTACCAGGCTCGGTCCACATTCAGTTGAGGAAAACGCGGCCTGTGGAATTAGAGAAGGGAGAAAAGCATGAGATTCTGTGGCACTCAGCGATACGAAGAAAAAAACTATGCGATCACTTTTAGAGCTAACATAAAGCAGAGGAGGAAGTGGAAAAGATCCTTTTTCTAGTTCCAGCTAGCCTACCCTGATCCAAATGAGTCCACACCGGCAATGACTAGGAGAATCGGGGAACCAAGGCAGAGTACCATCGAGAGCAGCCAGCGCTAGCACTCTGCGTTTTTCTTCCATGGCAGAGAAGAGAGGAACCCTTGTGGGTGTCTAGGAGTTCTAGGAAACCGACTTTGCAGCGCAAGGAGAGACGAGAGGGGCAAGCAAGAGAGGTGGTAGGTTTGAGCGACAAGGACTACAGACTTTGGAGACCTCATCCGACAAAGAGCGCGGCAGGCTGCGATGGAGGTCCAGGAAGAAAATCCTTCGGAAGAATGCTCGAAGAGTTCTGGTCTTCCACAGATCCCTTGGACCTTGCAGTAGAACGCCGGGTGCGAGCATAGAAGGAAAGGAGGGAGTCCTTGCAAACCCTCGTGGGTTTTTTCAAACTTCTCTTTTGCCCGGGGATGAGGGAGGATCCGCTTTGCCACGCCTTTTGCACCCAAATTTTGGTGTCAAAGTTCCGGAGATGTGTTTCGCTCGGCATGCAGACGAGGAAGCCCACGGAGATCTGGAAGTCGGCAGTGGACGGACCCACCCATAGGAGGAAGAAAGCCACCGCAGCGGATCTGAATCCACCTACGATCTGAAAAAACACACACGTGTATGTGTGTGTGCTTGCGTATATTCCTTTCTCTCTCTCTCTCTCTCTTTTTTTTTTTTTCTTGCTTTTTAACCGAGGGTTCTGGACCGGGAGCAGCAAGTCCCGACAGCCCGTTCGGGTTGTTTGCAGAATCAGGTGCCAGTCAGTCAGTCATTGGACAAAAGTTTCCCTCTCCTCTCATCAGGCCATCAGGTATCTCGTGTGACGTTTCCGAACACTTGAGCTGCGCGAGCGATGCGTGCGCATCTGCTGATCCTCCGTTTCCTTCTCTGGGAGGAGGAGGACACAGCGTCTCGTCTGGAGAAGCCACTTCTCTCCACTCAGCAGATTGGACGAGCCGAATCTCTTAGCCCATCCCGTCGCTGTTCTTCTTTCGCGTTTGTTTTTTTTTTTTTGTGCGTTTCGCCTGTGCTTTCCCTCTCTCCTCATGATTTAGCGATTTTCGGTTTGTTCGCTTCCGGCTCAGAGTAACCCTCGACGCTGGCTGCTGGAGATCGATCCCTGAAGGCACTTCGCCATCAGGGTGGCTCTTTGGCACTCGCGCTTCTCCATCGAAGGCGTCCGCTTTTCTGCGTGGTGGAAATCCCGTCGCATTCTCTCTGGAACTGGGGGGGAATCCCAGTTAGCGCCTCGAGGGTTAACCGACCAGCGAGCTTGTGAACAGGTTGACCACAGGCGCTTCACAAACGAGGCGGAACCGTTCTCCCCAGCAACACAGTAGGTTTCGCTAGGCGTGTTTTGTGCGTGCGTGTGCGCGCGCGCTCGCGAAAGAGCTCTAATAGCCTGTAATTGTTTGCGCGGCCAGGACACCCCTTTCTTTCAAAATGGCTGCCCTCTCCCAGACATGTGACATGAGGTTGCATGTGGTGGTTTTTCGGATCGGTACATAAAAGAAAAAGAAAAAAGGAAAATCCAGTCCTTCTCCGTTTGCCGCACGAAGCCCGTCACATGCCTCCGTTCGAAGTTCAGGAAGAGTCGTCACTAGGCAACGAAAGCCTACAAAATCCACTGATCAACTTCGGGAGGTGGGGAAGCCCCCGAAGGAAGAATCGGGGAGTTCGAAGCGCATGGTGACGCACGACCTGTATCCGCAATGCGAAAACGCCCCACTGCCAAGGCAGAAATCCACCGTCTGCCCCAGTGCCGTGGAAAAGTAGGAGACAGGCCGTTGCTCGGTTACTCGCGGCAATAACTCGTCCGTTGGAGAATTCGCTTCCTGGAAACACCTTGTAAACTCGCTTTATGGACGCATCACGTATTTCGAGTGATTTTAGGATCTTCGTCTCCACAGCAGCCGTTGCGCAAAAACATGCTTATTGTCTTCCGCAGATGCTTTTGTAGAGCAGACCATTTTCCTCCTGAAAATTCGGTTTCAGTCTTTTTCTCTCCCTCTCTCTCTCATTCTCTCCCCCCCCTCCCCTCACCAAAGATATTTGCAGTCATTTCTGACCTACTTTCCGTTTTGTTTGCTGCCACTTGAGATTTGCGATCGTGCGGACAGGCGGCATGAATTGCGGTGCCGCCAGGTCAATCGCTTGGACTCCGATATTCGGTTCTGGCAAAGCATCTTCCCATTAAGGCCAGAGTCGGTGCATCGGCAAAGGCCTGTCGCACTTTCCTGGAGCGAAATGGTTTGCAAATTAATGAGCATCATTTCTGGAGTGTTACTGCTTCATTGTTCATTGATGGTGAGTCAAACGGCCATCGCAGGGGGGCGATCCGATCGCCTGGCGCGGTTGCGGCGAATCTCCGGCACTGGAGGAGAGCCGAGACGATGGCGCTCTCCGTCCGAGAGCCAAAACGGGCGTTCGGAAGTTTTCCTTTTCCTTCTTCCACAACTCTCCTGCAGCAGCCGACCTGCTCGTCGAGAGCGAGAGGGGAGATGAAGTGCGAACCGAGCAGAGAAGATGAAGGTTTCCGGTGTGGAAAGATCGAACAGTCCCAGCAGGAGCGCTGTTTCTGCTCCGCTCGGGGGCACCTTCCCCCATCGTGCAGCCGGTGCTTTTAGGGAAGAGACACTTGATGTTCGAGTGCACTCAGCCTCTCGGGAAGAAATGGAAAACAACTCCTATACAGCGAACGTGCCATCTCCCGAATTCATCCAGGCGAAGCGCGAGAAAGAGAATCCCAAACAGAGCGGCCGGTGGAACTTTTTGGTCCAGCACCGTTGCACAGGAGCAGATGAGACTCTGGATATTTCTCACATGCTGCTTTCTTTCTCACGTGGCACAAGAGGAATGAGTATGTGGTGAAGCTGGAGGAGTGGAATGGTGTGCTCAATCCAAGCAGGCATGGTCATACACCGTCTTAAGACAACACCCAAATGAGTGGAAGACCACGTCATGAGCTTGGAAGGATAGGACTCCAGGGGGCTCTCTGTTCTACGGAGAGAACCAGCTACTCTCAGATCGCAATGCAGCCTGACTTAGCTTTCTGCCTGTGAGGACCTCGCCCACCAGCTATAGTGGCAATCGCTAGGGCAGAAGGTGAGGAAGGCTGCAAGTGTCACTGAGTCATATCCTCAACAGATGAGTCACTTCCCCCACCGCCATCACGGAGAGACGTGAGGACTGGTCACTCGGACCAAGAGGGCTGCACCGAGTCGGTAGACACCAACCAGAGAGTTCCGGGAACACACTCGAGGCCATTGCTCGAAGATGAAGGGAAGTTTTCCACCCCGTCACACTGGGGGGTTTATTTTATAAAAAATAAACCGGTTGCGAACAAAAGTTCCCAGCCGACGACGACAAGAAACGAAGGGGAGGGTGCGCCGGCACACAGGCCGGGAAAACGGAAAGTCCGGAACGAGGGAGGGGCGAGGGGACAAGAAAAGCAAACAAAATAGGTGGAAGCACCGGGGAAGTTACGGAGCGAGAGGCGATGGAGGAGATCAAGAAATAAAAAAAAATAAAGGGGGGGGAGACAGGGATCACGGGGTCCTTGGTTCCAAACCGTACATCAGCCGGCGGTGGATGCCGGTGATCTCCCCTTTCGCTTTCTCTTCCAGGTGAGACCACCCTGCAGCCTTCCTGATGTGGCTGGCTACCGTCCTGATGGCCTGACTTCGCTGCATGGTGGTTTCCAACGCCTGTCGGGCCCCAACGATGACACGGATGCTTGGCTGCAATGCCTCTCCCGTCGAGAGGCCTCTCGGCACGAAGAACCGCCGCAGCACATCTCGGTCGGTGTCCTTCTGGTGCAGCAGCGCTGCTGCCAGCCTCCGCTACAGTTCCTGAAGGGCACCGCAGTCTAGAAGCATTTGCAGAGGGATCGATTCCGTCGACCTGCACCTGGCACAGTTCAAGGATGCCACCCTTTCGGAATCTTGGTACCGTTGCTTGTTACACTGGAATCCCCAGTAGATGAAGAGTAGTACAGCCTGCTTTCAGGACATGGAGAACAATGAGCAGTCCAGACAATAGGGAAGGACCTATTGTCGACACAAGTTCTTCAGGAACAACACTCAAAAGATCGGCCCACCGAAGGAGCCCCTTCACCACAGAATGCGGAGTGGCAGCATCCACCAACTGACGCGTCTTCCAGGCACCGAGGGGTGTTGCATTCCCCTCGATGGTGCAGGAAAACTCCTACCTCGCCGGTTAGCTGCTGTCATCTCTTGCCCTGTAGGCAAACAGCGCTGTAACGAGGGGAGTAGCGGCCAGAGTGGAAGACTTCATCGCATCACCACTTCCAGAGGTCGTGGCAACAGAGGTGTTGCGGGGGGTTAAGATCTTAAGGGCACATTTCCTGGAATGCAGACTAGGATTCAACAGCCTCCTTCCGCCAGGCGTTGAATTTCATTGGGCGGCAGGAGATATATCCCGATGGGTTTCCACTGGAGAGGCGAGTTGCCTCATGGAGAAGTCGAACCCTTGCATCCAGTACGGGAGCTCGGCAGCTACGAGAGCAGTCCTTCGATGAAGGTGAACGGAAGTAGGCATACTATAAAGTCGCTTTCTCCCATGAATATCTATCAACGACCTTGGAAGTGTCATGACAGAAGGAGGAAAGCCACACAGTAAGGATCGACTCTTCACTTCGCCTCTAAAAGAGTTCCTTAAACAGTTTGGACCTTCGTCTTAGGCTTCCAGAGATCTTGGGATGCAGTGGAAGACGGAGCGTAGAAAAAGCTGAAAATTCCCATGGAAAAGTGCTGGGGGAGAAGGGAAGTAGTGCCTTTGCTCAAGCGTTCAGTACTCCCGGAATGTAGATCAGGAGCGCAGGATGAGTCATAGCCCGCAAGAAAGAGAACGATTAGGAATCTCAAGATGAGCTCAAGAACACTGAGAGTCTGAGAAGATGGTGCAAACTCTCACTTTCGCCTGCTCTTAACTTGCATGTGATGGAATCGCCCGTCCAGGGTAGGAAAATGGAAGCGTTGCCTATCTCTTCGTCACGAGAGGATGCGCTGAGAGGACAAAACCACTGCATGCTCGTGACCTCCGAAGAACTGTTGCGAGTCTCGAGGAAGATGTGTTGGATGGATACAGTGTTTCGTTGGTGGCCGAAGATGACGACAGTGGTATGCACGCGAAGCAGATTGAGTCCATCCGAGTTCCACGGTGCATAGCTCCAGTACAGTATGACTCCTTTCTTGCACCGGGAACCCTGGAGAGGTTCAAGGAGCAGCCATGTCTCAAGAGGATCGGTGTCTTCATTGGTGTTGCGGGGGGGGGGGGGGGGAAGCACCCTAGCTATAGTGCTAGACTGAGTTGGAGCTCAGAGGGATTGAAAGTGTCCCTCTCTAGTATCCTCTTTCACCCGGAGGCAGCCTTCACTGCAAGGAGCTCTCCCCTTCAGTGGTGATCGCAAGTTGGTGTTTCATCCACGAACTCGCATTGGTCCATTTGGCCATGGAACCTCGCTGTTGTGGGCGCACAATTATTAAACTAAAACAACCTAACCTCCAAGGAGCATTGCGTTCACCCCTTCTGGATCGCCCGACAGGGACGCTGCTGCCGGAATGGATCAAAGCATCAGGTTAAAGATCACTCGAACTCGGTGATGCCCTTCAGTTTTCCCTCCTTTCAGGTGAAACTGCAATTTTGTTTTTACCATCCCACTGAGCCATGCCTCAGCATACCCCAGTCTTTGTTGCTTGATGATCGTTGTTTCTCATATCTGAAGAAACGACCTTTCGGTTATCGGATGCTACAGCAGACTGAACACGAGGTCACGGGCAGGAAGGCGTTGAGGAAGAAGCCAGAGGGCGCTCAAGGGGACTCCAGACACTTGGAAGTGCGCAAATGTTCCACAGCTACCGACAGGGAACGGTGGCTTCACGGGGAGGGATTCGTCGATACCAGAAAAGCACGGAGATCTTGATGCGCAAGTTGTCTTTCTCGAAAGAGTGCGAAAATCCAAGAGCAGACCCCTATTGTCCGGAGTTCGAGTAGTGCTTTCTCTCCAAAGAGTCAGCGTAATAGGTCTGGCCGGCCTCTCCGAAGACGTTAACCCTTGGTACCATCCATGCCAAGAGCCCGACCAGCGTACCGAAGGATGCGCAGCAGGCCCATCTCATCCTCCGTACGAACCCCCTGTGAATCAGATGAATGTTGCTCTTCCTTGTGAAGTCTAGCCACATCAGCAATGTCTACTTTCGTCCAGAATATGATACGTCCCTCATACGTCGAAGAATGACCCTGTGCAGGAATCTCTCGCTCGTTTGGACGAAGGCAGGAGTCCCTATACAAAATTTCCTATGCTGGACTTTAATGCTGTCCGTGGAAAGAGTGCACCTCGGTCATCGACCTCCTTCAAAATTCTGGTGTGCTAACAAGGAGGCGGGAGTATGTGCTGCTTTCGCGCCGAAGCGACCCGTTGACTGTTCCAGGGAAGCAGTCTCTGAGATGTTCTGAGGAAGGATTCATAGGGGAAGCGACATCGAAACACAGCTGTGAACGGAAAGTTGTCAATGAAGCTGTGAAAAAGCTGGGAGCCGCTTCTGCTTCCCCGGTCGCGAAGATCAAGTGAAACAACTACTGCTGCATTCCCAGGTTTCCGCCATCGTCGTGACGGAGGCAACTCCGGGGTCTGAAAACCTGCCCCAGGACAAGGTGGTGTGGTGTCGTTTTTCTCCATGTGCTGTTCTTTACTCACGGCTGGACGATTGATGTTTTCGTTTAGGCCGTGGACACTGCTGAACACCACTGACCCACGCTCGGCAAGGCCCTCCGTATGCCTTGCATTCCATTCGCTCCCCGTCACCTTCCCCTACTTCAATGGAACGTGTGTGCTCCACCACCGAAAGCCTCACCTTCTCGTAAGGGCCCCAGCCCCGGACTCTCGCAAGATATCAAGCCGCAAATCAGTGCTGATTGTGGCAGCTGACGACCTTTTAATTAGCATTGGGTGAAAGAATGCTTCCATGTGAGGAAGGGTGATTGTTCCTTCCCCTGCATTTCGTGGTCTTTGATCATACTATTTGCTCGTGGGGGATTCCCCCACTCACTTGTCAGACTCACGCTTTGTTGTTTTCGCACCTGTTCGGCGGCCCACCTTCAGGGTTCTTCGATCCAATCAAACTGCCTTTTCCCCTGGAGGGTCTCTTGCAAGAGCCTCCAAGCTGGCAATTCATTTCCAATATGCTTCCTGCCCATTTGCCGTCTCCTGCTCCCTTTTGCCACGCATCGCCATCTGAAGGTTGCCATGGCAACTGGAGGTAGATGGATATCACTTGCCTCACCCCAAAAAGGGAAAAATTCGGATAACTCGTTTGGTCGCTTTGGATCTGCACGGGTTGGTGCCTCGTACGTACATGGGAGGTTTCTGGAGAGAGTGCGTTCTCCTGAATCGAACCTCTTGTTATGTGAGTTCTTTTTATTTGCTTCGAGGACTTGGAGACAGTGGTCATCCAGTGTTGCTGCGTTCTTTATTGCGGCAATCCACAACCGTTGTGGAAGTACTATTTTGGAGGGAATACGTTTCAGGGTCCCAATAAAGAAGGATTTCTCTTTTGATCATTTTGCTTAAGTCGACCGGCGTCTTTCCTGTTTCTCTGGAAGCCTTCGCAAGAGCAAATTCCAGCACGGAGCTTCCATCTTGGCATTTCATTTGTTTTAGCTTATTTATCAATCATTTTTGATTTCTTTTTTTTCTGGGTGAATTTTCTCTTCCTTTCGGTAGATTTGGGGTCCTTCGGCCTGGTCGCAGGCATGGCAATTCAATCCCCGAAACAAGGAAGTTTTCTTAATCTTTCGGAGTTACCCCATTTCTCTGCAGCTTCCAGGAACAAGTGGACGCTTCCTTGGAATTCCAAGCAAGGTCACTTGTTCTCTCCATGCAGCAGAACCTGGAAGCTAATTAACGTTCAAGATTATCAGCACCTCCTTCGCTCTCAGAAAAGAAAGGCTCTCGGAAAGCAGGCATTTTGTTTTTTACTCCTCCAAACTACGAAATAATGACAGGATCTGGGTTGGAATTGCTGTCCCGGGAAGTCCCACAAAGCATGGAAACTGGACGGATGAAGTCGTTCAAAGTGATCGCGAAACAGCCCGTACCAATAAGTGGGTTCCGAGGTCACAGCCTCCCTTGTCACGAACGGCCAAGTCGTTAATTAGAAGACATTTAAAAAAAATACGAACGTTTGGTATTAAAGGGAAACCCAGATTGCGCTGGGCCGTGTTGCTCTGGAAGATGCACGGGACCTCTGCAGAACGACCTTCAGCCGATGTTCGGCTTCCCGACATCCAAGCAACATTCCGTGCATTTTTCTTTTTTCCTCACGTGCCCCCAAAGTCTCAGCAGCACCCAGAATCCCTTGACGATCTGATGCAACGACAACCTTTGTGCAGTCTCTGCAGGCCGAAGACTTCGAGTAGCGCATCTCTGGGAGTGCTGCTGCTCTTCCGTAAAACTGGGAAGTGCATCCTTGCATCTGCTTCTTCAGGAGGAAAGGCAGGTTATCTTGTTCGCAAAGCAAGGACAGTTGGTTTTCGATTTCTACCCCGACGAGGTTGTGTTTGGGTAAGATCCATCCTGCAGCATGGATTCTGGAAGGAAATTGTGTGAAAGGCAGAATCGAACAAGTGTGGTACAATGGTATTAAAAAAAAAAAAAAAACAGCCCTTTCGGTTCCTGGAGCATCTTCCAACCCCTTCTTACTTTTAGATGGTGTGGTTGTTGCAGCTGCAAATGGCCAGAATGCCTAAAGAGAAAAAACAAATTGGCATCTCGGTGATGCTCTTATTTACCTCAATAAACGAAACTCAGCAACCGAAGATTTCTTTTATTCCAGGGATGGAAGCGACGGAGCTTCATTTTTCTCAGCTTCCCTTCGCTCTCGAATCCAAAGATGAGGACCACAGTTCTCCTATTCAATCACCAAAGGAAACTACCTTTTCCTTCATCTCCACCGCACGAGATCTTTTTTGTGTGACGTCAATTTATTGAGTTTTCGTAAGCTGGAAGAATTTGTGGAGTTGATCAACTTTTGGAAATTGAACTGTTTCTTGCTCGGGCATTTTCGGTGAGATTAGCACCGCATCAGCATCAGACTTGGAAACCGTTATAATACTTGGACGTTTCGTTTATCCCTCCTCCTAAACTATGGTGATTAAAGCGCGTTCAGTCTTCCAGATGGGATGTCTTCCGCTCTGCTTTCCTTTCTTTTTTTAATTAAAGCTTTGAGCTTCATCTAAGAGTCGCAGGATTTTAGTATTTGTAAAAAGACATAACTTTGGACACAGTATGATCCACCCATCATCATTTATCCTTAACTTTCATGGAATGCTCCCTCCGTCGGGAAGTCGGTCGGGCATCCTTCCTGCTTTTGGGATACTTCTGATCCTCATCTCGTGTGAGCGTTCCCTCTCTGATTTGCACCCGAATCTTTGCTTGCTTGCTGTGATCTTGGACTCGTCGTTCAGCGGTAGAATGCGGACATCTCCGGAGATGATCTCTTCGGAAGAGCAAATCACGCGAAAGCATCTCCGAAACAAGGAGAGCGCATCTGGAGATCAAGGCTCCGAAGAAGCGCCTGTTATGTCGTCGAAAGATTACTCCCTTTTCAAGAGACCGCCATCTCCTCCGAGATGCGCTTTGATTTTTCCAGCACTGTTGACCATACTGTGATCTTTCCAGTGGTTTACGGTTTGGAATTCTGTTGGAACCAAGGAACTGCCCTGTTAAAAGAGTTGGAATCAACGACTTGAGCTATTAAAGAGCTGTTAGGAATGATTTCAAGGCAAAGTGGCGCAATCGACTCTCCAGCAGACTCTCTTCAGAACAAAATACATGAAGACGTGAACTCCTGAGAGCAAAAGCACTCTTTGTTTTTAGCAGCACACAGAAGGCATGCAACTCTCTTCGATTTTCCCATGCACGGAAGACAACGTGGTTTATGCAAAATTCACACTGCGTCGTTTCCCAGAGATCTTCCGAGGGCTCTGGAAAGCACATCGTCCTCAGAGCTTTCTCGGGTTCTACTCTGCCAGCTGCAATCTGGTGCACTGGTACTCTCGATCAGCCTCCGGAAAAGCGAGCTCGTGAGTAGGCATTCTTTGGGCATTTCAGTTCAAGGACTTTCTCCGTAATCCTGTTGCGAGGATCCTAATTTAATGATAGTACTTATTCGAGCTTACTGTACCACTTTCGACTATCCTCAGTGGGTTAAAATAGAGCTTGCTCTTTCTACTGTCTTCAATTTGTATTTTTATTTCGATCCGCCCTTGCTATCAGCTCCGTAGGGCACGTGAGTTGTAAATGCAACATCCTCGTCTCTGGAGAGCTGTGTTACTTGTCAGCTGGTAGTTTGCACTCTTTTTGTGGATGCTGAGTTTAGTGTTTCGAATCCTTCGTTGCTATGGTGCTGCCTGTTCTCGATCGAATGCGGTCAGGGGGGGCGTCCGCAAGACTTTCCTTCTAAGCATCGAGGAAGATTCCTTCCTGTTCCCTTCCTCCCTTCGTCTTCCCCACTGATAAAAGCGAAATTTCCATTCCGGTTCTTCCTGAAAGTCATTTTCCATTTTTCGGCACCACTTTTTTCCCCAAGGAAGCGCGCCATCCTCCAAATTAAGTTTCGCCTCTTTGCTAACTAATAGACTGCTTCCTCTAAGAAAGGCCACCACCAGCTTGCTCGGGATGGGTCGTCCCGTTCCCCACTTTGCCCATTCCCAGGGGCTGATAATTTTTTAATTGGATTCTGCGAAGTTTCTTCGTAGTACTCTCCTTTTCACCCTAGTTTCGGCTTTTCGTATTCTGGCTCCCGTTCGATCTATCTGATCCCAGGAATTCTTCTTCCCGGCTTCTTTTTTTCCCATCATGGTTGATTTTTTTTTTTTTTTTTTTTCGAAATCGTTCTTTCGATGCAGAAACAGAAACATCTTTCATCCTCTCAACTGCACCGATGGATACGGAGTCATGCATCTTGGAAGCCTGGAAGAGAGAAAATGCTAAGTGGGAAAAGCTCAAACCGAGCTGTTTCAAAGTGGCCTTGGAACGGCGGTGTGTTTGCGAAACAGATGATGCAGTTCGAGCCATGTCGATGCGTGAAGACATACACAATACGATCAGCAAGAGGGGGAGAACAGCAGAATGGAGGATCCGAAATGACATCAATTAAAAATAGAACTGAGAATCTAACCAAACACCTTTCCATCTCCAGCTTGCGTGCTGAAAGCCATACAGGTCGTGTGTTCCTGGGTACATCCAAACATGAAACCGGCTTGTTCCACTTGAGGAGGAGGGACAGGAATCCTGTTGCAAAGAGATGCAGATGGTTCTCTTCTCTCCACTTTTCTATTTAAAGACCTTAAATTTCTTTTTGTTTTTTTTTTTCCCCTCCCCTTCCTCCTCTTTTTGCTGTTTCCCACTGCCTATTTGCCTGAGCAAGGAAAAGGTGCTGCAATATCTTTTGTTTCACGAGCTCCTTTCGGAGGGCCTTCGGGGCCGACAAGGACTCCTGTAGGTACCTCATTTTGCAGGCACAAGAAATTCCAGAAACAAGAAAGCAGCATTTGAATGTATTTAGCAAATTTTGGTTAGAAAAAAAAGAATAGAATGGTATTACTGATAGGTCTAAAGACCACGAGGTGATTTGAAATCCAACTTTATCCATCCATCTTGCTTTCCTTGACTACTTTTTTTTGTTTTTTTTTTCTTGTTTTCAAAATGGCATTCGAAAACGCTCTTTGAAAAATTCTCCAGATCACAGTAAGCAGTGACTATCACGGGGGAGCTGTGTGATGCCCCAACACGGGTTGCCGTGGGTCGTCCACACAATTGTGCATATCTGTGTCGTCGTGATTTTTCAAAATGCAAGTAAAAATCTGCCACATTGGTAGTGACTCCCGAAGAAATTGGAAGCTCATCTTGCGTACTTTATCTAAAATCCATAATTTTTTACTCCAGGAATGCTCTGGAATGACACGAAGGTGGCTATAATGTTTGCATGAATGTAAGAGAGCACTAATCACGGCACGAATTCGGAGGGGGGGATGGAAAATAGAATACAGATATTGCAGAAGAGAGTCCTTTATTCCGCCATTCGTATCTAAAATTGATGCGTGTCACAAGCAAATGCGGTGGAAACTCGCTTTCGGCTTCACTGCGGCCGATCTCATGCGCTCACGCCAGTCTCACCGAGGTCTGCCGAAGACACGTTACCAAGTAAACTTCTGATGCTCCAAGTTCCAAGAGCGTTTCAGGGAATTACGTGTGGTCCATGGGCTGCAAAGTTGGAATTTCCGCATACCGCGAATACTTCCCCAAATAACCACAGGGAATCCGAATGATCGTTCGCGGGGATGGAGAAACCTACAGTGATAACCTTACTGACACAGTGACCAGCGAAGAACCTGGCTGGGTTTTTTTTTTTTTTTTCATCTCAGTCACGGATCGATTTTCCAGGCGTCGCTGCAATGAACACTGAGAAGATGCGGGATGCTGGGACGGAAAGAAAAAAAATGAAGAAAATGTCGTTAGGTTGTGGAAGTGCTCGAGAGAAAGACGCGGTCCGTCGAGATTTGCATAATCACCCATTCGCAAAAATTCATGTAATGAACTTCACGATGTTCCGTACTTCGTTCTTGTCCGTGGCAGCAGCTGATCTGAAAGCGACGATCACACATGAGAAATTTGGAAAGCAAATTAGCTGCATGCGATCGGCAACAGGGTGGTCACTTCGAAAGTTGAGGGAACGTTCTGCGAGCGGTCGAGGGGTTCCATTCGGCTTGGAAATTGTATGAGCGTGAGGCCCTACAGTATCGTCTCGAGCTGAGCTGACGACGAGAGGCCTGCAAGGCACCAGTGGGAAACTGGAGGTGTCCTTCCTTATCGATAGATCATTTTGAAAAGCTGTTTCCTCGATGAGAAGAAAAAACAAGTTTGCTCCAACCCATCCCATAAAGTCACACCGTCCTGTCGACAGTAACCGACGAATGAAGAGACTCGTCTTCTTCGACGGCCCGCAAGACGAAACCAAGATCGGTCACCCATGTGCACTCAGCATGTAGAAAAACCGTGGGAGAATTAATTTCCCTGAAAGCGAAAAATGTCTTCCGCAGATGCTTGTGAACGCATTGCAGGGGATTCGTCCTATCGTCTGTTCGCACAGCTTGGATGCACGGACCAGAGATGCTTTCGGCATTTTGTCTTCTGTTCATTCGAATGATGAATTTCCCCAGTCGTGTCGGAAGATGTGCATTTCGGTGCGCTCCAGGGCAGGAGGCCCCTGTGCAAGGCCCTACCATCGTAGGGGATCTTCTTGAAGACCTCCTTCCTAGATGGCCCCACCTAGGACAAAAGGGCACAGAACTTGCCAGCATCCTGGGCAGGATGCGGAGAACGTCTCCCAAGATCCCTTCCCAAGAAACGTCCCTCCCTCCCCATTTTTTTTCCCCCCCTTTCCGTTTGCTTTTTCGTGGTTTTCCCTACCCCTTCGCCGGCGGAGCGCACCTCGCCGCTCTGCGCACCGCTTTCCGGCAAGTCCTTCGCGCGTGGTACGACCACGTGTTCTACCACGAACACGCAAATCCTACGACTTTCATCATCATGATGATTTTTTTTTCGTAGTAAGCGTCCCGGAAAATCCGGGTGGAAAACCATCGCGGAGGCAGAGGGAGGGATCGAGGTGGCAATTCACATTTGAGTACTTCCGGTGCGAAATGCGGCTTCATGCGAGAGCGCGGACTCTTTAAGTACGACGGCATCTCTTCATGGTTTTTTATTTGCCTTTGGCAGCTGCGTGCCGAGGGAAAGTTTAGTCGGAGGCAGCAGCCATTAGCTCCCACTCCGACTCTGTAAATTTTCAATTTCAGTCGAACCCATTTTCACTCCCACTGGTAAATACCGTACGTCGCTGAGGCGGCTTCGCGCTTTGCATCCCGGAGAGCACATGCCTCCCTGTGTCTGGGGGGGAGGGGACCCACTTTCCGATCTTCACCCACGCCTGCAGATAGATGTCATTTTGACTGACGAAGTTCAGGAAAGCCCGAGATGCTCTGCGTGGTCCTGGTAAAGTCACACGCACCGTGCCGGGACCCGGGCCCTCCTAAACAGTAAGCACGTCCCCTCTTGCAAGTAGTTTTCGGCATCGAGTGCTTGGATTTGAGTGCTCGCATCCCTGATGGACCACCAACTCTTTAATGAGCAATCGAGCTGGAACGTCTCGCATGGGGTCGCCACAGCCCGTGGATCGCGGGCTGAGAGATCCACGCTCCCCACTCGCCTCCAATGCAGTGCGTCCCCACTGCTTTCTCGGGATGGTGGCGCGTGCTGCTGCTGGGGAACTTCGAAAGGCATCCTTTCTTCTTTCCCGTGTTCCCGTCCATTCCCTTGCTGCCATGCCGACTCTTTGGCGCTTGCACGGGGAGGGAGGAGGGGGGATGCAAGTCCTCCGAAAACCTCGTGTTCGATCCATGGCCGGGGATGGGGCAGTCGGGAGTGCCAGACGGGTTCCCTTGAACGAAAACAGGGAAATTTTTTTATCCGGTGTGTGCGAGAGTTTGCATGAGCGCTGCTGCCGAATTACGCAGAGTTCATTATAATTGCTGTTTGTCGCTTTCTGCAGACTTATCATTGCAGATGTACGTTTCCGTTCTCCCTCTCTCCTGACACAGCGGTCTCCCCATTCCTGTTCTCCCGTTCGTAGGGTGAAGGATGCGTGTGGCACAGAAAGCAACGGGGTTCGCGGCGTCGGAAGAGGAAGGCCAAACTTGTGCCCGCGCCTTCCGCACTCCGCGCTCGCCAGGACCCATGCGGAGGATGCGGAGCCGACGCCATTGGTCCTCCGAGACGTTTCCAGGCAACGCTTTTTCTCTCGCTCCTCGTTAACGGGAAAGGAATGCTAGCGTGCCATCGAGTGCTCTGAAATTTTCGCAGTTTCCGAACGCTACCTTTCGGGCGACTCTCGAGTGGCACACCTCTTGAGCGTATGCTATTTTTGTTAATTTCTGTTTATCTTCTTTGCTCATGACTGAGTCATCAAATTGCATGACATTACATCGATTTCAGTGTGTGTGTGTGTGTGTGTGTGTGTGTGTGTGTGTGTGTGTGTGTGTGTGTGTGTGTGTGTGTGTGTGTGTGTGTGTGTTCGCGTTCGCAGAAGGTGTGTGTGTGTGCGCGCTCTCTCCTTTGTGAATGCATCGAAAATTTTTCTGATAGTTCTTTTCGTGATATTTTTTCTTAGATATTCTATTTTAATGCTCCCTGATGTTTACCGCCTGAAACACGAAAGATAAGTCCGTTGCTGCTGCAACTGTAAAGAGCAGTCTTAAAACCGCCAGCTGATTACGCAGCCTCTGACGTAAGGCCAACGGGCGTCCAGGGACACCTGAAAGAGGTTTCCTTAGCAGGAAATTAATGTTCCCCACTTCTGGACACTTTGCAAGGGGATCACCTGGAGCTTACGTTGCCATGCGAAACGCCAAAGCATCCCCTCCTGCGCTTCGCCTTCGGGGGTTTCGTATTCAGAAGGAACGCGCATCCTCACCGTCCGCTTTTTCAAATGCCCGCATTGAAGTCCATCGTGGGAAGAATCGAATATGTGCACAATACATGGAGGATCGCCTCTGATCCCATAACTCGTACGTACACATCCGGTACGTACACTCCCCCGGCTGCACGTGTACACGCAGTGAGCGTGTCGTGCATGACAATGGGCGTGTACATTTGTACATTGTCCTCGCACCGTAAAGTGCAGCAGCATGCGTGAATCATGGAGAAGGCAGCCGGGGCGGCCTACGCAAATTTCTTCAGCCGACCGGCGCTGACGCTTCGTTTGAAATTTGTCAACGGAGCCCCCGCACGGTTCAGTCCGCACGACCTCAAGCAAAAGGGGCAAATTCCAGAGCCGCATGTCGTCAGTTCAGGAAGTCCTTCTGCTCGGGGTGAGGAACCAAAACCGAAAGTGGACGGCAGGGACTAAACGGAAATTATCGCGTCGTCACATCGCAGTGATGGGCTGCGATGATGAATGCTGATCAGATGGGACAGAGCATGGAGGAAAGGGGTGGGAGTTTGGATTCCCGGAACGAACGAGACCTAAGAGACAAGATCAGTACGTTCGTTCTTGTAGCATCTGCAGAACGCGGGCAGGTTCGCTGACTCATCTCGCGGGCAGGCCGCGGTGCTTCCTGCACCGGGAGACCGCGAGGGCAGCGAGCGGGCGAGACGGAACAGTGGACGTTGAGGCTCGCTTGCTGCTCCAGAATCCTGGGTCTCCGGGCTCCCGCCTACCACAATCCGCGTCTCAACGAGTGCATTCGGAGTCCACGGGGGAACCCACCACGAAGGTAACATTCTTTCCCGCTCCTCATCTCTAACCCCATTGGCGTCAGAGAAGCCACAAATAGTCTCTGAACTCCAAGAAGAGCACCAGAAGAAGAGCAGCTGCAAGAAGATCGAAACGAAATGCGGAGGATTCAAAGTGGATCTCCCACGTAATCCAAGTGGATCGTTGGTGAGTTCGGCTCTACAAAAGTCGTTCAGTGAAGAGAATTAGTGGATCCCATATCTCTAGAGGATTCAAAGTGGATCTTGAGTGGACCGTCGAGGGTCCGAAGCGCATCTGACATATTTCCAAGATCTCAAGTGATCATGAGTGGATCTCTTACGGAATTCAAGTGGATCGTCAGTGGATAGCTTGAAAATAGATAGAGGACTCCAACTGGGTTGCAACTCTGGATTGTTTTTAGTGGATCCTCAGGGGATTTTAAGATCAGTAACAGACTCAAAGTGGGTTTCAGGCGAACCACTAGCAGGTCGGAAATGGAGTGGACCCTCGGTGGGCCTTCACAGAAGTTCAAGTGCATCTTCGGCGCGTCATAGGGGATTTCAAGTGGATCCCAAGTGAGTGCGCAGAGCACCAGCACTGACCACGCCGCAATCCTGGAAACCGGTGGAAGGGAAGGCACGGAGAATGCCGGGACGCGTGAGGGCGGGGCGCGCAGCGGATGGCAGCGCAGACGACGGGAATCTCTTCGCAGGTAGCTGGAGCCGCGAGGTGGGGTTCCCGCCTCTCGAGATTCGCGAGCCTTAGACAGGCTGCGAAGCCGTTTCGTGAAGACGGGCGGCGCACGCCTGCCACCGCCGTCCCGACCACCTGATCCCCCGCGATGCCACGCACGTGCGTGCGTGCGCGCGCGCTCGCGGGAGTCGGGTTTCGGATGCGAGGTCGAAGATTCTCCGGCGCTCACTTCGGCCCGCTAATCAGCCCTCGCGGGAGCGCGAGCGCGCCTCCCCGGTCGGGAAACGCGATCCGGTGTTCCCCGGTGTTCCGCAGGGATCGGAGGGAACGGAGGTGGAACCACGCGCACGGAGCCTCCGGCTGGCGCTCCGAAAACCGGCTCCTCCTCCGCCTTCGCCTTAGCTCGACGCCGAGCGGCGTCCATATTGCGTGGAGGAGCGGAAAGAATAAATACAATGTAAGAGTGCGCGTGCGTGAGTTTCGCTCTCCCTCCGCCCGCCTGGTTCCACAATTCCGCGGGGAGGTCGCTCTGCTTTTCGCTGGAGTGGGCATCCCGCCCAAGATGTGCTTCCCACCAGGAAAGCGCGGCTGCCACGCATTCAGTGCCTCGTGAACGTCAGCTTGAATGCAAGGGCCAGACTCCCTTCCTCCTCCTCCCTTCTTCCTCCTCTTGCCCCTGAGGCTCTCCTGTGTCATCCCTCGCACGCAGAAACTACTGCAATGGCGCCCTTTCCCACACCGGGAGTGGGAGTTCGGCAAGGCCTGGGATGCAGTGGCGTCCGAGGGGCGCTACATGGGGGCTGGGAAAGGCCGATCGGCGACCTGGAAGGCTCCACGCCCACAGGGAGTGCCGCGCGCCGCAAGGAAAGATCCTGGAGATCTCTTCCCTTTCCTCCCCGAGAGCACACCCGTGTCAGCTCAAGGAATGGCTACTCGGACCTGCTCGAGTGGACTTCTAGGGGACTTCGATCGAACCCCCATGTACCCCCATGAGACCCGCTTCCTTATCCGTTGCAGCCTCCCTGTTCCTTTCACTGAGATCTGCCAGGGATTCACCTGCTCTCCACTGAAGATCCACTGAAAATCCGCTCTTGACCCGTTGATGGTCCTTCGGAGATACCTTCGAGATTCACTTCAAATCTCCTAGTGATCCGCCAAAGGACCACCAGAGGTTCACTTGACATCCACCTCCACTCGAGGTCCACCACAGATCTATTTGCGATCCATCAGAGGTCCACCAGAGAGTCGCCGGAACTCCAATTGAGATCCACCAGAGATCTCATTGAAATCCACGAAAGATCCACCTGCGAGCCACCAGAAACCCTCCTGAGACCCACGTTATATTCACGACCGACTCACTCCGCGTCCACCGTGGATTCGCGAGAAATTCATCGGAGCTTCGCAAGAGACCCACTAGAGAGATCCATTGGTGGTCTGCCGGAGATCCACTTTCTCCTGCATCTGCCCTCGAGCCCGCCTCAGACCTCATTCCAGGATTAGGGAGAAAGGATTCTTCTAGGAGGCCGTGGGAGTGGAGGGCTGGTCTCGCGCTGGTCGCCGAGATTCGCGGGTTCCCGGTTATTCTGGATGGCGCGGGAGAAGTGTTACCCTGTTCCTGAACCTCCGACGGATGTGGAGCAGCAAAGGAGGAGGAGGAGGGAGGAGGAATCCCCCATCCGCATCTCCCGGAAGGGCTCGTGTGCTCCTCAGGCGCTGCGCGCACCTCTTGCTGGGGAGTCGGGAAGGGGGGAGGAGAAAATCCCGAGGGATGCCCTCGCCTTTCTTCGCCGCAGCTTTCTGCGCCTGCGCATCGGGGAGCGTCCTTTGCTTTCCCACCGTCACCGCTCTCCCTATCCTCCTTCCCCTTCTCCCTCTCCCTCGGCGCTCCCGGCTCGAGGAGCAGCCTGGAGTTCCCAGAGGTCACGTTCGGCGCCGACCGCTAGCACCAAGATCGAAGGGAGCGCCCGGGACGCGTCATCCCTCGCAGAGGCCCTACCGCCGCGCTGACGGATCGGGGCGACCTACCGAAAGACTCCGCCCTCTTCGACGACGGAGGGCCGCAGCGAGAAAGGGAAAAAAGGCCACAGTCTTCACGGGTCTCGTCCGGCGATTTAGCTCGATTTGGCCCGCGGGGAGCAGCCCGGGTCGCGGGTTCCAAGTCGGCCGCCGCACGTCTCCAAACTCCCCACGTCCCTGACTTTCTTCCCGCTGCGGGGGCGCGCTGTCCCCAACTGGATCCTGCAGCAGAAACACTCTGTCCCCGGCTAACCATGGCAGCGGGAGCGTGCTGTCTACAGCTGTCCTCTGCAGTAGGAACGCGCTATCCCTAGCTGGCCACAGCGGAGGGATCGGGCTGTCCTAGACTGGACCCCGCAACGGGAAGGGGTGCTGCTCCCGAGTGGCCACGGTGGCGGGAACGCGCTGTTTCCCTCTCTACGTGCCGTCCTCATGACAGGACAGCGAAGGGGGAGATTGATTTCCAATCCTGCAAAGTCTCTCTCTCCTTTTCCACTTTCACTTTCCTGCCGACCTGTGAGTGGCTACCGCGTTCCCTCTTTTCCGTAGATGCCTGTGACGTCTTCATACACAGCCGAAGTTTCCAGTCGCGGGCCCGTGTGGCATTGCGTTTTCCCTCGGGGCCTTCCAGTGTTACCTCGGTTCCTCCCTCTCGAGGAATGGGGGTGGCTCCCAAGTGGTCAGCGAACCGCTCGACCTGCCTCAGCTGCCCATCAGCGGATCGGGAGGCAGGATCTCCACGGGCGGCTTCATCCTTCCGGACGTTCCCGCCGCGCGTGGTCCGGCTCGAGGCCTCCCCGCCGGAAGCTGCCCGAGCAGCACCGATTGCGGGGCCGCGCGCTCTTCTCCGCGAGCAGCCCGAGCGCCGGGGACCGCCGCCCGTCCACCTCATCCGTGGGCTGCGCGCGTCGATAAATTGAGCCTGCGCTCGCTCCATTGTTACGCGAGTGGCCGCGCGCCTGGGATATTAATAGATTAGGAACCGCGCGAAAACCATTGTTACCAAATGTCCATAATGTTGTCAGCGCGATTAGCGCGCCTATAACTCATCTCCCATTAATGCTTGCCCGACGTATATTAAATTCTTGGTAGATTAACTGACATGCAAATTATTCCGTTGTTTTCTCTCTTCTGCTGCTTTCCTCCTGGCTCTCGCATCTTGCATCCGACGCAGCATCCACCACTTTAATCAAGACCCGGAGCGATCCACTCGTCTGAGTCCGTGCGCCTGCCGAAAATGCCGATCTGCTGCTCCCGTTTGCTCATTACCTCCAGTTTGCTTCCTTTTTTTTCTTTTTTTTTTTTTCTTTTGCCGTTCCACATTCATCATGTACGTCTAATCATGATGTTACACTTCTGGAGATTTAAGTTCCATACCAAAAAATCTGGTGCCATCGCACAAAAGCGGTTTCTGTCTTCTGCCAAAGAAGCTTTGATTTACTACCTTTTCTTTCTTCCCTGTGGTCTATCAAGATTTTCTCGCCTATTGATCCATACTGCCGGGAAGAGATTAATTATTTGATCCTCAGAAGGCGTTCACTTATTTCCTTGTTTACACTTTTAATAGCTGTTTTTTTTTTTTTTTTCGCAGTTGCGATTCCTACTGCTAACCACTCTGATCTCCATGAACCTTCGCAGGGTTGAAAACACAGGGATTCCACACAAGATGGCGATCTCGACGAGCCTTTGGTCAAGCAATCCGGAGCGTTTCATTCATTTCACCATTTGCAAAACAAATTTGCCCTGAAATTACGAATGCGTGGAGACGTGTTCTCATCTTTCAAAGAAGTGAAGACTTTCGGCCCCGTTCCCACCCCAGCTTCGCGCCTCGTAGGTGTCTCTCCTGCTTTAAACCTATTTGTGCCAACTTGCTGTTCCCCTGGTCGCAATTAAATTACCCGTGCACAACTCAGCCGATTGCTTTTGTGCTTCGCTCCTTCATCTCCTTGCCAACCGTTCAGGATGTATCGTTTCGCTTTTTGTGTCGACTGAAGATGCAGAAGCAAAAGAAGCACTCCGAGATTGCCCAGGAAGGATCCCAATCAAGTGAATGTGACCAAATGCCTTCTAATTACACCCATTCAAGACATGAGCACTCCAAGCACTTGTCGGAATCTGTTGATAGCCACCTTAATTCCACACGGAAGTGGAGAAATAAAGGAAAAAAAAAACGAAAAGCATAACAAGCAGATACTTATAAGGGTCCATTTCAATGCAGCAAACTGACGTGATACTCAATCTGCACGACCAGAGGACTTTTGCAACCTTCAGGAATAGGTTATGGAAGCACTCGTCTGTGTGGATAATGTACGAGGAAGTGCTTCAGCCACCTCCGAGTGCAAAGCAGTAAAATCATCTAAGATAGAAATGAGGCTGAGAAAATGATTTGAAATTGTGGACGGCCAAAATTGAGTTCCTGCAAGATGCAGATGCAGTTTATCGTTAAAAAGCATCGATGCAGCTTTTTTTCTTCTTCTAAAGGTGCAGGTGGAATTTTTTTTTTCCCAAAAAATTTGTGCAGGCTGCAGATGAAGTGGAATGAGCATTGAAAGCATTGAACTCTATTGGATTCACCCTATCGGCTCCTTTGAAAAATTTGGTCATGCACGTATCACCGAGATCGATTTTTTCGCTTTCTCCCTCCTTCGTATTTGTTTCTCGTGAATGCATAATTAATTTCAAAAACTGAATCACAAGAAATTAAATCTCAGCTTAATACAAAAACGAAATGTACGTCGTTCCGAGGAATTTGTCTGGCTAACACCAATTGAATTCGCAATGTTGACCGAGTTATTAAAAACTACTAATGAACCGCTTTGGGGCGCCATCTTCGCCGTCGTAGCCTCCCTGAGCCACACAGGGCCCGGACACCTACCGCGCAAGCACGAGTGGCTCCTTTCACAGCCAAGAGTCCGCGAGAAACGAAACCAGAGCGTCGGGAATGTGGAAAGCACCCCGTGGCTCAACTCGTCTCCCGGTTCTGGGAAGAGAGAGCGCTCCGTGCTCCACATCGAAATGAGGGTGGTGGCGGCTTGAAACCACCGACGTTCCACTTTGCACCCAAGCGCGATGCCACTTCGGCTTGCCGCTTTGCAGGAGTTGCTTTACGCGGCCACCGCACTCCCGAGGAAGAATTTCGAGGACATCGCGGTGGGCCCCAGCATTTGCTGGAAACGAATGAGGATAAGAGATATGATAAGGATTCAGCGAGGACACAGAACTTTCGTGGCACGGATCACACGCAGGAATCGGAAGAACTTTGGGAACCAGATCTTCTCAAAACTCATTCCCGGCTGATCACCGTGACGAGTCGTTGGGCCCTTTGGTTCCATCGGCCTCTTTCATAAGATGCTTCTGAGATCCTCTGCGAAAGCATTGTTTGCTGGACCGCGATGTAGGTAGCGTGACGTCATTTAATCTGCATATGAAAACGTGCTTAAATTCAGATTTATTTTCTGCTTTAGATGCTGAGACAGAGGAGGATTTAATGGATATTGGCAACGTCTTTTCGAAATCAGAGGTTTTCTCTTGGTACTTAAGTTATGTTCCGAAAGAACGGATTCCCTTTCCTCCTCAGCTCTCGCGAAATCATGCTTTCCACAATGTATCCGGATTGGCTATTGGAGCCTGACTCGGAATTCCAATTATAATTTATGCAAATCTGTGCCTGCGTGCATTTCGAATCCAGCTTTCCTTTGAATATAAGTAATGGATCTTTTGTACTGCCAGCATACCACGAATGTTTCCTACCGAAGATCATTACGGGCGAGCGAAGTTCCGTGGTCCCACCGACATCGTCCGTATATTTCCGAAAACGTCTCTCCTGTAAATCAGGGTCCCGCATGGAGCATCGGAAGAGGAGGCTCGAAAATCGGGCGCAGCAAGAGCCGAGCGAGTCAAAACGGTCCGTTCTGAGGGACCGGCCATCTGTATCACAGAGGTGGTGATCAAAGCGAAAGGATGGATCGAAGAAGGCCTGCTAGGCCGCTGCTTGATGCTCTCTGATTGGAGGAGGCTTCCCTCCCACATACTTCATCGATGCAATAAGATCCGAAGCTGGAAACGCCAGGAAGGATGAAAAGCACAAGAGCCTGATGTAAGCTGAAGACTCCTGATCAGAAAACGTCTTCTTCGTAGGAGGAAAGAGCCGGATGTAGAAATGATGGAACCCGATCGAACAGGCGACCACTGACTCAGGTGAAGCAGTGCCGAAGGAATGAGCTCCTCATCAACCTGTAAAGAGTTGCCAAATGAGATAATTTATCTCCATTCGGCGATTCAGGGAAAAGCGATTCCATTCCATGGGAAGCATAACACCATAATGAAAACAATAAAAGTTCTAAGGTGCTGTCTAAAAACAGGATCTTAGCATTCTTTGCAGGCACACGGGCGTGCTCAAAGTGGTCAACTGATTTCCTGTGTGATCAGCTAGCAGTCTCAGGGTGGAAGTACCTCCTCCCCGAAGTTGCGAGGCAGACTTCTTAAATCGGGAGAAGCTTGTGCCACTCGGAGCGTGGCATATCCTATCACTGACCCACTTCTGCATTTTAGGTCCAAGTTTACCTTCCCATCTGTATTGAAATATTTGAAAAAGCGTGCCATATCCAAATTTTTTCCCCTCTTGATCACGACAGCTGATCTTTCCGGAATCCTTGATTTAATCCCATGTTTTCATGGAACACAAGGGTCTGTATCCCCTTCAGGGAAGCGTCTGGTAGGCATGGGAGAAAGATGAACCCTTGGCTTCCGTAAAAATACGTGGCCAAATTGTGGCTCTCAAAGAGGAATGTTTGGGTTTTCGACCTGCTCCATTTATAATATGCTGCAAGATCCTCCGCCTATATTGAGAAATCCTTCTCACAAAGAGCAGAAATCCTTGCTTCTTTGTGTGCTGCATGCTGCAGATATGTTCATCAGAAGATCGCAAGTCGTGATTGCGATGGCGCGTGATTTTATTGGCTCTCATTCCTTCAACAGGCACTAAATTCTTTCGCTCGCCGCTCCCACGGTACACATCCAACGCACTGTATAGAGAGGAATGGACCCATTGGTTTAGCAAGGCAGCGCGGCGAAGAAATCTAGAAACGAACAAAACCAAGCACCTCCGGCTACGTTTCGAACCTGGACACGAGCTGGACAATCGGTTCTCAAGTTATCATCGCAAACACAGTCTCTACACCGCTGCCAGCACCCACGAAATTCCTGTTGCTCTTCTTGGTCATCGTTGTGTTGCATCCCACAGATGCCATCCTTCAGAGATTGGCGTGAATGAAATCACTATGCAAACTCGAGCTTCCCTTTGACTGCCTTGCTATCATCCTTCTCTCCGAACGAGTACTCTCTACCGTAACCATCCCGCTCATTCCCTTGTATGAATCATTTCGTCACCGTCCAAATTGTGCTGACGACCCATTATGCCGTTGGATTCATCTTCGAATGGAAAAATTAGGAAGCGCAGGTCATGAAAACATTCCACGGGCATCAGAGAGGATCCAAGGAGAAACTCGGCCCTTGAATCAAAGTCTTCTAGTTCGCCGGGTTCAACTCCCCATACATTCCTAGAAAAATCTTCCTTGACTATGAAGACGACACCCTTCCCGAAATCCCGCATGAGCAGATTCCGTTCCCATTTCATCTCGAAAGGTGCCTTCAGCCCCTATCTAACCTCAGAGCTTCCTCTTCCCGAACCCCTTTCCGTTTCGTACCGCACCGCCCTCGTTGCGGCTCGCGGCTAACATCCGCATCCTCCCTGCCTCACCGGCGTGCGGCTCAAAACACCAACTCCTTGCTTGCCGATTGGAAAACCACCGTTAGGGTTCGCTTGCATCCAGGTCTTTGCATCCTCGACCTCGCCCTAAAGATCGAAGATACAACCATCGAAAACATCATCTCCGGGCGAATTACATTCGTCCACACAGACCCTGACCCATTTGGCTTTCCTTAGCTGCATCAGCAGTAGCAGCACTCTCCGCTCACCTGTCTCCATAGACGCCGAACACCTCCGCATATAATGATAACCCATCGACAACACCAATTAGTGCAAAGGAAACGCCTTTCATGCCTTTCATCCCTCCACCTCTCGGATCTTTCCTGTGAAATGATGTAACTTAAGATGGCGGCGATCGCACTTATCCTTTCAGGGCTCTTTACTTGTTTCTTGTTTCCCGGAATTCTTCAGTTCCGGGCTGGATACTTGTGCTCATTTCAGCTTCCGAGGATATTTCTCTGTTTCCATGCGTCCATCTCCGAGAATTTTGGTTTTTGCAACGGCTTGCGGGTAACTAAAGAATTGCGTTCAAAACTAAGTATGTCGTCATCTCCTGAAGAGCTTGTCGGTCTGTGAACTCTTCAAATTCATCACAGTAACTGTGATGCCATGCGGGTGACGCTGGGAAAGTATATGCACCGATTTCATTAACAGATCAATCAGGAATAATAAAAAGATGAAATTTCTATTTTTGCAAACTCTTCAGCATCTTCTCCCGTGACGGGAGAAGATGTTGAAGCGTCCAGTCATGTAAGAAAGAAAGCGCAAGGAACATTCACGAAAGACTGCTGCTGTTAGGATGCTCAAGTTTGAAAACCGTCCTAGGAAATTAATTTATAGGCACTTGAAGCACTGGCTGTCGATGGGAAGACATAGGAAAGACTCAGAAGAACAGTGCGTCGAAACTTAGGAAAGAAGACGCAAACTGTTGAAGCATTCTTCAGATCAAAATTGACACGAGTGAGTTCGCTCTCTCAATTGAGAAAACTGACTTTTTCCCGGTCATCGCTGTTCTTCCTTGCAATTTCCCGAGAATCTGGCCGGATCTTCCAGAGCTTGCTGTAGTCCCCAACAGCCAATGGCATTCCTCTTTACGTTCCTGGAACGTCATCGTCCTGGAAAAGCTGGAAGCCAGAGCGTTCCCAATTCTTCTCGGCAGAATCTTTTCCGGAAAATTCCACGAGCTCCAGAGTTTTGGGTGTTGAGCTGACGTCTCGTTTCCCGGAGATTTTATTTCCTCCTGGTTTCCGGTATTTCATGCGTCCAAGGCATTTCGAGCAGCGGCCATCCAATCGAAATGTTCAGCCGCTCAGCATTCCGATGCGCCTATCAGCTTCTTCATGAACCCGCACTTGACTTCACAGTTCTTTTTTGTTCCGATGATGAATGGAGTGGATATCGCGAAGAGTTTCGCCGAAGAAGAGACGAAACGTCCGACAACGGCTGCTTGAACCAGCAGCCATTTTCTGAACGGAACCGCTCCTTAATTTCCTCCATCCTATTGATGGCAGAATCGAGAACAGGGACTCTCAAAGGGGGTCGGCAAAAGACGCGGTTGCCTTTAGCAGAAAAGAAGTTCGTGACACTGCAAACACCTAGTGAGGTCAGCTTCCACCACTCGGTGTGCTCTTTAACTCGCAAAGCACGGTGTGAAGACTGCGTTAATCAATATGAAGTTGCGGTTGCTGATACCGACGTCACTCACTGCAGCCCGCATTCGTTTTGAGCAGAATTTTTCAACGATCAGATCGTCTTGGAAGCATATTGATCTGCTGCCCTGGACCGGAATCGTCCTTTTCTCGACCGGAACACAAGATTCCAATCGAGAAAAGGAAAAAATGTCTTACGAACCGAAGTGGCTTGCAGTCCTCGATCCCTTTTTTTCTCCCAGAAGCCGATTGGAAAATGCTGCTGCGGACACTCAGATGCAGCGCTCCTCGGCAACACGATGGCTGTTGGTGGGATACCGCATGCCCGCAGCGATGCACGGGATTCGCGTTCCGTAGGTGCATCCACGCAGCCTGGCTGAACCACATCACCCACTGGGAGTGGGGTTGCGTGATGTGCAAAAGATGCAGGAGTCAGGAGCATCATTAGCCACTGCACCTCTGCCGTGAGACTGTAATCACAGAACGACAAGGTGAGGTCTCTGGCCGAATAGTGAAGGCCATACAGTAGCAATGCCCTCCAGCCAGTCGCTCCAGATAGCAATTGCAAGCTTGAAACGGACTTCTCTCTTCAGGAGGAAGGCACGTGGATCAGCATGACCCTGCCACTGCATCGGGACAGGCGAGTCACCGGAAGGCGGAAATGCAGCTTCCAGGAGAGCTCTGGCAACAGTGCAAGCAATCCTGGTGGAATCTCGCGAACAGTGATGCATTCAAAACACTAAGGACCCTGAAGAAAGTACAAGACCTAAGGCAGCTTATCCTCACAGCCATCCTACACGCACGGGGTGTTTCCTGGAAGCACCGCCCTAACTGAGTGCGCCCTTTCAGCCGGCCCGATGGAGAGACAGTTGTGGAGGTGGCAGAAATTTCTACCTCTTGTTCGCATCCTCGCTTCCTAACCACGATTCCATTCTTGGGAACCACGTTCCGTCTTTTTGCCGCAATCAGCAAGGTGAAACCAGTCCACTCCCTTTCTAACGCCTGCGGTTCCTTACAGGCCGTTTCGCTTCAAGTGGATCCTCAAGGATCGAGGCATGGCTAGAAGCGTGGCCGTAGTTTCATGCCAAGCAAATTTTTTTACCTGAGACGTGGTCCTGGGACGCGGAACGCGGTCCATTTTTTTCTTCCGCTCGAAGGCTGTCCATTTATTCATTTGCAGCCGCGGATCGAAATCCATGCGACAATTGGAATTGATTGCTGATTCAGAAGGCATTCTTCAGTTTACTGTGGACGGAGCCATCCAAGAGTTTCCACGGAATACGGCTCCGGAGGACGCTCGACCGGATCTCCTCGGAGAGGGAGGAAGCCGAACTTTCTCCTGTTCGGTCGCACCCAGCAACGCAAGAGCAAGAACACACAGCATGCACCCACTCGCGGGAGCTTCTCAAAATTGAAAGGTCCACCGTCGAAGAAAATGCCTTGCATTGAATCCAAGCGAACGCCATTATGCGTGAAATCGAAGATTTAATGACAAAACGCATCCATCACTTGCAAGACAGTCATCATCTAGATGAGATGTAATTTTTGGAAAATAAAACCTCCATCTAGAAAGAGATCAATTACATGGAACTCAGACATACGGACGCAACATCGGATCCGTTCCTAAAAAAAATACAACGGGAAAAAAATACACTTGTGTCTCTGCAGAAGCACCTATGTAGTTTGAAACTCCCACGACATTTTTTTTTTCCTGTTACTATCTCTCCACAGATGCCAAAAAAAAAATTTGCACATGAAAGACGTCACCTTCAAAACATGCTGCATTTTTTGCTTCGACGAGGCGTGTTGGTGTGTTCGAAAGTCTGAGATCCTCAGCAGAAGACAAATGTGCCGCTTTCTAAGCGTGCTAAGAACGTGTCCGCATGGCCCCTAAGCTGTTTCAGGAATAACGCCCACACGAGAGTTAGAAGGACTGTGAGCGGCCTCCTAGGGAGGCCCTACACCCAACATTTAGAACTGGGGCGTTTGGGAGCGCGAGGAGTACACGGGAATTTAGTGGAGCTCCCATGGAGGTGCGCGTTTGCAGGAACGTAAAGGGGCCAAAAGAAAAAAAAAAAAAGAGGAGGAATGGTTTTCGAGAAATATGGAGGAAAGAAAGGCCCTCGGGCAAAAATAAGACAAAATAAAGCGCTCCCGAGAAGCTGCGACCGAATCAATCTTCGTCACCCTAGTTCAGGCGCAGGCCGGCTCGCGAATCCCTCAGGTCAGGAGCTGACCGCTCGCACCTCGAACCTCCGTCGAACGAATGGGAGGATGGATGTGAGAACCAGGAACGCTTTGATCATCTGCATCCATCAACTGGAAAGCAAACGGGCGACCGTGGCAAAGCCCACCCCGGAGACTCCACCTGAGGAGCGACAGAAACTTTTGGCGTGAACAGGCGCGGTGTTCCTATTCCAGCGGAAGGCCCCACAGCGATCGTTTACTTTCGTGGGGTCGAATCTTCGAGGAACGCCAAGGCTAGCCGATGCCAGCAAGGAAAGGATTTTTTCGCCTACTCACGGAGGAAACTCAGGTTGACTCCAGTCGCCGGGTTTTCCAAGAATCCGAAATGGTGGCTGCTAAAAGAATGACCGACTTACGAGTATTGATCCACTCACAGAGATACGAAGAGGAAGGTTTCATCTGGAAAGCCAACAGCGGGTCGACCAACAACCTGCCAGTGGTAATTTCTTTCCAGGTGACGCAGGGGAGTTTATTGCAACCGAAAAGCTCACAATCAAACAGAAACGGCGTCCAGGAGAGAAACGCCTCAGGATCCCCGGCCCCGGAACTGGGGATCCTGAGAGAAAAATAGAACCGGAGGGTCATGTTCATTGCAAAAGTCGCCTATGAGCTTCTCTTAGGTGCTCTTAGGACAGAGACTGCAAATAAGCACATAAGTACCACCTACTCCCCATCGCAGGAACAATGCAATTGGTGCCCACAGGGCCTGTCCAAACCATCCTGGATTACCAGTTGCCTACTCTCTGGCGAAGAGCGGCGATCGCCAAATCGGGAGGCAGATGTGACCGCTCCGGGGAGCCATTCTGAATCGCCAGCGCCATCATCACACGAAAGGACCACACATGAAGGCGCCTCAAGACGACGGTGGTAAGACTCCTCGAAACCGGTGCCAGTACCTGTCCTTCTCTGTCCTAAGCAGGTCGTGGGCAGTCACGTCCATCGCCGCGAGGCCGGTGCATCTCACCTCTGTTCACATATTTATTTATTCACCGGTCTACCCTTCCCTTCCCTGCCCGGTTTCCATCCGAGTGATCTTTGGACCCTTTCTCTTCGGGCTTGTACAAGCCGCTCCTCCTTTGGTTTCAAAAAATTTTCGCCCTTCATGATGTCGCCAGAGGTCTCCTGTCCAGGGTTTCATCAGGTGGCGCGCCACGTGGCCGCTCCTCGTAGCGTGGGAGACGGCGACCTACGCGATGCTTCCGGAGGACGGCGTCGACCTCCACCTCGTCTTGGCGATGGCACGAACACAGCGCAGAGCAGAGCAGCTTTGATAACGGCTGGTGACGAAGCCGACCAGGGGCCACGATCAGTGATTAGGGAAGAAAACACTTCGTGGATTATAGAAAAGATAGAGGGCTAAGACGGCGGCTCTAAAATCTCTAAAGATCAAAATCCTGAACGACCATTCAAAAATAAACACGCGTGCTTATTCTACATAGATTAATGTACAAATTTTGTATATTATTCTATGTAGGGTAGGTGCGAGTCTATTTTCGGGCTTTAGTACTCCATAGGGATCATCAGGTGGGTGACGTGCCCATGGGGAATACCCGGTCATCGCGTTTGCAGACGCGAAGAAGGAGCACTGAAAGACTTCCTCAAGGAGAGCTCCGTCAGCAGCGAAAGCCATCGTGGTCGTGGTCTCAGCATACCGCGAGCGATGACACGCTGAGGATCCCGTAGTAGAAGACCTCAAATCCATCCAGAGTGAACGGGATCCCCGATCTGGGACTATCCTTGCAGTCGAGTCCACGTCGGACGTCACGTGGATGCTGAGGTCTCCTCGCGTGGCACCAGACGTCGCGGGTTCGAATACTCGGTATACCTTATTAACATACATGCTCTCAGCAGTAATATTACGGGAACATATAACATTAATATGTGTATTAAAATCCAGTGACATAAATTTTACGAAAAAAATTAAGAATTTGTTGATTCTATGTTAAAGATTATAAAAATCAAATGCATTTGCTTACCATATATATTCACATATATGTTTATATAAAGATTAACTTAATATTAAGTAAACATATATTATGATGGATGTAAAAAACAAATATACGAGCTTATTATTTACAATAATATGTATACATAATATCGAAATGTATATATGAATATAAATATGCACATGAATATGTATATATAAATATGTGTTTGAATGTGTATATCAGTAGACACATGTGTACTGGACGTCAGTCGCTTCGACTTCTCTGTTCTCCACTTAGCGTCTGACACCGCGGGGAACTGCATCACGGACCCACACACTTGTTTTTGCCTGTATCCTTGATGGAACAGACTGCCTCTGGCGCTAGAACGGACGCGAGTACCTAAGGCCGGAGGAAGACCGGCGTGAGTCGATGTCCACCGAGACCCACACGTGGTCCAGGAGTTTAGCAATCTTTTTGATAAGATCGGAAGAAACGACAACTCCAGCACGTTGCGTTTCTCACGTGTGGTTTCCAGAACACCTTATCTCGGAAGACTCTTCTGAACGAACGGCAGAACTGAGAGTGGTCCCGAACATGGTCAGCTTTGCCACGAACCCTTCCGGTGTCTTCAGTGGACCGAGTGGCATCAGCCCCTGGTAGACGCTTTTTTCTTTCCTGAGCGGTAGAAGGGATGCTGGCGGCCGCCGAAACGGACAGACCTTTACAGCTTCCTGACGCATCAACTTCCTTGAAAATCTCACAGCTGGTGCAGTGGGGTTTGAATGTTAAGGGAAGGTGCGTGTCTGAATCCACTCTTCACGTTTGCTCCCCACGGCAACCCTCTTTGCAGGGCACCTCTTGGCGGCCCTTCAAACGCGGAGGAACTGTCGCGCCTTACCCTGGCAAGCTGCTTAGAAATTTTTCAAATTCCCTGGCTCTCCTCTGTGGTCATCTTTCGCTCATCTGCGAAAGCATGCCGTGATCTGGCTCTCCAAAGATGAGACTTTTGTTTTCATAATGGCGAGCGTGGAACCCATTCCATGTGGGGAGGGCATTTCGAAAATGGGTTCTCTTCGAGATTGCTGTGGGACCTGAGCCATCGCTCTTTGCGCTCCTCTTTGTCGCAAGCGCAGAGTGGCTGGATCTTTTCTGCATCTGCGAAACGATGTCTCTGGGTGCTCAACTTCTTTGAGGCACATGCTTGCGTTCAGCTTGTGAAGAATTCAGAATCCGGAACCGTCTGGGTTCTGAGAAGGAATCCGCTCGCGCAAAATTCGGACGGAACGAGGCGTGCCCCAGACTCCTCTGTCTTGTGCTGCATCCGACGCAGCAAGGCGAGATCAAGGCGCGTGCCATGAAGCTCTAGCAGAATGGCAACCAGCGGCCGTGTCTCAAAGGAACTACTCGGGGAAAGAAGCCTCATGCCTTCCAGTCAAATAATGACTCCAACTCATGGCCGCCTCATTGGCCAGCACTGGAAGTATACACTTTCTCCTCCCCCGCTGTCTAGCGCCTCTGGCTAGGGTTGTTGAGAGATTTCTTCGCACTACTGAACGCATCATCCGTCCCTCTTATCTCTTTGATCTGGCCTCTCGAAAAGTATGCTCAGGGCAATTCGATGTCGGTGAACTGTTACCATCCTCCCCTTCTTGGTTGTCTTGCTACAGCTTCCTTCCAGGATCGAGACAGAAAGCCTTGTTTCTGGTACCCTGCGAAAACCAGGACGGCAGTGAAGATCTCCAGTGGCAGTGACTTGGTGCCTCAACCCTCGTGGCCCATCATCTCCATCAACCTTGCCTACTTGACATTTCAATTTTCATAACTGGATCATCTATACCAACCGAGGTAGAGGACGAAACCAGAACGCCAGAAACTTGAAATTGCTTCATTCACCCATCTCGAAGAGACCCAAACCACTAGCAGCACACAGAACCAAAGCGTGCTCCGTGAATAACAAATCACGTTAAATACCATTCTGTTCCCGGTCTCCGAGGCTCCATCCCTCACAATCCTGTTCTTATGCACTAGAATTGCTCACGCCATACTCAGCCTTCTTCACTGGTGGGATGAGGAAGAGATGGATACTCCTGAGGCACGAAAGGTGACTTGCCGGCTCGTGGGGTTCGCCAGGTCCACCATCGCTCAAGAGGAAACGTCTGGGTTAAAGAAGGAAGTCACGCCAGAAGATCCCTCTCCGCAGAGATGGATCTGTTTTTCCTGCATCACCTGCGGAAACTTTGAGATCTTCGAGATGGATGTCGCCGTCCTCCCTCTGCGCTACTAGGAGAATGCCATCTTTCTGGCTCACTGGGATCTCCTTCGAGGTAAGAAACGCCACCACGCCTCAGCGGGAGGCAAGAAAAGGAATGTATCCTCTGAGGAATAGTAAGAGCTCTGCCGCACGAGCCTCTTGGATGCTGAGAGCTACGTGAAGGATGAAAGCGCATCGCTGAGGCATTTCAGTTCCATGACGCCGCACCTGATGAATGCTCTCTTCTCCAGATTTTTCGGTTGCCTCCTTGCTGGCTGTTTCCCTTTTTCCACGTGCGAGCAGCGAAGTTCTTCCAAAGGGAGGATGAGTACGGAAGTCGCCCCGAATACCATTTGGCCATCGCCATCGCCTGCATGAGAAGGATGAGGAAATGGTCCAGTCTGGAGCGTAAAGTACTGGCGAACTCGGTTCGAGTTGCGGTCAGATCCAACCCGTAACCGGTGAGCGCATCTCCTCTTCCTGCCATCCCTTCCCTGCCCGACGCAGACCGGCGGGATGTCCTGTTGAATACCGTCCCTTCCAAGCCCCCACCTGTTCATTCATTTATCGGAACTTCACCCACTTCTTCCACGGCTCCCTGGTTCTGTCCCCAGCGAGGGCGTCGCAGCGAATCGTGACCGTAAAGCAAGAGACTCCTGATGTGCGTAAAAAGTAAAACCAGGAAGCGTTTGCGCACAAAGTTACTCGAGAACCATTGCTAGGGTCGACCATACTGGGGTTGATGCGTTTCCCTGGGTGTGGGAATACGGATAAAATGAATGATGCTAGTACAACCAACTGGTTGCGCATGTCGGTCCTTCTCCAACTGTATAAACTTTTATTCCATTACTTCAAATAAAAGGTCCTGCAGCTCGGGATGAGAAGGTTTCTGCTGACCCTGTAAGAGCTGAAAAGAGATCTTCGTATTCTAACTGCCCTTTGACCAGCCCACAAGACTTGCCTCAATCTCACGTGCACCTATGGCTGCCCATATATGCAAGGACTCTCGTTTCGGTGTATGAAGCTGTTCGCATAGACGAATACATACAGCGCGCAATTGCCCACGAGCACGAGTTCTTCCTGCAGGACGTACCCTTATGGCCCATACGCACACATATGTGCTAGTGCGGGAAAATCGTAAGCAAGCGTGTTAAAGGAAGCGAGAAAATTCTCAGTCGCCTCGGAGATTCGATCTTCCCTCTACGTCTTCTAGCGTTCCTAGCTCCTTGCTTGCTCACTTGGCAGAGAGAGGCAAATAGAAGGCAGCCCGACTTGAAGGATAAATTCCCTGCGAACGCGGGAGCGCCCGTCGCCTTTCCTGGAGGTCAAGTGCCTCTTGTATCTGCGTGAGGCTACGATAAGAAACGAAAGCAGCTACATGGAGCTGTGGGATGATTTTGCTATCCTCTGTCTGCGAACACGTTTCGAAGACCGTCGGTCAAGTCTGTCTTCTCACCTTCTTACCTCACTTCGCTTTCACCGAATTTTCGTTTCCTAATTCTGCACCATCCTCAAGAGCTGCAGAGGACAGGACTCTTAATGGATGGTCAAGCCCAGCTACTCCCCCGAAACGTCTCTCGTCGGTGATGAATTTCTCCTGGAGTTTCTCCTGGCGATGAATTCTCGATAACTCGAGGAAAGATTTGTCGAGATACCCTTAACTCAGGCAACGAAGATCGGAGAAGCAACGTCCAAGGAGAAGCTCTCATCAGGAAGCGCTCTGAATTCGGAAGTCTCCTCAACACGGGAAGTTCTCTTTCCGAAGATGGAAGATCACTGCGCAGCGCGGTTGTGCATGTGTCACTTCAAGCAGCTGCTCAGGAAAGGGCTGCGTGTTGTCTCTTCTGCTTCAAAGTGACCGTGCAAGATGGCAGTGAGTATGCATGGAAGTCTTCTTTGCATTGGGCAGACAGACTTCCGGAAAAGTGAACGCCACCTGGGTGCTCTCCAGCAATGCAATTCAGCAAGAGTCAGAGAACCGATCTGCTGAATTATTCGGGAACACCGCCCGACAGATGACTAGAATAGGGTTACCAGACAAGGGTGAGTCTTCACAGCACTCTCACTGAGATGTTGGGATCCGAACACTCATGAATTCCTCCGCGGTTTGGCTGCACCACTGAGATGATGAGACGGCGAGTGAATGCCTCATGTATTCGGCGAAGCTGCGATAGATCGGACTCAACCGACACGGAAACCCACCAGGTGGCGCCGACGACCTAGAAGAAGGCGCAGCGATGGAGGAGATCGCAGCGATGGAGGAGATGAATGTTCCACACCATTGGAAGATCGTCAGCCGGAAAGCGCCGAAGGACGTCTTCAGTCAGTGGCCAGCTGACTCCAGGATTCCTGCGTCACAAATCGGATGATGTGGCAGGACCAGCCTGATCATTCTTCCCGCGTGTCACTTTTAAATTAATAAAAAATCCGTTCTTGTCTGCTCAACATCTGAAACGCCACCTATCTGGTGGAAGTGTACAGGACATCGGTTCGAGAAATTTCGAACGCGACGCATCAAATGTACAAGGGCCACACTGGCTGGCAGGCAATCTCGGCATCTTCCTGGACATTTCGGTGCTTTCCCTTTCAATCGGCAAGCAGCGAGAGAGAACGCGTCCCCCAACTGCGCAAGGGTGGCTGGACTGTGAGGATCTCCGCAGCGGGCGGTTACGACCGGAGGCAACCCTCCTGCATCCGGGGGTCTCCTCGGGTCGGTTCTTCCACTCCTCGAGAAATCCGGGCAGCCAGGCCTCATCCCTGCGGAAGCCGCTACTGGGAGGCGTGGGAGAGGAAGCACCGGACTCGCTTCATCCCATCCACGATGCGAAGGGTGGCAACAAGGTCCAAACTCCGACATGGGACCAAGAGGCACGGCGCCCGGATTGCGGGAAGGCTGTAAGGAAGAGCTGCGGCGTAAATCTCTGACGGCCCTGTCTCCACCCATTTCCGTAGTAGGCAGATGCTTGCGTTTCATGTCTCGCGCTACCGCAGCATCCCATATTCCCCCTGTTCGCAACCCCAGGGCACCTTTCCTTACTGCGAATGAAGACCCCGGCGCGAGACCAGGTCTGAAGCAAGAAGTCTCGAGCGACCGAGGCGGAAGACCAGAGATGCGAAAGATCTCGGACCTTCGCACCTTTGGACCCGGAGGAGCGCCGACCTCTCCGGAAAAAAAACGCCTCCAGAAAGGGAGGACACATCTCTTGCACGGTGATCAGCATAGTGCGCATGCGGGCATCTCTCCAACGGAGGGCTCGCGTCGGGTTTCGGCGATTGCCGCTTCGCGGGAGAGGCACTCCTCGATCCCTTGCCCCTACGAAGGTAGAGTGCAAGGGATCGAGGAGAAAACCCTATGGCGAAACCCCTATGGCTCAGGGAGCGCCGTTTCCGGCGACCGACCCATCTCCCCTTCCCGACTGGAACCTTGGGTGGGAGCTTCCTTCCATGCGCCTGCTTCGGAAGGGGGAAGGAGATGCAACTTCCTTCCTCGCTGCATGGTTTTTTCGAAGAGTCTCCCTCGCGGAGCCCACGAGACGGGCGGGACCACAGCGGCGCATGGCTTCACGACCGACTCCGCCTGGTATCCCGTGCAGCTTCTTCCTCCTCTCGCTTCTCCGCAGCCCCTCTGAACGGTCGTCACATTCTCCCCCTGCCTCCTCACCTCCGCCGACCACCCGCGAGCAAAAGGGAAGGGTCGCCGGCTTTTTTTTTTTTTTTTCGAGGGATTCTCTCCATGCCCTCACTGTTCAGCCGGGAGGAGGAAAAAAAAAAAGAAAGCAAGTCACCTCATGGACCACGGAGGAGTGAGCTAATCGGACCCACCTCTGGGTGAAGCGACCGAAGGGATGGCGGTGCGGAGAGCCCTCCCTGGAAGAAGGAGAAGGAGAGCACGCTCACTGATGGCGCAGAGACCGACTGCAGCTGACCCTGAAAGAATTCCTCCGGGTCTCTGAAAGGGGGAGGACTCAAAACCCCAAACGGATGTGGGTTCGACCCCGAACGGACGGGGAATAGCGGAGCGGCACGATCCCTCAGGTTTCGTAGGGTCTACCTGAAGGACACAGAAAATAGCGCCCCGAAGAATCCGTCCGGAGATCTCGGTTGATAAGGAGGAACTGGCAGCAATGGCTTCCCCTGCCCCATCCTCTGGCCTCTGTTCCCCGGGGTCCATCCCTTTCCGGAGGAGTGGAGCGCGCGCTCGCCATCCCACACGGGTGTTCGGCGGCGCCATTGAATGGATGATGGGTGGAAGTTGGCGCACTTCTTCACACCCAGGGTCGAAGTTAAGCAACGTCGGACTCGGTTAGTACTTGGATGGGCGACCGCCTGGGAACCCAGGTCGCCCTGAACGTCAGGGTGCTGTGATCTCAACAGTCGGTTGCATCCGCGCCATCTTGACAGTCCTCCATGTGCTGGAATCAAGTTGGCGGAGAAGAGAGGCCACCAGCATGGCAGCTGGAGCCCTTACGAGGGCTGCAGAAAGGTCGCCTCACCTGCCAGAAGAAGTCTCCAAGGAGATTGTCACCATCCAGAGCCGCTTCTAGAATCAAGGAACGTCTTTAACCAAGGATGCCTGTTCCCACCCTCCCTCCTTTTTTTTGTTTTATTCATCGTCCCCTCCCTCCGTTCCCTACTTTTACGGAAGCCGGTCTGCGTGCCGGTGATCATCCCGGATGAACTTCTTTTTTTTGGCTTTTTCTGTTTTTCCTTTCCCCTCGAACTTGTGGTTTGTTTTGTTTTGTTTTTCAAGATAAACGTCCCCCCCCAGGATCGCGAGAGGGGTTTCGCGCCGGGAAGCAAGGACGCTGCTCTCCGAAATCCGATCTCGCGCATATCCGTATCCCGAAGTTCCCGAAACGCAACCGCGCGCAGCGTGCACCGCTGCGTCTGCATCCAGCATCCTCATCTCAAGGAGGCACGACGAGGTTTTCCCACCCGGGAGCGCAGGGCGTTTCTTTTATGAGAGTAAAACAGCCGGGTGACGCGCTCGTTCCCAGCCGAAGGCAAGCGAGGTTCAGGGGAGGTCCACTGACACGCAGGCCGGAATATCCGAAAGTCCGGAAAAGGACGGCAGGGAAGGGGAACAAAAAAAAAGAAAATGCGGAAATACGAGAGAAAAGTCCGGAGAGAAAGAGAGTGGGCAATAAAAAAGCAAAATAAATAAATAAATATAGGGGGCTGGGGACGAGGGTCACGAGGCGTCGACCGTCCCTTCACTTCGGAACCGGCTCTGGATCCCTGTGACTTCCGCCTTAGCTCTCTCTTTAGGGTGAGATTACCTTGCCGCCGCCCTCATGTAGGCGGCTGCCATGGTGGTGCGTCGTCTCCTCGAGAGCGCGGCGGGCCGTCACGAAGGCGCGGACGCGACGGGCCGTCGCCGTCACGTCACGCGTCGATAAGTCCGTCGGGCCACAGGCAGCCGCCGCAGCGGGTCCCGGTTGACGTCCTCCTGGTGCAGGGACTCTCACGCCAGCCCCCACCACAGTTCCTGGACTGCACAGAATTTCGGCACAGAATTTCGGGTAATGCAGCCCCCTGCAAGAGCGTGGTGCAGGCGCTGATCGCGCTGGGACATGCGGGAAGAGCGGCACAGCCCCTGCTTCCGAGACAGCGGAAACAAATGTGCCCATGCATCGGGGAAGGACCACAAGTTTCCCCGGGGGCAGCGCTCGAAAGCTCGCTCTACCTAAGCTGTGGCAACATTCACCAACTCGTGCGTCTTTCGGGCTCCAAGGGCTTTCGTCCTTCCCGCGATGGTGCGGGAAAACTCCCACACCTCGTCGGCTGGCGCGACGAGGCAGCAGCAACGCTTATCTGAAAGGCTTCTTGAGAGAACTGACGGCCAGCAGTCAGCCCATCCCCAGAGGTCATTTTCCTCACCCACAACCGACTTGGAGCTGTAGAGGAACGGCCTGTCATCGTGCCTACTGGTTCGAAAACTCTCGGGAGCTCAGGGAAGCAAAGGAGAGCAAGCAAATACAAACTAGAACTCCGCTCCCCAGTCGAATGGACTCCCGTATCAGCATGATCACTGGGATCCTGGGCGCTGGTCCAAGGATTCCGGTGATCAGAATGGGATGATAAGAGTGAGGTCCTAAAAGAGCTCATTACCCTTAGGCAGCATTCCGAGAGAAGAGTTGGATAAGTTTTGGTACTCAAATCATCGCCCGAGGCATCGACTGTGACGCAGGAACCTCTCTTAGACGGTAGTGTCCCTTGTTGGTCGAGACTACGAGTGAGGCAAGTTATGGAAATGACGACAGACCCTGCCCCCAAGAGAGAGTGGACTGGTCCGACCCCGCACGATCGAAAAACACAGAAATTGACGCGATCTTCTCGTGAGTTGAGAAAGCCAGCGTCCATCTTTACCCACGAAGCGAGGGTCTCCGGATTCGAGCGGCAAGACTTCTTTCGAAAACCAAAGGGGGAGGGGACCAGAAGGAGGCGGCGAATTCATGAGGGTGCATCTCATCAGTGGGTCGCGCTACGCGTATATGCAAGATGCACGTAGCAGATGGTAAGCCTGCTTTGATTCCTCGCAGCATGGAGGCGCCCTTGCAGATCCTCTAGTCGGTCAACTGCCCCACAGAGTGGGCACTAACACGCAATCCATGAGCGAATTCCCTCCGTAGTGGGGACTTCTTCTCCCTTTCTTCGATGGATTCCTCTTCAATGGAGGAGGCAGTGACCTCGTGCTGCTGACATGAATGCGGATTCGGAGGTTTCGGCTGCGTCAAAACCGAGGTCCGAAATTTCGCAGTTCTATGGAAACGAATCCCTCATGTGCTGCTATTTCAGTTGATTTTCTTGCAGTCCACGTTGATATTATGAGGACACCTGGAGAAAGAAGAAGAAGAAAGGTGGATCACCTTATTCAAAAATTGCTTCAGTTGAATTCCTATATTAGATCCAGCCCAAGGCTCTTTTCTGCATCAGTGTGCGTAGGTTACTGAATCCAATGCTGATGCATGCAATGAGCGTTGGGAAGATCTGTGTACGATCCGACCAAAGACTCACCAACAGTTATACGGCCGGTGGTTCAAGATGTCTCTCAAGTGAGTGTCCCTGCTGTGCTGGATCAAGGCACGGAAAAACTCATCAAAAAGAAAGCAGATGGGATGCGGGACGGCCTGAAGACCCTTCTCCATCTCGGTAATTTCGCAATTTCCTTTACTCGACTTCCGACTTTCCTCCTGGCGTCCGCGGACTTCACGTTGGCGCGTATCACCTCGTTTCGATGCGTACCCGTAAAAGTTCCGTCCGTCGTGAAGGGACGCCGCACTCGACGTCCTGACGCTGGAGAGAACGGAGCATCAGCTCCAGCGTAGAAGATGAGCCCCAGCGGCGAAGTTCCAGACCACCCATTGGCGCGTTCCGGCCCCACGCCCGACCAAGCGAGCAGCCGCCGCCGAGGGACTCGGTGCGTTCCTCGTGCATGGCCACCGAAAGTTGTCCCGATGCACGCACCCACTCCGGCAAATGGCTGCCTTGATCCAGGAGAACAGATGGATATCCTGCCGCCGAATGTGCTGCTGCCTGGAAACAGGAAACAGCTCGGGCGTGGGCGGAAAGAAACGGCACGAGCCCAAAACAACCGCGATGCGATTGCGATTCTCGACCTATGCTCGCAGCTGGTTGCAGGAAATCAGGGATTGCCCAAGGAAGACCTCCTGGGAGAGGAACACACCACTTGCAGCCACGCTGAACACCATGCGACAAAGAGGAAATAGCGATGCTCCCGCGAGGTGAGAAGTATCCTTCGAGATCGTGGGAAAAGAGAAGCAGCTTGGATGCCGGACAGCCCGTCAACTGGCTGGCGCATGTACCCCTTCCACCCTCCCCAACAGAATTCGTGGAACTCCTGGACAGTCCTCCTGAAGAGCCAGAAACACACCCAGTGTTTTGGACACCTCCACGCTGCCCCTTGAAGCGGTAGGACTCGGCACTGTTGCACTGGGCGACCCCATGCAACGCACGAGTCCACGAGGGAGTGCGGCCCCAGTCTGTGCGACGTGCAAGAACGTTGCGTTGCCCTCCTGAGGGTCCGGGAAGGCTTCTCTGCGGCCCTCCACTCCCGACGGACAACGGCAGAGAGGTCTTGCGGTGGCTCTTCGCTCGCGGCTCGATGTCGCCTGCAGCATCCCTTGCAGCCCTGTCCTGCCTTCGTGGGTCGTGGCGGCAAGAGGCCTCGAGCCGAAAGGGGCCAGTCGAACGATGAGGTCATCGAGATCATCTGCTCTTCCATGAGGAAGGCGACGAGACCGCCACATCTCCGCCAACGAAACGAGTAAGTTGCCCGACGTCCTCCAGGGGATGCTGAGGACACGAGGAAGAAATCTGGGATCCCTTGCCTTCCTCCTCGTTTTAAACTAAACTTTTGTGTGTGTGTGTGTGTGTGTGTGTGTTTGATTGTGTTCCCCCTCTCTCCACGCTTCCTGTGCAGACTTCATCGGGGAACTGCACACGAGAAGCAGCGCCTCCGAGCCATCTCCCCTCGTAGTGGTCATGTGAAGCCACTAGGTAGGAAGGCATTTCTTTTGGCATCTTACATGAATTTCTTTTTATTTTTTTTGTAGATTTTTTTTTTTTACAATGAACGCTCCGGTGAAAATGAAAACTTCATGTCTTTTTCCTCGTTTGCAAGGTGTCCCAAGCTCTTACCTAAGCTCGTAATCTGCAGAAGAAGAGGTGCGCGTTCTTTGCCTCGTTTGCCTGCGATGCTGTTGCGGAACTCTCACGTGGGGGCATCGAGTGCGATGACTCGATTTTCCCTCCAGAGAGCCAGGACCGCATCCTCTATGCAATTGCGTTCACTTGGCAACCAAACTGGAATTTCCCGCTCGCAGTGCTCCGGGATTCACGTCAGGAGATTCCTGACACGTCGAGCACCTCCTGAGCATTCGACAGCGGTGCTTCTTGCGAGCGCCGCTCCCACGGGCAGTAGGCAGAACTGGGCGGCGTGTGGTGAGCGGCAGCCAGAGAGCTGCATGTGATCTCTGGTGTGAAGGAAGTGGCGCTCATATCGTGACAATGCTGCGGGATATTTTATGTACATGTACTTCGCGTGTCTTCTCACTGTCCTTACCATATTTTCATTTGTCTCTTCCCTACTTTCTCCTGCTCCTCTTCCCGGAAACGTCTGGATGCACGCTGATGTTCGGCTCCGTTTCCCTTGATGCCTCCTCGTCGAAGAGACACAATTCTTCCCTCCGCTGCAGCGGCAAACCTGCGCTTCGTATTTCTCTGTCAAAGGTGAACTTTCCCATTGTGAGGTTAGATGTTCTAAATCTTCGAATATCCAGTGCCCCTGCATTCTCTCATGTGCTTGTCGGCTTGCCGTACACATGCTGTGTACGTCACTGCTCGGTGTGCTGGTCCTTTCGGATGTGGCGCAGAGCGAGAATGCTCCGGGGCCTGCGTCTCGAGGAACCGAGTGAATTCTTTTTCGCGGCCTCCTTGAGCGGAATGGTTCTGCAGGACTCCGTATTGACTTCATCTTCGGATGCTGGCAGCTTTGTGAATTCTGTCCGCAGCAAAGTGGTGCCCCGCCCGTCGCACTGTCGAGACGGAAACCACCGCTCCGAGCAGGCGCTGCGTGAATATTCGTGTGCTCCTTGGGAGGCGCTTTCTCAGTTGATCACAAGAGATGCCCGATGGGCGCTGGTGCGAATGGCATGGACACGCAGCGGTGGAGATGCTGGTGCATGCTGGCGCTGGTCAGGGGGATCTGGCCTCTCGACCGCGTCATCCAACATTGCATTTCTTTCGGGATGGAGGAACTCGCTGCTCTTTCCTCAAATTGATTTATCAATCGAAGGCTTGGCACAGGGATATCCTTGTGCACTTCTCCTCTGCAACAGTTGACAAAGACAATCTTTAGCAGTATGAGTCTGCCTCGGTTTCCATTCACCTCAATTCTCTCTCTCTTTCTGAAAATACTTTGAATTTTATTGCAACTGCGAGACAGGTGAGTTTTTCAAGAGTGATCTGCGCCATTGGTACAGTGCGTGATTGCGCGATATTAAATCCTCGCATTACGGTTGCGAATTATGAAGCAAAACGCACTTTTGTCATGATTTTCAGAAGTCCCATCAACGTGAGAATTTGTGTACATGTCTGAGGAGGAGGGGCATCCAGTATACAGTAACTGCGACAATCTACCGCGGACACGAACAGGAAATTTGGCTCAGCTACCTAATAGGGTTGCTAAACGCAACTCGCTTGCTGTGCCCTTCTTTTAGATACGACTTCCCTTTTTTTCTAAAAATGGAGAAGAGAAATTCAGTCCCAGAACTGTTTCTCCGAGGTAGTTTGAAAGATCGATTCTGCGTGAAATTCCCATCCTCTATCCACAACAAGGATCGCAAATCCTGAAGAATCACAGAACGGCAGATTTAAAGTGAAGTTGCAAGTTCAGGGCTTCATGAGTACTAGATAGCCAGGGCAGTACGAGATGCATTAACTCCTACAATTTGTAGGTACCTTATGAGAACAAGGGCATGCATGACCTGCATGAGAGACCAGCGTAGCATTGGATAAAGTGTGGAGCGCCACCCCGTCCTCATCAACTCTCCATCAATTCTTCCTCTTTGTCCAATTCGCTAATGCATAATCTTTCCCTAGTGCTGGAATGACATCTTCCTTGGATGGCATCATCAGGAATGCCCTAGTCGGTGCGTCCAATATATATCCCATAAGGTCTCATCCTTTCTGCATACAGTTTCGGGATGCCCATTTCTCGCAGGTAATCCATCGTTCCCAGGATCCCATGCTCCAAATGCTCCTATAATTATGAGTTTAACTTCAACCTGAATTCCTTGTTGTATCCCTTTGTACTTCTTTTCCTTTTCTTGCAGACTCAAATGCCCCCTCCGTATTTTCAAAAGGGTAGGAGACACCGACAGTCATTTTCTTATTTCCCTTGTACAGCAGAGGGTCAGGCCTGAGACTGGAATGGCAGCCTGGAGCAGTTTGATTCGCCGCCAAGATCTTCCATCCAGCAGTATCTTGAGCTGCTACTTCCAGTCGTGAGACAGTGCCACCGTGTCTAGCTGTTTCTCACCCGGGTGCGCCGGGACGTTTATTGCTAAACTATCCGGGAACAGAGTTCCGGACAAAGGACACAGAAGAAACGAATGGAGGGATCCCCGACACGCAAGTCGGTAAACCGAAAGTCCGGAACGGGAGGGAGGGGACCACAAATACACATATAAAGAATAGAAATAAAGATATGGGGAGGGGAGGGGACAGGGGTCTTTGGTTTGGGCTGTTCCTTTCCTTCAGAACCGGCTATGGATGCCGGTGATCTCGCTCCTAACGTCTTCCGGAAGATGGGCCCACTCGGTCGCCGACGTCATATTCTCGCCGGCTATTCCGGTGGCCTGTCGACGAATCGCCTGCCTCTCCAGCTCTCGGTGGACCCTGTCGATGGCGACCGTTGCGATGACAGCACCTAAGGACAGGCCGCCTGGTGTGAAGAAGCGGCGCATCGAGTCTCTTGCGGTGTCCCCCTGGTGCTGGAGAGATGAGGCCAGCCTCCGCCACAGTCCTTGGAGGGCACCGCAGTCCAGGAGCAGGTGCGGGAGCGTTTCCACTTCCCCGCACCGTTTGCAGTTCGGGAAGGCAACTCCCCCGGACGTGTCTCGCTGTGTAGAGACGAGAATGCCTCACACAGTGGTTTAAAACGTGAGGCAATGCCTCGTCCCAAATGGCAAAGCGACGACATGACCTGAACAAGAAACAGCCAGCATTTTTTGTTTAGTTTGAATAAGAAGGATTATCATTGAAATCAAAAACTCTAACGAAATCAGAATCGCTCGAGGCAAGAGGAAATTCAAAATTGAGCTGAAAGATGCAGATGGAGCTATGCGCAGTTCACAAGGGGGAAGCACCAGAGTTTCAAACAGGATCGAGTAAAAGAAATTGGGGATCGGTTGCGAAAAAAAAAAAAAAAAAACAGACGTTCTCGATCCATGTGGATCGCCTCGAGAGCGCAGCGAAAGATCTTCCATTTTGAGCAACTCTCGACCGTGGCTGTCTCTGCCCCGTTCTTCCTCCGAGCGTTCGAGTCCCGCAGGGGAAACGACTCGCGTGAACCCGCATCTGCAGGCCGGCGAATCCGTGATGGTGGAGGGAAAAAACGTGCGGACGGCTCGTGGTCCACAGAGCGCGGCAGAACTCCAGAAATGCCAGGAGCAAAGATCAAGTAAATCATGTTGTAGGAGCCTCCACCTTGAGACAACAACTTTATGGGATCGAATGACATCGAGTCAAAGAATACATTGATTCAGTTGGGATGGGGAGTTTTTTGAGGCTAGGGCCTCGGTCATTACTTGGCAGGGCTTGATCAGTTGACCACCCTTTTGCAGCACTATTTCATGGATCGTGGGAACCATGAAAAACAAGGATGAGACGACCAGTGCACCTAGTTGCATCCCACCCAGCGCCATGATTCCGTACATTGCTGCTGTTGGCTTTAATCTTTGGAGAGTATGAGGTAAATCAGGAAATTCTTCGCGATACAGGAATTGGCAGGTGGCGGTTTGGGGTCAAGACATTCAGGTAATCCAGGCGATACGAAAAACAGATGCTGCAGGGCAAACGATCGCATGCGAACTCGGGAACAAACGAACTAGAAAATTCTAAAGACTCAGGTATTTCAAACACCGAGATCAATTGGGCTACAGCTGCATAGGATGCTCGGCTACAGCCACGCACCATGGACTTTAGTGCCAAAGTGCGCTAAAGGAGCTGCTTGTGGTAAACAGAAAGGGAAGCTGGTCTCGAAAGCACCACGAGAATGGTCAAGAGGAGAAGCGAGCTGTGGTCTCCATTTGTCTTCTGTCTGTAGAAAACTGCTTGCCGCCTATCCAGGGGTCACGTGCAATAGGCACGACTACGTCGAAACGGGAACAGTGCTTCTATTCCCGAGTAAGCTCTGATCTGCAGGGGAGCATCAGCGGAAACGCGTAGCAACCTCGAGGAGTTTTGCGCTTCTCCGCTTCCTTAATCAACTGTTTATGAACGTCCCTTTCTTTTCCTCCCCATCTCATACGGAGGGGACCAGGAGATGCTGAGGAAATGAACGGAACTCCAGCACTGCACTCGAAATATCATCTTGAGACGTCTCCCTTTCCCAGCGCCGTGTGTGTTCGTGTATATGTGTGTGTGTGTGTGGGGGGGGCACTTCTTGCACTTTCCCACCCACCCCCGTTCCAGAAATTTCACTGCTGCAGGGGTTCACGGACAAAGTTCCTCAGACTCCCCGTTCCAATCCCGCCAGCACAGAGCTGTGATCCGACCTAGCGAAAGGGCGGGGCAGTCGTCGTCGCCTGGGGACCATGAAGGGCTTCTGCGAGCACAGCTGCTGTCGGGGAAAAATCGATCTGGAAATCTGGCGCGCTTTCCTGAGATCGTCCGATGGCACTTGCTGAGGAAATTCTCACCGACTGGTCTCACCCTGCTTCTTGGGCAAAGTGAGAGCCGCGGCTCCGTCGAGTGGGCACTCCTACACCCTCCCATCGTTCGTTGCCAAGACGAGCGTGAAATCCGAACTGGACAACGGCGAGACGGGGACGTCACACGTCGCGATGGGAAACCTCGCTTCCCCGTGAGGAAGTTCTTCTCCTTCCGAGATGAATCGCCTAGAGCTGTCGCTGATGCACCTGTTTGTGCATGTCCATGAAAGATGGACGCGCGATGTAGCCAATTTTGAGAGCTTTTGGCACGGCCTCCTCATCTGCAAGAGCTTCGATCATCCCGGATGCTCATTTCTTGTGGCAAGCTGGCGTCGGACGGATTCCAGCTCGCCCGGTCGGCGGCGAGGCTGCCTGAAAACGTGCTGAAGATTCCCTAGTCCCGTTTCCTTGGTTACGGGAAAGGTAAGGGAGAAAGAGAATATTTTTCCACCCTATCACGCCGGGACGCTTGGTTTATAAAAATAAACCGGTTGGGAACACGCTGGTTCCCAACCGAAGACAAAGGAAGTTTGGGGGAGGATCCACCGAACGCGAGTGGGAACATCCGCAAGTTAGGAACGGGTCGGAAGGGAAAGGGAACAGCAAAGAAAAAAATAAATACGGGAGGAATGGGCCATGGGTTTTTGGTGTCTCTCCATATGCACCGGAACGAATATGTAAAAGCCAGGAGAGGTACCGTACGAAAGGGAGTGGTCACTAAAAAATAAATAAAGATACGCTAGGGAAAAGGGTCGTCGGTGTCCTCCGCTCCTTCACTTCGGAACCGGCGAAACTCCTTGACTTCCTCTTACAGGTGAGACCACCCTGCAGCCGTCCTCATGTAGGCGGCGGGAGGAAGAGAAGGTGGTAAGGGACTGGAGGGAGGCATTCTCCATCGATGGGATCGCAGAAAGGGCTACGCAGCTCTTTGGTGGCTCCACCTTGTGGGTTCCGCTCCCTTTTTCTTGTCACTAGCCGAGATGGCTTTCACTCCCGCCTGTTTGTCCCTCATCGGAGTGCATCCGGCCCTGTATCTGCTTTTGAGGCCATCATCGGACCTTCTCGCGAGGGTCCTGATGCTGGGAGGAACAGAAAGTTGTCCGGGAAAGAGAGACCGTGTGGCTCATAGACCTTCTTCTGCTTCGCGTAGGCGCCCAGCAGCACGAAAACGTCTCACGAAGAAGCATAAAGAAGCAGGGAAGATTCCCGGTAGGTAACGGATCTCCAGGAAACAATCTCTCCGGGATGAAGGGGCAAAACGGTGCAGCCCTCGGCGATTCCGTGCCGCCCCCCGCCGCCCACGTGATGCACACCGTGCGCAGACCAAGACACCTCGGCAGCAGGTTACCATGCCACCGAGGATAGAAGGACTCGTCTTTCCTTACGTGTATCAGGTGCGAGGCGGCAAGCGGAAGAACGCTCGCCTCTACGGGACGACCCCTTCTTCTGCCGCCGCCTTCCAGGTCAAGGAGCTCGCCGGCCCTCTTGGCTCTTTTATCTGGACCAGACGAGGACGGGGAAGGGTGCGTTACCTATGGGTCGGGAATCGAGCCTCGCGCAACAGCCGGGGACCCAGAGGACTACGCTCTACCTGGAGCGCTCGCAGAACCTACTCTCCGCCTCCTCCACGCGAGACCGCGGGAGAGATCCAGATTGGAAAGTGGCCTGGGGTGGCGCAAGGGGGCACCTTCTTCAGGACCTACCCAGTGTCCTGGCCGCTGACGGGGGAAACCTGCTCCCGACTCTTCCCGACGCAGTTTCGTGAGTCCCGTGCTGGTCTCCACGAGGGCAGTCCGTCTCTTCCTTATTTGTTCGTCTGCTTATTTATTCTCCGGCCCTTCGCTCCTCTCCATCTTTAGCTGCCTCTTCACCGAGGTCACGCTCTCCGGTCTGGAAAATACCCGATGCCACGCCCGTTGCATTGTTTTTATTTATTTATCTATTTATCATCCCAGAGCTCCCGGGATGGGCAGCTTGGATTCCCCTCCCCCCAAAGTCCCGGGATTTTGGGGGTCTCCGAGGCACCACGAGCGAGGGCCTTTTCCCCACGGGTAAGAGGGGAGTCTAGCCGAGCGTGTCCGCCGGGGAGGGAGAGCCGCCTCTACGGGGTTCCCCGGACGGCGTCCGCGGGCGGGTGGAGCTTGCCCGAAGTTCAGATCTCAGCCAGGGGTCGGCCGCTCTCCCCCCACGCTCCATCGAGAGCGGAGGGAGGCCTCCGCTTTGCCGCGGCGTCCCCCCGGCCGCTTCGTGGGCGGCGTTCCGCGTTCGGAAGCTCCGGCCGTCAGTCCCGGCGCCGCCGCCGCTCCTCCCTCGGAGCGCCCAGGGCGGCCGGTCTTCGCGCAGCCGGCTCAAGGCTTGCAGGACGCCGCGCCGCGGGGGGGTCGCGAGCGCCTCTCTCGGGGGAGGAGAGGGAAGATGACGAGGGGATCGCCGCCGGCCAGCGCCGGTCCGCGGCGTGCAAATGGACTCTCTCCCCTCCGGGTGGCGCGGGGGGAAGGAAGGGAGGAGGAAGCGGCGAGACTTCCCTTTCTTCCCTCTCCGGAGGAGACGGCGGGGTTCCCTCTTTCCAGTCTACCGGAGGGGGTCAGAAGAGGAGCCGCGGAAGCCCCCACGATCCGCGAGCCCGCGGCAGGGGGGCGTCCGCGTCCCGCCGAGAACTCAGAGCGCCGCGGGCACATTAGCGCGTGACCGGCGACCGCATCCGTTCGACCCTCCGACCTCGGGAGACGTCCTCTTCACATCGTCGAGCGGCTCTCGGGAAAGCCTTGGTTTCGGGTCCCCATCCTCCACCCCCCACCTCCAGCAAGCAATCCACGATGGCGGCGTCTCCGGGACCAGAGTTGCCTGGAGACGGCGAAGCGGCGAGAGATCTTGGTCGCCGGCTACTCTTCGCACTCGTGGCGCTTCCGGAGCCGGGAACGCGCAGTGAGATGTGCAGCGCACGTCTCCCGGGAGCGGAGGCGTGGTCTCCTGCCCCTCGTGGGGCTGCAAGGGCGGGCCTCTCGCAGCTCCAACTCAGGAGGAAGGTGTCCGGCGAGATGTGGCGTCCGAGCGGTCTGCTTCGAAGTGTCGGACGTTTCTCTTACCACTCGCTGCCGCCACCAGCCGGAGGAAAAGGCGAAGGCTGAAGAGCAGTAGGTGGAAGGGAGGAGGAGGAGAAGGAAGAAGAAAAAAGGAGGAAGAGGAAGAGGAGGACGGCCGCAAAATGACAGTCAGCTCGGAAACGGGGAGAGGGGGAGGGCGAGGGTCCACGGGGACATCCGATTCCACCCGGCGGATCTGCCCGCCGCTTCGGAGAACGGCGCTGCGCCCAATCACGAGCGCGCACAAGCGTTCTGCAAACTTCCCCGCAGCATGGACGATCTCGAGAAGAACGCAACCCGGTTCGCTCGCCCTCGCGCGTGCGTGCGGAGCCGCACCTGCCTCTTCCGGAGCGAACGAGGCGCGCAGAAGACCCCCAAACGCGCGCCTCCCCGAACACGGAGGCGCGCTCGCTCGCCCCTCTGCCGCGCACTTCTTGCAGGAAGACACGCTGATGCATATTTTTGTCTACGGTGATTAGGGAGCAGTGGCGATGATCTCGGGGGTCTCCTGCGGCGAAAGGAGGCTTCGCTCCCATTCCACCTCCTCCCACTCCTCTTCAGTTCTTGCGCTCGTCATGAGCCTTCCCGGTCACTTTGATGACGCGCTCGTTTTTGGCGCTCTTCTCTTCGTGGCGTTGAGAACTCGCCGGAGTGCGGCTTCCTCATCTCCTGGATTTCTATCCTGAAGTTCCGCCGGAATGGCCTTCTTCCTGGGAGGCCAACCCGTCTTCGCGAAGATTGAAACGCAAAAGACGGGAAAACGTGCCCTCCTCCCCTCCCCTTTTGCTTTGGGTTCCCTCCAAGGTGGCTCTGATGGAGAGTCGTCAAGGCTGGGTCCGCCTGCGGACCCGGGGATCACCCATTGGAGGAACCGCAATTCTCCCGGAAGCGGAGACTGCTCGAAGACTCGGTGTGGATCTCCGCCGTGGAACAGCCTCTCCATCCCGCGCCGCGCTTTCCTCACGCTCCTGAACCACGTGGAATGCTCGTATCATCCACGTGTACATGGATGCTCGCGTGCATGTGCGCGCATCCTGCTCGCGAGCTGCACGCGAGTGCGCCGGTTCGGACCGCCGTTTCCGCGACGCTCGCCTATTTGCCGGTGGGACCGAAGTGTGTCCAACGTCCGTCTTGCACTTCGTACGTTTCGGCGCGCGCAACTCTTCCGCCCGTTCGCCCTCCTCATTGGTCTCTCTCGCTCTTCCCCACCACTGTCTGTTTGAATCCTTCTTTACGCCCTCGAACTTGCTGCTCTTCGATGTCCTCTGGTACATCCTCTGCCCCGTGCTTGTAGCAAGTCACTCCTATTCCTACCCCTCCTATCGGTACGCAAGCTCCCGTCCGGGAGCCGTCCCTGGCGATTGCGCACGGCTTTGAGCCGCCGTTCGCTGGTGAACCGCTCCGAAAAATCTCCCTCCCGTGACTCTTCCCCGAAATTCCTAGAATCATCTTGCACCGTGGCATTCCAAGCGGGTCTCTGCTGCTGGACACACTTCTCATCCCCTCTGACGTCCCGGAATTCGAGCATTCCTTCGCCGAAGAGCATTCCCTCGAACCATAGAAGAATCGTCCCGCGGACCGCCGTACCGGTGGCTTCCCAGTCCGGTCGCGGCCGAGAGTCGTGTCGCCTCCTCCTACTCGCTCATCTCCTCGGCTCTCGCTCCACTCCGAGGCATCGGATCGAACTCATGAGGCCCTACGAAAAGTCCACCGAGAGAGCTCGCGGAAGCTGCCGCAGGTGCCCCTGCGGATCCGAAAAGCACGCCGCCTCTCTCAATGCGCTTCTGCGATCTTTTGATCTTCCATTGGCCAGGCTGGCCACAATCTTCTCGCGCGGCGCTCCTCGGTCGATGGCTCGCTTCTCGTGCTGGTCCGTCTCCGAGAGGCGTCACGACTTCGGCCGCGCGCGCTGACTCTCGGCTTCCCATCGCACTGTGCCGGATCGTCTTCGAGTTGCCAGCGATCGCGCCTATCATTGCTGGCTCCACCTGGAAACGCTCCCCCCGGTTTCCTTTCTCACGCACGTGGCCATGCCGGGCCCAGCCGTCGGGCCAGTCCTTCTTCCTGACTCTTCCCTGATGCCTGATCCAGCGGTGCCGCTTGCTCTCCCGGACGAATGTTTCCTTTTCTCTCCCCGGGAAAAGTTTGCAAGCCATCCGTTCAGCCCGGAGACGTTCGCTCCCGCGCGCAGGAAGGCTCGCGGGCGAACTCATCCCATCGTCAGGAACGGGAGTTCATCAGTCGAAGTGCTCCAGCCTCCTGCTCAACCTGGCTTTTGAGTGTGCCCGCCAGAGCCAATGGAATTCTTCGCGCAAAGACTCTCTCCTTTCGATCTTCTCTGATGGCGGTCGTCATGGAGAGCGAAGAGTGGCTCCGTACTACGCCGGAACGCAAGCGCTCTCTCCCTGCAACCGCTTTTCGAATTGCAGAAGGCTGCAGGGACTTCTTCGAACTTTGAGAGACTCCGAACGCCAGGTTGTTTATTGGGCATGCGGCGGATCTCTCTCGAGCGGAGCTTCGATTCCCGCTGCCTGCCTGATGGTGCGCAAACCGGTAGTTACCCAACACCATCACGGACAGTCACAAAGAGAGCAACATACAAATGATGGTTTTCGCTCCTTTGTATGCTTCCATGATCTCGTGGAAGACCACTGGACAGAGTTTGAGGGGGTTCGCACCATAAAACACTGGAGAGCGGGAGATTTTCCCCCTGGGAATTAGTGGTTGAGAGGATTGCAATTAGGATCACCATCCTGAGTTAACGACCATTGAAAAGGCAAAGCGGTAAATTACAGCTGAAGACCTTTGAGATCAAAGCTAGACCATGTGTTGAGCTGGACGGCATCATCGCTTCAGGACATTTTCCGTTCAATGGAAAGTTCCTATTAACTATATGAACTCATTCTGTCTGTAGGGAAATCGAGAACCAGAGATGAGTCCCACGTGCAGAATACGTCCGGTGTGGGAGGAATTCCTAGGCCACAGTCCCGAACATCAGAGCCAACGAGACCGTGGCTGCTGAAACGCGCAACGAACCCGTAGCCGTATCCTCAAACGTGGGAGTTGACGGTCTCCGATCTGTCTGCTCCAGAGCGAACGAGAAGCTGGAGTCAGATCCGATGCACCAGGGGAGGAAGAGGTAACCTGAGTATTCGCGAACGACTTCAGAAGGGGCAAGACCACGAGGAAGAGAGAGGATCATCGAAAACTCGCCCTCCATTTTTCGTTCAAAGGAAAACACCTCAACCGCAAGAACTGTCCTTCCTCGTAGGACCACCGGGATCTGAAGATGAGGCGAAGAACGGAGTGATGGGGTAACTGAGGATCTTTAAGAGGCAGTCGGACATCGTAAAAGGGAGCATCATCCACTTTCATTTGTTAACACCCCCACCTTCACCCGTTTAGCACGATTGTAAACAACCAAATGCAAAGAAGAGTATGAAAACTTTCCGTTCCTTTGAGTTGCCAGGTTGATGGGAAAATTTTCATCTTCTGTCAACGAGGTGACTGCCAGACAGCCTCAAACAGAAAGCATCCGAATGACAAAGAAGAAAGAAGTGGAAAAAAAAAAAAAGTAATATATATAAGCCAAGGAAGTGGAAGATGAAAATCGTTAGCTGCAATCACAGCCTAGCATTTCATCACCACCTCCATGCGAGAATGTCAGCTTCGCCAAGGCCAGCCATTTAAATAACCACCTATGGCTTATTTCCTGAGATCAACCGATTAAAGAGCTATGGAAACAGAAGTCTATGGTTTCCGGTGCTATCAGTGCTGCGCATTATTAATGGCTACCATGACCACTGATTATGGAGGCTGTCTCTGCAAAAGTAGTAGCCGCAGTGATCTGAGTCTATCCATCAGAAACCGTTTTCATTTAAGTCCTCGCTTTCGAACTGCTTTCCACGCCGGATGCAGTTTCTTCTTCCTTGCCATTTTTAATGGCCTTGACATTGGTTGAGTTTTTTTTTTAAAAACAGACATCATCATTCGGAAGTCATCGAAGACTCGTTTCCCGAATTTCTCATGCCGAGAAGCATTCAGATGTCTCCTACGAGCGCACAGGAGGCTGGTATCAGGACATTTTCTTCCTAGTTTCGGACTTGCATCACTGAAATCAAGACGTGCTGGAGCATTCGGAGACACCACCCCTTTTAGTTTGGCACGATAGTGTCTGTGTGTGTGTTTACTTCTTTGGAATTCCAGAGCGGCCTGCCGAGATACGTGGGCGTTTCTGAAGCTATGCCTGACGATCAACAAGTTTCGACTTTGGGAAATTCCTCCAACCCTACGGAACACTTTAGGAACTCTAAAAAAAACATCGTCCGCTTTCCCATCTCGGAAGGTACCCGAGTAAAGTGCGGAGGGAATAGGTTCTGGGCGAATGAAGAATTTCAGTTGTTGATCGTCGTAAACATTGCAGACCTTTGAGGAGAGCAGGACCTCATTGAAAAAAAGAAAGGCTTTGAGATGAGAATTTTTTTGTTTTTTTTTTTTGTTTTTTGTGTGGGGGGGGGGGAGCAAACTGCAAGAAAAGAACGAAATTCCACAAGCTCATAGTCGATCGCCATCATAAACAGAAATTGGGTGATATCTGAAAGGAAACGGTTGAAGCATGGTCTCCCTAACGATTAGGAGCAAATTCATTCAACGGCACAGATGGAGATTTTCCTTCATGTGTCGGTATTGCGCGACGATTTTAGAAAACTGAATTTCCAGCGTGCGTTTCCTTGCCGAACGACTTCTTCACTCTTCCACTGAGATTTCGATTCGTCTTAGCTTATTAAGCGTTTGTCTGCTCCCAAATTCGCGTCTAAGAATGATGTCCTTGAAAATGAAGGAGCGCTAGATAGACGTGCTTGTACTTCAATCGTGCCGGAGACCAAATTATGTTTTCTTGCTGTCTGACCTCAGACCGTATACATCATTTTATTGTTTCGACAGATAAGGAGCTACGAAGCAGATGAGGGAGACAAGTCATTATTTGAATCAGAGATGTAGCGATTATGGCACATTATTCATAATTGTGCATTACGTCCAGCCGGTTAATTAACAGCAATGAAGCAATTGGCTTCATTCTTCCCTTCGCACGATGAATTATGTTCGAGGAAAGGATGAAAGAATTCCGAGTATCCATTTATTTTTTCCCATACGGGTGAAGAGGAAACATGAAAACAAATTCGAGTTCATTCGTGCGAATTTCTCATACCGGAAAATGTAAATTGATGAATGCCGTTGCCACCCTCAGCGCGTTTTCTGCGTCAAACAATGAAAATTGAGACGCAACAATCGAACAACAATGAAACCTGCGATCTGAATATGATATATTTAGATCGCACTTTCAATTGTTGCCGCTTCTGGACAGCACAGGGGTACCACGCAGTTTCGACGTGTTTTGAAAAAGAAGCGTATTGTGAGAGAACTATAATCACCATAGAGTGGTACAGAGAATCTGTATCAAACACGGATGGTAAATGCAGGTTTTGCTCAAATAACGAGGCTAGGATTTTTCCGCAGGTTGCCATAACAACAACGAGAAGAAAAGGGGAAAAAAGACGCGCTTGGAGTAAAGGGAGAAAAATGGCCACATTTAGTCGAGCAAAGAATGACAAGGAGACTGTGTTCTAAAGGAGGACTCCAGAGCGAATGCGAGGTTTTCGTAGTGAACGTCTTCTAAACCGGTAAAATCACTGACACCTACCTAATTCCTTCCTATATTTGCACACAGCTGCTGCAAATTGAATAACTGATCAAGCAGTCTAATGTAGTTTCAACATTAGTTTTCCTTTTTTAATGTAGTTTCATCATTCCTCCAGAATTTAATCAAAAAATAAATCCGATTAACCTGAAAGATGTGCTGTTTGAAGCAGGCGAGAAAATGCTTAATGAGAATCGAGGGTTAATGAAAGACATCGCGTTCGCTTCACGGAGATGTTGACGTTGGACAAACTTCTCTCGGGTTCTCCACATTGGCTAACTCATAAAAGGAAGGTTCCCTTTCTTCGTCCGACCATTCTGAACACTGGCAGCAAGAAACGGAGGGTGCGAAACCGACGGATCAGCACTTCCGATCTTTGGACGCTGTGGCATCGCGTTTGAAGTGAAACGTCTCCTCGCAGCAAGAGGTGGAATTGCCGGGGCGTGGAGATTTTCCACAGAAGCATTTTCGTTTCCTCTCTCGTGCACTTTGCTTGCATTGCAATCGAGCAAGCAGTCAGCCAGGGACTGCCTTTAATAGAGAATTTTCGCTGGTTACATGGAGTAGGTCCGCAATATCGACGGTAGACCTCGAGGTTCTTAGGCTTCATCCGAAAGAGAAGCGGGTTTAGGGAATCAGTCCCCTTGACACTTCGACAGATGATCCCGCTTTTTTTTTTTGATCTGAACAGAGATGGCTGGCTAATGCTGTGGAGTGAAGAATTCTTTTGCCATGACTACGAAGTAAAAAAAAGAAACACGGTGTGATCTCGTGGGATGCTTGCAGTTCAACTGATTAAAAAAAATCGAAGGTTGTTGTGGTAACTTTCCACTTCCGTTCAGCAAAGTTTGGTATCGTGGTTTACTGGAGGCATTCGAGTTTGTCCATGGGACTACCAGCTCAGATGAGAAGACACATCCAAGGAAAGAAAGGTCCGGCAATTTCCAGGAAAGGCTCGCTGCCATTGCAGCTTCGCGAACCGGTGCTACCGGACCGCGGCTATGTCTTTGTACGTGGTTCCTGAAATCTTTGGGGTGTGGGAGGGCTGGAAAATCCTCCACCTCCATCCCCACACTGTATCCCTCATTCGGCGTAATTCTAAACTAAACTGAAAACTACACGTGAGGCTCCCCTGGGGACATCTTTCGATGAGAGGATCGGACGAGCTAGATGACCTACCGCTTTCGATCAGTGTTCTGACCGTTCGTGTAACTGCCTCATCTGGCTGATGACCAAAGCATTCATTATATACATCCATTATGTGTCTTGGCTATGACGCATATCGGGACGCGTCTCATGTGGTCGCTGTACGAGAGAAAGCTCGCTGCTGATCTCCATACCGGTGGCTGTGCTCGCGTTCTCTTTCCTCGGGGTTTTTTTCTCTCGAAAGCTGTGTGCCGATCTTGCGGAGGTTTCGGTCGGGACGGAGGTGAGGTCGCACTGAAGGCCATCGACGCTTCCCCTCTAGCGGCGAAATAGAGAACCTTCCCCTTGCTTAGTCTTTTACCGCCCCTGCCCTGACCGCCTTCTCTTGCAGGCGCATCCCCTCCCCGGACGCCGGCTCCAGACAGGAGTTCCGAGCCGACTCCCAGGACAGGTTCGTTGCCCGGGTTACTCCTGCATCTCCTCTTGGATTCGGGCTCAGCCGGTTCGCCTCGCCTCTTGACGATGTGGCCAGCGTGCCGCGCGCGCCAGCGAGCGTGGGTGGGTCCCGCGCCACGCGCATGTCCCGCACGCGCCTTCCCTTTTGGGAGCCGCCGGCACGCGGAGGCCAGCCTGCTCGCGTGCACGAGGCGGCGGCCGGCGAACCGCGCATGCTCTCTCTGTCCGGCAAGCAAGAGGCGACCCGACGAACCAAAGCATTCAGGGCATGGGGGCATGACCCACGCTACCTGGGCTTTTTCTATGAAAGAGAGGCATAACAAGGACGTGCTTGGACTTCGGTCGACTAAGAAACTGAGACCGGGTCGTTGTTTGCAGTACTTGCCTTTACATGCCAGTGTTTCCATTGCTGTATGCAGTCCTGCCAACACGTTCACTATACCAGTGGACCTACCACAACAAGGACGATCTTACAACTCCTTCGCGTCTTTTCAGCAGCTCCCCGTCCTGCTCGGTGCGTCGGACTCGAGGAACCTTCCTGATCTCCCGAATGCGGGAGGAAGCGCCCTTCTTTTCCCGGAAGTCGAGTATTGGTCTTCTCTGGTCTCTAACCTGCAAACCCGCGCCCCCTCATCAATTTGCGGCAAACATTCTCTGCAGAGCTTCTAGAGGGAAAGACAGAAATAGACAGAAGCAGTGATACGTAATTGGCTACCCTTTGAAAGAGGATTCTTGGAAGTTTGGAGCATGGGCATAGTGAGTACACTCTGCGGAATGTGTCCTGGAAACAGTAGATCTTCATCAGAGGAAATAGATGTCCCAATGAGGATACTCGAGTCCTCATCTGTCTCGGGGGCCTCAAACGGTTCCTAAAAATGTAAATCCAAATGTTCCGATTCCTTTTCTCGATTTTTGCCTCCTGGCTCAACGAAACCTTCCTTACTATTTTAAAGCTGATCCTGAAAGTTGTACAGTAACCCTCACTTCGTATACAGTGCTCGAAAACCTTGGCCCGAAGGCCTTCATTGACACATCGCCCTGATGAAAGCCACGGTCGGTGCGTTCCTTGGAATACGAGGAAGCCTCGTTTCGTTTCAGGGCGAATTTCTTGAGGAAAGCCGGACGTCAACCGAAATTCGGTTCATCCCGTAATCGACTGGCGCATGCGCAGTCGGGACTGCCGTTTCAGCCTGGACATCTCCGTTGATCCCTCTTGAAACGCGTCCCTTGAGCAGCGGGCAAGAGGACTGCTCCTTCGGACAGGAAGAGTTCATTCGACCGAAAATCTGACGGGACGTCGATGGGCCTCTCTCTGTGTGCCTACGAACACATCTATGAAGATTTGTGGGAAAGAGTTAATTCTACTCTGCTAAAATATTTCGAAAAGCAATGGAGGTATCCGTGTCTGTGTGAGGCTGCCTTCATGCATAATATTTAGATTTATCTTGCTGTTTACAGCCATTCTTTGAGTTTGTCAGCAACAAATCTTGATTTAAATAGGTGCTGTTCACTTTATTTTATTTTGTTCTTTCCATTGTAATATTCCTTATCAAGCATGAAATGGTTTTTCTCGTTGCCTATTTCCGCTGACGGATTTTCCATTCGTTTCTACTTGTTCTGATGCGGTAGAACTGTGAAGAGACAGAAGCTGGAGATGCTGTCCGGATCATAAGGGAACCGGTTGACAACCATAGATGAGAGACATCGCATCATCTTATATCTCATCGGTCCGATGCTGATGAAAAAAAAAAAAAAAACTGAATGGGGATGCAGTCCAGGATGGTCACGTGAGGATATGGAAGGAACGAATCCTCCGAATCAAACGCAGGATGTGCAAGAAGTGAAGGAGACCTTAAGGCAGGAATGAATTCAGGAGGTCCCCTGGGAAAAAAAAGGTCCCAGACGACGAGGACGAGATGGGGCAAGATGGGTGGGGTTTGCATTCCAGATCCGGCAGGGATTGACTGCTTGGCCACAAGAGCTCCCACCGAATTCCCAAAGCGGGATTAAGCAGTGCTTTTTACTGCTTCCACAAAGACGAGTCCGAAGGCAAACTCGGCCGCGCATAAAACAGCTCGATGGCTTCTTGTCTTTCGGCCGCGCTCTGGTCACCCTGCTGCTACTCCGAGAGTCCACCGCAGACAAACAGCATACTTTTCTGCCGCGGTATGTGTGCTACAAAGGGAGTCCCGAGATCACTGTTTTCACCGGAGCGAGTCCTGCAAATCAACGGCGTGCCAGTTCCCTACAAAGGGAAGGCATACTCATGCAGGCTGGAGGCAGCTACCAGGCAGCCGCGGTTCCGCGATGAATTCCCTTCCCAAGAAGGCAATCCGAAATGAGCTCGTTCCCTCTTTAATTGATTGCTCCTTCCTTTTTTTTTTCCTTTTCTTTTTCTTTCTTTTTTTTTTTTTTTTTTCTTTTCCTTTTTCTTTTTTGGCGACTGAATCGTCTTTCGGGGGATTTTTCGTTCCCCTTTTTGTTTTCTTGCTGCACGGCCTCTCCTCTTGCCACCACGAGGTCAGCACGGATCCGTTAAAGGAAAGCACGCACAGAGACAAACAATCTTTTTTTTTTTTTTTTTTTTCCATTTCCGAGATGGCATTTCTCAAACCTGGGATGCAATCAGTTTAGCTTTTATTTATTCTGGATAGTTGTCAACGTATCTGCTGCCCTGGGACCACGTTTTTTTGATGTTCGTGATCCAGATGATAGCTTCTCCATGATCAGTTCTCGCTGCGATCTTTAATCAAGAGCGCGAGAGGTTTCCGTGTTTCCTGCATTTGCTTCTGAGAGTTTCGTTCTGTGTGTGTGTGTGTGTGTGTGTGCGTCTTTTTTTTCTCTCTCTCTCTTTCTGCTGCTGGTTGTCTGTCTTCCTGCTAGTGATTATCTTAAATTATTATCTTTCGTCGGTTCTCATTTCCAAAAGCATCGCTCCGGATTACTATCATTGCTTCCGAGAAGATTTTCGGGAAAAGAGAAGAAAATGAGAGAGAGAGACGAAATTCCGATCTCTCGTGTTGTCGCAGAGATGTCTGCTTCGGGAAACGCAAGGGTGTTCCTTGCCAGACGTGGGGCGTAGCTGCCGTTGTCACCCAAGAGCCCGCTGCGCCCTGAGACGAGCGTTTCCCACGTTCCCGTTTCCAGACGGGCTGGGATACCCTCGAATCCGAAGTCCTCGTGAGGATGGACTGGTGAGCAACCGACGATTCTTCCGTGCGCTCGGGGAGCGCAAAGAAGGGAAGGCCTTCTTCCTTCAATCTCTGTAACGACTGCCTTTGTCCATCCGCGGCAGGGTCTTCTCGAAAAGAGTCCCTTGTGGTTTGCTTGGTTCCATGTTATTTTTATTGTGTGCTTTCGTCTGTTTCCCATCCTCCGAAATCGAATCGCGCAGTTTCGCCCCGGATGCGGCGCCTCGTGGCTCTCGGCGAGTTCCACTAATGGCACCTCGGTGACGCGATCGCAATGAGCAGCGGAGCGAGCGTGCTGTTAGGTGCTCCTCCCGAAATGCGGCTCCCTCTGCTCCGGCGACCGGCTCCCCTTCCCGATCCTCGGAGATTTTAGGGGAAACGCGGAGCGCACAGGAAAGGCGATGTGCGGTTCCGAGTGCACAACGGGCGTCCCAGAAAGGCGACGTGCGAGTCGCCCGAAGCCATCTCTCCACGGTGCAGCCCAGGCTGCAGGCTGCGCCCGAAGAGAGCGCATTTGTCGACGAGGGAATGACTGCGTTTCAGTGGACAGCCATCGGATGGAACGACTCATCCGGAGCTCGGGTGCTTTCAATCTGCTGCTCTCTGTCACATGTCAAAACATTGCCATCGTTACCAGAGCGATACGGTCCGGTCCTAAACAGTACACTTATTCATTCCAGACCATTCCCAACTGGCTGGAAGTTTGAGTGTTTATCTGTCCGGAACATGAGATTACATCCCATGAGACTCTTTTTTCTCCAAAGGGGGGCGAAAAAAAAAAAAAAATTCTCATGTTTTTTTTTTTTTTTTTTTCTCTCTCTCCACTTCTTTACTTTTAAAGTCCATAATTTTCTAGAAACCAATTCATACTTTACGGGTTTGCGGCATTTTCGTGTGTCAAACGAGGGGGAGGAGGAAGGGGGGGAGAGAAAGAGCCAAAAATGTCGGAAATTCCGAATTTTTTCCCTTCTTGAGCGAGTGACTTACGTGCAGTCTCCAACACAGTCCATGAATGAAGAGAAAGTCAAGATGCAACTCGTTTGTTTCTCTTACCACGTGCAATCAGTGATGTATGAAAGGTATCCGACATATTTGCACCTGGAGACGTGCAATTGCTTATTGGATTCCCTCTTTGCTCGAGCGGAGCTCGTAGCAACGCGGAAACTCCAGTGGTTTCCCTCCCGCCTGACGTTTCGAGCTCCTTGGCCCTCAGCTGAGAGGCGTTTTGAGCTTCCTGCGGCGCGTGCTTCGCGAAAGGAGAATCCGGAGTCCATCCCACAGGAACGCTTCCACGTGGTCAAGGAGCTTTCATCTCGAGGCTCTTTCTGCTCTTCTTGGGTCCCATGGTGATGCCTAGCCCCGTCGGAATCCTCTTCGTGTCTGCCGAGCGTCAAAGGGTTCCAGCCAGGCGAGCGAAACGTCGCACCGGGTCCGTTGTCGCGGGAGCAGACATGAGTTACGTCGTCGTCAGGTATCTTCTCCCGACAGATGCCACCCGCCAGCTGGGAGCGAGATTTTCGGCGCCTTCTTGCCGGTGTCGGTGGGCGACTTGCGTGCGGCGGAATTCCAACCCTCCGAGGACCGAGCGGAGCTTTTGATTAGGAATTATATCGAACTCACCCAGCCCTGGCGCAAATTTCAAAAGAAACCACACCTTTCCATCAGCAGGAAAAATTCCATCCTGATCAGCGGACAGTTTCCCCCTGAGCTTCCAATCCTAACTTTTTTTTCCCTTCGTCCGTCACGTAGTTGTCACGGGAACGCGTGAAAACCGGAAGCGTCTTCGGAATCGGTGCACACGTATGTAACGTGGAAGAGAAGTTACTTGGCTTGGCTTCCGGGGATCACGTGCGAAGCACTGCACCACTTTCCTTCTGGGGTTTGGGCGAAGATGTCCTCTCAGGTGCCGCCATGCAGATTTTGGACGCCGCTCGAATGCAACGACGGACCGCGACCGTGCCATGGAAGCAGAAGGAGAAACAGATTCTCATGACATGATTTTCTCGAAATTGAGAAGACGAGAAAATCTGAATGTGGGAAGATCGGTCTCGACCAGCCTCTTAAATCAACCCTTCCCTGCATGAGAAAGTGAGCTCGAATGGAAGCCTCCGTCCTCACGAAAAAACTGGTGACAGTCCCTAAAGGCTCGACTGGACCATGGAAAACCGATGATTTCGAAATGATCAGCAGGAATTTCAGACCAACCGTTCTTTTTCATAAACTTCCGTCTCCTGTTTTGACGTTTGCACGAGCTATCTCTGTTTCTCTGATCTGCCTTTTCGGCAGGGCGCCGCTTCATTTCGGGGTTGCCATGGTGTCCAGGTGCGTCGGGGCTGAAATCTCTGGCAAGTGCCAGACAGAAAACCTGTTGCTGCGAGGCCTCTAACGACAGCCACACCGAGCAGCTGCTGCACGAGGCTGCCGGACTTGTGGTCGACTGCGTCCACGCTTTGCATCGAAAGATGAGAAAAGCGACGTCGTGCTTCAAGCTTTGGATCTCATCCCTCAGGCGTCCTTTGTCGCCTCTGGCGAATCATGAGAATCGAAGTGGGGGACCACTTTGAGTATTAAGGGCTGGTCGCTGCCGGCCTTGTCCAGAACCCCAGTGATCGATCCACGTTGGCTGCACCATGGAACCTTCCTGTACAACTTTCGGAGCTGGAATGTTCTCCTGCTGGCCTCCATCATAGCGGACTCCTTCCGGTGCGAAACGCCATTCCACCTCCGCCCGCCTGCATGGCTTTGCATGGCAGAAGCTCGCGCGAACCACGGGCTATAACAGCACGCAGAGCTCTGCAGTTCTCCTACAGAGCTCTGGAAGGCAATTTCGTTGCTCCTTTAGCGGCCCTCGGGCTGCGATTCGAGGCTCCCTCACTCTCTTCGGACTTTGGTTCGCTTCCCGAGCCTCACCGCCCGACGGGTGCGCACGTCCGCACGAGCACCCTCATCGGACTGGGCCAAAGATTCTTGCATCCCAGGGCTCACGGAAGCAGACCCTCGGCGGACTCGTGTCCTAGGCGACGCGGTTCTGCCTCCTCCCTCATCGGGCAAGCAGGAAGAAAGGGAAACCGCCGTCCACGTTCCGCCGCGCACGCGGACGGCTCCGTCCAACTGAAATCCGCCGGCGCGCTCCGCTGTTCCCTCTTTGAAATTGCGCGTTGTGAGTGCGGCAATTTTCTGCTGTTCCTGCCCTCCAGTGGAACCTTTGCACGGGCAATTTCCTGTTTGCTTATTTCTTCTGGAGACCCCGCTTTGATGAGGTGATTGATTTTCACGTGCAATCAAATCAAACGAAAAGATGGCACTGAGAGCGCTCCTCGATTCCAACCTGCACGGTGTCCCTTGCGTAATCGGATGCATGTCCTTTTTTTTTTTCCTTTTTTTTTTCCCCTCCCTCCCTCGTACGTGTGTTTTTCTCTGAAGTTCCAGACACGAATTAAGGAAAGTCTCTCCTGGCAGGCGTAAGAGACGGATCCTTACGAATCAATTTTATCTTATTTTTTAGTTGTTGTTGTTGTTGTTGTTGTTGTTGTTGTTTTCGAAATGCCTTGAGCTTTCCGAATGGTAGATTCCTTCTTCTCCTGGAGAAAATGATAGAGAACCTGTGGAATACTTCAGTGCTGGAGAGTGGATACTTCTAAACGCTAATATCTTGTCGGGGAAGAAGAAGTGGCGCATGTTGTAAAGAGGTCAAGCTTCTTCCACGGCGCTTCTCACACTTGACCGGTGGTAGCCAATGCGCAGTCAAGTCCCCTGAATTCACAGATCGTCCTTCCGTTGACCGTCCACTCTAAACCACATCATCGTTGCAGCTAAGCTCTCCTCTCAGTGCTAACAGCCGCCAGCATCCCAAAGAACTCTGACAGGCTTCGTGTGGTGTTTGCAGGCTGAACAAAAAGTGCAAAGGCCTTCAGATGGTCAGTTTTGTTCTATGGATCCCGTTCACCTTCTCGAGCACTTCGTGCGCCGGATCTTCAAGGTTTCCTTCTTCTTCAAGGAAGAGGAAGAATTCCATGACGAGCCTGGTTGTCGCTGCTGACGAACGGGATTCCAGCAAAAAGGTTGCCTTTGTACGGTTTTGTTGAGGAGTTTTGTTGGGATCAGGAATAGGTTTATAGGAATGCAATTTTGAGTATTAAGGGGGTGTTCCCTAATTATGCTAGCTCGCAGAAGAAGGAGAGGCAGGTGGACTGAAATTTCTGATCTGGAAAAGCAATCTTCGATCCGATAAACCACTGAAGATGGACCAGCAAAGAAGCCAGAGTGCACCCTGCCTGCAGTCCGAACAGCAGTTTTCCAGGCAATGGAAGGAGAAACAGCACTTGGATTTCCGGTTGTAGAGGAAAGGAGAAACCGTACGAGTGCCCTTGTAAGTTGTGATCCTTAGTCAGCCACCTCAGGATTGACAAACAAGATGGAACTCAGTGCAACTCAAAACATGGCCTTTCCGTAGACCAACTCAGTAGCTCTGCAAAGAACAGGGGAATGGTGTGTTTCTAGGGATATACCAAATGTACCAACAGGAGGAGGAATAAGAACTCACGATGGGGGAAAAAACCTGCTTACTCCTGCGAAGAGGTCAGCAAGCAGACTCAAAGACAGGAAAACTGAAGGAGTACTTCCGTTGCAACCACGTTCTTCCTGTGCTCCGCGAAATTCGCCATCACCTTTGTCGATGGTCGCGTACAGCAATGGATTGCGCAACGCAGGAAAACGCAGCTCTCATAAGCTGGTGGTCCCACGGGCAAGGATGAGGGCCCTGACGGGGCGAGAAAGCGGAAGCGAAAAGCGCAGCTGAGCAGCTCTTCTCTGAATGCAGAGATTTAGGTCCACTGCTCACGTTCTTCGTCTGCTTAGCAGCGTGGCTGCGCCGGAACTCTCGGAACTCCCTCCATACGCCTCCCTTCCATCCTTCTCACTTCGTACGATCATGGAAGTCTGCTGTCCTTCACAGAGGTCAAGTCCTTGTCTTTTGCAAAAACAGAGGCAGAGATATATGCATCCACCTGAGCGTTCTGGTACCTTCAGACCCAACTCATTCCTCTCTCTGAAAACCCGGATGGAACATTTCGGAATCCGCATCTTGGATGCATTTGCGCTTGGGGGTGTGCTCACCACACCCCTCTTGAGAGATTCCTGCGACACGAGTTGGGGGACTCGTGTCAAATCGAATCCCACGGATCACGTAGTGGGATTTTTTTTTCTTTTTTTGGGAAGGGGGGAGGGGAGGGGTTATTTTTTTGAATAGGTTCGAGAGATCCGTTGCAGTGGGGGATGAGCGGGGGATCGGGCTGAAGCAACTCGCCGCGGACGCTCGATAGCTCGCAGCTGAAACTGGAGTCTTCCGAACCAAGCAATAGGAGGAATAAGGCATCGGTGCATCTCATCAGCAAGGGGTGAGCGTTGACCGACCGAGACGCGGACGCGAACACTTGTAGCGCCGCCGCGTGAAACCTATGCAAGGTATTCCGGGAAAACCGGGCTTCTGCTGGTGATCCGTGGAAGAGTTGCATGAGGGGATTGCGTTTCAAGGTCGCGTCTGCCTGCGGATCTTCGAGTCTGAAAGTGACGATCCGAAACGGTCTCGCGCTATCCAGTTTTCCATCCGCCGAGGGGATCCGGAATGTACCAACATCTCCGGAACGCGGAGCGGTGGATGTTTCCGAGGCGCCTCGTGAGGCGCAGCCATTCGTCACGCAGGCGACTCCACGGAAGCTGCTTGTTTGCGCGGGTCGATCCCAAGAGGACCCCGGTTTTCGCGCGAAGCCACGCCCTTCGCAGGAAAGCGGAAAATCTTCCCCTCGCCGACGCTTTCCGCGTGGGAGTAAACTGAAGCTCAGCCGATGGAGTGGAAGGAGAGTCGAAGAGCATCCCCCAAGTAAACAGTTTTCTGGAATCTTCCGGCAGCTTGTGAAGCCGTTCTGGCAGTCGCATCCCGAATTTATCGCCCAGACTGCCTCTTCGCAGGGCTCCGTTCTCTGTCCTGTTGCTTTCGCACCACCGGAGGCGCAGCTGCTCTCCGATCCTGACACTCTCTCATCCGCCGCGAAAGAAATCATCTGTGTGGCGTCACGGATGTTCTGGACCGACTCGCCTGCAGCGCAGGCGCGCGTTCTCGCGGAACGGAGCCGGGAGGAGAATCACATACCGATTCGCAGACTACCCAGTTTCCCTCGCCCGGACCTCCTGGTCGCCGAGAGCGTTGCTCTTCCCACGTGATTCGCGCGCGGATCTCGGAGGCGAAAGGCTCTTCGAGGAGCGCTGCTCGCTTTGACATTGGATTCTCGGCAGCTCCCGCCCCTTGCCAACGGACATTCCGGGAAAGGATTCTGGGGTTCTTCACTCTTTGCCTCGCAGCTTCAAAAGGGGTACTTTGGCCGGAATCGGTTTGCGGAAGCTGGAGAGGAATTTCTTGGCACGCCTGCGCGCGCGAGCTGCTCCAGCTATCGTGAACCATCGGAACCTGGACTGCTTGGCGCAAAGGTGGAGAGCGCGGATGCTCCGCGCCGATGCTCCAGCTTTGCTTCCACATCCGGCTGCCTCCGCGTTCGTGCCAAAAAGCGCTGAAGGCCGTCGGACTCGTCGCCAGACGTTCCCCCCTTCATTTTCAATCGTGTTTTCCGCCTCCCCGCTACCATCACCTACCAAAGGCTCGCGGAACGGACATCCTGCGTCACGGAGGCGTGTCGCACCGAGGGGCCGTCCCGGACAGTGACACGCGTCGCATCCCCTTTTCACGTTTTCGTCCCGCACGTGTGCCGGGGGAACGCGAGTGTTTTTCGAGCACTTCGGCCGCTAAGGGAAAGCTTGAGGGCACAATCGAACTTTTCTTCCTTGCTTGGCACTTGAGTGACTCCCTCTCAGAGAATTCGGTTCTTTCCGGGGAGTATGGCGAGGGGGGGGCGACATTTCCGGAGCTGACGGCGCGCAGTTCTTACAGACCATTCGTCTGGAACCGCGGACCCGGCAGTACCTGAACGAAAGGAACGTGAAGTCGATCGCGGCATCCCTTTTTTCCCCCCTCCCCCCTTTTGTTTCCCGTCGGAGACTGCGATTCCCTGCACGGGCATTGGGAACAAGCCGGGAATCCTCCATGGATCAGAATTTCAGCATCTCGATGGGAAGTGGAACACTGCGGCACAAGGGGGGCGCATGCTACCTTGTTTGCCTATCAGCACAAGGTGAGAATAAACAGCAGTACATAAAAGTTTTATGATATGTTTGTTTTCTACTAGCCTCTCCTGCGTACCGCCAAAGTATTGCAAACTCCCAGCATGATTTCTGATCAAGAAGAGCGGAAAATAGGTGATGGAAAAAAAAAAAATTTCTCTCTCTCTCCCCCTCCCTCTCCCCGTCTCTCCTGGCGTGTTTTCTGCTCTTGGATAGGTACGACGAGCCTTTATGCTTCATTTGCCAGGTGAAAATTGTAGGCGGAAGCTCATTGGGGCTGTTTTCCTGTTTTTGCAAGAACTTGTTGACCATAAAAAGTTGCTCCTAGATTGATTGGATGAACAAGTGCAGGGGAATTCCCGAGAAACACTTCTGCGGATGCAAAAACCTGTGCGTCGCGAGAACACGGGCCATGCATGCTCGGTAGCTCAGGTGCTCCCCGGGATTGCACGTCTCCATGATCCAGGATTCGACGGCGGTTTCGTGACGTTGGTGAACACGGAACTTCGCCAGGCTGTTCCCGTTCGGATGTGCCGCCTGTTATGAAACGCATCGTGCAGCTTCCAGATATTTCAGCAACATCACGGTGGCCATAACGCACCGCATTGGACTGCCATTTAGATTGTGCGCTGTACCGAACGTTTCAGCCGAAGTACGCAAGGGTGAAGACCCCCTAATTGCGCTATTCATTTCACTATAGGTGCCGAGAGACATCTCTGTTCTTTTTTCAGAACTAATGAGGAGGAAAGAAAAAAGAGAGAGAGAGAGATTTGAACTGATCTGTGGAACATCTCCGTATTGCATGCAAATTTTTTCCCATTTCTGCCCGCTTCCCTGACAGCGTATTGTTTTTCTCGGTTGAAAATTATCATCACCGCAAAAACCACATCAGCAATGAGCTCTTCGTGATACGTGAGAATTTCACTTCCATACACAAAGCCGACTTTTACGATTATGTTAAGGGTCGATACCTACAAGGAAGAACGGACCAGCTAGGAGCGCTGCGCTTTCGGAGGTTCCTTGAGAGACAATTACGCTGCTCACCCCATCAACCCGCAAACCCTCAGATGCAACGGAGAGAGAATTAAACGGTCCATGATGTGCCTTAGGTTTGCCTCCACTTCTGGTTGAACTGCGTGGTGCAGTTGCCTAGCAAACCACGACCCTTCCCTCTTTGTGTGTGTGTGTGTGTGTGTGTGTGTGTGTGTGTGTGTGTAGCGAAGAAAGACTGCTAAGATCACCAGAGTGGCGCTGGAATACTGCTAAACCCATTTCGACGTCACACGACCCGGCTGCAGGAACTTGATGATCAGCAAACCGGGAGGGTAACCCCCCCCCCCCTCCCGGTATATTTGCGATTCCTCCTTCCTCTTTGGTGCTTCCGATGTTCGAAAACGCGCGCTCACAGAGTGCACCGGAGGCCTTCTTCGTTCATGCTTGAGAATAGAGGACACAAGCATACGACAAATCACTTGTGACAGGCAGACTGATTTACTGCTGAATAATGACGGCGATGTTTTCGGTGTGTTGCCGACAAAGCTGAAGGCCGAATTTTTTTTTATTTTTTTTACCTTTCAGCTTGATGCCTAGCTTTCTTTCCTTTTCGCTTTCCACCGAGGAAGAATCGCATTCGCTAAGAAAAGCAATTCATCAGGACGAACGACGACGGAATCGTCGGATTATCAATATGGAAAGGAAAAAGAAGAAAGAAACGAAGAAAGCAACTCCACTGAGATTTACCTTAGAAAATCCAACGGTCAAGGCTCTCTGCGGATGCACGGCTGCGTAAAAGGAGGGGGGAGGGGGGGAAAGCGCGGATTTTGAAGCAGTGGTCAATAATTTCGATGGGAGAGCGCCGTTGCTTCCCAATGCCTTTGTTTGCGCATGCCCGAGCTAACGGACACTTGCAACGCTTACGGAACGATTTGAATAGCACAGCTTTATGTCATCACGGGGTTCGAAGCGCGTATTCCTCTCCGAAGCAGAAGCGAGAACATGTCGTTCTCATCCTGAGTGGTTGCTGAAGATGAAGAATCCTCTATGTTTTGGCCCCGAAGAGCTTCGAGCGTGCTTCTAGTCCGAAGATTCTGGAATGTCCTCAAGAGCTCATAATGCTACAAAGCTTGGTGTCTTCACCCTGGATCCCCTCCTCCCCCCCTCCCCTTCGCCTATTGCACAGTCCGCGTGGTTCTAAAGTCAAAGGCATTCTCGTCCCATCCAGGTCCAATGCTGCAATTAGGATCAATCTATTCAACAGTTGCTGAAACGCTGTGGTGAAATGAATCCAACAGTTGCACTCTTGGAAAATTAAAACTGACGCACACACCTGTTGGACCATGCTTTTGTGCACAACTTGGACATCCAGTCTAAATTTAGCGATGAGAACTCCAGGAAGATACAAATACTTAAGTAATCTTAAAATCATCGTCGTTGGTGATTCCATCTTTCTCTCCAAGCTCGCACAAATGATGAAATTCACTGTTACATTCACAAGGCTTGCAGAAGGTCGACATTTCTATTTTAATTTCGTTACATTTTTATCCTAAAGAAAATCACGGAAGTCTGTAAAAACCAAAGAAATCCTAATGATCTCTGCAACCTGAAACCCCAGGAACCCAAAGGCCCTTTATCTTTCATGGAATAACATGCAACCTTCTGTGATCGTTTTCAGCGCACAAAATTGCAAGAGTAAATGAGCTTAGAGAAATCGCACATCAGTGGCAAAGGAGTGGAGGGAACACGAGCAACGTGGAAAGACCGGAAAGCTGCAAAAGATTCCAGTCTTCAGCTGGAATAAACCGCAATCGCCCAGGTCCATACGGCAGTGATTCGGAGATAATGAGGATAGGAGCGACATATGAAAAATATTGTCTGGTGATTTTTCAACGAGTGTCTCTTAATTTCTCGGGCTTTCCCTCTCTCGAGAGCGCTCTCTCTCTCTCTCTCTCTTTGCGCTGGAAACTGTTTCGCAATGATTCTGCATCTCCTGAATTCAGAGCACCCGCGAAGACAAAACCAAAGTCCTGCAGAAAGCGGAAAAAACAAATATGTGAAAACATAAAATAGGAAGGGAGGGAGGAGGGGGGGAGACAACAATGAGTGCTTACCCGTGATGCATTGTTGCGTCATGTAGCGAGTTCCTTCGAATCAAAATGACGCAACAATAGCGTCTCGCCAGCGCACAGCACATCGATAGGCTGCACCAAAGGCAGCCTGGAAATTTCCCAACGGAGAAAAGCATAGAGGATTCAGATTGCACGGCTGGAAGCATTTTTCCAGGCTTTTTCGTTTCCTGTTCCGGGAGCACAATGTGACAGTTGGGCTTCAGTTTGAAAGAAGACGGCTGATGTGGACGAACGTTAACTCCTTCCTCGACGCAACCCTTATGCAAACTCCAAGTTGTCGAGTTTCTCAGATGGGAGAGCATCCTTCCCTTTGCATTTTCTCTTTGCGGATCCCATCTAAAGAGTGTCTCATTGTGAAAAGCAAGGCTCAGCAGCAGCCAAGCATATCATCTAGACATTTCTCCAAGATGTGTACTAATTTTCGTCAAGGATGGGGCCTACTGCAAATCCTTTTCTGCAGCAAATTCTTTTCCCGTGCAGAGAAATCTCAGTTTATGTATGCAACTCGAGAGATATCGTGGCAATCGATGCAACCATCGAGAGATCCTAAGGCGTTAACTCATAGCATGTGCAACAGAATAACCAGAATCATGTTTTCTACAGAATTACTAGACGTCAGCTATTCATTCCTTTCACCCATGAGAATTCCATTCATTGGTACTGCATATGGCATTCCAATATAGTCTCGATGGAAGAGTGACTGATTCGAAATTAATTTCTTCGGACTTTATGAGGATTTAACTCGCAGGCTAACTAACAGGACTCTGTAGTTTTCTCTCTAACGGTTCCTGTTGCTTTCATATATGGACAAGAGGTGGACAAGAAGGGAACCGATTAAGAGGACACGGATACTTTCCTTTGTGAAGGTATGCGGAAGCACACAAGCAGGAAGCTCCAGAAAGAACTGTGTTATGAACTTCTTTGAGAATCCCGAACTTCCTGCATTTTGTTATTAAACTGGAAACCTCAATATTTCCGCTTGGGAAGACGATATAGCATAACCTATTCACCTTTGAGTTCTCCTAGTTGATTGGATCAGCCTACCAGCCTGGCATCAGACTCGTTCCATTCCACAGTTTCCAATCTAACCGGGATATTCCATTTAAATCTTGATCCCTTTGAGAAATTAGCCCTTTTGTGTTGCTTTGCTTTTTCCGTGTGTCGACTTTCATTTCAGAGAATCTTCGGTCTGCCGAGCAAGGCTATTCTGCCACCCATCTGGCAGAAATAACCGTACACTCTTGCTGTCGCTGCCAAGTCCAGAGTTGAGCTATGTGTAACTTATTGGACTCCTCACATTCTAAACACTCCATGTCATCTGCACCAGTGTTTTCTCCACTCGCATGATGAATTATGCTCATCTGTCAGGAGCGCATAAATTTTTGTTTTTTCCCTTGTTGTGACTCAGCTGCACGTGTACATTTGACAAGAATAAAGAAAAGGAATCAAACAGACATGTAGTACTGTGTGCACTGTCAGCAAAATACGCTGTTAATCGACATGAACAAAGTGATACATTGATGGCATGAGACTCCTTCCCTAGAGGAGGAACAAGTATAACGCGGAACTATATTTACTCTATCATTTCCAAATTTACCTCGAAGGTGGGATCTTCCCTGACGCTTCGCGCAAAATTTCCGTTCCCAGCAGACGTTTCTGATGACCGACGAATTGATTAAAGAAAGAATTTTTTTTTTTTTTCTCCTTCGTTCTCCGTCCCTTTCGGAATTTTCGATCTGTTTTTCCTCCGGTTCAGCAGAAATCCCTGAAAGCGCTGCTCGACTTCATTTGTATTCACTTCGGGTTCAAACTCACAGACTTGAGAGACCCTTGGCCGAGACTCTTTCCAGTGTTAATCGTCGAAGAGGACCACTGTTGTGAAGATCGAAAGTGCTTTGAATAAATGAATTTTTGATGACTGCGATCCGGCGAAGAACGACGGATCTTTTACACTCACTTATCTTCCGCGTCTTTTCGCCGGCCCGCCTCCTCCGTGGACGAGTCTGCTCGAAGGCGAGAGACCTCGCGCTTTTTTTCCTCTTCTCGCACCTTCCTTGGAGGGGTCGTTTTCCTGTCCACTGGGTAACCTGGTGCCGACCACGCTTGAACTGGAATTTCCTGCCACCTCTACTCCCGGCGAAGAGCAAACGGCTGCTCTCAGTGACCTGGAAGTCCTCTCAGCTCACGGTTGTGCTTTGCTGGCTTCTCCTGCCTATGGGCAAACAGCCCACTTCGAAATTTGTTGCCCGTGGTCAGCTACTCCGAAACTGACTGTCCTCTAGAAATTCTCTTTTAAGAATTGGTTTGCTAGGGTGAGAAAATCTCACCCTAGCAAACCAGTTTATGGACGGTTCTTTAAACGAATTCCGCTAATACCGAATGATGAAAGACATGGGCTTCATACGAAATTGTGGACCAATGTGGACCTCCTGCTTTGAGCTATGCAATGATGAAGATGCACCCAGGAAGAATTTTCATTTGAATGATGTTTGTTTTATAAAACGTGAAGTGCAAATCATTGGCATTGAAAGAATAATGGAAGCTGCAAGCTCCAAGTTTACTTCTTCCGAGAACGAAGGGTTTTATGAGATGTGGTTTGGGGTCACCGTTGACGTTCCTCTGCCCGAAAACTGGACCAGCTGGGAATGGCCTCGGCACTAACTGCATTAGCAGTTTTGGAAATTGGAAATCCACACGTCGACGTTTGATGGGATGGATAAAAAGTCTCAATCTATTAGAAAGGTCCGCTTCCCGTGGAGAGTCGCAGGCTTATCCGAGCTGTGGAATCTCGCAAAACTCCATCACGAGCAAACCTCACTGCATCTGCATTTGCAATTTCTGCAGCTCCATCACAGATTAGCAGATCAGATCAGCATACGTAAACAAAGCGCTCTACTCAAGAGCGGGCGACAAAAGCAAGGATGCGTTGCTCTCCCATGAGTTGTTTCTTTTGCAACGCTTCAAAGCAGGCTGTCAGGCCTTCACCTCTTGGAGGATCGATACTTTGTGTGTGTGTGTGTGTGTGTGTTTTCGGGAGCGGGGGGGAAGGGAAGGGATTTTTTTTATGCGCTTTATGATGGTGGGATGGCTGCAGCGGGCACACACTTCTGATACCTCGAGATGACCTTTGATGACGGAACAAAGCATGAAGATAGGCACCTTCCTTAGAGCAAAATCATTGCAAACCGTGCAAATTTTGCTGGCGGCAGTGTGGCTGGGGTTTCTCCGCGCTCCGTGACCATGGTTGCGGGTCCGAATCTTACCCAGGGGAGGGTGTACGCCGAGGAACGGGTTCCGGGCTCCCCTTCCCCTCAGGATGACTCTGGCTGGCCTGAAGGCTTCGGGTGCAGCACTGGTGGCAGTCGCGGATGCTCCCGTTGACTGATCGGGATTCGAAAGTTGGCCACCCGGAGTCAACCCAGGACCCTTGGAATTCTCCTCCGGTTGTGAACTTGCCACGGGGCTGGTTGATTCCCCCCTTCCTTCCCCCCCTCTGTGGGTTGCCGCTCTTCGAGTCCTGAGAAGCTCACTGCTCTCTTCGGAGATCCCTCCGGGGTTCTCTTTAGAGGAAAGAAACAAGCAGAGGTTCCTTCCGGGTTCCCTCCGGAGAGGAAACGAGGAGCGGTCCTCACAAACCGGAAAGAATAGGGAAGAAGTTCCCTTGGAGTTTCCCTTCGGAGACAACCAGGGTAGAGGGTTCCCTTCGAGGATCTTTCCCAAGCGTGAGAGGAACAGACTCCGAACCCTTCCTGGATTCATACTTCACGGCATCTCCTCCGAGGTCACCCTCTATAAGCTGAAGAGTTACACGCACCGCTCGCGTGGATTGGGTAGTGCTTAAAGAGCTCTGCCAGACCCCTCTCCCCATCCCTTTCCCGAGGAGGCGAAAGGCTCTTCAGCACTTGGTGAACCAGAAAACAAGCAAAAAAAAAAAAACAGCAAAAATCTGAACAGAGCGCAGGGAATCGTCCACAACGTGCATCCAAAGTGCTGAAGGAAAGAACGTGAGGCTTCAGCGCGTTGGATCCCTGCACAACCCGCTCCCTGAAGCACAGCGTGAAGATGATGAATTGGGGCACAAGCAAGCACGGAGCTGTTCCCGGAAACGAGAGCGAGATTTCCCGGGAGTCCCGAAGGAGCCGCGCAGGAAGTTCCCCGTCCTCGTGTCTGCGCTCGGTTCAGAGGAGAGCGCGCGGTCCTTCACGATCTTCGATCGGTGGCGGTTCGACCGGGAAGTGCCCAGGATGGACACTTCCCGGTCGAGCCCCACTCCGCGCGCATCGGCTGCGGAAAGTCCACTCCGCGGGACCTCGCGGAAAGGAAGATCCAGATCGATGCTGCGTCCCGAAAAAAACTTCCGAGGAGAATCTCTGCGCAGGATGACCCGGGAAGCCTATTTCTCCTCCGAAATGCATCCAAGTTAATGCACTGTCATTTTCTTACCTCTTCATTAAATATTTATAGAGGCTCATGATGTATAGAAAGAGAAGCATGAGAGGGATTCGCACACTTGGCAGTTCATCTCCGAATGATAGCTGTCGGCTAACCAGACCGGAGTTCATAACATGATTGGTTATTACCAGTCGAGACTGTAAGGCAATACTTGCAGTTGGAACAAAACTCGAATATCGCCAACTCTAATGACGGATCGCTTGCAAGTATTTGCCCTCCCCCCCCCTCTTCCTTTTTTTTTTCCTTTTCGATGATCAAGGAACATAGTGTGGAAAACAAGACCAGAAACCATTCCATTCGTGCCGCCATCTGTTCTTCCGTGCACTTTATGCTAATTTCTCGTTTATGCACGATGGCACGAATGCAACACCTCCCCGGAATGATTTTTCACCCGTTCACCTGGCTTACAAATGGCCCATGTCATGATTTTTCAGATGTTTCTTTGTACGTGCGGGCACATAATGGAAAAAAAGGAAAACAAACGATCGCATCCTGAGCTCCGCTTCTTACCATCTGAATTGAATTTTCCCTTCTTCTTCTTCTTCTTCTCCTTTTTTCCTCCTCCTCTCCTCTCGGGTGCGAACTGTGGTCGAGCAGGTTGCGCAAGCGGGAGTCGTGAAAGGCCCTGAAATTCCGCTAGCTATCGTCGGGAACGCGGCGCCCGTGGGTTTTCGGGAAACTCCGGCGAGGGATCCTTCTCCTCCATGGGGAAAATCAATATTCAATCCGGCGTGGCGAAAAGTGAAAATGAATTTTGAAAGCGAATGCGATTTGCTCACGCAGGCAGGAAAAAGTGTGGAAGCTGCAGAACTTGAAGTCACAGAACTTTTGTGCGAGACGAACTTTGTGTGATGCCAATAAGTAACCTTGAAGGGGCGCCCCGCTCGCGTGCATGGTTTGCTCCAGAGGATTCTAGAAGCTCAGGCCGAACTCTGAAAGAAGCTCCGAAGGAAGCAAGAGTTTACCATCCCCTGATGGCGGCGTCATCTTCTCTGTCACCAAACATTGCACCCCCGTGAACTCGAGGAAACGCAGTGCCCGCGTCTCCCTTCCGAGCATTTCATCCCTCATTTTCAGTCCCGTAAGCAGAACGCACTCGAAACTCGAATTGCCAGCTTCTTTCCGGCCTGAGAAAATCCCTGCGGATCCGCTTCTTGCACAGCATTCCGATTCGGAGGAAGAAGCGCCACTCTTCCACTGGGAAAGAGCTGCACGCCCCGGAGCAGTCAGCAGCCATTTTGCTCAAGCTGCAGACGGAAAACCTGAACTCGAAAGCTAACGGAAATGTGATTCGAGGAAGAAGTCCTCACGGGTCCATTCAGAAAAGGCAGGGATTTCACACAACAGCCTGAGAAGCGGCGGGCCGGTGAGCAGCCATGGAAACTTGCATGGGCGTTCAAGCCGGAGGATCCTTCAAAAGACCCCGACTAAGGCACAAGCAAGCAAGAGCCGTCCTAGGGAAGCATCAGGTGCATCCGTCAGGAACGCAAGGAGCTTGGAATGATCCCACGATGATTCCTGTTTGTCATCAGAAACTCCTCTGCGTCTTGCATTCGCATCTGCAAGCCCGGCTTACGAAAGAAGCAGCTTCCTCAGCCACTCGAGGAAGTGCTATTTGTGGGCATCAGAATCTTTTAACGATCGGGGCCGAGACGAATCGACCTAAAGAATAATGAACGAACAGTGCGAGGCTCTTCTCAAAAGTAAGAGCCGATCGGATGCAAAGGAAGGACAATTAATAAGAGAAACGAAAATTGTATCCGTGGTTCGAAACACATCCGTTCCCGTGTCATTTTTCCAAGTAGTCACCATTTTGACACCGTGGAGGAAGCTTTTTGCTCCCCTCCGCGCGAAATTCCTCCGCCTGGGAGTTCAGCAGCACTGCAGTTTTCAACTCCTCGCCTTCCCCCTGAAATCGTTGAGATTCAGGCCACTTCTCGGGGTGCAGGAAGACGTGGTGGTCACTGGGCGCGAGGTCAGGAATTTGAGGTGGGTGATCAAAAAGTTCCCGTTTGAATTTCACGTGCAGATGTCAATCTCTGGTTTTCGCGAGCGTCCGTCAACATTTTCGGCACCCATCGTGCCCATAGCGTGTCGGTCACAATTCCGGACAACGTTGTCTTTGAGACTTCTGGAGATTCATGACGAATTCCAAGCGACGATTTTCTCTCACTTTCGCATTCACCTGCTCAGCAAGATCGTCATTCCAAACGATGTTAATATCCTTTGCATTCAACTTGTCATCTCTTTTTTTGCTTAACCTTTCCGCTAATGATTTGCTTAGAGGTTCGTGTTTACTTGAAACTTGTATAGTTCGTACCGGTCTTGCTTTGTACGCTGCCACTCCCCTCTTCATCGTGAGCATTGGAACGGCCTTCCTTAAACTCAAGGCACCACTGCCTTACTCTTCCTTCGCTCATTACTGTAGGTCCGTGGATTTCAAGCAATTCGCGACGAATTTCAGCAGCATCACGTCATCTTTTGCTTTGGGAGACCGATCACTGGCCGGACTTCGCAGCTGGAGGGACCGTTTACGAAGAGGTTTCGAGAAAGCTTGTTCCACGGCATCAGAAGTGCTTAGAAAAAATGGTGTCCACGTGAAAAAAACAAAATGGAGGTGTAGGTGTTTAGAACGTGCACCCTCATTTTCGTATTCCTTCATTCCTTGGATCCGATCGACTCTTACTTTTGAAGTGCGCCTCGTACGTGAACGACGAGTATCCACGGAGGCAAAGCCAGACTCAGCCGTGTGTAAAAGATGGAAGGAGGGATGAGTTCGCATGTAATCTGAACAGCAGAGATCAACTTGATAATTAACCCAGCAGTCTGTCATCGTTAATGGAGCGCACACCCTGTCGCGCGAATGGCTCACCACTCCCTGCCTGTCTTGCGTCTGGGAGAACGAAAGGGACGCTTGGAAGCACAGTGCGTGGGTCCTCACTTTCCCAACTCGATTGCTTTGCCTTTATTCTTGTCCACACGATAGCCACATCAGTGGTAAAAATATCTCCTCCTCGTTCTTACATGTCAGTCTTACAATAGTGGTAGTAATTCCCGTTCAAGGACATGTAAGTTACTTCGGAACTCATTATATTCTCAGGAGACAAAGAAAGCTTCTTCTGCTTCATCTAAGGGGAGTTTTTGGAAAGTGAGAATCAAGACAGGGAGGGAAAGAAGCTCGAAGACAAAGGAAGCGTGCTGGAAGAAAAAGAAAAAAAATGACGACTCACTGAAGATGGTTTTACACTTTGGCTCATGGAGCTTTGGAGGACCAAATGCATCAGAGTTTGGGCGCTTTCCTCCGATGCCAAACCTAAGTTTTCCGAGGAAAGCTGAGGAAGCACTTGAAGGCACTCTTTTTCTTTCTTACAGAACGAGAAACCAGTTGGTGACTGGATTTCCTCAGCTAGGACCTCTGGGCAACCCAGAGAAATTTTCTCGAGACCTAGTGGTCTGATGTTCTCACAGAAAGGATTCCATCTAACTTCTCAGAATCTCCCCCTCCTTGCTTTCCATGCAATTCATCCAATTCTTCTCCCAGAGTATGAATACTGCATCCGTCTTCCGTTGCTCTTTCCTCAACAGAAGCTCCAGAAATCGTTCTCTTAAGCAATGGATCAGTTGCGCAACAGCATTTTTGGGGAAATTCTGTTGCCTCGTTTGATTCTGTCTATCTTTTGGTGTTCATCTCAGCCAACTCACCTCCGACGATCTTAGGGGTACGCTGCTCTCCTCCGCACTGCGGGCGAAAAGATCTGCCTGGGACGCTGCCTACGAGGTGACCACTACCGCTCAGGAATTTCGTTTCCTCTAGCTGCCACATGTTCACTTCCAAAGATCAGTTGCCTTTTAAAAGTTTCCAGAAATCGAATTCTCTTCGGATTGGTTTTGGTAACCTCATCTGCGATTCCACCACGAGAAGCAAACTTGCTTCCCATCTCGAGGTTTCCAAGATTAGGCTGCTGAGAAAGCAGAGAGAAAGGGGCACTGAGAAATGGAGACGCTCCGTAAGCGGAGCATCTCCATAAGCGATTACTTTAATAACACGAGTAACTGCCCTTTTCGTTCCTAATTGTCTCAATCTCTTCTGGTAGTATTCATTTCTTGAAGGGTTGACCAACAGGCTCAAAACTGGCCTCATGTTGTGGCAGTTTCTTGTTTCTCGACCCCGAAGAACGGCTTTTGCCTAAAATTAGACCTCAGTTCATTTACTCTTCTTCCTATGGAAGTCTACCTCTCCTCTTTGCACTTGTTTCGCCTTTTTCTTCCTCAGAATTGCAGAGTCCGAAGAGTATTCTTTCTGCTCTCACATGGATCCTGGACGAATGTCCAGTATTTAGATTACTCCAATGATCTTCCAGGAGCAGTTGGAATCGACATTTATTTCACACTCGCATGAATTTCTTCAGAAGTTTTAGATTTGAGATGCTGCCCATCGTTTTCTCAATCCCTGCATCTGTATCAGGCCAGCAGTGTGGCATTATCGTATGTAATAGCCAAACCTGCTGCTGCTGCAGTTGCTTAATCTTTGCTCATGACCCAGACGCAGAGTCTGCCCCATCAGCCAAGAAGGAGGGCTCCCGATATCAAGCGTTCAAGGTCACCGCTCCGTCATGTTTCCTATTCGCGACACCCATTCCCTTCCTCTTCCTCCCTTCCTCCCCCTTCTCTCTTCCTCTTCCTCCTCCTTCTTCTTCCGGTCACCGACTTGGGTTGGGTAGGGTGGAAGAGCCAAGAAGTAAGGAGACCTCCGGTGTCAAGCGTTCCAGGTCAGCCCTCCGTCATCTTTCCAATTCGCACCACCCACGTTCCCGATGACGGAACTTTCGAGACGCCGAAGCTGCACCCTCTGCACGCTCCTGGACGACGACGCCCCACTCTCCAAACGCAGGGAGAGCTGTCGTGCCCATCGACCCAGAGGACAATCCGGGTGCTGCTGTGAACCACGAACCACGGACGCGTCCGCATGCTGCATCGGCGCACCTTCCCACCGCAGGGATCGTGTTGGTTCGCAACGACGCGCGGACAGATATTCTGTCCGGGCGTCGTTGAGTATTCCCGCAGGAGCTTTTCTGGAGGGAAACTGCAGAGCCACCTCGAACGCAGCCGGCGATCTTTCGAAGCAGCAGCAGACGTCGGGACTTCTCTGCACCTGCCGAAGCAGCCAGCCGTGAGGTGCTCGCTGCAAGTCGACCTTTTCGGAGCCGACCCACCCGCGGGCGTCCGAGATCTAGCGAGACCCACGTTGCTGGGCCACAAGAAGCGAACGCTCCTGGGTGGCTGGAAGACACTTCCGGCGGCACCGGGTCCGTTCCCAGTTCCCAGCAGACTGTCGAAGGCGGGCTGTTTCGGGTGTGCCTTCGACACTCCTTTCTTCGGCAAGCAACGCTAGTGGAAGATGGCCTAGTCCACCGTGCCACCAGAAAGGTCGCGTAGCATGCCTGCGCCGTGCTGTCACGTCACGGAGAACGGCGTCGGACTCCCGACTCCGCGGAGCGCTCCCTGCCTGCTGCTCCTCTGTTGCGGCAGCTTGCTGGGGACCGATGACGATGTTCCTCAATAAGGGAAGGCCTGGTGCGGTGCACTCGCGCGCCGCCCAAGGAGACAACGAGGGTCGCAGAGCAGCAGAGACATCGAGAGTCTGCTGAAAGCCCACATGGACGAAGCTAGGTCCGCAGTTGGCGCGCGACGGTCGACGGACCGCTGCCCCGAAAGAGAGCGCTTTGATGGTCTCGTGCCGCCGTGTAGAGGACGGTTCGTTTTCCCACCCTCCAGATCGTTGATCGACGTCCTGGAAATCGAGAATTTTTTTCCCGGGGAGCTTGGCATCAACTCTCGGGAAAACGCCTGGAGGCACCTGTGAAGGTTGACCTCTCCATTGTTGCTCCTTCCCAAACGCAGCCTTAGATTTTTGAAAAGAACAGCAGGCCATTCAGGTTGTTGGGATGATTCGACCCTTCTTCTGAAACGCCAGGTCGGTTAGGTCGACGGCTCTTTGAGTGCTCCTTTGTTTTTCCGTTTGTTCCGATCCTTTGGAAACGTGCAAGATCTCTCTTCCCCTCAAAGTCAACTGCTCATCCTAGCCAGAAATGCAATTTCCTCCTCTCTTCCTGGTAGAGGTGGAAGATCAGATCTAGAAGGCTGTCATTCAAAAAAAATTTCCTTCTGTTTGAGTGTGTGTGTGTTCTTTGTGCCGAAAATCGGGAACACTTCCGCTTTTCAGCACAGAAACCTGACGAAACCATTTGCTGCCAGCAATGAAGTCAGTCAATGTGGTGGGTGTCGCCGCGGTCGTACTGACCAGTCGCTTCCGAAATGCACTTCCTGTGCACCGTGCTCCGAAGCCCAGGATCTCCGAAGCTCCGCTGGCGGCTTCCCCATGAGAGCGTTTCCTCCGCGATGTCTTGCCGGAGGAAAAGCAAGCGAGGCAGAAAACTTGCCCGAGGCCATCCCGAGGCATCTTTTCGAACGACTTGTCCCCGGACGGCCTCCGAAAGAACAGGCGGCTTCCTTCCTTTCCCTTCTCGCTCCCCTCTCCTTCCTACGGCCGCACACATAAAGAGAGGACCAGTCTCTCGCCTCCGCCAGTCGTCTCCCAGTCTCCGGATTAATGGGGAGGGCCGCAGGAAGAGAATTTTTATCGCAGAGCTTGGAAAGCGCCATCATCGGCAGCTTCGACGGCGAACGGCCGATTACAAGAATGGGAGAGGCAGGAGAGAGGAAACTCATCATTGCGTTTCACGAGACCTGATGACCACGGTATTACCCCGGAGAGCACCCACTAAATTAAGAAGGGAGAAGCCACCGAGGAACGGCCAGATGGAAAGCTCTTTCCGACCGAAGATGGCATCCCTGTCCCCCGATCCATCGTCTGCTGAAGGCTCCACTCCATGCGCGAGCCCACGGACGGAAAAGAGGGGGAAAAGGAAGGGATGCGAGAAGGACTTCATTTGCAAAGACTGGATCCTCAGAACGTGACAAAAGGCGAAAGAAAAAGGAAAAAAAAAAAAAGCAGATCGGAGAAGGTGGATCCGAGATCGAGCTAATGATATATGAAGCGCTCATAACGATCTCCAAGGTAACCGCCCCTTTCCCGAAACTCTCGGAATATATGTTTCTGCTACGTGAAGTGCATTCCGCAAGCGGCGTTGCGGACGGAGGATGCATAATGCAGCCGTCCGCTCCTCAAACTCAAGCAGCATCCATAAAAAAAAAAAAAAAAGAAGAGGAGAATTCGGGAAAGCTCTCTCTCTACTGAAGCACTGAGCTTTATTCTGTTATTCCTCCTCCTTTGCTCATCCACCTCCTCCTCCTCCTCCTCCATGGCTCCTCCTCCTCTATTCCTCGTACTCCTTCTCCTTCCTTGACGAACTCGAATTTTGCTGCACGGAAAATTACCGCAATCTCTGGAAGATGGATTCATTATCCAATGCATGGATGCATTACCGCGTGATAACTCCTGCGATGATGATGCATCCCGCGTTACGGAAATGATCTTCTCACACTCTCGTAAGGCGACACAATCCATTCAGCAGGTAATCGGAAACGGATAACAGCCGAAATTGCGTTAGGGGTCACAGGTCGTTGGAGAATTCTAGCACGTGCAAAACCCCGCCGTTGCCAGGAAACGAGCTCTCCTCTCTCCCTCCAGAAAGGAACGAGTTCACCGGACTTGAAGAGAAATTTCATTAATTCCCTTCGGCTTGGGCCCCATCGGGAAGGACGAACCGGATGGAGAGGTCCGTCTGCGTCTTCCCCGACAGTGGAGCCCTTTGAGACAGCTCCAGAGAGGTCCAGCGGAGCGCTCTCTCATGCCAAGGGCGGCTCCTTCCTGGGTGCTTGCCCAGGAGAAGCACCACCCTCGGGAGCTCGAGCAATCGAGTGGGTACTCTGCCACCGTCCCCCCGCGGCGATTGTCTCTCAGCATCCGGCACGAAGAGGCGAGTCTCGAGTCTCTAAAAGGATCTGCGGATGTTGCGGCCACCTCGTCGCTTCGTTTCCGTCAGCGCCATCGCTCGGGAAGATCCCGAATGCGCAGCGCACCTCCCTGCCTTGGACGCCTCCGCCGCTGCAGCTGGGGGAGCGAGTCATCCCACCCTCTCGGTTGTCACATTCTTTGGAGCACATCAGAGATACCGTGATTGGAGAGACCACAAACGTCTCAGCGTCTCTCATGAAAATTCCATGGGTTCAGTGGCTGAATGAACGTTTCGCCACCTCACGTACACGGGTACATGCCAGACCCTTCCCGATCTTTCCGGGAAACCCTTCGATCGTGTCTCTCGAGGAGAGACAGCATCCAGCATTCGTCGCGCAGAAGCGAAGAGGCGTCAGAACGAAGATTGGAGCGGAAACCTTTTCCCGGTGGCCTCCTAGCAGCAATTCAGCATCTTCCTCCAGCATGCAGTCCCTCCAATAGCAGGTTGCCTCCGTCTTCCCTTGGCGCCTCCTTCGCGCTGGAGTTCTGCTTCTCGGTGGAGCCCCGGAGTGCCGGGGGGGAGAGGAGCATTCCTGAACCGTCTCTTCCTTGTAGCCGAGACGATTATCCATCTCGCCCAATCCACGTCACACGCACCACGTGGATCGGAGGGAGTCAAGCGACCCCTTGGGGGAAGGAGATTGGCGAGAGAGGAGAATCCCCAAGGACGTTACTCTTCCGAATGAAGGGGAGGAGACCTCTGAACACGTCACGGTGCTCGCAAACCACCGCTACCACTTCCCCTCATTAACAAAGGACGAAAAAGGAGCTTCTCGGCTTTGCTTCTTGGAAGCTCCGAGGCTGCCAGCGGAACCGGGAAAGCCGATCACGATCAGTGAGGAGGGCTCGCTGAACTTGGAGTAACCCATGGAGAAGTGCGCGGTCCCACCGCGCACCGAGCGACCGGAACGAAACGCTCTCCTCACCTCCGAGGTTCCTTCTCTGGACAAGATGAATTTCCAGCCTTGATCCCCGGAAAAGATTCCCATCAGATCCCCACCGAACAATGGAAGGAAGAAGAGGAAAAAAATCTTCTTCTTCTCGACGAGGGCTGGGAAAGAAATGAGAAATGGAAGGGATCCAGCAACAGGCTCCAAACAACGGGAAAACTCGCCTCCAGAAATTCTCTTCGGAAGATGGGTCTATGGAGGCATCTCCGATTCTGAAGTGGTTCTTTTGCGGGACAGAGGCGACCACGGGTCCTGAAGAATTCTTAAGAGTTTGAAACGACAGCGTCTTGGACTGAGATCAATTTTAGGATGAAGGGAGTACGAGGAAGGGAAGGAGGATGTGGCAGAGGATCCGGAAAAGCAGCAACTGGAAACCGTCTTTCTACTTCAAGAAAAGAGGTATCTGCCCTCAGGAGAAACCTCTCTTCTTGAAAAACCCCAACAGAAAAGGACAGCCTCACTTCTGGATGGCTGACATCCCAAGTGCAGAAACTCTGCCTCTCTAAATCAAGCAATCATCCTCCCTTCCCTCCCCCGGATTCGCTCGATAGGATTTCGGATGGTCAGGAAGCAGCCAGCTATCCGGGCGCTGCCCGTGGCCGACCAGCCCACCCACGTATGCCTCTCGGACGCGTTTTGGGTGCACCTTCTTCCGCTTCCTTACCCCTGTTCTGGCCCGTGCACCTACGATGGCACTTAATCGGTCAAACTCAAGGAAGAGGGGAAGAAAACGGGCTGCAGGTGTCGTCTTTCCCTGGATGAGAAGAGAAATTCTCTTCTCTGCTCTTCCAGAGTGCCAGCACGGAACAACACCGCCTCCTCATTCTCCATGAAGGTCCGGACCGAGAAATGCAACAGCTGCGGAAGACGATCTCCAAAACACAGTTGTTCCCACCGACGGAAGGGGCTCTCTCTCCAAGCAGGGAAGTGGCAAGGGATGTGATTCTTCATCGCCCTTGTTCCGGTTTTCCCCGTTTCTTCCCTACTAAGGAAAGAAGGAGAGAGAGTCGCGCAAACGAGTGCTTCCTTCCAGAGGAAGGAAGTAGTCACATCCTGTTGGTTTTATCACTCGTTCATGCTAGGGCGTTTATTATAAAAAATAATAAACTTACAGGTGTAGGGCCACCGGCCCTACATTGTCCGAAAATGCTCGGGAACCTACCGAGTGACCGGCACGTAGACCGACGACGAGGTTCGCCTCGGCAGCGAAGGAGGAGGGGACATACAAAAATAAACAGAAAGCAAACAAATTTGCACAAAAAATTGGGAGGTTTAGGAAAGGGCTCACCGGGAGCTGGAGGGCGTCCTCTGCATCCGTTCCAGCATGCCAGCAAGTTCCGTCCGAATGTGTCCCAGGTGGGGTCATCTTGTCGCCGTCCGCGGAAAGCGCAGAGCGAAGGAGGTGGCGTCCTCCTCTCGCGTAGCTCCGGGTCTCCACTATCCCATGTAGACAGCAGCAAAGAGCTGCTAGGGTTGCGCCAGGCGATAGGGCATCGCGCACGAAGAGGCGCTTCATCACGTCCCTGGGACTGTCCGTCAGTGCAACAAGGGACATTGCGCCACGCAACCCACAGGGACCAGAGGGAACCACATTCCACGAGCATTCCCCTCACCTGCAGCAGTTTGAGTCCACAGCTCCCCGGGTCCAGTGGGAGAGGAGGGCATTGCACGGGGGACCCCAGTGCAACAGGAGAAATGCCTGTTGGACGGCTACCGTTACTGCTCACAGGCGTGAATCTGATTGCATATGTTTAGATCGAAGGCTACTTGAACAATCCTGACATAGATTCGACCTTAGAGGATCTTTAGTCAGTGAGACTCATCCCTCGAATCGCTTCCAAGATCTATCAGTAACCACAATCCCTGAGTTTTCTGATCCTCATCATCATTTTTATACTTCGGATTTCACAGAAAAGCTTCATCTAAAGAGATAGCAAGACGATCATCGGCTTTCGTGGGGTCCTTCCTCCATGTTTTGCTTTAAACGCTCTCTATATTCGCTGAAGAATCGTTCCCCACCTATTCGGTCCTGGCTAATCCAGAGTTAAGAGACTCCACTCCAATTTCTCTTTCCGAGACGATGAGATGTTGCTCTTATCTGCTGCTTCATTCCCAAAACAGTCCACGAAAACCTTTTCCAATCGAATTCTGCAGAGGGAAGCTTAAGAACAAACCAATATGCCCTTAAGAAAGTCCACGCTCGTTGACACTCTTATCTGTTAGGTATCCCTCAAGGATGCGTTTCCTAAAGCTAGGCTTTCCTAGAAGGCAACATGGATTCAGTCTTCGTTGTTGAAGCTGTCTTTCTTCGATGAGGCGTATCTGCAAGATATTGCATTGCTGAAAAGTTATTAGGACCAAGGCTTCTTGTCTTGAACAAACTTGAGAATTCAAATCAAGCTTCCCCTTTGAGTGAACGTTCTAAAGCCCGGTAACAAGAGGAGTCATCATCTTGGATCAGATAATGGCTATAAAACCACGAAGCATCTTAAGAAAGCATCACGTAACCGTCCTTCACCGCTTGCTTTCCGATGTCTCCACAGGCATCTTCCGGTCGTATCTTCTTTCAGTTGCCTTTTTAATCATTCTTAGGAAATCTTAACAGGTCTTCATTCTCTGTGAAAGCGACTTAAAGTTTCTGCTAACAGTGATGAGGCAGAAAGCTGCATTCTGGGAAAACTCACTCTCTAGACCGTTTATCTCAAGGATAATCAACTTCTCAAGAGCACTCTCAGATCTTTGTTTTCATGAGAATGAGTCAGAATTTCTGGTCTCACCTAACCTTCTTCATTTCCTCCCGAGGAATGAAGTTCGAAATAGCTGATGCTTCTCTTCGTCTCTGGATCACCACTGTTAACTTACAAGCGTCTGCGTGGCTTCTGCCAGCAAATTCGTTTAGGGTGCAAAGCTCCATTAATGTCAATGCTGATCTAACAGTGAGCCGTTCCTTTGACTCTCCTGCGTGGCAGCCCCTAAAAGCAGCGCTTAAGTTCGCTTAACTGTGGTTAAGGGAACTTCAATGTTTAAATTGCAGGATGAGGCGAATCGGAGAACACACGAGAAAAAGCACTCTCATACGTCCAATGGCGAAGGAAGCAAAAGTTGCTGAACCGTGAGAAACTGGTGATTTGAAAAGAAGGAACTCTTTCACCAGAAACAGCAGCCTCTGGCAAGACGAATCTGTTCGATGAAGCGCAGCTCAGGAGCAAAGAAAGTCTGACTTCTTAAATCCTTATGATGAACCTGCAGGATTCCTTAAGGGAAAAATTGTTCTAATAGGAACTCAAATCAAATTCTGTCTCATTTTCCTGATTGCATTCATGTTAAGAAGGCACAAAATCTAGTGGAGAATTTTCACCATTTCCTCTGCTGTGTATTTTCTCCAACTCCTCTTTACAGCGGTGTTATGATTCTTGACGCTTCCTTCATTACAGGAGGTGACTCAACCTATGCCTTCAATATAGATAACCGGGAATTACTTTTGCCAAGCCAAAGAGAGATTCAGAGAGAGCGACTTAAAACCTTCAGAGTGACCCAAGCCTCCCAGTTTTCACGCGAAGCCGGACTTGGGGAGAGCCACTCTCAAGTCTCTCTCCGTGTATTTTTACATTGCATTGTTGGCCGCCGTGCCGATCGCGCACGCTGACGTCACGCCGCAAAGCAGGACTTGGGGAGAGCCACTCTCAAGTCTCTCTCCGTGTATTTTTAGATTGCATTGTTGGCCGCCGTGCCGATCGCGCACGCTGACGTCACGCCGCAAAGCAGGACTTGGGGAGAGCCACTCTCAAGTCTCTCTCCGTGTATTTTTAGATTGCATTGTTGGCCGCCGTGCCAATCGCGCACGCTGACGTCACTCCGAGAAGCCAAACGTGGAGCGGACAGGTTTAAAGCTGTCCACACTCTACGTAAGAACTCATTGTGGTGGTTTTGCGCATCGCAGGGGGCAACACATCGTCACGTCTTGACGGTTTTCCGACTTTCTCGGACAGCTCTTTCGAGGTCCCCTTGCAGCGTGTCATGGCGGAAGGATCATCCACAGTGGTCCATCAGATGCCCCCATCAGATCAGGCAGGAGCGTCGCTGGACGCTGCCAGAGACCACGTTTTTCCACAGGTGGTCTCGGCTCGCCTTTGCCGGAACTTCAGTTCCTCGGGGACCCTGTCGTTGACGTGCCGCTACGCATCGAGAGCTACTGCCAAGAGAGCACGCGTGGAGGAGGGCGTTCTTTCCCTAGAAGAGGAATAACCACGCACTAGTAGTGCTTGCCCTGCCTCCTTTCCTTGGAGTCTTCTAAAGCCGTTGGCTAATTTTCGAAGAATCCAGCGGGTTTGGAAGACTGCAAGAAAAGGTAGTCACGTCGAGCGTGCTCACCCGACCTTTGCTTCGGAGCAGATCCTGTCAGTGGAAGGAGCCCGTTCCGAGGATAGACTCATTGGGATGCGATAAAATAAGAAAGAGACGCTGTAAGTACCCCGGGAATACGGGCTGTTTTCTCCATCACCCTGATATTGTGCTCGGTCCCTTTCTTCCGGATCTAAGCAATCCTACGACCAACGATGGTCTTCAGGTTTCCTCAAAGTAAAGGAAATCCTGGTGCTGGTCATCCTCTTTGTGATCTTCCTTCTAGAGTCGTTGCCGAATACTCAAAGAAAATCTGAAGTCCAGTACTTTGTTTCTCCGTAAAACTCTAGTTTCCAGGATGTCACTGAAACAGGCCGCCTGGGGGCAATCAACTCCCATCGCATCTTTTTCGTTGACCACGGTTTGATTTTTGACTCAGAAATCGTTGGCTGATGAGGTAATGAGTTGGTGTGTGGTTGACGCATCATTGGCATGCAAAAGGCGAGGTTGGAAGGTTTATTTTTTTCCTCCTCTGACAAGGGCTGGTGGCGTGCTCTTTGTCCCGGATCGAATTCTGGCTACAGCCACGGCTCAGAGGAGTAAAGCGATCGTCACGTTGGCTCAGAGACTCCCTTTTGAGAACTTTAGGAAGCAGAAACTTTCTCCGCTAATTACGTCACAAGAACGAGTGAACGTCATGCCGAGTCTTTCTTCCTACTAGTTCTTGTGAATGCTTTGCATTTCCTTAGGTCAAAAATGGGATGTTAGAGGATGAACTCAAGTAACTTTTCGAAGGAGGGTTCTTAAAAACTCATCTTCGGAAATAGTTTCCATGTCAGTTGGGGGAAGAAAACGGGACGCTTCTGTAGACTTTCCTTCAGTCTGTTCTGTATTGAAATTGAAGAATAACGTCAGATGACGATAGCGCGAAAGACAAACCGATATAGTTGTGCTTTTCTCTTGCTATTTACAGCACTGTATTCGAAAGTTTCCTGATAAGCATCTCTACAAGAACGATCGAGGACGTCTTTCATCTAGAATCAGAGAGGCTCTAAGGAAGTTGTAAGTGTGCCCGCCTTGTGAAGAATCTCTTAAACAAGAAAAAATCTGTCACAGGAGGCATCTCCGCATTTTGTTTTCCTCTGAATATGTACTTTTCTAGACACTGAACGAATTCCGTCTTTTAGAGCTCAACATTGTGCCCTCGGGAAGCAACAACGACTCTCGAATTCGTGAAAGAGAGTAGGAAACTTTATCGCTTGTGTATGCAGTTACATAACTGGTTACAGGGGAGCTCTGGACCTTCTTTTGCAGTTCCTCCACCGTTCACTTTAAACGCTCCTCGCCCCTCCTAATGGTGCTTCCTAAGCTTCCTGGCTTCTGTGTGGTAAGAGCAGATTGATGAGGTTCTTCTGCTGGTAGTAGGCATTTCGTACGACGTGGGCCGCATGGATATCACTTGAGTACCGCCAGATACACGAAGCTACCATCTGGTGCCTCGTTTCCACCAATTTCTTCTTTGGGGTTCCTAGATCTTGCAGTACTTCCTCATTTCCTGTATCCCAGGCTCCCAGAAAACCAACGATGGATGCATGTACCATTTCTTTCCTCCTCTTCCCAGCTGTAGGGATAAATCTTGTGTTTTCCTTCTTTGCTCCTTTTGGCTTCTTGCTGAATGCCTCTCTTCCATTTTCGTATGGGCAGAAGACGTCCAGCACGAATACCCGGTTTCCTTTTTCCATTACTAGACCCGGTTGTAGGAGGGAATTTGTTCTTGGAACTCTCTGGTCGCTGGACAGAAGGGTCCATTTCGCTTCAGCCACTGCGGCCTTTCTGATCATCTTTTAAATAGCGTTGTGGCGTGCCATGGACAGAGGAACGTGTCCCTTGCATCTGTTTAGTATGTGGGACAGCATTTCGTCTTCTGTTCATGTTTGCTATCATCATTCTGACTCAGATCGTACTTCTTCATCCTCTTCTCGGGATCACTGGCCGCTGGGAACCTTCCTGAGAAAGCTGCAAATGCGCTCGTCTTGCGCTTCTCACTCTGCGATTCGTTCTTCCCTCTTGGCCGGAACCGAACGAGGTGCTCTCGAGGGTATCGCAGTGAGATTCCTGGCCTCGGCAACTAGGCAGCATCTCCTGACTCCGTCACTCTCTGTTCTGTAAGTTCACTTGACTTCTGATACCAGACTGTCTACTTCCCTGATTGTCCTTTCATCGTTCACTTTTTTCTTTGGAAGGGAGGGAACATTTCATACTTTTTCTGGGTCCTCCGCACAACTATACAGATTATCTGGACTCTTCGCCTCTAGGAGCCGGGGAGGAACTTGTCTAGAGTTGGGCTGCGCCTGAAGCGAGCTTTCTCCGAAGCGCGCGCATGCGCACCCCACCAGCAAGTTCAGCGCGTCTCTTTTCCGGTAGTGGGACTCGCAACCGACTCCGCGGTTCGCCCTCGGACCATCCTGCAGACACTCGCGTGATGGTGGATGATGCCTCTGCAACCTTTGGCCACTCCAGCGAGCGCCAGCGCTTTGTTCCTACCAGCTGTCCGCTTCCAACTTCTCCGTCTGTTGGGAAACTCACTGTTGCTCTTCCAGCAGCATCGCGCCTCCAGCATTTTACTATATCCGGTGCCATGCGGCTGCCCACTATAGTGAGGCACGGAGGGGGAGGGGCGACGGACTGCTCCGGGGGATGCTGATAAAGAGGCGGCTTGCGGCGCGGCACACGGTCCCCGTCGTAGCCGTCGGCTTGCTTATTCTCGTCCCGCCTGAGCTTGGGAGCTGCTGGAAAGGCGCGCGCCTGCACGCAAATCTTCCTGCTTCTCCCCGCCCTTATCCCCTGCATGGCATACGGAACCAGGAGGGGAGAACGCATTCCTCCAGGAGAACCTGATACCACTCTCTAGACTCTAAAACACAGGCGTTCTCCTCCCGTCTTGTTTTTATTTCATCTCCTCTGCCTTTCCCATGAGCTGCCCCGATGACATCCCATTTTCGGCTCCGACAGCCGGCGGCATGGGAACCTGCTCCGAACGATCCTCTGGACCCTTTTTACTCCTCTGAGCCGTGGCTGTAGCCAGAATTCGATCCCGGACAAAGAGCACGCCACCAGCCCTTGTCAGAAGAGGAAAAAAATAAATAAATAAATTCCCTTCACGACTGCTTTCGCCGCCTGCCTCTCCCTTCGTTCCTGGAAGCCGGCGTTTTGTTATTTCTTTTCGATCCTGCTCTGCCCTCGTGACGGGGCAACCCTGCTCTCTCTTTAGGAGCTCTTTGTCTTGCTCTTCCGACTGTCTTCGGCGATGCGCCGACATCTCAGAATTTCCGAGCGAAGCGCGTCCGGGAAAGATATGCCGAGATTCAGAACTTCTGTTCGTGGCTACTGCTGATCTCCTTGGCTCTTGGTGACCTCTCCGAGATGTCAGACTTCCGTCAAGCCTGTCTTCCGTTCCGATGGAGGCGCGCGGAACGGTTCCATACAAATGTCTCTTGCGTCGAATCCGGAATAACATGGAATCCCGCTTTTCCCTGGAGGCGCAACGCGGTCTCTTGAAGGGAAATGAGGCAGCAGGAAGAGATGGTGAATCATGTCTCTCGATCATCTCAGTGTGCTCTGCATTAACGAGTGGATGAGAGCCCTTGTGCAGCTTACGGATCCGAGGCTCAGAAGTTTTCCTCCTGCAGAGGAGCAACAACCAATGGTTTCTGGCTCTTGAGGTTCTGACCTCTGAATCCGCAGCAAGAACCGATATGGAGGGAGAAGAGCTGGACCCTCATGAAAGAGTCTGATCAGAACGACTCGAAACTGCGGTCAGAAGACAGCCTTCAGGAAGCTGCCAGAAGTTTTTGATCCACTCCACTAAACGAGAGTCTCGACATGCCAGCCTCCCTTTTCGGACTCAAGGACACGCTCCGTAACAAGAACCTCCCAGAGAGGAAGAAGAGATGGAATTACGAGCCACAGTTCTTCCTCTGCTTCAACCCAAGCACTGCGAGGAGCCCTTTAAAGAACTCTTATCATACTAGGATCGTCAGACAACAGCAACAAGAAACCTTTGCCCATAGTCTCCCTTCATATCTCTAAAAACGAGTCAGAGTCAGCTCGTTTCATAAGGATATGAGGGAACGTAATGAATCCTGTCAAAGATGCTTCTGCTCTGAAAAGAGCGAGCTTCCTCAGCTTCCGATGCAGTCTGCTTGCCACCGCGGTACCTTCCTGAACATCCCTTGTGGGAGCTGGTAGCCTAGGCAACCCAGCCTATTTGCAAAGTCGACTGAAGTTTTTCGACGTAAAAACATCAAAGGAAACATCTCTCCACTTTTGATGTCTCCTTCTTCGAAAGACTGACGATGGTATCAAAGGAAGAGAACCAATTCCGTCAACCTCCTTCTTGTCTCCAGTGGAACAGGGACGTTAGTTCCTTGCGGTCCAAAATCAGCCAGCAACGTGGGTCTCGCTAGATCTAGGACGCCCGCGGGTGGGTCGGCGCCGAAAAGGTCGACTTGCAGCGAGCACCTCACGGCTGGCTGCTTCGGCAGGTGCAGAGAAGTCCCGACGTCTGCTGCTGCTTCGAAAGATCGCCGACTGCGTTCGAGGTGGCTCTGCAGTTTCCCTCCAGAAAAGCTCCTGCGGGAATACTCAACGACGCCCGGACAGAATATCTGTCCGCGCGTCGTTGCGAACCAACACGATCCCTGCGGTGGGAAGCTGCGCCAATGCAAATTGCGGACGCGTCCGTGGTTCGTCCGAAGGACCGTCACAGCAGCACCCGGATTGTCCTCTGGGTCGATGGGCACGACAGCTTTCCCTGCGTTCAGAGAGTGGGGCGTCGTCGTCGAGGAGCGTGCAGAGGGTGCAGCTTCGGCGTCTCGAAAGTTCCGTCATCGGGAACGTGGGTGGTGCGAATTGGAAAGATGACTGAGGGCTGACCTTGAACGCTTGACATCGGAGGTCTCCTTACTTCTTGGCTCTTCCTCCCCTCCCAACCTAAGTCGGTGGCCGGAGGAGGAAGGGAGGAGACCGTGCGTCTAGGCCATGAGCCGAGATTGAGTGGTTTGAGCAGATGCTGACAGTGGCCAGTGCATCCGGACACGCGTTTCCCTGCGACTGACGAATGAACCGCGAAGATTGTGAGGAAAATCAGAAAAATAAAGAAAAGAGCACCAAGTCTGATGAAAGGAGCGAACTTTCGGGTCATTCCTGAAGGATCGCTTTGCCTTTCCTCCTCAGCAGTTAAGAGGACCTAACTCACCTTCTAACTCAACTAACCGCCTTCAGCGGATAAGCTCAAGGGCGGCGACATTTCTTGCGCTAAGTGCATCTTGAAGAAAAAGGCGAGAGCGGTGGTCGAATGACTCGGCACTGCATCCGAAGCATTGGAATGCATTGGGATCGTCGGTGTCTCTCCACCTCTTTATCCGGAGTGCGAACACGCGTAAACAAGACGACACTGCATCCTCCGGATGCCTGCGGATGTCGTCACGAGTCATTCAAGAAAAGGCACGCCAACCAGCCTGCAGGTGGAGTCGTTGTCATCGATCGGCTTAGTTCTCCTCCCCAGGAGGTCTCTACCATGACGCTTTCTCAGGAACAACATGCTCAAGATAGGGCGTGTTCCGGATCGACGCGAGACCTCCCCAGGTGATCGTTTGGGATGGAAGAGACGCAGCTATTCCATCTTCTCTCCAGGTCTCGCGTGGCAGCCTGCTCGCCCTCCGGATAAGACAACAGGATCTCGCCTCTGGCCCAGGATCGGGCAAGTCCTCGGAGTCCCTCGAGGTCTTAGCCGCAAGCACTGCCGGCTCACTCGAGATGAGAGGGGAGGAGCAAGGATCTCAGGCCTGTCTTCTCGCATGCTGGAAAGGGCAAGGAAGGAGGAGGCGAAGAAGAGCAAAGGTTCGAGTAGGCACAAGGAAGAAGTGCCGCGGAAGTGTTTCTGATTCAGTCCCTCACGTGCCCATGTTGCAGCTTCCTCTCTCCCCCACAAGCTGCGCCGTTTCCGTGACTACCGGAGCGCGCGCGGGTTCCTGCCCTTGCCACCCGCTGTCTTCCCGTTGGAAACCGAGCAGGGAGTCTCGTGCTGTCGGATAGCGAAGGAGCGCCTCCGGACTGCAAGGGGAGGAGCAGTGATCCACTCCCGTCTCCCCCACCGAGGAAGCACAAGAGATGAAAAGGAAGCGCGTCCTGCTTCTTCCGGAGCAGAGGAATTCGAAAGGCGTCCGGGGAGGGAAAGAGTCCCGGAGTGCATCCCGCCTTCTTCCTGCCGCCGAAGTGCAGTTGTAGAAATGGTAGGAAGGTGCGATCCCGAATAAGTGAACAAAGAGCTCCCCAGGCGGCGGTAGGTGGGGAGCTGGTATGGAGCTGGAATATGGGAGGGAAGAACGAACATCACGGTGGGGCATTCGCTTCAGGAAGCTCTGAAAAGGTCGACATACTGACTTTTCCTCCTTCTCTCGCCACGGCTCTTCTCATTCCAGGAAGGAAGGAGGGCACGAATGGGTTTCCTGCTGAGAAGGATTGGCAGAAAAGATTGGTGGTTGGGGAGAAATAAAGGAGGAGGAGGAGAATAAAACTTATGTATGGATCTTCTTCTTCCAGGTTTCTGGAAGAGTCTGGAAACCATCGTCAGGAGGCGAAGGGAAGGGAGGATCCCAAAGGAAAGGAGTCTCCTATGGCTACACGACCCCCTGGAGTGCCCTTCTGAAAGCAAGGGGGGGATTCTTCCTCGCTTCCGCTTCCCTCGCATTCTTTGTCCTGGGGCCAGAGATGGACAGGAACCGAGCAGATGGTCCCTACGGGACGGACACTTCCTCGTCCTGCTCTCCAGCGATCCTAAGATACAAGCGGGCAGGAAAGTTTGGGGAAAGAGGAGGAGTAGGAGTGATGGAAAAGGGAAAAATTACGAAGAGAAGGATGCAGGCAGACGGGAATTCAGCAGGAAGAGAAGGATTGAGGGGGGCAAAAGAGAACTGGATGTCGAAGAATGGAAGAGGGGAATAGATCGAGATGAGTGAAGGGAGAATAATGGAAGAGGGGGAGGAGAAACAGGAAGAGGAGAAGAAAGAGGAGAGGAGAATAAGGAGGAGGAGTAAGAGGAGAAGGAATGGAATTAGGAAGAAAGTCGGCTTCTCTGACGGGAAAGCAGCACGGCAAAACCGAGGGGCGCTGGAGTGTCTGCTGAGGGCGTCCTCTCCCTTTGCCTCCTGTCGAGCCGCCGCCTCGACGTCTTCCTCCGGGACCTCCCAGTCGCGAGTGCAGGCGGCGGCGGCAACGGCCATGGCGAAACTTCGCGGCTCTGCTTGGAATGGGGATGGGGAGAGCGCCTTCTGGATCGTATCAGAAACCGCGCTCTCTCGGGGCGCGTCTGTCCCTCTCCCTGACGGACGCGCCGCGACTTCTCCTTCCTGCTCCCCCCGTACCGGGATCCTCACACGACGAGTACCTGCCTCTTCCTCCTCCTTCTCTCCCTATTTCGCTTGCTTCCCCTCGCGAGTGACAGAAAACAAGCGCACACGGCGTCCCATCGCCCGGCAGCCAATGGGACGCCCTAAGATGCGCCGGAGCTTCCTCGTCCGCACGGCGGCCGCGGTGTGTCTGCGTCTGCGGAGGAGAAGCAGATGTCTCTTCCCTTCCCCCCCCCGCCCTCCCAGGTCGCAGGGGGGTCCGTCTCCGGGAAAGCCGCGCGTCTGAAAGGGACGCTTAGTGGGGAAGAGAGCGTGCGACAGAAGCGCCGCCGTCCGTCTCCTCCCCTTCGGCGAAACCGAGGCGACAGTCCCTCCTCATCTGATCACCTACCTCCTTAAAACAGAGAGAGGGAGTAAGAAGGAAAGGGGCAGGGGAAGCGTGGAGCGCCGACGGATGTCTCTGGCAACTCTGGGCGTCTCTGGGCCTCACGCAGGGTGCAGCTGCTGCATTGTTTGAATTCTGGTCTCCTCCCCTGTGCTCCGGAGTCGCACCTTCCGGCGAAGAGAAAGTCACCAGCGGTCCCCAATTTGGGTCTGTCTAGTCTCTAGTCTTCCCATGTCTGTTCAGTGCCGGCTAGCAGCGTGGTGCTTCCTTGGACGCTTCCATGAGCTGTCGTCACGGAGATGCCCTCCTCTTTCCGCAAACATAGTGCAACTCTGACCCTTTGCATCTTTCAGTTCTTTTTCACTTCCTGAAGAGCTTCCTTTTTTCCCCTCTTCCCCCGGCCTAGTCTGGCTGGCTCTGCGATGGTGACCCGTAGCCGCGAGGGGTCGGGTCTCCGTGCCAAAGACCTCTGGACGTGTGCCATAGCCCATCTGTTCCACTGGCGCCAGCTGCTGGGACTCCATTTGAACTGGGATGGCGCGTGCGAAATGCCGCTGGTCTCTTCTGTGTCCTGATACCTGCTGATCACAGAGACAGGAACGCCGTGCATTTTCGCAACCAGCCCACAGCCTCGCGATCAGCGGCTAAAATTTTCAGTTCTGCTGCTTCTTCACCACCTGGAGACCTCCCAAAATTCGAACGACCGTCGAGATTCAGGGAGGTTTATCCAGGAGCCTGCGAAGAAGCAGTTCCTGAGGCGGGGTCATATGCAAAAAGCTTGCGAAAGGTCCTGCCACAGTACGCTCTTATTTGATCAGCGCTTCACGAGTTCCGAAGCAATCTGCAGAGAAAAGAAGCCATTGGGAAGATGTGATCCCATCCGTGGTCTTCTGAGATACCCTTCTGAAGGCACGTTAACGGGGCGTAGCCGAAATGAGAGATTTCCATTATCTCCTCAGTGCGGCCATCTTCTACACCTGCTTCGTTGCAAGATACTATGGTTTTTGCAGGGTCTTCCGTTGCAGGCAGCGACTCTGCCAACGCAGACACTACTATTGCAGCAAAAGAGAAACTCCTCGGTGCGTGGACAGCACGGGAGCTTGCGGACGCTGAGACCCCGAGTGTCCCACCTATAGAGACCCATGCGCTGGGGATAGCTGCTCGCACTGTTTCCAGAAGACCGAAAGTAGCCGCCAGCGTGCTGGAGCAGTGGCACCCTCCCCCTCAGATGGCAGGAGCTGGAGCTGCTGGTCTTGCGTCGGGGAATCCCATGCGAGGCACGTCTCTTCCATTAAAAATAGGGGAGTCTAGATGCAAACTGTAATAGAGATGCTGGAGAAGAAATCCCTCCCTCATCTGCTGCTAGACTGCGCTGCCTTTTGACACTTTTGGAATCGCCTAGAGACAACCCTTGGAATTCCGTAGTTGGCTTCAGGGACATTTTTAAATTCCTCTTTGAACGTGGTGCCGCACTGCCGCCAGCAGCATCTCTTGCAGTTGCCTGCTGTCTTCGCGGGATCTTGGCAGCCAGGGACCCAGGAAGAAGAGGTCAAAATGGAAGGGATGCTACCCACTGGGAGAGAATCCTCTTGGAGACCGCCACGAGATGGTCCCACCTGGGAAACATGCGGGCCGAACTTGTCAAATCCTCGACAGGACGCAGACAACGTCTCGCAGAGAGCAGTGATCCCTTCCGCGGTTCCTTCCCCTCCCCTTCCTTCCCTAGAAAACTTTCGCTCCCTTTTTTTTGTTTGTTTATTTTTGGTTTTTTGGTTTTCCCTCTCCCTTTGCTGCCGAAGAAGACCTCTCCGGTCTGCATATCAGTATTTCGCAGGTTAAGTGTGTTTGCCTTTCAGTACGTGGTAGAACCACATGTTCCACCAAAAAAATGTGAATTTGTTATTTCATATGATGAATGCTCCTGCAAAGCCAATGCAGACCTCATATACATCGGGAGAGTACGGGATTTTTCACCATCTTTGCACCATCTTTCCCTGAACGTTCCCGTCCCTCTGACCTCCGTCTTTCTTTAGCCCCTCGTCGTCCCTTGATTCCTAATGAGCGCTCTTCCAGATGTCAGCACTGTCTCGGAAGAGAAATCCAGTCCTTGACGCTTGCTCCGTCTCTCCTGTCTTTAAATCCTCCGTAGCTGCTGTGGAATTTCAGAAGAGGCAGATGACGTCCGATACGACCGCTTGCCCATCATCCCGGAGCTCCCAGTCGGGAAGTCAGAAAGGAAGATCAGAAAGCATTTCAGGTGCATTTATCTTGCCTGGAGGCTGGGGACTGACCCAGGTGTCTTCGAAGTTGCCTCCTTACTCGCTTCAGGCAGTAAGAAACACTGCTGATGTGGAGGCACCCAAGCTTTCTTCATCTTCGTGATGTCCGGAAGGATCAAACGCGTGGATTTTCCGCGCCGGAGGCTGGAACAGCGCCGTAGTAAGAGCAAGATGAACAGTGCATGGAGGACTCGTCGAAAACATTCCACATAACTCCTCCGTTAGCTGAATGAAGTGAACTGGTCCGCGTGCGTTCTTATATTTCCAGACTTCTTGAGATCCAAAGTCGAAAACATTGGGCTGAAACCATTTGCGCAAACTTACGCATGACTTCCTGAAGGAGCGAAGGTGCAAAAGCGGGTGCTAAAGAATGGGCAGATGACGACACGGGAAGAATCCGTACTATGACGCAGCTCTCTTTCCTCAGGACGAGGTTAGCTCACCATGACTGCAAGTGTCCCTCGGTCGCAGGCCTGAACATCGTCCGTGCGTCACCTTCTTGGTGCACTTAGTCAAGGTGTCCTGGTGTACCTGGTGTACGGTTCAAAGTTCTGCTCGCGATAATTCTGCACGTGCGGCAGCGTCTCATCCCATTTCAGACGCTGACGGTAACATCATCGATCTCGCAGGAGCTAGATCGGTCTCCTCCCACAGGCAGGCGATCAAAGGTGGCTATTGAGAATTGGTTGTTGAGGTTGGTTATTGGGAATTTCGTTTCTTGATCCTACGAGAGGGCATCACGGACGAGACCAGCTCAATTCTTTCCTGCAATATCCACGGCATCATCTACTTAGGAAATCTCGTCTCGGTGGCTATCGAATGACTTCGAATCCAGACGAGGATCAGCAAGGAATTGCTATGCAACGTTGCCACTAGGGGCGTCGACTTCGACGTGCTGAAGTTACTCTTCATGACACCACATTTCCTTTATTTCTGTGCTTTGAATAGAATTGGGATCAGGATCTCATCGAGTTTGTGATGTGCAGGGCTATATGGCATCCTCCATGGAGTGGCAGAGAGATCTTTGAAGCCATCTTCCTCCGATACTGATGAATCTCATGTGCACCATCTTTTTGCTTTGTCTTCCACTGCCTCCCTGCATTCACCAACATTTCCTACTTATGTGACTTCCAACACTCGGTGACTCCTTCAAATGCCTCCAATCTTCCTCTGGATTTCATCCATGCATTCGCTTCGGGCGAACGAGTCACATGAGCAACAAAAAGAGGAATAGAAAGGTGAGACACGTCAGCTGTCCCTCGGAGCATTAGGAGAATTGGCATTCCTGTAGTGGGTTTTCTCTATACCCGTAGACGCATGAATCTTCCAGTCAGAGCCGATGCTTCCCGCCGCCTCTCGGCCTGACCCCAGGGCACACAGGTCCACCAGACAGCACCCTGCAAAGGAAGATAGGCAGGAAATTTGCACGTCTCTCCACTTCTTTCGTCTGATCCAGCAGGAGATACACCTCCCTCTTTGCAACGGAGCCGCTTCCCTTAAGGAAGCCAAGCCGAAGGGGGGAACTTCTCCAGAAACGAACGGAAGCGTAGTCGCTCAACTTCCTGTTTTCGATAGGCTGGCGCTGAGCATGCACGGAAGGAAGGAGGAGAGCGCATGAGCAGGGAACTTCCGCTTCCTTCTTCCAGAGAAAAGAGATGCTGTTGGGAGAGAGCGGAAGAGAGAGGGTAGGGAGACTCCTGCAAGAGGAGTGTGCCAGATACGGACGTCACGTCACATCTCATCTGAACTTCCAACGGACTCCGACTCGCCCTTTCAGCATCGAAAAACGAGTGGAAACTTCAGCCTCTCCTCCCTTCCTCTTCCTCCTCCTCCTGCAGAGCCACCTCGAACGCAGCCGGAGATCTTTCGAAGCAGCAGCAGACGTCGGGACTTCTCTGCACCTGCCGAAGCAGCCAGCCGTCAGGCGCTCGCTGCAAGTCGACCTTTTCGGAGCCGACCCACCCGCGGGCGTCCGAGATCTAGCGAGACCCACGTTGCTGGGCCGCAAGAAGCGAACGCTCCTGGGTGGCTGGAAGACACTTCCGGCGGCACTGGGTCCGTTCCCAGTTCCCAGCAGACTGTCGAAGGCGGGCTGTTTCGGGTGTGCCTTCGACGCTCCTTTCTTCGGCAAGCAACGCTAGTGGAAGATGGCCTAGTCCACCGTGCCACCAGAAAGGTCGCGTAGCATGCCTGCGCCGTGCTGTCACGTCACGGAGAACGGCGTCGGACTCCCGACTCCGCGGAGCGCTCCCTGCCTGCTGCTCCTCTGTTGCGGCAGCTTGCTGGGGACCGATGACGATGTTCCTCAATGAGGGAAGGCCTGGTGCGGTGCACTCGCGCGCGCACGTGAAAAGGGTCCGGCGTGCCCGCAGGGCCGCACCTGTCTTGAGATCCCACGACACCGGGGAGAGCGTCACCAACTCTCGAACCGATGCTTCTGTTCCTCTGGAGGCAAGGAGGAGGTTGGCGGAAGTTGTTCTCCTCCTTCGACTCCATCGTCAGTCTTTCGAAGGAGCAGCAGACATCGGGGGTGGTGAGATGCTTCCTCTGATGTTCCTGTGTCGGAAGACTTCAGTCGACTTCTGGGATAGTCTGGGTTGCCTAGGCTACCAGTTCCCACCGCATCGGCGTCGTATCTTTAACGGGATTCCATAGGTCGTCTTGCATGGAAACGACAGAATCCTGGAATGATTGAGTAGTTACTGCAGAATCTCATCTTGCACCACTCATCTCGTAGGGAGGAGCCTCGTGCGTGAGGGCAGTCGCCTGCTCTATATGGAGAGCCGGGTCAAGTCTGACCGGTTCGGCTCACGGAGAGCAGATCAGGGTGCTGAAATCACACCGGAAAAACATTCTGTCGTCAGGCGGCTTGACCACCAGAAGGAAGCGCTTTGTTTTTTCCTTCGTGTGAGGAGAGCACAAGAGGCAAGCGGGAATTGACGAGGAATGCTGGAAGCCGCCGCGCGTCTCCGAGACAGTGGGACGCGCGTTGTTTTGGAGACAAGTCGCATCGCGTTAGGGGGCACGGACTTGCACCTCAGGGAATATAGCACGCGTGTTCCTCGGGGAGTGGACATTTGTTTCTTGAGTAGTTACCCTTCCGGAAAGCGCTCTCCTCGGCGAAGGCCGGGTCGAGGGTGGCGTAGTTGAGCTGGGAGCACCTTGGGACATCCCCGGAGGAGGAGGAGAAGGAAGGGAAAAGTAGGAGGCAGTGAAAGCGTTTCCTTCGGAGCGGCTGTCTGGAGCCACTCCACGACACCCCATCGAGAGCGCTAGGTGGCAGCCGCCCCCCAGGAAGGGACCGTTCCCGGACAGGGACAGCTTGCGGGTCGCGTGGGTGAAGACGGCCTCGGCACGACGCGTGCTTCTGGAGCGCTAGAGGTGTCGGTGTCCTTTTCCTGCCCAGAGGCAAGGATAGCTAGCCCCTCTTCGCCTGAGGGAAGCCGACCCCTTCCTTCGCCTCCAGCGACGGCAAGCTTCTCCTTCTGGAACACTGACCTAAAATGAACAGGCGAACATCTCAAGGATTCCTGGTGACCAGGGAAAGAATGAGGCGAAGGGATTTCAATCGTTTCTGCAGTCTTCTCCCCGTCTAAAACCGGGAGGGGTAAGGAAGGCTCCTTCATGATGAAGACGGAAGAGTCTGAACTTCGTCGTGGACGTGTTGAGGGAATGGCGGGAATAAACGGAAGGGGGGGGGCATAGGACTCGCAAGGGCCAATAAGGAGACGGAGTAAAGATGGATGGTGCGGAACGGAAAAAGGAGTGGGGAAGAGGGCGCTGGCCTTCTGTCGTTCGGACTGCGTGTCCCTCTCTCTTCCCGGTTCCGCTTCGCTTCGATCGCGCGCGTTCCCCTTTTTGTCCCTTTTCTCCCTCTTGAGGATTTTATCACACCGTCGGGCCAGTCGCCGCGTGTGGAGAGAAACGCACTGAACCTCTTGAGGGCGGGGCAGCTGTTGAAACTCGAGAAAGCACCCAGAGAATTCACCACGGCTGTTCTCAGCTCGGGAGGGGTTTCCGCGGCGACGGGGCCCGTACCTCTCCCTCCTTACCCTTCGTGTGTTGAGGCTTCTTCGGCCGCGTAAACCCTGAATACCGGGACAAGCTGCTTCGTATAAAAAAAAGGAAAAAAAAGAAAGAAAAAATACCGGTCGTCATGGTGATCCGATAAACAGGAATGTTCCCTTGTTCGGCTTCGAAAAACGCGCGAAACGCGCTTCCTGGTGTTTACGATCCTCATTTATTTTGGCAGCCGGTCACCCTTTGCAGCGTCGGCTTTGTTCGCCCCCGACTTTGCGCTGCTTTCGATCAAAGCACCTTCCTCTGAGGTAGAAAGCAGCCGCATTCCTGTGGCAGGGAGGCTGCGTAGATCACAAATTTTCGATGCAAAAAAAAAAAAAAAATCAAAGAAAGAAAAAGGAAAAAAGAGAGGGAGAGAGAGAGAGGAAGACAGAGCAAAAAGGGTTGCTCTCTGAACGCGCACGCCAAAAGTCATCCCGGAGTAGCGCCTTCTCTCTCCCTCTCTCTCTCTCTCTTCCTGGGAGTTTCGTCGCTCCTCAGCCTCGAGGTTCGTTTCCGACAGGCTCCGAGATCTTCCGCGTCCACGTGGTGCCACGCGGACCATGAAACCTACCGGCAGTTTCCCGGCGCGGCGACAGTCGGAATGCCTCCAGAGAGCGCAGTTCCTCTTCTTCCTCCTCCTTCCAGGCCATGTGGCAGCGCGCGGCGCTTCAGACGCTCGGGGGAAGCCAAAGCTCTCGAAAGGAGTGAGTCCCTGGGAGCACGCCGCTTTCATCTTCACCGGCCTCGAGTCGCTCGGGGAGAAGAGTCGACGACCTCGGCAGAAGTCCTTAAAAAAAACAAAAACAAAGAAGAGGGAAAACTGCCTCTGCCGCCTGGCTCTGAGAGGGCAGGCTCCTAAGGGGAGAACCGCGCCGGAAGCAGGGGGAGCGGCGCCTCTGAGTTTCGCCTCTCCCACCTTCCCCCGCTTCCGTCACCTGACTCGGTGCCGTCCATGGAAAGAATTCCCCTTTTTCCCAGCCGAGCTTTTCGGACTGGCAGTGCTTCGGTGAACACAAATTCTTCTGGGTAGGTCCGCAGGCAGCGTGCGCACGGCTCGACCTCTGGAGACATCCCGCAGCAGTCACGAAGCGCGCTTCCCAAAACGGGTCCACCCGACAGCCATCTGGTTTCGCTCAGAGGAAGCTTTTCCTTGGACGGCGCTCCGGAGCTTCTGACGAACCCGAAAGATCTACCAGCCCACTGGGGAAACGCAATGGGCTGGTAGCTTTCATTCCACAAGTCTGATCCCTCGCACGAGAGTTGCAGGCAGAATTCCACCTCATCCTGCAGGTGGTTTCATTCTTCTGAGCGTCGCCTTCCTGCATTCCACGTCTTGCATGCAGTATCACGCTTTCGTCTGACATAGGCCTTTAGTTGACGCGTCCCCAAGTCAGCCGAAGGCATCCTGCTGTTGCATCTCCCTTTGTTCACTTAGTTTGCAATCCCACGTGGCTCTGAACCGTCTCCTCGACCACAGGTTGTGTGCTGATTGGACCGCACCGAGCCTTCAGCATTTTCTCACCACAGGAGGCCACCTATGCTTGGTGGAGTGCAGCCTCTTCCATGGGACACATCTGTGTCCCATATCTATCCGAGTTCCAGTTTGGATTCAGCTAATGGATCGATCTTGCCTCATGCAGCATCGATCATTAAGGACGTCATTTTCCACTCTACATTTGAGAGACAGCTTTTCTTTTGACTGAATTCTCAAGGAGGTGACCTACTGATGATAAGCGATCCTTACCGCAAATCACGGGACCGTGGAAAAGAAGAAAAGAGGAAAGCAATGGAACCATGCGCTATCCTTTCCTCGCTTTCAGAAACCCAAGAGTCAGATTGCAGACTTATTGCCGTTGCATTGGAACCCTGAATGCTAAGCTGAAAGAGCTGAAGATTTCAGGAATGGCACAAACCAAACTCTCTTTGTTAAGGCGAAAGGAAAGAGTGCGTGAAATAAAAAGGCGTCCTTGCATTCTTTACTAAATTCACGTCCTCTTCATCTTCTGGTTCAGTTCAGCTTTTGTTCTCTTCATCTTCTTGTGCTTCCTGCATGAAGTTGCGGTGTCGCTTCCAAAACTACCCTCCCTTTCCCCTCTCCTCATCAGTGAGCATTGGTTATTTTTGTGGGCGTCGATGTTGGACATGCTGCAGGCAACCGCAAGGAGCCACCCTTTTCAGGATCTGCGGCACCGCCTCTGCATCATCGCATCGCCTCTTCATTTCCAGGCTCGGCACTCTTGGCGCACGTTGGCTTCACGCCGAGAACGTAGGACGCTTTCGAGCCTCATCACCTCTTCGTTTAGAACTACTCTGACCATCACCTGAACATCCGTGGTCAACAGCGGGACAGGGCTGCGTCTCCTTTCTTCCTCGAGCGCTTCTGAACGACTTCGGAAGGCAGGCAACGTCCAGCATGACCGCTCTCCTCTCCAGGCGCGGTACCAGTGCCCGACGGAGACCAGAGGCCACTGCAGGGATGAGCTCCGTGATGCAATGTGCCCAAACCCACAAGAGCGTCGCAAACGATCATTTGGCATCCGAGGCAGCATCTCACCCCAAACTTGACATCTCCTGCAGCTAAGGTCTTGTTTGCGACGTGAGGTCGCCTTGATCGTCAGGATGCTCACCCAGAGAGCATGAACAACCCTGATGGTGGTGTCGTCCAGCATTGCACGCTTCAGGAACATGGACGGGACTCACCGGCTAGGATACCTCCCACGCTTTCAGCCTAGAACACCTACACCTGCGCGACTCCGCCGCTGATCAAGCAAGTGGACCTGATTGGAACAGCGAAAACCTCCGTTACCGGGAAGGAGGCTGCAGAGATGAACTTGTCCTGTTCATCCGGGAACCTCCGGCACCCTGGAGCGCTGGTAGAGGATCATTCCTTTGACAGCAGTGACGAAACTGGACAGGTCGAAGAAGGGGCGAAAGGTGAGGAAAATTCCTTCTTTGCATTTCTTCAATTAATCCCGGAAATATATTCGCAAATAAATCCTTCCGTCTGGCTCCTTTCTCGCATCAGTAATCTGTATTTGCTTCTCTTTGATGCCTCCGTAACGCCACGCAGTATCCCTTCCGAGTTCAGTCTTTGAAGATAATCAGCGATTTCAGGCACCTTTGATAATCTTGCTTGTAAAAAAAGAAAAAAAGAACTAAATTTGCAAATCAGAATTTGCGATTCGCAATCTGCGATTCCAAAAAAAAAAAAAAGACAATTCCATCTTTCCGGTATGAGCAGCCGAAAGCTGCTAGGAATTCCTTTATTCCAAGTAATGTCTGTGTCGATGATGTCGGCCGGACGCCGCTGTTTCCGACCGCAGTACCTTTCTGTTTTGCACACTTTCGGAATTTCGTTGATGCCTCCCAAAATCTTACCAGGAAGACACCTTTAAATTGGTCTTTTGTTATCGCCTCCATGATGCAGGTTTCGTCTCAGGAGTGTTTTCGCCTCAGGGAACTGATCCAGATTGGTCTTATTTTGGTTGTTCTTGTTCCTCTGCCAGTGCCGTATGGTTTCCATGTTGAAGGAGCCCACTTTATCTCCGGAAGCATTCTTTGGTTGGGAATCATCTCTGCTCTGTCAATCGTGCAGCCACGGATCATGGGGTCTTCTGGTAGAGATATTTTCCCACCTTTCTTCGTCACAGACCTTCTTCCATGGCTGACTGGAAGGATTTTTCTTTTTTCCCCTGAACCGTGGCTCCTTTTAAAAAGGAATCTTTACTGACGGACGTGGCAATCCTGGACTACCAACTCGAAGGTTCCTCCTTCCATCCCTGCACCTTTCGGTTCACGCGTGGACGCTCCTCTGGTCAGCTGCTCCCTCCGAGCAACTGCTCGAAGTGTTTGAATGCTCCTCCCGTAATAAGGCTCTTCCGCAGCTCCAGGATCTCAGAGTAGAGAGAGTTGGATCCTCAGGACCTCCTCCATTTAGACGGAAAGCACACAATAGTCACGAAGAAGAAGGCACATGAGAGAAACGGAGGGTCACGACGTTCAGCAGGCACGGTGCTGCCGCCTTAACGCGTAGCGCGCTCCGTGATCGCAACTGAAAAGCATTTCTTGGTTGAGTATCCCTTCTCGTATTCTCCGTGACACCTTGGGCAAGCAGCTGAAGGTCAAATCACTCGCAACAAGCAGACGGGGAGCAGACGAATTTGAGACGGAGAAGAGCGGTTCTTGCAGCGTTCCTCGAGGGAGTCAGCCATTTCGCAAACCTCAGAGATCCGTACTATCGTGTTTTGTGTGCAGGTGATGCCCCCTAAACGGGAATATTTCGAGTCGTTGTCTCGGTAATAAAACGTATCCGCGTTGGCACCTGATGCCGAATCCTCGCGTGAACTCCGAAACAGTTGGCAACTTGTAGGAACAGACTGCTGCCATGAGCGTTCGAGAAAACAAAGAACTTCCCCAGTTCAAGTGTGCAAACGGGGGCTCGCATCCCTGCACGAGACGGAAAGACTCGCCGTAGTGTCTGCCAGGAGCGGGAATGTCGGAACGTTCCGCAGCTGCTTCGGGACTGCCGTGCTGTTCGAGATGGCTCCCAAGGAGGCGTCCCTGCTTCTTCCTGAAGGCACCCCGAAGTGAAATCGCAGAAGCTGTCGGACTGTCATCTTGATAACCCAAGTCAGCGTCCCATCAGTAGGGTCACGGAGCGTCTGCTGCGTGTCGGAACTGCTCCAGCACAGACGGGAGGACACCCTTTTTGCTCATTCCGTGACGAGGAAGGCGATGAAACGGATTCAATGACCGAATGAGGATACCACTTGTGCTGCACTCAGATCGCGGAAGATGTAGCGAGAAGCAAGTGCCATCTCACCCAGCCCTATCTGCTTTATTTCAAGTTATCATTGCCTTTTTTTAGAGCTTCTGGCCTTTTTGCATAGTCGACCTAGGTGCAGGAATGATGGGAACTCTTCTTGAACCCCTAGAGTTTCATAGAAAAGTCTCCCTTTTGTGAATGCCTCAAAAATAAACGCTCCGACTGAACTTCTCATATTGACGGTTTACATTCCCGGATTCAGAAATGCATATCTTCTTCATACCCTGTTTAATTTATTTAAAATAAGCCAGTGAATTTCACAGGTTCCTGGAATGCATAATGAGAATGAGAAGTGGTTCCTTCCATTGCTTACTGTTTTTCTATCTTCTCCATGATGCAATTTTTCTCACCGTCTCAGAAAACACACCCGAATGGGTCCCATCTTTGCCCTACTTTCTTTTTGTAACAGTGCTGTATTGATCCATGTTGAGAGAGTTGACTGCAACCCTCTCAGCAATCTTTGATCAGAAAATCACCGCTTCTGTTTTGATGCTGCAGCGACGCACCCAGAACGTCACAGGAAGAGGAATCAGAGGAGGGGTGTAGAGTAAGGAGAGAAGATCAATGGGATGACAAGACAAATAGGAGTCGGATGGACCGACCTCACGGTGCTCTCAGATGGTGCCTTCCCTCAAGATGCGACCTATTTGTGGTTACCTCCATAGCACGAGGGTGGCTAAGAGCAAGATTACCTCTCTCTTTCACCGGTGGAGTCCTGTCACGCATACAGTACAGGATCGTGTCCACAGCCGCCGGCGAAAGTGTATCTTGGGCGAGGAAATGCATGGGTTGTCGTTCTCGATGGGAGAGGCCGCTGTTGCGAGTTTCCAGATCGAAAGAAGGGCACTAATCCAGAAGGGAGTGGTAAACAGGCTCTTCCAAACTACGGCCAGCGCAGCCTTCAAAATCCCCCCCTCCCCCACTATCAGGTTTTGGAATAGTCATGTGGACAGGAGTCCGCATGCTTTGAGTAGCCACAAGATAAGAAGGAATTGGGGCTGTTCCTGGTTTCGAGCTAGCCTTTCCACACATAGCTGCAGTCCAGTAGCGTCTTTGGGTGAAGGCAGCGGCAATGGCGAGCGACTCCTTTGGGTCACACCGTTCTTCCATCTCGACGATATTGCGGCTCTCTCAGGCGATAAAAGGGTTCCCAGAGAGGAGGAAACACTGGTAAGAGCCCAAAGAAGTGAATGTTTTCTTGGGCAGGTTCTGGAGAGAAAAACATTGGTGGGTTGCAGTGCTCTAGCAGGTTCAACTCTGCTTTTCTTCGGAGCACTCCGAAAATACAGGCAACTCTTCAAAAAAAAAAAAAAGCTGAAATAAAAACAGCATACAGAAGAAAAAAGAAGAACCCAAGGATTTCCATCGTCCTAGGCCAATAGTAACGATCTTCTCGTGGGGATCGCTACTGGCCTTTAAAAAAAAAAATACAGGCAGGAAAGTCCCTTCGATTCTTGGGCACTCTTCCGCCTGATGGTCCTGATTTCTGGAGAGATGCCAGTGCACGTGCAAGGTGGTCTTCTTGCAGGGAGGACGGTGTAGCCTACCAGGTTTTTAGGAAGACTGCCACCTCTGCTAACCCTGAAAGAGGTCTTTGGACTCGGGTTTGTACGTCAGCAGAACCGTTTAGCACTGATCGATGGGATCCAACAGTTTCCCTCATGCTGGACGTGCATCTACCTATCCCTCATCATTATTGATGCACAGGGTAGACACATGGTCTTCCCAGTGGTCTCGCTCTCGACCCTAAACAGCTGGTCAGCATCATCCAGGACCTCGATGAAGGCAGCTCCTGAAAACAGCTGGTTGCACCAATTTTCAGGGAAGGTCGTTCTCTTCGGGTGCCTCCAAGCTTGCAGCGACTCTTCTCACAAGGAACACCTGCTCTTGTTCGATGGAAGGGCATCACTGGCGCTCCCACAGGAGCAGCGCAGCCAAACGAAACGGGCATCACCGACCTCGTCCTCTCCTGAAGTTGAATGGAGTCCTTCCCAGAGCATTGCATTCTTCGTGAGAATGAACGGAAGTGGAAGCCAATGCTTCGCCATGGAGTCTGACGTTCCCATCTGCATCCGTTTGGCGGAGGATAAGTTCAAGTTCAAGGATGGACACGGTAGCAACTTTTATCTGACCCTAGCACCGGTCTGATGTGCTGCATCAGACCGGTGACTGGACCTCTCAACCGTCAGACCGTCTTCGGTGGGAACGGAAAGAAAAAGAAAAGTGAGGATAGTGGTGGTGGTAATTTCACATCCGGGTGCTCGGAACGTTTATTATTAAAAAATAACAAACATGCCGGTGTAGAGCCACTGTTCCTACAACGTCCGAAGGAGTTCGGAACCTGCCGAGTAACCGGCAAGCAGGCCGGCAGGTTCGCCTCGGCAGCGGAGGAAAGAGGGGCAAACAGAAAGAAAAGCAAAACAAAAAGAGCATATGCAAAAAAATGGGAGGGTCAAGGAAGGGATCACCGGGTTCTGGAGGGCATCCTCTGCATTCTTTTTAGGATGCCGGCAAGTTCCTTCTGATTGTGCCGTCCTTCTCTAGCGTAGCTCCAGCCTGCCACAATCCTGCGTAGGCAGCAAAGAGCTGCTAGGGCTGCAGCAGGAGTTCAAAGGGCACCGCGTTCCAAGAGGCGCTCCATCATGTCCCTGGGATTGTCCGTCGGTACACCAAGATCTGTTGCGTAACGCAACCACAGGGTCCGGAGAGCAGCAGAGCCAATAAGCAGAGATTCCTGTTCCCTGACCTGCAGCAGTTTGGATGCACAGCCCCCCGGAATCAGTGAGACCGGCGAGCGTTGCACGGGATGTTCCAGTGCGTGATGATGGTGGTAGAGCAGAAGGCATTTGACTCGATGGCTCATTCGAGCAGCAAGTGTCCAGTGTCTCCAAAGGAGACTTGGGCGCGTTTCTGCAGTTCCAAGAAAGTGGATAAGACTTTCCCCTGAAAGAACGAATCAATGGGTGACCGCAAACAAGTAAGGGGCGCATCCACGAGTATTCGCAGTAACGATCAGTCCACATCCAGCGATGGCCCAAATCTTAGAACCTGGCTGGTGGAGTGACCCAGCGATGTGGGAGGACAAAAACCCAATCAGGAGATAGCTCGCCCACTGATACAGTGGTAATGTTCAAGGCCCTATCTCCTGAATCATCAGATTCCATGCTTATCCTTCGAACAGCTCTGGACCAAGTGGTCATCTCAGATCCGCGAATACGCCCTCGAATACGATGCCACCATGAGGATGCTCTGAGATATCAGCCATCGTGCTTCCTGTACCTCAACATGGAAAGAAACCATACCTTGCAAGACTCAGCCGAAGAGGTATGTGTTCTTTGGGTGGCACCTGTTTATTCCCAGTGCAGAAGAGAAAAGAATGCTGTTTCCCAGCAACTCTTGCACGTACTTGCCATCTCAAGGAATGTGGCAGTATTTTGATGAGCACATAGAAATCCTTTTTACTTGCAACTTTCTTGCAGGAAAACGTGAGTCTGGTTCCAACAGCCTCTTCTCCATTGTTCTCTGGTAGATTCTTCTTGCAATGCAGACTGGATTTTCTGGCAGGGCGGAAACTCAAGACGGCTGGCATGGTGACGAGCTTCCGAAACTGATCGAGGCAACAGTGATGGGACTGAATGGCAAATTTCCGGAGGCATCAGGATTTCATCACCCGTAGGTCCATTTTCGTTTCCTTGGATAGGGCGAGCGGCGTGAAACCCAAGTCTCGCTACGTTTCGCCCTCTGAGGAGGTGCCGCCCCCAGTCCTCACAACTCGGTTCAGGGGTGTTTCATCCTCAGGCCATATGTTCCATCCTCTCGTCTATCTGGAAGCATCGGACCAGTCGCGACTCCGCAGCAGTTAGTGGTGGCTGCCGGAATGCGCTAGTAGCTCTCTCAGGGAGCAGGGAGCATCTTTTCCACTGTAGGGTCTCTGAATTTGGGAACACAGGGCTGCTACTCCTGGTATCCTGAACTGCATCCTCCATTGGATGCGCAAGAACAGAAAAAACTGCCATCAAATCGTCAGCTCCATCACAGATCTTTCAGTGGCAACTCCTCGAAGCAAAAGTCGAGTAGGGGACAGCGCTTCGATTTGCACGGCACCAGCCGATAGGGAGGGACAGTCATCTTGAACTATGGGGTTTCTTACTCCTACCGCAGGATGGCGCTGGTTCGCCTATCCGGGTGGGGCACCGGTGGATAGCCGGATGCCCAGGAAAAGAAAAGTTGCATCGAGGTGTTCAGGACAACCCCGTGATGTCAGAGAACTTCGGAGGAGAGCGAAAATCAAGCATTAGCGCAAAAGGTCCCTTCGATGCGCAGCTTCTGGAGGGAAACAGAGGCGGAAACTCATCTCTTCGCGAAGCCATCTTCGCGCGCTCTCCATACTGGAAGAAGACCGGAAGTAAGTATAAGGCATGCAATACATTCCCTGGGAGAAAATCGAAGGAAGAGGAACTGTTTAGACGGAAGGGACGTGTCCCTAGACAGGACCCAATGTTCCGAATGCATCCAGTTCTCCATCGTCACAAAGCTGCTAACCAAAAGACAATATCCACCCATAGGAGAATGTTGTCAGGGAAGGATGTTTGGGAGAGCATCGTCGAGAGGGAAAGTAGTCATCGCTGTGTTTGGGAACATCCCAACCACACAATCCTGCCGCTATTTGGCCGTAGAAGTTCTGGACACGTGGTGTTCTTTTTGGTTCAAGAGCCCAGAGGTTCACGAAGCTGTCCTCAACACCTGCCCATGCCACCTGAGGGTGCGTGCAACTCTTCCGCAACTCATAGGGAGTGGATCTTTAAGGGCGACCACCCTGTGATTCCAGGTAAGGCTATAGAATCCCTCTCTTGTGAGGGAGCCCTCTTGTCCTGGTTGTCTCCGATTTCCTTCAGTCAGACACTAGTGTTCGTGGACCGGCAGAAGATCCAGTTGTTGGTCCTGGTCAGCTTGGCCACTCGCCGGAGCTCTAGTCCGCCGGGGAACCTGGGAGTTATAGGGGGAGTAAAAACCCGGTAGGATCACCCTGTGAATCTAGGAGGGGCTACGCAGGAAGGTGTTCGTTACCCTCTCTACTCTTTCTTGGGAGGGGGCCTTGATGGCAATTTCTTCCTCATTCTCTCCGGAGGGATCCCCTTCTCGTTTGTGGGGACCTCTCTTCATTTCTTCTCCTGAAGGAAGAACCTGGAAACCAACCGCTCCTCGTTTACTCCTTTGAAGAAAACTTAGAAGGGACTCCCCCAAATTTCGCTGGAAGACGCTTCCCCGAAGGGAGCAGCGCTCTTCTGGCACTCTAGATAAGCAAGGCAACCGGCTTCATGGTAGGCGAAGGGATCGGGGTGCTCCTTGGATTCCTGGAGGGTCAAAAACTTCCTACCTCGTCCAGTCAACGGGGACATCCAAGGAGTCCCGGATTCCACCAGTGCATCAGCGCCCGAAGACCATAAAGACCAACCCGCGTCGTCCTGTGGGAAGGGGGCCGGATTCAAACCGGGGACGCTGTGCACGGCGCGCGGAGGCCGCAAACACACGGACACCGACGCCAGCCGTGTGCTGCTGCTACTCTCCAACGGAAACAAACGAAAATGCTGCGCAGCAACCGCGTGCACGCGAGTTCAGTGTCATTGCGTTGCAGCCGGGACAATATTTACGGGAAGTTGTTTACATGGCACGCTTCACAGTAAATGTTTGCAGACGGCGGGAAGTAAACATCCTCGACGTCTGTGGCGTCAAAAGTGAAGCTGCAGCGAATCGGAGCAGCGGGTTTTTCCACCACGCGCTCTCCCTGATGGACAGCTGGAGGAGGCTTCATCCCCTTCGCTTCCCAAGGTGTCGGCAACGACCCTACGTCTCCTAGGCTTTCCGGAAAGCGGAGGAGATATCTCTATCTGCTCGGAAGCCTTGCAAATCGTTTCCCACATCCAGCCATCTATTTATTTTTATTTATTTATTTTTTCTGGCGATGGATAGAGAAGGACTGCACCACGTGTCGCGCGCGAGTCGTCCTTTGCAAGATGATTCATGCGCATCAGCTCCCTATGCCTGCAGAGTCCCTGCCGCCGGAGTTCGATCCACCGACCGACAGCACTCGTCGGTCACGGGGGCGCCATCTCCCTGGAAACCGCTCGCCGATAAAAACGGGCGCGCGAGGAACGGCCGCAACCCGAAGTCCGCCTGCTCCCGTCCGGCAAATCAGCACCACGCCTTCCCTCCCTCCCCCCGCCCTCGCCCTTTCCTTTCCCGGAGGGAATTCGAAGTACGCACGTATCGAGTCATCCGGAAACCCAGGCGTTTTCGGCTACCCGGTCTCCCCCCTCCCCCTCTCTGGAACCATCCGAAAGCAAACGGGCGAAACTCCGCGTCCTGCAAGACATGAATGCTAAAATCGAGAGTTCGTTTCTTCCCTCGGGGAGACGGCCAGCATCGGCAACCGCCGCGCGCCGCGGATGCTAATTTTGAGCAGCGGGAGGACGAGCACAACCGCTGGCTGTCCCTCCCCCCCCCCTTTTTCGTCCCATTCCTCGAGCGCTTTCGCGTTCTGGTCGTCTCCGAATTTTTTTTTTTTTCGGGAGGACGGCGTCTCCTAGGAGGCCGCAATGACGACCGCCTGGGAGAGTCCGCCGCTGTCCGCTCGGAGGCTGGAGGATCTCTCTCTAGCAGGATCACGCCCTTTGTTCCCCCTCCCCCCTTTCCCGAATCTGATTTGCCGCGTCACAACGACTCGGCGGACCTCTGACGGGGTTCCCCCGTTACCACAGCGCCCGATTCCTCATCTGCAAGTCCCCATTCAGGGCTCACCCGCCGACGGTCGTAAGCCGCGAGCGGGCAGGGCAAGTGCGAGCGTTCCCCGGAAGCGCTTCGTAGGGTCTCCTGAAGGACGGGGAAAGAGCGGGCGAAAAGGCCGTCTTCCTGCCCTTAGCATGCTAAGAGACTCCAGGAAGAATTCCAGGCCCCAGCAGTCGTCCCGCGGGAACTTTGGAAAGGAAAAGCGGACGCCGAATTTCCTCGGAGCGAAATTTGGCGAAACCCTTCCTGGAGAGCATCCCCCCGAAATGCGGGAAGGCGCGAGCCTCTTGAGAATCGTCTGTTCCGTGACCCCAACCGCCTCCAGACCGCGCTGGACAGCGTGGCTGGCTCTCTGAGCCCCCAGCAGTATCCAGTGGGAACGCTCACAAAGTGCTGGACCGGAGGTTTCACCTGTTATCGATGGAATGCTGTCCCTTCACAGAAAATGCGTGCGGATTCCCGAAGAACGAAGGTGCACAGCACAAAAAATGGAAAGTGCCCTTTCCCACCCTTCCAAATTGGCGATTCGTGGGATCCGATTGCGCGGAGATGCCCCCGCGAATCCAAAGATGGACTCCATCCGGACGGATGCGTATCGCTGGTCGCTGCAAGAGTGATTTTCTCTCTTCGCCGGGAAGCCATCGCAGCTGTCCCAAGCCTTCCTTTTGGCGATCCCGAAGAGCGACGTCAGCGCAACCCGCTGCCCAATCACAAGCGCCTCCTGAGTGGAATGAAACGAAAAGTAAAATAAATAACCACAAACTGCATCGATTTTTTTTTAATGGAGAGCATCGTTACTTCGATATCCCTCACATTTACGACGGGTGCTTTCCCCCTTTGCGATTTCAAGTTGTCGTCGCCTTCGTTTAGCGTGTGCGGTCTTTTGGCATAGCCCGCCTAGGAGGAGGAGGAATGGTGGGAGTCGGAGACATAGGCTCTTCTTGCATTCCTGGAGTTCCGTAGGAAAGCCTTCCTTCTTTGAATGCGCTTATTCTTCCTCAAAACTAAACGCCCCGACGTGAGCTTCCCGCACTGCAGGTCCACATTCCCGGATTCAGGAATGCATATCCTCTTCATACTGTCCTCATACCGTCTTCATATCTTCTCTGTATCCCCTTTATATCCTCTTCATATCTTCTTCACACCCTCCATCAGATTGTACGCACCATCGTACTTGTCATTGTAGTTGGCTGCATTCAAAGGGGTAGAATACATATCACATGTGAATATCCTTTTGATAGCAGCCTGGGATATAATGATCCCATGATCCTGTATATAAATCAGCACGATGGCAGGGTGACTCACCACAGTCGGGAAGACACGCCTCTCTGATAATTAGCCATTGACGTTATTCTTGTAGATAAGAGAGATAATTGCCAAAAGATGCTGACGGAGAGCAGGGTCCTGGCAACCACTTCGATGAATGGCAAAGCGTCGGATGCTGACAGATCCGAAATTCCTTTGCGAACGCTCCAAACTTCGACGTGATTTCTGTATGAGTGCTCCCTCCTCCTACACCACAGAACCCGCGAGCGTGATCAGTGTGTACATGCAGCGTACGAAAGTGGAGCTCCCATTGTGCTTCAGGGAAACGCTTTCTTTTTCCTTTCCCAGGCAGATCTTCATGATCAACCCGGTCGTGCCATCTGTTTTCTGTGTGCACTCTCAGCTCCATTCTTCACTTCTTCCTTTTTTTCCAAATATTCGTGTATGACGGTGCCCTCACACTCATAAATGCAAGTCACTGCAATAAACATTTCTGGGAACATCCGCACCTCCAACCAGAACAACAAACGTATGACAACCTATTTTTTTTTTTTTTTGGTGTGTGTGTGTGTGTGTGTGTTTGCTTGCGGCAAAATTTTCTCTTTCCCGTGCAAAAATGGGGAACAGCATCGGTTGGTACTTGGAGTAATTTATGGATACCGGGTGTTAGGGTGATTGGTTGAAGGTGTTGGGAAGTTGTTGTGAGGAATGGGTGTCGTGGGTCGCTTGATAAGCTTCCATTTTTTACTTACGCTGAGGGGTGGGATTGCCGTGTAGGAGATCGAGAGGGGAACAGAACGAAAGAATGAACAAAGATGCAAGTCCGTAAGAACACGGATTCGAAGGTACTTTGCATCCCTGTCCGTTGCCCATAGCACGGGGATCGCTTCCCAGCACGTTGATTTGTCCAAATGACGTAGCGGTTTCGCCTGGTTGCTCGAAGTGGACGGCTTCATCGATGTGTACACGTTGGCCTCAAGACATGTCAGCTTTCAAGCATCGGCGAAAGTGGTCAGCGCAACAGCTGACAAAATTCATGAACCAGTTTGCTTCCGGGTATCTTGGAACTCTCTGTTCTCACCAAGAAATAATTTCATCTCTTCATCTATCTTGGTGTAACCGGCCAATAGAAAAAAAAATTGAGCTCTGTTCCGCAGTCTCATCCAAGCCGCAAACCAATCCTGGGAGCTCGAGCATAAATTCAACCGTTCTGTAATGTAACGTAGTATATCAGAAAGATTTCTCCGAACGTACGGGGGACTCATCTCGAAAGAGCCGATCGGATAGAAAGAAAGAAAGAACAAATAAGAGGAGGAAAAATGCATTGGTGGTTCGAAACACGTACATCCCACGTCCTCTTTCCGTGAGGTCACTCGCGTTGAGCCACTTCTTGTGGTGCAGGAAGGAAGCGTGGTAGTCACTGGGTGCGAGGCCGCGACTGGGTGATCGAAAAGTTCCCATTTGTCTGAACTGTCTGGACAGCATGTGTTGCCAAGGAGCGCTTCGTCGTCAAGGCGAAGAAGAATTCCTGATCTCGGCATTCCAACGCCGCCGGTTCTACCCACAGTGGACTTGCGGAGTGATGGCTGTTCCAGGCTCCACAGAGTTCAGCAGAAGCACACACACACCCTTTTGGTCCCGGAACAAACGTGCCACGGTCTTTCTTGGAGGTTTGCTTGCACTTTTTCTCAACTTCTTGTGGCACTGCGTGGAATGTTGGCTCGACACTGACGTACGAAATCCACGTTTCTTCACCGAGGGGTGTGCGGAGTTGAAGACTGCAGTGCTGCTGAAGTGGCCGAACTCCCAGGCGGCGGGATTTCAAGCAGGGGCTTTCAAAACAGCTTCCTCCACGGTGTCCAAAGTGTTTGGGGAAAAAAATGGTGACCTCACGGAAAGAGGACGTGGGGATGTGCGTGTTTCGAACCACCAATGCATTTTTCCTCCTCTTATTCGTTCCTTCTTTCTTTACATCCGATCGGCTCTTACTTTTGGAATGTGCTTCTTAGTTTCGGAAAGAATTCTATTGGGGGACCGATTCTGTTGATTCATTAGGAAGCACCGCACAGACGACCATCTCAAATAAGCTTTAAACGAAATTCCTCTTCAGCAGATGCCACAAGTAGTTTTTTTTTTTTGTCTTCCGATGATTGGTTTCTACATTTCACTCTGTTCTTCTAAGCTTCCAGACCCAATTCCTCTTGACTCGAAGGAAATCGCTCCCCCTCACAAGCCTTTCTCTCTTTTAAGAATCTTTCCTGGGCGATTGGTCTTTTTTCTGACGTGGACAAGCTGCTGCTGTTTGCCTCTGGTTTGATCTGATCAGCGCGGAATATCTTGGAAGCTATGACCATTACCTTTACTTCAGACTCTGGGAATCACATGCAATCCGTCCAACCATTCTCTTATCTTCACCAGAAGAGATTTCGCTGCTTCACCGGTGCAAGCGTTTTCAAATTCTCACTCGGCTTCACCGTTTGCTCTCCTGGAGGAAGCATGCTGCCTGCTGCAGCACATCCACCGAACTGGATGGATGACGCACCGCGAGCGTCGAAATCACCACACCTGTTTCCTCTGGAAGACAGACACGAAGATGCAGCAGCAGCGTGGCACAGGCGAAGAGTCTTTCTTGCACGTTCCGCTCTGTACCATGGATGCGGCACGCGCTCTTCTGCGGGATGCACTTTCTGCAATCACCTTGGGCTGCTCCGGTCAGCCCAGGCGGTCTGCCCCGAGACCAAGTCACTTGCATCAACGGAAATCAGTTCCAGAATGCGGTCCCGCGGTCAGGTTACCTTGCCGCCGCGTGACCCGGGTGCGCAAGTCTTTGCCTACGGAGAGCGTCGCGGGTCGCAAGACGTTCCGATGCGGGGCTGCTTTCCCCAGTCGAGGGTCAAAGGTATTCGAGACACAGTTTCCTCTACTTACATGGGGGCGCCCTCGATCCAATGACCGAGAGAGAATTCGCATTTATAACTTCTGCACGTGTGCCGAGCTCCTGAGGCAGGCGAAGTCTGCCTCAGCTGCTCGCATCCCGAAATTCGTTAAAAGATGGCGTGGACGCGGTTCGAGCAAGCAGCACACCCTTCCTTTGTCTCATTTTTTTTCCCCCCCCTTCGCAAAATCGATGTATTCCAATTAAATGGCGTTTTGGAACGAAACCTTTCTTCGAGATGAGCAGCGTCGGTTGAGGGGATGTCCGCAGGACTCGCGGACACATTTGTATCGTGACGGTCATTACCATGGATGCGTTGATTGAGATCCTTGGATCTTATTATATTTCAAGAAACTAGGGATAATAAGCATCCGTGATTCATGTGCTAGTAGGATCCAAGTTATCAAGATAGATTTCATCACCAACCCTTCCGTTCCTTTGGGAGGTCGGGTGTTTGTTTTGCATGAAAAGAAGCTCTCTTGGGAAACCCTGATTGCTTTTCGCTCCTATCAAGAATCGAGATGACGTTAATATAATTCAATTATGTTTGCTCCCACCTACGCTCCTATTCCTTCCCATATGCTCCTTTCGTTGCACAATCAAAAGTGCTGCATTCACTTTATTTGGGAGGAGATTGTGTGCTCCTGGTTTTAATTATCTGGTTGCTTTTTCAGGATTCCGAGACGGTACGCATTACATTCGCCGGGAAGGACGGATCCGGAAGAAAATAATGACCCAATTTACAACCGTCCTCCCGGAATGGTCCTTCCGAATTTTCGCAAGCTGGAGCGCGCGGCCAACGCGGACTCCCGGCCGCTGCCCCATCGGAGGGAAGGTCTTCCGCCCGTGCCGCGCTTCCGGCTCGCGTACTTCCGAGAGAAAGGAGAATGATGCCTTGGGGTGCCTCCGCGCTGTCCACGGCTGGCCCTGGAGAGCATTCGTGGGCCCATCGGAAACTCCGCGTTCCCTCGTCCTGCGCCCCAGCCCGCACAGGTGTCGTAACTGGGATTTGAAGGTCGGGGGTCGGGGCGAGGAGGAAGGGGTTGAGGAAATAACCAAGGATGTGACGTGATTTTTGCGACTTCTGGGATCGAATCGCAGTGAAGAGGAGCATACCGCCGCTGCGTTGCGATGCGGCGTAAAGAAAACGAATTTCGGCCTTCCCGTAAGAGGTAAGCGCCGTCTGATAAGTGGTGAACCGCGGTCTCCTAGGATGCGCGCGCATCCACTTGGATTGGTAACACTGCACGTGCGGCTCCGAACGCACCGATTGAGGTTCCACTCGACCTCTCTGAGCTCAAAGAGAGAGAGAGCTTTGTTTTCTTTTCTTTTCTTTTTTTCATCTTGCAGCGTGTCAAAATGGTGGATCGAGAATCTGCATCGTTTGGAGCACTTGGAATTTTTTTTTTTTTTTTCCCCCTCTTTTCCGCCTTACCCTATTCGTATTCTTTTCTGCTGATGTTCAGGTCGTCAGTACTGCCTTCTTGAGTAATGATGCTGTGACCAGGAAGGCGGGATGATGTGAGCAGTGGTTTCAGAAACCAAAGCGAGAGAACCCGGTCTGGATGCTGCCTGTCCATGTGAGAACGTTCCAGCAGAGTTGGAAGGAAGGAAAGGAGGGAAGGCACTCTGTCAGCAGAGAGGAGAGGCACTTCCCTCTTTGCTGGCAGAGTAGGAACACCCCTGCGTTAGTGAGGCTCGAGAAAGGAAGAGATGTGTGGAGAATTCGAGTCTCCCTGGGCAAAAAGACAGAAACTGCGAATCAGAGGTGGCGATGGCGTGGCCAGCATTCAGCTACCGGCAAGAAACTTTCCCGAAATCAATTCCGGATCACCCATCAGAGCTTCTCCGATCGGAAAATGAACAATGTGGAAAAAATTCCCCTGGAGCCATACATTGTATGTACCAAACCTGAACAAGCAAGTTGTGTCCGAGACCAAAGAAACGACTGCTACCCTTCAGATTCGTAGCTGCCTGCGGGCAGCAACAGAAGACGAACGATTCCTCTCCGTACCATTCTTGAATCTCGTTTGCTCCTATGTAAGTGGTCACAAGAGATTCCTTCGGGGAGGTTGTTGGCGGCATGAAAGCCCTGGATAAGAGCAGCACTCGTGAAGTCGAAGTGATCTCCGTCAGAGAGATCCTTGCGGCAAGCGGATAAATCAAAACCAGTTACAAAAAATTGGTTCCTGAAGAACGCGAGAAAGGCAGTCAGCTACAGGCCAATGGAAGAATAGAAAGCGGATGGAGAAATCGTCGAGTTGCAACGAAGAGCTGGACGCTGGCGTGAGGTCGAATGAAGAGCGCATCAGTCCATCAGTTCAATTGGCATCCCAGACTCCTGCATCTGAGTGCATCTGAATGCTGCCATCGTGCGGCAGCCACCCGTTCCGCCACGGCAGAGCCCTGTGATGCTGCTTCAAGCGCTCCTGTAGCTCAGGAGTGTGCGACGCAGGAGCTCCAGCAAAAGTCAGAGGAGCTGCGATTTGTCATTTCGGAAATGAATTCGGGAATCCCTCGGCCGATTGGGAAATTGACAGAAAATCCCTGTAATCTGCGTCAATCCGGGAAGACAAAGTGCGTGACCACACGTATGGGCGAGCATTTTTTGCGTTGAAATTGGAGTCATCCTGCGGCATTTTCCTCTGGTTATTTCGTGCCTTTAAAAAAGCCTTTTCCGGAAGAGTCGGCCTCGGGAGTCTGTTCAAAGGGCATTCTCGTCTCTACGATGCCTCCAAGTGCGCCAAATCTATGACCCCACTGCTCGCCTTTGAAAAGCACTCACTCTCCGAGATTGCAACTCGTTTCTCGCCTCTCTATCACGTCGCAGTCGAAGGAGGTAAAGAAAGAGCGATCGGAAGAGAAAGAAGATTAGAACTGGAGATGAAAAGTTATTTTTGCTTTCGACCTTCGGAGAGATCCTCCAAATTCCTCTTGCATATCGACGCACCATCAAAAAACGATCGGACAGAAAATGAAAGCTCCCGTTTCAATCCTTCGTCTCTCCAGAAATCGTGAGGACATGACCGGATTTCCAGGAGAACGTACACAGAGAGGATTCTGGAGCAGCTTTGCAATGGAGAATGGCGAATCTCTGCACTCAAATGTTGGGTATTTTCCGTTATTCCTTTCCGGTAAGGGAAAGCCCATTTTGGTTAACCTTCCTTCCCTCTTTGCTACCATGTTAAAAATGCGTTTCCTGTCCAGAGAGCCCACAATCCCCGTCAGAGTGTCTTACTTCCCGCAATCTTGAAGAAGAAGAAGAGAAGTTGCAGTCGTAATAAATCCGAGGTGAAATCTAAGGTGGAGAACTCCAAAGTCGGGATTCCTCACGGGAGGATAGTGGAAGGAATAATCTTGAGCTCAAGACTTCTGGCAGTAAAGTATTTGGTGAGAGAACCAATTCCTGGTAGCCCTCAGCTTCTCTGATGAAGGAAATCACGAACTCCGTGGGAGCGCCGCATTTGTCCGATGGCCACTGCATGATGAATCACACAGGCGAGTGGTGTCTGTACATTGCAAAGGGAAATCGCAGCATTCAAAATTCCAGTACACGCCTCATGAAAGAAAAGAAAAAAAAATATCGGAACCTAACGCTTTCCCCAGCACTGTCAGCGACCCAAGAGTGATTGCGAGCAATCATCGCTGTCCTATTGGATGCCTAGAGACTCTCGGTATGAGCTGCAAGAGTAGATGAAACAAAGAGACAAAGACAAAGACAGGATCTTTGCATCCTTTACCAGCTTCATTTCTAACTTCTTCATCTACTTGTGCTTCCTGCATGAAGTTGCGGTGTCGCTTCCAAAACTACCCTCCCTTTCCCCTCTCCTCATCAGTGAGCATTGGTTATTTTTGTGGGCGTCGATGTTGGACATGCTGCAGGCAACCGCAAGGAGCCACCCTTTTCAGGATCTGCGGCACCGCCTCTGCATCATCGCATCGCCTCTTCATTTCCAGGCTCGGCACTCTTGGCGCACGTTGGCTTCACGCCGAGAACGTAGGACGCTTTCGAGCCTCATCACCTCTTCGTTTAGAACTACTCTGACCATCACCTGAACATCCGTGGTCAACAGCGGGACAGGGCTGCGTCTCCTTTCTTCCTCGAGCGCTTCTGAACGACTTCGGAAGGCAGGCAACGTCCAGCATGACCGCTCTCCTCTCCAGGCGCGGTACCAGTGCCCGACGGAGACCAGAGGCCACTGCAGGGATGAGCTCCGTGATGCAATGTGCCCAAACCCACAAGAGCGTCGCAAACGATCATTTGGCATCCGAGGCAGCATCTCACCCCAAACTTGACATCTCCTGCAGCTAAGGTCTTGTTTGCGACGTGAGGTCGCCTTGATCGTCAGGATGCTCACCCAGAGAGCATGAACAACCCTGATGGTGGTGTCGTCCAGCATTGCACGCTTCAGGAACATGGACGGGACTCACCGGCTAGGATACCTCCCACGCTTTCAGCCTAGAACACCTACACCTGCACGACTCCGCCGCTGATCAAGCAAGTGGACCTGATTGGAACAGCGAAAACCTCCGTTACCGGGAAGGAGGCTGCAGAGATGAACTTGTCCTGTTCATCCGGGAACCTCCGGCACCCTGGAGCGCTGGTAGAGGATCTTTGCTTTGATAACAGTGACTGCACTTTTACACTTTGCATGTTTACACATTTAGATAAGCGTCGCGACGTGACCCTTTCGCTCCAGATTGCCAGGTTTATGTATTCGAAATAAATAAATGGAATTTTTACGATTAGAGTCCCGGCATGTCTCGATCCGAAACGAAAGAGGCTGACCTGGCTGGAGAGAGAACTAGAAGGGAGGAGGGTCAACTGACAGATGGATAAACGGGATAGAACCTCCTCACGGAGTGAGAGTGGAAACCAACGAAGAAGCTGCTGGACAGATTTAGGCACTCCCAAATCCTTCGAACGGATCGAATCTTTCGTACTTGCCTCCAGGAATGACGCAGGTCGAATCCCTCGGTCTAGAGAATTAGAAGATTTCCGCAGGGTTGGGAAGCGGAAGTGATGAACTCTTCTGAGCGAGTGTCAGTCCCGGCCTCTGGCCAGGTTCCGTCTTCGAACCCTTTTTGACACCCCAAAGTGCACTCGACCCTGCTCTCCACATCCCGTCTTCTCCATCCTGGAACCCGAGAACTCACGAGGCCGTTCGTAGGCGAAACTCCGCGTGTTGAACTTCATCACACATTCCTGGCGTGAGATCCTGGACCCTTGAGGCTGCATAAGGAGCTACTCGTGAAGGATTCCAGCATGGGGTTTCCGTGTGGGATCTCAGTGGAGAGTTCACACGGATGTAATCACGTGGACCAGGTGCACGATGCAGCGTGAGCAGACTGGTCGCGTGGTCTCGCGATCTGTCACCACTCGCCATCCATCGCATACGCTTGGACCGCTTTTCGGAACTGTCCAAGAACCAGCTACGCCCATTCGAGGCCGCTGAGAGCGGCCGCGTCTGTTTGGAACCGTTGGATCCAAACTCGGCCCCCCCCCCCCGTTCCAGGGAAAGCCACGCGATGATACGACTATTTTCAGGAAACTGCAGCCGGAGGAGAGTCGCGCGTCGAGGATCCTCCAGCAGGAAACGAGCGATCCTAATGGTATCCTCTTCCGGTCCGCTCCACGTCTTCGTCACGCGTCATCTTTGATTTCTCGCGTCCAGCTTCCGCGTTCTTCAGATCACGGAAACGAGATAGCTCCCCCAGCTTGTCCGCCTCCCTGTGCAGCTTCGAGACTAATGTTTCCCCTCTGGAAGTAAGGAGGTAAAGGCGTGGGAGAACCTCATGCTCGGAACCGCGGCCCGATCTCTTCTCCGTAAGAGTAGATCGAGACTCATCTCTGAGTCGACTCCTGGTATTTGCTATTCTCGAAAGACTACCGCTTCCTTGCGCTGCCTTCACTGTGCGGCCGAAAACTGCACCCTCCCTCTGGCAGCAATGTCTTGCCCCATGCCACACATTTGCGGTACTTTTGATCTTCGAAAGTACAAGGACATCTCCTCCTTGTCTTCTGACTGCTCCTCTTATGGCCAGCAAGTTTAGTCGAGCAATAAGACAGAATCGTGAGTGTGCCGGTTCTAGACGAGTGGGTCTCTGCGGGCACAACCAGAGGGGAAGTGGAGTGCCGCGAGCGAAGGCCCATGAATAAATAAATAGGAGTGATGAGATGGCCCCACGGTGGGAATCACGCTTCCTAGGAAACTGCTTTGGTAGGGAGAGGAAGGGAGCGAATAGGGTCTCTCGACCCTGTTTTCTATGCTCAGACTCTTTGTGTGCACGGTTTCCCTGAGACAATTATTTATTGCACAATTATTTATTATTTATTTTCCAGTTCGGGACATTCTGTCACCCTCCACACGAGAGCGATGGACAATGTTCACACAATGTTCCTGGACGCAATTTTCAATGGTGACAATGTTCCTTCATTCTGGAGATTACTGTTGCTTGCACATATTATCAGATGAACAGAGAGTAGGTAGCTGATGCTCCTGAAAAGTCCAGCAGATCCTGTTGGGCATTATTGGGCAGCTGGTTCATTACCCGGCCACGCCGGACGTTTATTATCAAAATAATAAACATAGAGGTGTAGGGCCATCGGCCCTACATTGTTCGAAAACGTTCGGAACCTGCCCACTAACTGACACTCAGACTGGGGAGGCTCCCCTCGGCAGCGGGGGAGGGGGGGCAAACAGAAATAAAAATCAATAAAAAAAAGAAACTCCGGGCTGCACAGGAAAGGATCGTTGCCCTCTGGAGGGCGTCCTCTGCATCCTTTGCAGGATGCCGTCAAGTTCCATCCGAGTACACCCCAGGTGGGGCCATCTAGCTGCCGTCCGCAGGAGGCGCACAGCGAAGCAGATGGCGTCCCTATCGTGCCGTCCTCCTCTCGAGTAGCTCCGGGTCTCCACGATCCCGCGTACGCAGCAGCAAAGAGCTGCTGACGATGCGACAGGCTAAAGGGAAGCGCTTCATCACGTCCCTGGTATTGTCCGTCGGTGCACTAAGGGCTGTTGCATAATGCAACCACAGGGGCCGGAGGGGAACACAGTTTACGAGCAGGTGCCGGAGGGATTCCCGTTCCCTGCACCTGCAGAAGTGGGGGTCCACATCCCTCCGGGTCAGGCCAAATCAGCGGGCGTTGCACGGGAGACCGAAGTGCAACAGAAGTGCCGACTTCTACCACTTCAGGAGGTCCCGCTTGTTCTTCAGTGCTGGGGGCCACTCGAAGTCTTCCATCAGGCCACCCCAGAGCAATAGTCCTTTCGGTGGGGCAGTTTTTGGGGCTGCAGTGTCCGTGAGCAGCTGGTCTGTCTTTGATGCATCCCCTGGAGCACATGAGGGAGTGTTACTACGAATTCACAGTGTGTACGGTCCTTGGAGACCCACGCTGCAGAGGAATGATGTTGTCTGTTCCGAAGGAAACTACAGAACGTCTGCAACATGGCGGCGTTACCTCACCATAATCCCATGAGGAGGGTCCTCCAGAATGATCCAAGAAGAATATTCACCTCAGGTACCGCAAACGTCTTTCCGATGCCTCGAGGGTTTTCCAGATGATGCTGCAGAGATGCGCTCGTTGGTGCGTGGCTCACTGCTGATACAGTCTTGCAGCCTCGCAGGGGGCTATCAGGTAGAAATCAGTTAATCCTCGCCTTGAATTGATCCAGGGCTTTTTGGAACTAGGGGAAACACTCCATTCTTCTTTTGAGAGGATTCCTACTTGTCTCCTGCAGCCTCCCAACTCACCTTCTGGTGTGATCCGAGCAATGTTCAGACGGGGTCTTCCAGCAGGAAATCCCGCAGGGTCTTAAGGGACTGGCAAGTGAGAGGATCACAAGTGTGTCCTTTCCTTGGATGAAGATGACAGTGTCCTCCTGGTTGTACTAGAGTCTCCTTGAGCTACAGGAGGAACAACAAAACTTCTAGATGGTCGACTGAAGAGTCCGCTGGCTGGTGCCGTGAATATCGAGCGTGTACGTCCACGGGCCCGCAGGATGCAGTTGCGCTCTTCTTGCACTGGGACTTCCCCGTGGAATGCCCTCCGGCACTACTGGCAGCGAAGGAGAGAATGCCCCTTTGAACTTGTGCCCGGTATGGCGAATCTCTACCACTCCCGCTGGTATTTATAGCCTGCGGGAACGATCCGTTCTGTGACGAGCTTGGTGATGAATTCGTGTCACCTGAAAGGACGATCCAAGGAGTTTCTGACTCTTCTTTCAGGATGGATACAGATGATGACTGCGATTCTCCCGGCTGTGAAGCGGAACAGCAGCTGGAAAATACAGCGGGAAATGAAAACGCAGCACCACGGGGCCACCATGAGTACAACTCCCAGTCCGTGAAGCGATGGGGTCAACAAGTGAAGGAAGATATCTCCAGCATCTCCTGTACGGCTAGCAAGAGGGAGGGTCACTAACCAGTGACCCCGAATGTTTTTTCTTATTTATTCACTTACGGATGTTTTATCCTTCGTAAAGCATACCTGCTAGAGATATTGGGAGCCTCCTGTTCGGTGTGCCCATCCACTCACACGAATAAATTGAGAACGTCGAAGTGGTTCCACGAGCTGCAGATCTGAACTTACCAAGCAATCGTCTCCGAGTCCCTCGTAGCTGAGCCTCGAGAAGGGACTATTAGAAGCAGCTAGTGGTGCTCAGGTACCCCTTTCGCCTCCCGAATCCCTAGCTATTTCACCTCAGCGCCACGGTCATCCACCCGCTATAGGGATCTGGTCGGCGACTGCTCCTGGACCAGACGCGGCTAGGACTCTTGCCGATAACCCCAGACGACCGAAGACTGCCGGGATTCACTTGCCCTTCAACCAACAGATTTCCGGATAGAATTTGGAATCCTCTGGGAAGCGCTGGGAAGCCAGATGCGGGAGAATAGGATCCCCCTATTCCACTTTGCCCATCCTTTTGAGAGCAGGCCAACTGCCTCACAGGGCACGGAGAGGAAAAAAGAGAAAGAGCACCGGGCATCGCTTCGCACTTCGCCTACGAACTGCCGGACGCCCAGTTCAAACTCTCGTAGTGAGACTCAGCAAAAGACTCCGTAACGAAAAGAATGAAGACCCTGCGGAGGTCATAAGAATGCCCTAGAGATAAAATTGTGAGCCCCTCGCCGATTCCGGTAGTTCGGGATCTTGCTCAGGGCACCCTGCAAGCAGTTTCAGGGAAGGCAAGCTTGAAGGCTCCAACAGATTGCTATCGCGACAATTTACGCGAGATCATGATGGATGGATGCACCCTACTCAACAATGGCGTAAGGACTTCATGAAGATGGGGTATTGAGCTGCAGACGTACTGGGATCTTGACGACAGCGACCCAGGAATCATTGCCCCCGAGCTCACTTTCGATAAGTACATGCGGGCGAAACTCACTCACTGCCTAGACCAAGGAAAAATTACACTCCTTTTTCAGTGACCGCGTTCACTAGGGGATATCCATGTCCATTGGCTAGCATCGCGCTTTCAGTAGCTTCCTCTTCTATGGATCACCGGTTTCGTGAATGCCGCTTGACCCAACCCAACTCCTGCGCGAGACACTCCTAATCAGGGGCGGTGACGACTGCATGTGAAAGAAGTGTGCAAATTGGAAAGCATCTCCTCAGCGCTCTGTCAACCACATCACGTACAATTCCTTTCCAATCATGGAGCGTCACGACGAGTCAAATGACAAGATCTAGGAGATAGCGTCTCGCCTCCAATGAGTCTATCCTCAGGACGGACTCCTTCCTCTGACAGGATCTTCAAGGTCGGGTCAGCACGCTCGACGTGACTACCCTTTCCTGCAGTCTTCCAAACCCGCTGGATTCTTCGAAAATTAGCCAACGGCTTTAGAAGACTCCACGGAAAGGAGGCAGGGCAAGCACTACTAGTGCGTGGTTATTCCTCTTCTAGGGAAAGAACGCCCTCCTCCACGCGTGCTCTCTTGGCAGAAGCTCTCGATGCGTAGCGGCACGTCAACGACAGGGTCCCCGAGGAACTGAAGTTCCGGCAAAGGCGAGCCGAGACCACCTGTGGAAAAACGTGGTCTCTGGCAGCGTCCAGCGACGCTCCTGCCTGATCTGATGGGGGCATCTGATGGACCATTGTGGATGATCCTTCTGCCATGACACGCTGCAAGGGGACCTCGAAAGAGCTGTCCGAGAAAGTCGGAAAACCGTCAAGACGTGACGATGTGTTGCCCCCTGCGATGCGCAAAACCACCACAATGAGTTCTTACGTAGAGTGTGGACAGCTTTAAACCTGTCCGCTCCACGTTTGGCTTCTCGGAGTGACGTCAGCGTGCGCGATCGGCACGGCGGCCAACAATGCAATCTAAAAATACACGGAGAGAGACTTGAGAGTGTCTCTCCTCAAGTCCTGCTTTGCGGCGTGACGTCAGCGTGCGCGATCGGCACGGCGGCCAACAATGCAGTCTAAAAATACACGGAGAGAGACTTGGAACTGCTCGCCTCGGGTCTGGCTTTGCGGCGAAACCTACCGAGGCTTGATGTGGCCGGTCTCTTTTAAGTAGCTCACCCTTGATTTCTCATTGTCTTAATAAAAATGATTCCTGAATGTATAATGAAAGCACCGAATGGATCACCGGTGATCGTTGCGCAACCTCTGTTGTATCAAAGGGGGAAGGAGTATCTGCTGGAGCAGAATCCTGCGTGCATTCGTTTGGCTGCTGCACAAACCGGCTGCCCTTTGTGTACATTGTTGGCCGAATGGAATCAAAGTGATGACTGGGTTCCAACACTGCATGTTTGCCTTTGTTTGAAATATAAAAGCCCCTTCGTTCCGGATGAAAACCGTGCTCTCGAAATCGATCTATCCCTGCTTACTCTATCTTTAGGTCCTTACCAAAAATGAAGGAGTATCCAACCAGGAAAACCCATGCCTTTTTCCAAATTCGCTTTCTCTGGCAGCTGGATCTCCTTGGCGACACCCGGTAGTCCGTCTTCAGCGATGGGATTTGGCACCACCTGCGTGCCGGGAGCAAGCTAGGAAACAAGGGACATCCGCCATCCAGAGGCAGATATAGTTCCCTGTTTTCTGGCTTTGTTTCCTACTCCGGCAAGCTGAGGGGAGTTTGCGTTTGTCGCGTAGGATCCCTGCGTGCCCCGCGTGAGGAGAAAATCTGATTTGCCGGTCCCGGGTGATTGCGATCAGAGGAAGAAAGGGAAAGTGGTGAGAGGACGCGACGCGATTTCCTAACAGGAACAGACGGATACAAATTCGAGAAGGCAGCGGCTGAGCGAATAAACAGGACAACAAAAACGGGGACGAGAGAAAGAGGGATTTAGGAGGAAGCGACGTATCGATTCCCGGAAAAGACGGGGCTGCTCCACGTTCTGCTGATCAGCTACGAGAGGCGTCGCACTTTGGAATCTCTCGCGAGCTCCCTCTTGACTACCTGAGCAGTGAAGCAGACACGCTTGAATTCCCGAAAGTCCTTCTGCAGCGGCCAGTCAGAGTCCCGTCCAAACGACCATCGTAGAAATTGGCATTTCAGGGGTCCAGCCTGCCACCCCTGGAAGGTGCTCCATCCAGTTTCACATGTGCACTCCCAGCACGGATAGGAGGTGAGGGAGGAGAAGGAATTTCAGGTGCGGAAGGGGGAGAAAAGAGTGCGCATGCATGTTTCGCCTAAACTGCCCACCCCAAGTTGCAGGTTCTGTCCCATCCCCTCCTCCTTGTACCCTCTTTGGATGCAGATTCACCCGTTTCTTCCTTCTTTTGGGAGTTTCAGGGATTCAGTTCTTCGACGGAGCAAAAAGGCGCCAGGCCATCCTCTTAACAAGGCGTACGGATGCCCAAAGCATTGTTTTTCCCTGACATGTTAAGCCAAGATGAGTCGACGAGCTCTCCTCCCTCGCTAGCAACTCCCCAATGCCCAGTGGACCCCTTTCCACCAGCTTGCTGCCTGCCCGTCCTTTTCGGATGCAGCCGCATGGCTTCCCGCACGGCTGCACGGCCGACGTGAGGCTCGTGGAACACCAGAGCCCCTAGTGGGCTGGGGAAAACCGTCGAAAAATGAAACCGGCAGCGAATTGTTGAATTTATTCTGCTCCCAGCGCTCACCCAGTTGCATCGGCCGGAAGATGATCACAATTGGCTCCAGAGGGGTCCTGTCCGGAGGGAGAACGGCGAGGTGGTCCTCGCAGGCGGCGGAATAAGGCAAACACCTCCGGCGTTCACTTCCAGAGGAAGGTGCTGATGGAGCGAGAAGTCAGGTTGCGGTTGACGAAGTGTCCTGTTTCCTTGTGCTCTATGCATAAGGGGATATCGTCGTCGTCGCTAGAAGGCATAGAGAGCTCGGTTCACTAGAGGATGGAAGAACAGCAGGCGCTTTAGGAGCACCGCTCAGCGGGAGCGCAAAGGGATGTAAGGGGACACCATCGAACGATCGTGGAGATGCCCTCTGTGGATGCCCTTGAGTGGATCCTCGCGCTGGGTAGGGATTCCGGCGACCGCGCTTTCGAGTGAATAACCGCTGCAGATGGCCAGTTCCTTCGATTGGCGACCGCTCCCTTCCCCTCGGATCTCGACGGCCTCGCGGTCCGCAATTGACCCCTGTTCGTCCTCCTCTTCCTCGGGCAGGCGGATCGCAAAGAAACGAGGTGCTGCCACGGGGTCCGTTCCCAGACGCCGTGCTCCGACCCTACCCCCCTCCCTTCTTGGCCTGGATTCTTGAGCAGGTCTTCTCCGCGCGGGGGAGGTAGGTCGCTCTCCTCTCCCCTCGGCGGCGTTCCCCTGGTCGCGGAGAAGTTTGGAGAGATGAGGGCGCGACCACCGCCATGCCACAGCTTTGAGAGGCGGCGACCCCAGGTGAAAGCAGGCAGCGGACACGCCACCCTCTGAATCGGAGTTCGTCCGCAACTTCCTTGCAAAACTCTTCTTAGAGATCGCCTCGTCCACCCTCCCCTTCTTAGGCAAAGAGAGGCAAAGAGTTGTCCTCTTCAACTCGTGGCTTGCCGACGGGCCGAGACGAGAGTGGAGAGGAAGCATGAGGCGCCTCCCCGAGAAGTGGCAACTCCAGAAGCGGCACCGTAGCAACCATTGGAAACAGCGGTATCGCTGCTGTTGAGACACGGCAAGCAGGAAAGCAATGACGCCGCCGATGGCATTCGGAGAAGATGCCGTGTGGTCGGGGTTAACAGAAATGGAGACGGTTGCATTAACAGTAGTGAAAATTTCAGTAGCGTGCATAATAGTAGTAGCATAAGTAGTGACGATCACGAGATCCAAAGCTGCCGATGGTTGTTGCAAGAGTAAGAAGAATATCAGCAATATTAGTAGTAATAATTTCCATCACTGGTAATCATTACCGCTTGCCTATTCGATTCTAGTTCTACCTATCGCTTCAACCACCGGTGAGTAGAAGTTTTCGCTTTTCGCTTCACCGGTGTGTAGCGAAAAAAGCATTAGTAATAATAATAATGGCGATCGTATCGCAATATTTGAATGATGGTAGCACCAATATTGGCAGTCATGATGCGATGATAGGTACGGTAATAGTGAAGGTAACAGTGACATGGAGATAATGGAGGGAGAAGTAATTGTGTCAATAGTAGCCGAAGCGGTTGCAATAGCAATAATGGGGACGATCATGGCAACGGACCCAGCACTGGTGGCAGCAGCGGTGAGGATGATCACAGACATTATAAAATTCCTGGCATTGTCCACGTGAACAGGAGCAGCGTGCGCGAAGCAAGGAGTCGCGATCGCGATAGTCATGGCAACAGAGGAAACGGAAACAGCAATGGTGGAATTGACGGCAGCGCCCGTGATAGGAAGCAGAGGAGCACGTGCCAGGCTACAGCGTTCGAAAATCCCAGGCCGCAGGCGCGTTGCCATGGAAAGGACGGGGGCCATCGAAAAGGTCTCTTCCGGCTTCACAAGAGAACCCGGAGGAAGGGGAGGTGCAGGCTGGTTGGCCTCCTCCCTTGGGACATCGTCTCTTTCTCCGCTGGAGAGAATTTTCGTGGGCAGCTCCCGAGTAGATCCTCCCTATTGCCCCTATTGCCCAGGGGCCAGCAGCCATTCCCTCACCTGTTAAGCACGACCAGCCCCGTGACGCCATCCTTCCTGGAGAACGCCGTGCCCCACAGGACGCCTTCCGTCTCGAGGCCCACCCGCTGCGAGCCCTCGGGGAAGAACTTGGAGAAGTGACCCAGGACGTAGAACATGGGCTGCTTGTAGAACTCTCCCCTAGAGGCATTCACGATGATGGAGGCGTCCACGAAGTTGCTGGCCCAGTTGGGACCGCCCTGCTCGTCCAGCACGAGGTTCCAGTCGATCCACCCCGTGACCCCGTGAAGCAAGTCCTAGTAGTAAGGAAGGGAAGGGGGAGAAAGAGCGCGCGCGCGCTCTCCCGACCTGCGGCGCGGTTGGCAAGGGAACGCGGTCTCTCACCTCGATGATGGAGCGGGCGTAGTCCTCTGCACGACTCCACGAGCCCAGCAGGACGTTGTGGTGCCTCACGTGACAGGACTCCGTGGCCAGCAGGGGATAATCCGGAAGCAGCCAGCTCGTCCAGGTCAGCACGAAAGCGGGCACCAGCCAGTCCAAATACCAGTGCACGGCGATCCCGGAAACGTACTGCGCAGCTTCCTTGTCAATAAGGATCTGGAGAGGAGCAGCGCTTTGGTCACCTCTTCCGCGAGCCTCGAGATCCAGACAGGGGTTCGGGTTTTGGTGAACCGCGCCGGGCGCGCAAGCAGTTTTTCATCTTCCAAGTTGCGCCACTGGACGGCACAGACATGCCAACGCCTCTCCCTCTTGTTGCCCCATCACCATTGTCCTCCCCTGATCTCCATCTTTGTCGCCCGAAGGGGAAGGGAGGGAGCGAAAAGAGGAAAGGAAGGCAAGCTACCAAAGCTCTTCGGCCTCCCCCGCAGCTGTGGCTGAAGCGCCACCCCCGCGCTCTGCCCTTGTCTAGTGGACTGCGTTGGAAATCTCGAGGTAAACCGCACGCTTCGGGTTGTCCATGGCAACACCCGTGCCCGACAACCCCTTGTGACTGAGGCACCCCAGCGCTTTTCTCTATTTTCTGGCGCGCCCCTCAGAGTCTTCGACAACGAGCTCGTAGTCGTTCCTGGCAACGACAGCCGGCCGCAAACGGCCGCCGTCAGTAGCAGCAGCGGCGGCTGCCCCACGCGCGTCAGAGAGACGTTGGGCACTGAGTGCGGCTTTCTCAGCGGTCTGGGGCAAGGAGGAGGCGAGCAGAGGAGCCGAGGAGGAGCGGAAAAGCTCCTCTACCCGCCCCGCGATCCCCGCAAAGGCAGTGGTGTCTCACAACTGCGACCTCCAGATGAGGCGAGGGGAGTCACCAGGCTCCTAGGGACCCGAGGAGCCTGGAGAGCTCCCTCGCATCCTCCGACGAGGTCGCCTTCAGGCCGAGGAAGACCAGAGACCGTCCCGGCCCAAGGCCGAGCACGGGCCGCTTCTGGACTTGATAGAGCGACTCCTCCTCCTCCTCCAAGAAGGATTCGCCGCCGGACTCTCTTCAGGGCGAGACGGGAGGGTGCCGGATGCTTTTGGGGGTCCACTCCAGCGCCCCGTGTGGACGGAAGCCGTTTCGGCACGCCCGAGGGTGCGTTCAGGAGGTCGAGAATGATTCCCTTCTCTTAAGGAAGGAGGAAGAACTCTTCCTGGCAAGTCCAGATTTATCTTCTCAAGCATGGAGCGAGGGTTGCCAGATGCCTCAGGTATCGAGTAGCCTGGAGAACTCCCGTCGTCATCAGAGCCTTCTGATCATCACCTTCGTCGTCGGGGATGGGGGCTGTAGAAAAGGATTTCGAGTGCGGTCCCGTTTGGATTCCTTCGGGGAAAATCCTAGAGCACTTGCCCTTCGCCGGAAGAGAACACCAATCTTTAAGGCAGAGTTGGACGGCCGCGTTCGCCCACTCGGATCGTTTCATACCGTTTCCTTTCGACCCCACGTCTCAGCAGGGAACTGTCAGAGGTCGATTCGTCTGTGATCGCGTCCTGAATGGACCCATCACCTCTCGCCCGTTCCGGAGATTCGGGTTCCCCTCCCTCCTCAACCCCCTTTCCCTTCTGGCAGGAAGGTCTGCTCCTCACCCGCATTGTCTTTGCTCGTGCTGTGCAGCCCTTTCTTTTTGGCTCGCCAAGTGTTGAAGAGCCGTCCATCTCCTCCGGAGCGGCTCACGAAGCTCTTTAGCACCCGTCCACGCTACCAAAGGGTGCGTGAATCCAGGAATGCTCCGGAGAAAGGAGTTCTCTCCTCTTACGCTCGGGAGGGAACCCTCGCCTTAGTTGTCTCCGAAGGGAGCCCCCGGTTTGTGGAGGGGGGGCTCCTCATTTCTTCTCCGGAGGAACCCCGCAAGGGGCGCAACCCGGAGGGAGCCGTGCCCATCTTGACACATTGGAGAGGCAACCTCCCGGGGGGCTGTCAACCAGCTCCATGACACGCGATTGGACGGCTCTGTTTCCACAACCGGAGGGGAACCTCGAAGAGCTCCTCGATTCCTGCGTTGAGCTCGGATGGTCGACTCCCAATCCCGACCAGTGCCCCGGGTGCATCCGGGGTTTCACACCAGTGCCGCTGCACCCGACCAGCGTCCTCCTGCTGGGGGAGGAATCGACTCCCGCTTCCTGACGTCGATTGCTTCCTCGGGAGGGATTCGAACCCTGGACGCTCGGTGCCACACGCGGAGGCCTCCCGCCACGCGGCCCGCCGACGCTGCCGCATCTTCGGAAGGGATCGGCGACACAGATCCGGAAACAGGAACACTAAGAAGGGTCGACACGGAAGAAGTCCTCATCCCCCAGAGAGCAAGGAAGGCACAGGGACCCCTCTTTCCCAGGATGCTTGCGGAACGCCTCCCTCGGCGCCGCGCGGCCGGTCGGTTTCTTCCGCGCTCGTCCCCGAGGCGCGACCGCTCCTCCGCTGCCGCCCGCAAGACCCCTCTACTCCATTCCCGCCGTTCTCCGCTCCCGCCATGCCTCCTCCTCTGCCTCGCGTGTCCCGCCGAGCCGGCCGCAATCGGGGCGCGCCCTTCCTGACTGCCGCTTGCGACTGGGGGACTGTTGACCCAGCACGCGGGTTTCGTGCTCTCGCGCCTCCGGCGCCCCAGTACCGGAGATCCGGTCGAATCGCTGGCCGAGCGCTGCTGTCCACGAGCTTCGCGTTTCCTCGTGGCACGCGGGTGCAAGACCTCAAGCCCTCAGAATTACACACGCGTGGATGTGGACGCGGACGTGGATCCAGATGTCGAGGCAGAGGAGGAGGCAGATGCATGTTCACACAGATGCAGGTGTTGGCATGGACAAATATCTGTCTATAGACGAGGATATAGACGTGGACGTAAGCATGGTTCCGTGCACATATCCACGTGGATGCACATACAGCCGATGCCGATCTAAATCCCGACAGATCATAAGAGATAAACACGCGTGCTAATTCGACACGGATTAAGACACGAATTTACTTTAAGTAGGCATAGTTATTCATATTTATTCGAAAAGATATTATTAACAGTAATATTACTGGAGCAAGGATGTTTATTAATGGGATAAATGTTACTAATGTGACCAATAAGTTGTTGATTACATTGTTGACATATATACATTAAAGATTAAAAAAATATATAGATATGTATTCATGTATATATGTATGTGAAGATTAAAATATGGATGAATTTATATCATCAAGATTAGAAAAAATAAATACGCATGCTTATTATGTACAACAATATTTATACATAATATAAATATCGATGTACATAAGAAGTGTGCATGTGTGGGTGCGCGTGTATATACATATATATGAATACGTGTATAAATATGTATCTAGAAACATATATGTAGAAATGTAAATACATACATATAGAGAGACAGAAATATGTATGTATGTATACATGCACATGCATATATGTGCATATATATATAAGAAATGTATATTTAATGGATGCATGGATATCAAATTTGCTTTTCCGTTTTTTTTAATTTGTGTGTATATTTTTTTTTTTTCCATCATTTTCTTCAATGTCATGTCTTATTCTTGAAAATTCGATATTTATACATGCATTGCATAGATATACATACATATACATGAATGCATGCAATTAGCATGTAGATTTATTCTTCACAATCTTCAATATCAAGAATATAATCGACAACTTATTAATTTTGTGAACGTCACGGAATCTTAATAAACACATCCGTTCGAGTAATGTTGGCGTTAATAAATATCGATGTCGCTGTATATCGAAATGAATTTGCATGCCAATCTATGTAGAATGAGCACACATTTTTAATGATCTGTCGGGATTTTTCAGCCCCTATCCATCGCATCTGGTGGGGATGCGGATACAAACATAGTTGCAAGTACACATGTACATACAGATACAGGTATCGTAGAGGGCTTAGAGGAACACAAAGATCTGTAGGCATAGATGGAGATCATCTTTGAGAGTTTGAAACGAATAGGGAGCCTTTCTTGGACCTCTTTCTTTCTGGGGCCGTGTTGCTCCCAAGGGGATGGGCCTTGGGGGCTCGGGTGGGTTTCCCATGTCTCCAAGGGATGGCGGGGGTATTTTCTCAGCGCTTCACCAGCTTTTGCCCATCGAAGAAGTTTGTGGGCTCCTTGTCGAGTTCTCCCTTCAGCTTCATCCTTCGGGTCTTTTACCGTTCGTGAGCATCCCGTCTCCTGAGCCTCTTCCGGCTTCACCTTGTTCGGTTTCGCTTGGCTTTTCGATTCATTCTGTGTCGCGGGTACGCAACGAACTACGAGGAACCTCCGAGTTCCCTTCTTCTTACCTTTTTCTGTCCTTTTACATCTGGAACGCAAGGGTCGCCCCTTCCTAACCCCTAGTTAGTCGCGAACCTCTGGCTCAGCTCGAATCACAAAGTTCCTTCCCTTTGGAAATGTTTGGGTCGCTGCCCGCGAGCCGCCCCGCCATTTCGAATCAGTGAACGCCGCGGCTCTGGCGGCGGGCAGCAATACCTTGGACATCTTCCATTGGTACATGGCTGGATGCAGCGAATCTTTTGCTCGGTGAAGAGGCACCGACTGCTCACGGATCTTACGATCGGGCGTTTCGTCGCGCCAACGGTGATGGCGATAAAAGATCACAATTTCCGTTTTCGTCAGGAAGACGAAAAGAACGTTTCAGGAGAAGAAGCTTGAGAAAAATCGAAGGCTCCCATGGAAGGAACGCCCGTGTGCAAGCACCTCTCGGAGCGCGTGAGGCAGTGCCATCTCTGGAGGGATCTTCGAAGCTTCGCATCACTTTCTCGAAAGCGGGCGTCCAGTGTTGTTTCTCGACCCGCAAATCGCCTGGAGACGCGACGTCCAACACTTCTCGATTCTGTATCTAGGGAGGAAACAGCTTGAAAATAACGGTATCGAGACTTTTGCCTCTCTTTCTTGTTGTGGTTCTTCCTTTTCGAGATGCAAAATGAGTTCATCTAACGACAGGCTTTCGGGCTTCCTCCATCTTCATCCCATTCCCTCACAACTCCCCTCTGATGGAGACCAGGACTTCTGCGCCTGGTTTCTTTGGAATAAGTCTTAAGGGGGTAGCGGTATCCTTTGGGAAGACGTGCTCCTACTCGGACCTTGAGAGTGACTAGGAACGCACCTATCCTACCCATCCTCCCAACTGGATAATGCTTCCTCCCAGAGACCACCACTACCTCCCGTAATCTCCCTGCTCTCTCGCCCACTTTGACGGAAGAATCCTTTGGCCTGAACTCAATCAAGAGGGTCAGTCCTTGCTGGACGCTCCCGATTCCTCGGAAAGATATCTTCTGCATATTAGGGAGCTTTCCGCTGACTATTTGCACAACTCATGGATCCCCCTCAACACGCCATGCAGTCTCCTGAAGCGGTGCGTTTTCCTGTTTTCCTGCTTTTTCATATTCAGGTTCTCTTCTCTCGGATTCTTTGCCCTCGACCAGTTAGTTTCTTCTCCGTTTAATCTCGGCTCTTCAACTTGATCTGGACCTGTTCGACCGTTTGAGTCCGATACCACCTTACTCTGTCATCCTCAATCTTTATGCTGATCTCAGTCACCTTGGTGCTCTTGGTCCTTGCCTCTGTTAGGTGCTCTGATTTTTCTTCATCTCCTCTTCCAGACCGACTTTCTTTGCCATAGCCACTTTCCTCCCTGGCCCTTTCGTGAACGTGGGAAAACCTCCTCCCTCTCCCTGCAAGCTGTGACCCGTCAGCTCTCTGGTGCCGCGGGAAGGACGCGTGGGCAATGACCGTATTGTACGGTTGGACCCGGAAGGAGCAAAAAAAACCGGAAAAAATCCACCAAATGAGCCGGAAAACGAGAGGGACCCCACGGCAGCTCTCTAGATTCGACCCTCATGCTCTCACCACTGGAGGATCCCCAAAAGAAGTGCATCTTCCTTACCAAGTACGGCCACCACGGCAAGCTGATCCTGTTGTCGTCCATTATGAAGAGCTGAACGCCTCCGTAGCCACTGCTCTTGAGTGCTGGGCCGAGGTGATCCCGGATGAACTTCCTTTCCCCGAAAGGAGTCCACCCCATGCAGTTGAAGGGGTATCCCGGGAGAAATCCGGACGTCGGTTCGTTCTGGACCGTGATTCCCCAAACGGGATGACCTTCCCGCTCGTACGCCTGGAGGAACCTTCGCCACGCGTTGAGGAAGCCCCTTCGGCTCCAAGCCAGCCACTTACCTAACGAAGTACTCGGCCCAAGACGAAAGATATTTCGTCTTCAGTCTTCCCCACCCGTTGAACTTTCCGTTCGTCTTCATCCAGGAAGGCGCGGACCAGGGACTTGCGATGATCTTGATTTTCCGGCTGGACATGGATTTGATGCGGTTGAGCACTGGCAGCTGCATGAGGGAAGGAATCGGGACATGAAAGAGATTGAGAACATTACGGAGACGAAGAACAATTTCGAGGGGTCATTCCACCCAGCTCATCCCCTCGCCCATCCCTTCTTCTTCCTCTAGCGACACATGTGCTTAAGCCGACCCGGATCTGGAAGACCCATCTCGACCTGGAGAGATACGTGCGAGCTGCTCCTTGGGCTTCCACGTGAACGAGAAAAAAGGATGATGATTTCCGTCTGTGAAGGCATTGCGGCTGCTGAATATCGATCCAGGGTTGAAAAGAGGGGTTTTCCCCCCCTTTGGTAAGGAGAAAACGCAAGCGGAGAAATCCATTCTTGAATTTCCTCTCTGTTGAGGAAAATGTCCTACATCAGATCACACTTTCATCCTCGGTGTCGGAACATGCAGAGTACGGGAAAATCAACCTGGAGAATGACCACGGAGCTTTTCCGATGTCCTTATGTCCTTCATTTAAATAAAAAAAGAAGACGCAACTCTCGAGGTGTATCACTGAGAATCTCGGTTATGGTCTTCGAAAACTTCTTCATTCCCTAGGCACAACTGGCCTATCTGTGTGTAGATCAAAGAATGGAATCATGGCGCGGCCATTCATGGATGCACAAGAGACTTAACGTCACCAATTTATTCTGAGAGTTTCGACAAAATTCGATTTCCGCTCAATTTCTTTTTTCCCCCCCCCCCTTCAGTTGGGAAAAATAGATGATTCAAATCACATGATGTCATCACGTAAGACGGGCGTATTTGATGTTTGCACCGACGCCTGCTCTCTGGTCACAAAAGATGCACCGAACAATTTCTGACTCTCGGTGATGGTTCCTCAAAAGTCCTCAAAGTCTTCAGGTATGTCTTCAAAAGAATCAGGTGTTTGCCAGAGTGTATCACACATACAGGCCTTACGTCAACAATAGACATGCCTTCGACTAACAATGGAAATGCCTTTAATTAACAATGCCGATGTTCCTCAGTAACAATGGCAATGTCTCGCTAACAATGCCGATGCCTCCTATCCCTGCGTATGAATGCGAATTTTCCAGCAATCAAATGCTGGACTTCGTGATTTATAGCTCGTTGGCTGCGTATTTCATACGGAACCAGCAAGTACTGATTGGCACCAACCGACAGGAGCTGGCTTTGAGGTCTAAACAAGCGTATGTGGGACATGCGAATTGTATCGCTTCCCTTGTTTATGTGAAACCACCCCAATTTTTGAAATTGACAACTGCGACTTCAAGTAGGCAAATAGGTCTTCAGACAAAACAAATTTTAACTTGCCACACTATCTTTTAACACATTATCAAACCAGGTCAATACTGATTGAATTTGAGAAAGCGGAACTGTACATAAATTGCAGCACGAAAATGAAAACCAATGCAAGTGAGCGAAATGAAAAGGCTCGGATCGAATTGAGCTGAGCATTTGTGGACCTAGTGGATGGAGGCAATTTGGCTCGAAAGTCCCAGTTTTCAACAGAGAGTCTGAAGAACCGGATTAGACTACAAATTTAAAAGAATTCATTCATATACTGTGTTTTTTTAATATATCATGTGCCTTAAATATATTTAATGAATTGATCATTATGTGAACAAATAGATTCACGTTAGACCTGACACAAATGCAACAAGGATATCTTTTAAAGAGAAAGAAGATGTGTTTTAATTTATGGCAGCCATTGGCCTTTAGAATATTAATAAACATACGATATTCTACGATAAGGTTGCTGGTCGGTGAAAAATACAAAACGGTACAGTTCGTTGAAGTTATCAAAAACCGAACAAGGTAGCTGGATAAATTTATATTTTTTAATAATGTTATGTATACGTGCAGTGTATTTGGTGCCACAGTCAGTGAAATCTGCATAAAAGTCAGCCGCAAAGACTGAAAACGCAGGCCAGAGCTCTTGGGAAAGACTAGCAGCTCTTTGCAGTGCAGACGACTTCGCGACACGCAGGTCTCCGTCAGACGCAGGGCCCGCAAGATGCTTGCCTCAGGAAACCGAGGCAAGCATCCTAAGATCTGGAAGAAAACCGAAAAGAGCCCCAACGGACGGACAGAAGATTTCCGAGGTGTGCAATTTTGTCCTTCTACGACCTCTTCCCTGTTCTACGAATCTCCGTTATCGAAGATTTTTCAATCCGTTGCGGGCGCGTTGCCTGCAGATACGCTGACTGTTGGTGGTGCTCAAGCTGGAGATCGCGGTGCGAGCAATGGTCGAAGTCAAGTGCGCTCTGGATCAAGAGGGAACTTGCCGAAAAGAGGATAGGAAGAAAATCGAGTTGGTGCTCTCAATGCTCCAGCAAGGGACTGCGAAGCACCGGGACACTGCACATGGCAGGTGCATGTTGTACCATTCCCATGTCTTCGACGAGGGCCTCATATTCTGAAGGTCTTTATCAGTTGGACCATGAGAATGAACAACAGTGATAGTCACACTATCGCTGTTCCTGAGTGAAAGTCCCGCTAACGGAAGTGGAGCAAACACTGCCGTGCGCAAACCGCCACGGGCTTGCGATCGAAAATAGTTCGTAAAATTGCCACGAGATGGTCACCCCGCGGGTCCCTCAGGAAATGCGCAGGACATGCGGGACTTCTGGTGGGGACGCGAACAGGGAGAGAGCTTCCCATAAGAGAGGTCCTCGCCCGATGCGGAACTGAGCGGGCAGGAGCGAATGACGAGAGGAGCAGCAGCGCTTGTCTCCCGTCGTCTTCCCCTCTTCCGAGATGGCGAAGGGAGAAAGCGCTTCGCCGCCACCAGCCCTTGCACTCCTCCCCCGCCAACATCCCAATCGCCGCTTCTTGACCCCCTCCCCCCTGCCGATCCTGGGGAGCGTCCCCGATCCTCCTTTTGTCTTCCCGGGAACCGAAGAACTGCAGATCCCACTTCCGCACGCCACCACCCACGCGAGGGACGCCGCCCTCTCTGATTGTCGTTCCTCCCTTTTTTTCCCCGCTTTCCCCCTTCCGGAGAGCCTATTCCTCTTCCTCCCGAACTGCCTGCGGGATGAATGGGGGCGCGAGTTGGCATGGCAGCGGTCCTTCCGGGAGCACTCGCGTGACGGGTCAGATGGAATTCCCCCCCCCCCTTCCGTTCTTCCTCCTCTCTCCCGCTCCCACGAGCGTGCTCCCGGAGAGTCGGTTTCCCACCCGCTCGGCATTCTCTCCTGGCTCGGAGTCCCGCTCGAGAATCCAGGAGACCTCTCGGGCTCCCGGATTCTGGAACGCTCTCTCTCCTGTCCTTCTGATCCCTGCTCTGGAGGCGCGCGAAACTTATCCTTCCAGCCTCTGGACTCTAGATCTCCCCTCTCGAGAAGAGTCGATCGTCCCATCTTTAAAAGAAGGAGTTCCTCCCTCATTCAGTGTGGTCCAGAGAACTGTGAGGATGGAGACGACGCTCTCGGGGACAAAGAGATCAGGGGACGCGGAAGAGGATGCTGGGAAGGATGGCGTCAGGACGTCTGTCTCCCACGGAGCTCCGAACTCTGCAGAGCACTCACTTCCTCCTCCTTGGCGAGGGAGGGATACGCCGCCGCTTCGAATCGGTTGCGTGGCAACCGGAAGAGGGTAGAGGTGGTGGGGAGGGAAGGCGAGAAGGAAATTTCGGCGCTGCTGCAACCATGAGTATCCCCACAACCAGGCAGCCTCGCGAACTGAGGACGCGACGAGACCATGCCCCGCCCCTCTTCCTTCTCCCTCCGAATGACCCCTGCTGGATCGAAGGGCGGCCTCCCTCTCTCCTTGGCCCTCCCCGATCGTTCCCTGATCCCTCCAGAAGGGTGGCTCACCTTCCACTCGAGGTCCTCGTCTGCCAGGCGAAAGTGGGTCAGATTGGTGTCCTCCGCTTCGTCGTCGTAGGAGTAGGGTTTCAGGGAAAAGTCGCATCCCGCGATGGGCAAGCGCAGGAAGCTGTACTCGATCCCGTCTGTGGAGAAGTAGTTCCTGGAAGCGGCCGGAATTCAGGGAGGACAGAGGGAGGAGGGACACAGAAAGCGACCCCTTCCCTCCCCGCCAAAGAGGGCAGGCGGATCGACGGCTGTGCGTTTCCTTCCTTCGCCTCCCCCTCCCTCCCTCGCTCCCGGGATCTTCCAGCCCACCGGTGACCGGGCGCAGCCGGAAGGGGAGAGGCGGCTTTCCTCCTCCTCCCGCTCGCAACCCCCGATCCTCGGACGACTCGATCGAGAGGTGCTCGGCTCCGCTCGGGATTCTCCTTCGGGAACCTTCACTGCCGCTCCGGGATGCGGGTGCCGTTGGAGATTCTCGCCGTAGCAACCTGCGGCTCAGACGAATGGAGAACGGAGGAATGCGTCCCGACGCTCCCGGAAACGGTCGCTCGGCGACTTGGCAGTCCCGCCTATCTCCCTCCATCTGGATGCGCGCTCGTGAGAGCAGAGCTCCTCGTTCCAGGGTCCCGGTGTCGCCCGGAATCGGCGTCTAGGGAAAGTCCTGGAGGGATCGCAGCTGGCACAGGACTCCGCCGTCGGTCGTAGTCCCTTCAGAAGGGAAGATGGTGACAGTTAAAGGGGGTCGCGACGTGACACCTGGTGGAACGTTTCTTGGCTTCCGAGGGAGCGGGCGAGGACTTCTCGGGACGGACGCTGGGATCCTGTCGTTCCTGAAAACTTCTGGAAAACTTGCCGGCAGCAGGAACAGCGCGTTCCAGCAGGGGGAAGCAGGGAAAAAGGATCCACTTGAGTAGCATCCCCGGCGCGTGGAACGCGCTTGAAGCGAGCGGGCCAGAAGGAGTGGGCCGTTTCCGTGGCAGTTCCCTTCCTCCCCTCGAGGTTCACGTAGCCGCGGGGACCTCAGGTAATCGGGAGGGAACGCGGAAATCCCTGAGCGCTGTAGGCGACCAGGCACGGTCGCGCCTTCTTCCTAGAAGCGCGCCGGGCGTATGGGGATCATGTGGACAGGAAGGACCCTCTTTTCTCGGGGTATCTTCGCAGGACTCGACCTCCCCTCCCACGGGGAAGACTTCAGGACTGCTCCATCTCGCTGTCTCCCGGGTCCACGGGGCGGGGGGGTGAGGGCGCGGAGCTGCGCCGCTTCCGAAAGCCAGCGGGGGGAAAGCTCCGGTAGCCACCTGGCGGCAGGTTCGCACACCCGAGCCACCGCCTGGAGGATGCCTCGCGAGTCCTCACTCGACCTGCAAAGTGAAGACTCGAGAGTGCACCACATCGCTGACGGCAGCCTCGGCGGTGATGGCGCATGGCTGAGGATTCTCGATGGGAGATCGAAACACCTGACTGATAAAAAATTTCGCGCAATTCCTTCGAGAGCAAAAAAAAGTGCGGAAAATCCACTTCGAGTTCATCCTTGAAAACTTCAAGGCTCTCCTTCCTGACGGTAGTTGCCTCCGGGAGACTGCAGGTCCACCAGAAAAACATGCATGAAGATCCGGGGACCTCAAGGAACGAGAGGTTGCCAATTCCTTTCTCTTTTCCTTCTTTTTGTTTTTTTTTTTGGACTCATCTTTTTCCAGATTTCTTATCTAAAAAATGTTATCCTGGGCATCGTTTTTTTGTTTCTCTTAACCGTGGAAGGTCGTCTGTTGGTCTCTGCTTGCCAGACATTTCCTTCCTCCGTAAGCAACGCACCTCCGCGTCCACGGAGTCGCACTTAGGTGAAGCGTCCCGTAGCGAAGAGACCCGCTCGAAATTTCTCCGAGAGCGAAGCAATCGACCCCCCTTCGCGAATAATTCCTCCCTTCCCTCGGGCGAATTTCTTGAGCGAAACTCCATCACCGTGCCCCAATTGGGGTGTCCTCCCCAGCGAGGGAGCGAAACTCTACCGATCGCACGCATCTTTTTCGGATGGCGGCAGTAGGCGTTCACATTTCGAATGGACCGGCGTCTCTCGAAATGCGGAAAGGGGGGGAGAGGAGTCTAGAGTTCCAGGAATCGCGGAGGTCCAAATCCTCGTCGCCAACCTGGAAAGAGGACGCAGAAATCGGCGGGTTCTTCAGTGGGTTGAAGTCTTCTTGAAGCAAGGAACCCTCGGGAGTCTCTCGGGAGATTCCAGCACTGGACGCGTCTCTTCTGGTCGTCACCCGCCAGGGTCTCTCCACCTCTGGGTGCGGTAGAGCGAAAGTCAGACGTCCCTCTTGACCTCGCCACGAAAAATTCGGAGCGCGTTCGTCTCTGCTTCGCTTCTTCAAGGGGATGGGTTTCCTCTTTGAAAATCGTGGTGAAACGCCCGAGAAACCTTCCAGTCACGACCTGGCATAGCTCCATCGCTGCCACTTCATAGCGAGTTCATTATTCGTGCATAATTCTTCAAGATAGGGGGTATCCCGCGAGGGGACCTCACTATGAATCCAGGAAGGAGTTCGGAGTCCGTTCCTCTCACGCCTGGAGAGGGATGTCCGGAAGGGAGATCGGCCCCACCCTGATCGTCTCCGGAGGGGAAGCCCGAAGGGAATCTTCCTTGTTCTCTCCGAAGGGAACCCCTGCGCTCCATTTTTTCTTCTCCGAAAGGAACCCGGGAAAGGTTCCGCTCCTGTTTACTCCTCTGAAGAGAACCCCGAAGGGACGCTTCCGAAATTCAGAAGGGCGCTGCTTCCCTGAAGAGATCGAAACACTTCTCTCCAGTGAGTGCAGAGAATTGTGCCGATCTCTTCGGGGAAGCAGCACCCTTCTGACTCTCTGGAGAGGTACCACACTGCCCCATGGTACGAGACGACGCCAAGAGAGAGATGCTGCTAAGGAGAAAAGCCCTCTTTCCAGGAACTTGGAAGCGACCGGACCCAAGGTCGGAGGCTGTTATGCCATGACACCCGGCGCTCCACATCGGGACCCGAGAATATCGCTCGAGAATTCGCCACTGCCGCCAGAATCTGCACCGACAGCGCCCCTGGCGAGTCCGCCTGGGACGCTGTCGCAGTGACACTGCCGCCCCTTTTTGTCGCAGTGACCCTGCAGCGCCTCAGAACCTAAGGAATTTGCCGTCTCCCGATGAGGCAAGAGCCCGGTCACTTCTGCAGCTGAGTCATGCTGCACGCGCCCCTGGAGGTTTCTGACTTCCGTGGTTGCCACCGTCCGTGGCAATCAACCTTCTTCTATGAGATGCTATGAACGTCGCGCCCGGCGTTGGGCTTATTATCCCACGGCGCCAGAGCTGCCTGCCAGGACCTCTGGAGTCTCGAAAGCGAAGCCGGAAGTTGGAAAGGCAGCGTTCAAGTAGGCCGAACTTCCCGTCCATTTCAAGTGCGAGGACGGGTCAAGGGTCATTTCTCCCCAAAGTCCGCTTGGTCACCTTCAGGCGCCAGATACCTCCCCTCGCAGTGGAACGAACTGCCTCCAGGTGGTATCCATCCGTCTTCTGCCCCTACGACCAACCCTTACGGGCAATTTGGTCGCTGGAATCGCTACGAACGTGCCGGGAATTCAGCGTGCCCTCCGGCGACCAGTCGAGAGTCCCGGGAGTGACCAACGACTCCTCCTCCGAGGGCGCATTTGCTTTCCGCGGGTGAACCTGCAGAGGCGAAGCCCGAGCAAGGTCCGAACAAGTGGAAGTCGAAGGTTCGCTCCCGGGATGACGCTGTTATAGCGGGAGCGAAGGACAGGGGAAGGGGCACATCGGGAGTCGAACGCGACTTCGGCGCACCTGGGAGCGACGAGTCAAGGGGGGACGGAGGTGCGGTGTCTCCCCCGGAGGGAAGGGGTAGTGGAAGCTGGCGCCAAGAGCGGGCCGGTGGGCAGCCGGGGAAGCAGCAACCAGCGCGACAGATCGGATGCTCCGGAGGGAAACGAGGGTGGCGCATCTTTCGCACGGGGACGCCGAGGTTCCTGATTATTCATCCGGTCGCATCCCCAGGGCATTTGCGGAGCGTGTGAAAGCTGCGGAGACCACCGGGATTTGGCGCGGGAAACGAGGGGAAAGTCCGGCGGTGTCCCTCGACCTCTGGGAAGAAGAGAGCAGCAGCGAGAGGCAGGGGGAAGATCGTACCTCAGCACGGCGTCAGGGTCGGGAAAGTGGGCGATGTGGTAGGCCGCGCTGTCGGTCAGGGCTCCCCCAAATCCTAGCAAGGACTGGTACTTCTTGTCGGTGCTGACGGTCAGCCTCAGGCACTGCTCTCTTCCTGCAAAACGGCACTGCCGCCCTTCGGGGAAGAAGTCCTTCGGCGCGCGAGGAGGATCTACCGGACTCTTCCTGCGGGCCGGTACTCTTCCTGAAGCGGAGGGAGTCCCTGCTGCTCTCGTAAACGTTGTACCACCCTGGGGTCAAGGTTTCCGGTTCCACCGTATCGCAGTAGGAGGAGTCGCACGTGCAGACGAAGCTGTCCTGGTCGTACCAGTGCTTCTGGCATTCCCTCTGAAACTCTGGAAAGCAAAAACGGTCGTTCGTCATCCCGAACGGGTCGTCAGGAGAATTCCCCGAATTTCTTGCACTCTCAGAAAATGGCGTGCGCGAGCACGGGAAGGGAGGTGGACCCGGTGCGCTGCAAGGTCCGCTCGGAAGACCATCGCTCCGTTCGGTCCTCTCCGCCCGTCCGGGCACCTCGTCCGGGCGAGATGGCTTCGAGCCCTCTTGGATGCCTCGCCCTGACTGGGGAACTTCGGCGGCCATGCTGGTGGAGTCGAAGCCTTCGAAGGTACATGGCATGGACTTTGGAATGTCGGGAGACATGTACGTTGTCAGGTCATCATTTTTTGTTTTTTTTGCTTTTTTGTGGGGGAGGGGACATCGTTTTGGGGGGAGAATCTCATCTCAAATTGATCATGGAACTGAGAAAATCTTTAAGCAGACGCTCGACTTTCTTTCAAAAGGAAGATCCAGTGCAGTACGTTCAGAGATCTTTTGCACGAGGGGGCCTGGAAACCGCACCTTGGAAACGCAGCGTAGTTTACCTTTCAGGACCTGTTCTCGCGACCGACCTTCCTCCTGATCCCCCCCACGTTCTGATGGGGGGAACTCGGCCTCGCACCCCACCCACTAACCAGCAGGAGGTCGCTCGAGTCTTCCTCACGAGTTAGCGCAGTTTCATCTTCACCACCACCTCCGGCTAGCCATCTCCGTCATCATTCAGCTCGCTCCTCCCTTCAGCCGTCGGTTTGAAAGGGGTCGTCGCGTCCGGATCTTCTCTGTACGTCCCCTGCAGCAACCGTTCACACCTCTGCCCTGTGTGCGCTCACTCTCCTCTGTACCACGGAAGCCGGGCTCCGGGGGCATCGACGGAGCAGCGTCGCCAACGTGACCTCGTGCGGGGATGGCGAGGAAACGCATATAAGGATGCAAGCTCCCCACGCAGGAAAATTGGGTGCTCGCGAAACGAAACCGGCTTCTCGCTGCTTAGCAAGGAACAGCGAGTGACAGCAACGTCGCCTTCACCTCCGGCCGTTGCGTGGCAAGGAGAAAGAAGACGAGCAGCAAGAAGGAGGTACCCCGATAGAGAGCAGCTGCGGCAGTCGGTCGTCGCTGGCGCACGTATCCCGAGGAGACGAAGTCGCGGGATACGGGAGGGAAACATGGACTGTAACGGCCAGCAACAGCTACCCACGGAGCCTGAAGATGAGTATTCGGTTGCCTCGGCCGCCATCCTCCATCTGCTGACGAGGCCTCTAAGCAGCCTGAGGGCCGTCGGTGTGACAGGCCCAACTCCCTTCCCGTGCTCACGCGCGCCATTTTCGGGCTGCGGGGTGAAGAGGTCCCGCAGCCCTTTCCTCTTCGCAGCTGCCATGCTCCCAGTTTGCTACCTGCCTCCCTACAGCCCGTTTTTTGGTTTTTTTCTTGCTCTCCCTTTCCCCCTTCCCCCCCGTTTCACCCTCAATTTTTTTCTCTCTCTTCCTTCCTTCCATCTCCACATCCAATCAAGTGTTTTTTTTTTGTTTTACTCTTTTAAAAAAAAGCAAAAAAAAAAAAAAGAAACGCAATGGATGCAGGGAAATAGTTCTGGGAAGCCCTTTCGGCTTTCTCGCGGTTCAGAATTTCGGCTTTCTGTCTCAGCGCGCTGCCAAGGTGACCGCAATCCTGCACTTTCATTGAGAACTGGTGTGGGTTTCGCGCCCGCGCGCGCGCGACCTCACCGGCCCCGAATGCCATGCTGGAGGGAAGCATCGGGATTTTCACGAAGACGCAGCACCCAACCACCCCACACGGATTCTTCACAAAGACCTCGTGAGCGGCGATCCGAGGCGCACGCAACCTGTCTTCTGTCGTTACCACGGGGAAGGAGAAGACAAGGCTTGTGCAAGGGAGCGGACCTCACAGTGTAGGGGACCCTCCGTGTCGTACTGATGAGAGTAGGTGTGTAGCCACCTCTCCAGAGAGTGCAGGGAAGCGAGCCGATCCCTTCGGGGAGCGCCCTTCTGATAAAGTTCGGAAGTGTCCCTTCGATGGTCTCTCCAGAGGAGGAAACAGGAGCAGTTCCCTTGCGGGATTCCTTCCGGAGAGAATAACCGGCTTTCCCCCGATTCCTGGATTCATAGGGCAGGCCCCTCCCTGGGTACCTCCTATCTTGAAGATTACACGCACCCTCGGGTGGCCTGTGGAACAGCATCAGTGAGCTGCGTGAGCCGCGAGGAGCTCGACGGCTCTTGAGGTACTTTGCGAACCAAAAAAAAAAAAAAAACCGAAAAAAAAGAGAGAAAAAGCTGGAAGGAAAAAACAAAGACAGAACCCTAAGGGTTTCCACAAAGCTTGTGCTCTCACGCTTCGTTCTGTTTACGACGACCGCCACGGCCCACTGGCGGCGATGATGGATAAAGTGCCCCTCTTGCAGTTTCCGTCTTCTGCGGACGGAGGGGCGAAACCGGCTGCTTGGCGTCTCATCTCGGAAATCTTTATCTCGGAAGAAAGTTGAAGATTGTCTTGGTTCCGTGACCTTGGTGACATTCTCCTTTCACGGGCGTCGGCACTTGGGGACCCTTTGAGCGCGACTGCCATCTGAAAACCAGTTCCACTTTCTTCTTGCGGCGGCGCAGCATGGCTTAGTGCCACGGTCGTGTGCCCAACTTTGTACTCGAATAACGCAGCCTTGACGTTCGCCCAAATAACAAAAATCACCCACATTAATCCCATCTTGAAATGTCACTGACGTCTCCTCGCCTCTTACTCTGCCATGGTAACAGGCAGCTGCATTTTCAGTCGCGTGTACTCGCTGGCCGAGTTTCAATTTACCCTTCATTCTGTATGTCTTCTTATGTCCACATCCAGCTCCTGGACTGCGCTTCAGTGATCAAACTGGCAGGCGCTGATCTCGAACTGGACGATTAGTTCATCCTTCTTTCTTCCACGCTCCAGATGTCAAGAGGCAATGCAGCTAATCAACTCAATAATCTAGCACAGTACAATAAAACGTATGGGGCTGACCTTTCCGATGTATGGGGCTTTCTAGAAAGTGCTTAAAATGTGCACTTTCTAGAAGTCGAGGTATGCGTTTTACAATGAATTTTCGGTGGAAAACGGCCACTCCTCCAAAGTGTCCTTATGTTCGTTCATCCCTACCATGAGAGAACCGATCTCCAGTCGATGTGGAACATAATGAAGGCCTTACATTTGGAAGACTCTGCAAATACTTAAGACGAAGAGATTGCCTCTTCAAACTTCTTGTCCCTTGATTTTCTTTCGGTCCCATGACCTGTCCACATCATGGATGGTCTCTACCGCTCTCTTGAGCGCTTCCTTTCGAAAAATCGCGCTTTGTCCTCGCTGTCTAGAACGTGCTCGGGAAACGGTCACTTGGGTAGAGTTTGGATCTCATTTCTCTTTTTTTTTTTTTTATTCTATAATTGGGTATGCTGACGCACAGCATGCGGCACGTCTGAGCTCCAGCTCCAAATTCACTTCTCAGAAGGATTCGTGGATTTTCATGCAGAAAGTGTCAAAAGTGCTGTCTGCTCGTTATGGCTCTCTGCTCGACCCCAATAAATCATCGGGTAGCTTGACCAAGAACTTGGCACGGTACGAAACGGGCAGCACCCTTATACCCCACCACACGGAAAAACAGGGAGGGGTAAGGAGAACGAAAGACAAATCGAACTGATCCTTACCTGAAATGCAAATGGACACATGCAGCAGAAAGAAAGTCCTTAGATGCCTTGGTGACATGGCCTGCCCAAAATTTTAGCTAGTTTAACAACAGTGCGCAGATTCCTGCAGATTGCTCGTTCCTGAGGAGCGTGCTCATATATTGAACTTCTTTGAAGGTTAAAAGTTCTTTGAAATGAATATCCCGTTGCTAGGAGGTTGCATCTCGAAAACGAAAACCAGATATGCTTCAGAGCACTGTTATCGGGAGCAGAAGAGAAACTGGAAAGCGGGGTGCTGCCGTGTACGCTACTAAAGAGGCACTTTCTTTTGCTTCGTGTTTAATCGGATTTTTTTCAGTGAATTCGATTGCGAAAGTGCTTCAGTGGCATGGGCCGAAGACTGTGAACGATCTCCGATCGGATGCCTCCCCTCATCTCGTCGAGAACAGCAAAAACTTGATCACTTGGGAGAAGAAGGAAAAAAAATGAGGGAGAGGATGGGGAGGGGAGGGCAGCTCGATAATTTCACGCTTCCGATCAGCAAAAGTCACTCGTCTGCCAAAAAAAAAAAAAATTTCCACAGTAATATGTACGAAAGAAGTGAGTTTTTCCGGGCTTGTTTGCTTTCGTTTCGATAAGACCGTGTTGTTTTATAATCTCTTTACGATCTGCGTCCGAAAACAGCCCCCCACTGGAAACTTGAAACTGCACTCGACAAACCGGAAGCCATTTCGACTGACAAACAGGAATGCGGAGATACCACGGAGGTCACAAAATGGCTGGGAGACATGTGTGTGTGTGTGTGTGTGCCATTTTTCTTCTTCCTCTTCAACCCTCTTACGGGTGGTGTGACCACTGGTGGCCAAATGGAAGAACGCAGGCGTCAGCTCACTTTGCCGACTTCCCAGCAGGACACTCATGGTACGAACACCGAGTTCGAATTCGGATCTCCCTCGAACTTGGGAGCAAGCGGCTTCATCTATTTGCTTCTGCATCCTTGCAGGCTCTTTGCGAATCTGCGGTCGCACTTCTGCTCTACTGATTCGAAACTCCTGAGAAGCTTCCCGCGATGCACTGAAACCCAAGGAAAGTCTCAACTTGTTTGAGAATGAGGACATTCGACCGAGACACATGGTGGTCTCAAGTCCTAGTGACCATTCTTGCGGGTAACGCTGCAGATTCCTCTTGCAAAAGCAAGCAACACAAAGGCAAAGTATGAAAGACTGATCTACCTTCTTGAAGGATGCAGACTCTTAATACTGAAAAACGAAACAAGACTTATGGACCTTCAAAATCAAGCATTTTGAAAGATGTATAAGAGGTTATTCTTGTACGTAAATGTGCCTGCATACACTGTTTATGCACACAGTCTGTCCACGCAATAAAGACGGACAGAAGTTCATTTGGTTCCAAACTCCAGGAAACGAGATTTCAGCTCAGTGTTCTAGTGATCTTTGACTTCAAATCCTTCAGATTGAACTTTGTTGAATGTACGTAACGTGACCACTGGGAACAGAGAGGTCACATGACGTGGCAGAATATCCCCTTGATCATTCCGCATCGTTTCTAATCGTTCTTCCATCTCAAAGATAAAAATGCTGTTACTCAGTAAACAACGCTCAGTGTACCGATCAACGATCAGTATTTCGCTCAGAAAGCACAAATGCTTCTAAATATCACTGAGAGACCGATAACAATACCTATTTTTCTTTTACCCCCAGCCAATGAACCTTAAATACTTTTTTTTCGGCTCCTCAATCCCACTTGTAAGCAATGAAGACTTAGCAGTAAGCCTACTACAGACGAGTAAAGCTACTTGCATGATTGTTCATTGGAAATCATCAATGAAACGTAGTGTGCAAATATTCATAGCAAGCGGCGTAATAATAACTGATCACAGAATCATCAAATTCAGTATGAACTACTGGATTCTTGTTATCACAACTTCTCCGCAAATTGTTCGGATTTGCAAAATCCTTTTCGTTTCGCTCAGAACGTCTCAGTCCGCTGCCAGCCGGCTGTTGCACTGAAACTTCAAAGTAAAAATAATGCGGATTTCTGCCTTTCGTATATTTCTAAATTTTCAAAAGTGATTCTTAGAGCATGTTTCTTGGACGTTTTCGTGGCTTTGTACTTATTTAAGAAAATCAAACAAAAAGAAGAAGAAGAATGTGGTCTTGTTTCTTCGGTTTGTCTTGACAGGCGTACACCTTTAGTTCATAAAAAGAGAGGGTCATACAGTTTTTGATGCATAGCACACGGCATATCTGTAATAAAGCGAGAGAATTCAAAAATCATCAAATACAAGTAACGTCTGAAGATCCAATATTTCTAGCTTGCAAAAAGTATTTTTGTATGCCCAAATGGAAAACCTCTAGGCTCACTTACCAATCAGAGCAAATTAGGATTCAGCAAAAAACCAAAAAGCACGCATTTCGCGTCGATGACTGCGATTCAGAATCCGAAATCCAGAACAAGTGAGCTTTTGCTGGAGCTGAGCACAAATGCAGTTAAGTGTGGTGTATGAATTATTGGAACTGTCTTAACAGAAAAATCTGACGCTACTAACAAAAAACTATCAGTAAGACTGGAAAGTGAAATTATTGAAAGATAAATCGTGAAGTTTTCCCATTTTCACGTGCTCGGGAGATAGAATAGACTGCCAGCGATTGCTTACATCTCGAAATTTGGTACCCCTGACCCTTCCCCCCCCCATTTAGGGCCGATCCTGTGCCTCTTCGCCTTTCACGAAAGTGCGGGGGTCACGAACGAGTGGGCTGTCGGGGTGGTCACTGTGAGACGAAAGTTGACACATCACGTCATGTTTTTGAAATTTGTATTTTGCATCCGTGCAAAGCGCTTCAGCTCTTGAAGTCTGTACTTCGGGGGTTTCAGAATTTGATGGGATTGTCCCAGCAAACCCCTGTACCGCTGTTCCATTTTTAACCAAAAAAAAATATTGCAATCTTAACCCAGAGTAAAAGAAAGAAAGTAAAGGGACCATCGATGACTACTCTGAAGATACATATTCGTCTTTGTAGAAATTTTAACCTAAAGTGAAAGAAAGAAAGTGAAGAGACATTGATGACCATTGTGAAGGTGTATCTTCTCCACAAGAGTTTGACCCCGAAAGCGGACCGTACGTTGATTTTTTTTTCTCTCGTTCTGTAACTGACATTGAGTTATTCGCGTATTTCCCACACCCGTAAGCCAAGTTCATCAGAGCAAAATCTAATGGCCCTGGGAGGGGATGGGAGGTAGATGATTGCTCGACAGGCAATCATAGCTTGATTTCAGATGAAATGCAAGCTTGGGAAAAGCACTTATTATTTGATTATCTAATTTGGCACGTCACCTCGAGTTTGAAAGTTATGCACACATCAAAATTTACATGTAACTGCTGACTACTAAACTAATTTGATGCATCCTCTGCTTGTCGATTCTCAATTGCGTTTTGCTTTTTGCATATGTGAGTGTTCAAAACAGATGAGATGGGTTCTCTTGAATCCTTTTCGTTGACTGGGGCATGGACTGCTCTCGAAAGATGCTTTCAATGCAAAGGAAAAATAGCCGTCCAGTGAAAGCAAACAGCAAATGAGATCAGTTTGGGGGCACGATCAATAAGACTAGCGCGCAGAATTATCGAACATTTAAAAAGGAAATGGATTTACTGACTTTACAATGTGTTTTCTCGTTTTTACATTTGGATTTGTTTCGAGAAGACAATAAAACGGCAATGCCTGTTGCATAGTAGCATTCCCCAAATTTCGTGTTGAGCACTCAAAAATGTGTGAATGTTGTTTCCATCATGAACTTTTTTATGCGGAAACTCAATTTAAATTTAGGAACCTTCACCATATTCCCTTGGATCGCCAACTGTGTAAGTGAATTTTGAAAAATGATACAAATGGAGACAGCATGGTACTGATCATGGTTTATCCATACTTCATCAACGGCAAATATCCCAAACTACGTGATCAAAAATCAAGCAAAAAGCCAAAAAGCGAGAATCATCATCATACATACAATCATACATCTTTGGGGTGCAAGTTTTATTACGAACATTGTTTTTCTTTAGTTCTGAAAATGAAAAACAGAATTCCATCACACATGGTACATGCTTGTCACAACTGAATTGATAAAAGGTGATGTTGATGAACCATTGCCACACACTTGTGATTTATAAAAAAAAAGTTCTTGAAGTGAATTTCCTGTTACTGAACAGTTGAAATATACATCAAGACCAACAGCAGCTCTCAAATAATTGCTTCTGGCTTTCCAATTATGTTGGCAAAAGACTGGTCCCATTACCCTTGCAGCAATGTGAAATTCAACTGAGAAAATGTTGCTACTTCCAGCTGTACCACACCTTATTTGCATGCCATGCACAATTTCTGGATGTCTTTCAGGGCTTTTTCAATGTGCTTAGAAAACCGTTGAGAATCCTGGATGATGAGATTTGCAACATTAAACATGCAGGAGATTAAAAGTACATACAGTTTTGAAGGAGCTCTTCTTGGATGAGATGTGAAAGAAGACTGTATCCTCACCCGCAATAATATAACTAACACCATAGCCATCATCAGACACTGGACCAAAACCTCCCCCTGCACTTATTTGATCTACAGACATCAAACAACACTCTGAACTCTGACGACTGGGGGTCTGACTAGTAGATAATTTCCATGGTTCACTAAGGACTTTCTTTGAGAAAAAAAAAAAAAAAAAGGTAAATAAAAAAAAAAAGCAGTTCATACATACCGATAAAAATGGTGATTCTACTTGCAGATAGCGTGAGACCACATACAAGCAAAAAAGATGACGATCAATTCCTTTTCCACACATGGCATCCTGATAGGATCGCTGGTGCCTAATGCATGCTTCAGAAAATAACAGGAAGCACTCCTTGGCCTTATTCCTCAGATAAAGCATTTTGCTTAATATTGCATTACTTACATCCACATCAGAGCTTTCCATAGCCCTAACCCAAGCACATGACTCCAGTGTACAAGGACGAACTGTTTCTGTGCGCCCACCACGGAACAAGCGTGTCATGGAAGCCTCATATGTCAAGCTAAAGGATCCTGCATCCTGAACCACAAACAGCACTTCACTAGGATGCAAATGCTGACTTACCCTATAGTAGGCTAGCTGAAGTGCCATCTGAATATATGCATCTGGACTGACTCGATACTTTTTCATGAAGCCTTTCCCATAGGCAGAATGCATTAATACATGCAGATCAACATCATCAATGTGCAGCTCTGCTTCCTATGTTTCATTCAACATGCAAATGGTCCAGTCATATCAAATTGCATACTTCACAGGACTTGCTGATTGACAGCAAGCAATCCTCTGAAAAATTCCACTTAAGCTTGGTGGGAGAACACACATCCACATCAGCAGACATTCCCAACGTGTTTCCTTCATCATCGTACCTAAAAAATGTGGTTGCTTCCACAAGAAAAAAAAAAAATTAAGAAACCTCACCTATCATCGCAAATGTCCATTCCCAGAACATATTCCCATAAGTGAGACATGATAGCAGCATCTGCCCTATAATCAACCCTAAAATTAATCATTCTTTCCCCAGGCTACCAACCAGGAATGTTCTGCATTGAATCCAACCTTCAACGTAATTTGCATTAGTTTTATCCTCACCAATTAATAACACTGACCCGTCCATTGGCACCAACTATGATATTAAAGGACTTGTCAAACCAACGGTCATAACCAGATCCATGAAGCATGCTGTGAGCAAACTCGACCAATTTGTTATTATTTGGCTAAAAATTTGAAGAGGATATCTGGAGAACCTAAAACACTTCTAAAGCTTACTAACCTCAGTAAAATAGCTAACTTCATCAAGCACCACCACGAATGCTGCTTTCTCAATAATACTCAAAGACTTTTGGTTGACTCCACGGATGAAATGTTGCTGGCGAACATTGGCCCAATGGGTGCGATCGCCAGCAGTAAGAGCTGCTATCTGCCTCTCTCCTTGATCGGGAGGGGTGTCATCATTAAGAATCATCTCCAATTGCCTACAATACAGTTAAAAAAAAAAAAACTCCCCATATAAACCTGACATACCTTTGCAATTGACATGGTTTTAGTGGCCTATTCTGGTAATAGATTGGCACTAGAAAATACCTACCAGCATGGTACACCACTATGTGATTGCTGGTATCGTAGTGCACACTTTCATCTTTTTCTACATCTGGGATACGAGTAGTGTTGAAAATCCGTTCATACTGCCAACTGCACAAAGGTACCAAATTTTGAAGCATGATCTGAACACATTTTAATGAGTCTACTACAAATTACAACTTACAGGTGGCAGGTTTCTTTGCTCAATCTTTCTTCTGAAGCACAATGCTGAGTAAATTATACTAGCAGCTCTAGCAGACTGAATGGAACTTTTATAAGTCACTGTATCAGTCCCATAATAATTAGAAGAAATCATCAAAGGGCCACGACCCCGTAAGTAAACATATTCTTCCCACCAATCAGATACATAATTGTTGGCCCACCTGAAGCCATGCCTCAAACAAAATAACATTCTTTCAGACACTTACCATGACTTTAGAAACAGATAGCGCTGCAGTTTTTTCCCAATGCCTTGCAAAAAATCTTGTGCCATATTCTCTTGTTGTTTGTACTCTTCATCACTCAAAAGAGGTCGCATACTACATAAATACTATAAAACACAAAAGGCATACTTACATTTTGGGTTACTGAACAAAGATAAAGATGCAAACCTTATTTACAGTACTCTTTAGACATGGCAAAGGCAAGCAAGGCAAAGATCCCTGATAGCTATACAGCATAGGCTTTCTTCCCTGCAGGAAACAAACGAGATGGCTCCATAGTGTTGTTTTCCAACTTAACTTTGATCCTTTAACTCTGCTTTCATACATCCATCCTTTAGAACAGTATTTTTTACAAGCACAATGATCAAAAACCCTACCTTGATACGTAAAAAATAACTTGAGCAAATATTTGAGAAGTAAAGAAGCAGCCACCCAGCACAACAAACCACTCAGCAAGCAACCAGCGCATCTGTAAATCCATCTCCATGAAGTACTAGAGATAAAGCAGTTTATTAAGTATCAAAGATCCGAGCTGAACTGATTACAAATTTTAAACACATGTTGATAATTAAATCGTCTTCTAACACACAAGCAAAAAAACTGCTACATTACAGCTAAATCAGCTACATTACAACTGCATACAACGATCTATTTTTCACTATAACATTAATATTTAACAAAATTTTCAAGGGAACCAATAATTATTTGGTGCCTAATCAACTATGTTCAATCACCTGCTTCAAGCTTGCTAATATTACTTCAAAGATTCTAATGAAAATTTGAATTGCAATACGAAATTTCGAAATTTCCTCCCCAGGAATGATTGGTCTATTAAGCAAAATGCTGATTTCCTAATTCGTAGTGCTGAGAAATTTCGGGTTTCGACTTGTAAATTCTCTCTTGCCATCCCCACTTCATGGCCTTACAACTCAATGGGGTTCACAACCTTGCAGTTACAAAAAAAAAAAAAAACGGGTGTTCTGGTGTGGCATCAATCCATTTCTTTGCAACATTTGCCATTCTCCCTTTGGTCCTGGCCAAAAGGCCGAGAAGTGGGAACAAATTATCAGACATGCCTTTCGTGAGCTGGCTTTCTGTCCACGGAACCACATCATCCTCTAACTGCGGACCCGAGGTGCCCGAATCGTCCACGCCACTTGCTCACGCTCAACTTGCTTGCAAAGAGTGGTAGAAACCTGCGATCGCATCGCAAACGCAATTTCCAGGACTGCCACCACATCTCCTCCTCCTACATAAAACGGGGATCGAATGGAGAAATGATTTCTATGTAGGCGGGATTTTTCACACGCAGCACACGGAATGCGAATCATGCACGCGGAAATGGAATCTCATCCTACTCTTCCGTTTGAGAAAACTACATGCTTCACGATACACGAACTTCGATTGCAACTGGACTTCTCACCAATACTTCATTTATCAGAAAACAATAATGAATCTACATCCAAGGAAAACAAATACTAACGAAACACGAGACTTGATCACACAGACGGAGAAAAATGATCACAGATATAAAATGAATGCATAAACAAAAAGAAATTACTTTTACCTTGTTTCCGTTGATGAGTATGCACTGAAGAAATTATAACGAATGTCTGCAAAATTTAATGCAACTATAAGAACCATCAGCCATGGCAAGCTAGATAGGGGTATTGGATAAATGCCGCATTTTACGTCATTCTGCAATAATAGTTGGGATTATTCAAGTAGCATCACACCAAAATTTTGGAAATGCCCCCGATGCCTCCCTGTTCTGGTTTGAAACGAGTTCAGGTTCTACGAAATTTCTATCTTAAAATTAATGCTAGAGAATTCAAACAAAACTTCCGCTATTTTTTTCAAATTATTCAAGAATCTGGCAAACAAAAATCTGCAAATCTTAGAGGCACGATCATTAATCAGCAAATTTGTAAACTGTTGTTAATATGTAAAGCTTGGCGACGGCAAGCTGTAAATCTTTTAAAAAATCTGGCTTTAAAAACACTGGAAAACCTCAGATGCCCCGTACACTGAATGATGACCTACATTTGCTGCTGCTAACATGCAACTCGGTACGGCAATGAATGCGGCGATAGTCGACTATCTACCGCCCAGTTACATACACCATCGAAAGTTTGGGTTTTTCATTAGATCGTTGTGTACACCTACCACAAATCTGTAATAGCGTTTCCTCCACGACCGCAATCCTGAAAGAGCTACCAATCTGAATGCTTCAAAGTCAAAATTCACGTTGATTCCTTCATGATTCACATGCACACTGAAAGCAACTGCAGAATGGGCTTCCGCCATCAAAGAAAAGTTAAAGTCACTCTTTGAGAACCGGGACCGAATGAGCTACGAGCGAGAACACGTACGTGCAACCATAACTGCAAGCGTTCAATGAACACGTCGTACGCTCACGCAAGCACCTGTACTCTACTACTTACTACGCACAATTCCAAGATCGAGTCGCACGCGAGTAGAAGAGTGACGTCACGCAGCAACTTCCTCTCTGGCGCGCTCCAATTTGGGTCACCGAGAGACGAGAGCCGCTGGCGCGGATGGAAAAAAAGAAAAATAGAATAGGTGCAAGAACGAAAAGTCTCGCTGAAGGTTTGCTTCTGTTTGGAGTGGGGGGCATGTGCGGTTGATGATCAATGATGATCGCAGGTCGGCATAATTGAAACGGCGATGGTTTGCGTGGATCCAGTGCCATTTCAACAACATGTAGACGGGCTGCCAAGAAAAAACGACCACACACACACACACACACACACGCCCAGTGTTGTAGCGTTCTTTTTCTCTTTTTTTGTGGGTTTTTTTTGAATCTTCCTTACTGCGCAGTGAGCGCACATCATCATTCATACGCACTTTCAAACACTCGCGTTCTTATTTTGGCTTTGAAGGAGTTGTTTGGAATCAGCGACGTTGAATTACCACGTTGAACCCTCCGGGGTCCCTCGCTTCCCTCGAAAAGCGGCAACCCTTGGGAAATTCTGTTCAGCGGTGGTCACACTCCGAATCTCGCCGTCGTCTACGGTCGATAAGCTGACGGGCCCGCTGTTGATATTTCGTTGAACTTTTAGACTTTTTGGGCGATGGAACTTCCCCGCAGGGGGAATTTCCGACTCCGAACCCTGCGGCTGGAGGGAAGCATTTCCGTTGCGATTTTTTTTTTCTTTTTTTTTTTTGTTTCGAGGCGGTTTTTTTTTCTTTTTTTTTTTGTTTCGAGGGAGGCTGGAAACTTTTGTTTAGAACAGCGGAGAAACCCCCCCTAAGACATACCAAACACCAGTAGGGACGCGTGTAGGTCTTCTGCTTCGCGGCTGAGCCAAAGCCACATAGAGTCTTTATTAGAATGGCGTCCCTCTCTCTTTTACGCCCTCCGCGAGTCATGGGATTGCTGTTTCACACGTGAAGACTCGTGACTGAGGTCGTGGGTTTCGAAACTTTTCGCGATGGCCCATCTGAGAAGGTGAGACCGGTGCGTAGGACGGGGCTGCTGCTGCTGCCGCTGCTTTGAATAGAGCCTTGGCTCGGCTTCAGACACATGGTCGTGACCAATTAACGAATTCCGAGTTAGTGGTCCGTGGTTTAAGGGATTCTCAGGATGTCATTTTTTGTTAGCAGGGATCTCGTGGCACGGGTAGTACGGGACAGCAGTAATGTTTTTTTTTTTTTTTTTTGCTCCACTACTTATCTGATCACCGGGTTTGGGAAACGGAGGACCTTACGACTAGAGAGAGTGGTGATTTCTTGTGCTTTGCAAGTTTCAAAAGTTTCCCAGTTTCGTTGACCAAATTGGATGCAATCGAAAAGAGCATACGTAGCAGCTCGGATCACATCGAAAAACCTTCAGTGCGAGGTCAGCAAAAACCCATGGGGTCCGAAATTGGCAAGAGATTTGGGCTTTCCTTTGCTCCTGGTCCAAACTTCGAAAATGCTGCGTGAAACTGTGCGCTGAACTAGGGTAAAGGGGTGAAAAGATGATGAACACTTTGAATTTTCTTTAGTTTAGAAGAGGGTTCGTTTCCATGGTTCCGTATGAGAGTCCTCACTTCTACTTTCATCAGATAACTGGGTGAAAAAGTGCTCTACATCGCTGTATATTTTTTGTTAGCATGAGCTATGCTTCCAGCGTTGTTCACAGCACCTGAACTACTAACTAACGCTGGCAGCACTTCCTTTTTCACTAGCAGAGAAGCTTGTAAGAGGTCACAGCTTTTTCTAGTGAGGTTCGTGCCCTTTCATTTTAGGCCAGTAGGCCCTTCGATGTGGTATTTTTTCCTCGTGTATTTCCAATACGTGACCCGGAATGGAAGGATAAGACACCGCTGATTGCCCGCCAGCGAGTAAGCACCGATCCATCTTTTGGCGCATGGCTCGATTCAGGAAAGGCCTCTCTGCTTCGGTTGTTTCTGTTCGTAGAACATGCACAGCAGCCGTCTGGATCGAAAACCACGTCGCCATAGTTACCCCCTTCTGCTAGACTTCAGGAAATTAAGCGATCATCTCTCGATTCTCGCAGGCAAAGAGAAGTTTTGTACCTCTGCCAGGCGCAAAATTCGACGTATCTTCATGATGTGCGACTGCAGGAGCAGAATGGGTCGCGATTCTTCTCAGACGGCGCTCCTGGTTCCTACGATCAGCTTCGGATATCACGATTTAGCCGTGCCCTCAGGAAATGAGGGTTAACAGTTTGGCGCTGGTCACCTCTTCAAAAAGACCCTCTCTTCGAACCTCCAAAGACTCGAGGCTGTTGGGTAGCATCGCTGAGATTCAGACACGCCCCGGACCTATTTCCAAGGTTACGTGGCATCGCTCTGGCATTACCAAAGAAGAATACGGAAAAATGAAGCATCCTGCAGACAATAGTCTGCAAACGGATTTCACAGCATGCCTTTTATCCCTCGCTGTCTTTTGCCATATCGATCGCTTAGATGACCCGCCCCCCTCCCAGATCGATCCCTACGTTTCAAAGCCGTGATGTTCCCGAACATCCCAGACTCAATACGTTCTTCGTGCGCAGGATCAGCGAATTCATCCTGCTCACGAAGACGATGATGATCTCGCGGCGCGGCGGCGCCCAGGAACTTTCCTTGAGGAAGCTGCAGCTTCGAGCAGGAAGCGTTTGAAGATCAGAAAGGCGGAGGGCGTTTCCCTTTCTCCGGTCTCGAACCCAAAGTTAATGGCAGCTGGGAAACTACGTCTGCCCTCCTTCGTCGCGCCACCATCGCTGTGTGTGTGTGTTTTTTTTCTTGTAAAGGACAGTAGCGATGTTACGGGGAAATCGCTACTATTGGCATAGGGCGATAGGAATCCAAGGACTGGGGATTCTTCGCTGCTTTCCTTCCAGCTTCATCTTTTTTTCGCTCTTTTTTGGGGAGGGGGGGGGGAGAGACTCACAAAGCTCTTTGACACTGTTCATGCCACCCGAGGATGCGTGCAATTCAAGTTTGGAGGAGACCCCAGAGGGACCACCCTATGCAAGAAGAAGAAGGCCCAGGAGTCATCCTGAGGGAGTACTGGAAACCCATGACGCATCTCCTGTTCTCAGCGTCGAACCTTTTTCCCTGGCGGGACTCGAACGCGCAACGCTCGGTGCCGCACGAGGAGACCGCGGCCAGGGTCGCGCGTGGCTCGCCTCATATTCAAAGCCCCTTGATTCCTGGAGGGACCCTGGGAAGGGGCGAGCTCGAGAACAGGCAGTGAAGCGGTCGTAGCCGTGACGCAGTGGCTGCGCAGTGCCAACGCATCCTGATTGTGCGGAATAAGATTGAACGCTTCCTCCTCTCTGAGTTCCCATTACATCCCTTCGCACGACGAGTTCGCTATGCCGGGCGGCTGCAAGCAGGGAGGAGACCTGAAGAAGGTGTGCGTCCTCGGTTCCAGATATCGAAAGCTTTCCACAGAGCTTTCCGCGTGTGAGGGCTTAGCCGGGTCGCGCAAATTCTCGAGCCTCTCTCATCCTCAGCCGCCGGCAAGTCGCGCGCGCGCATGCACAATCGTTCCCGAGGCGCAGCCACCGCCCTGCATGAGAAACAAACGCTCCTGTGGTTGTCTTGGCTTTGCGGCGGTGTAGCGAGGATGGAGGTGGACTGGCTTTCGAGTGGTTCCGCACTGTACGTTCCGTCAGTACGAATAGTTCAATCCCACAGGGTGTGCGACCTGGAAGAGACCTTTTTCAAATCTGGCTTTGCGGGCGAAACGAAGCGTGAACTGACGCGGTGGACCGGTTCTCGGTGTAGCACTCCATGCCTCGCACTCGCGGATGCACCCAGGCTGGCTTCTCCCGGTTCTCGTTCCTAGGTGATCACCCTGGTTAGAGCACTTTGCAAAGCCATCGGACTTGAAGGAACTGCTTCGCTCGGACGCACCGTCTCGTTGGTCTCCACACGCCCTTTCAAAGTAGGTCACAGCCACAGTCGCCTGGCGGTGTGTCCATAAATGACCGGAGGCAGCCACAGCGGGGAGGAATAACTCCTTTAAACATTCAAGGTTCCGCATCCGTCGTTTTCCTTGAATGCCCTTTTTGCTGTGTGTTGCAACACGGCAGGGCTTTACAGAATTTTCAGTTTCCTATCCAGCGGCGTAGAAAGACCCTACCTGAGATTAAAAATAATAAAGCAACCAAGGAAACATGCTTTTTTCTTGCACGCCCAGACAACACAGGGCTCAGCAGGATTACTCGGAAAGTTGTGAAATTTACGTTCTGGGGATAGGAAACACTCCAATCCTAACATGGAAGAACGCTGGGTGAAGACGTGTGTGTGTGTGTGTGTGGTTCTCAGGTCGATGGACAGCGGGACGCAAACGAGAGTGCCTCCCTCGCTTTCAATCCGGTGGCGTATAGAGCACATTGTTGGTTCTGCGGTTCCATGGAAACGCGTGCACGCGTTTCCATGGAACCGCAGAACCAACAATGTGCTTTCACATCAGGATTCGCGCACTTCATTTTGGTCGTTAACTTTCATATTCAATCAGATATGAAGAAAATTAGCGATGGGACTTTTTTTTCACCCCGCTATCAGCTCTTTGCAAGAGCTAAGCGGGAAGCACGCAAGAAGTTGTTGTTGAGGATTCCTCCCGTGTTGAGGAGGAGAGAGGGGGGGGGGGAGGAGAACAAGACTTCCCTCGCGAGAAGTTTGCAAGCGAGGCGAGGGCCTAGAATTTCTCCCTGGAGCGTCACGAAGTCCTTCCGTTGGCTCAATTTTCGGGCGTTGCGAGCAGAACGAAGTCCTCGCAAAGATCCACGCGTCGTACCGACGCACAATTGCGTCGGCTTGCCCTGGTAAAAAAAGCACACACACACACAAAAAAAAAACGAACAAAAAAAGGCAAAACAAAAAACCAAAAAACATTCCAGTCTTGCGCAATGGCCCTGGCAAGCGAGCCCGATAGGGCTGCATTCGTGCCGACACGGATGCGTGCGCCATGTTGTGCGTGGGCACCTGGTGCGCAGCAGTGAAGGAATGCCACCTCCATTTACTTGCTCCCGCAGTCCGCTGCCAATCCGGCCCACGTCCGTCAGGAAAGTTTTGGAATCCCCCCCCCCCCACACATATGAAATGAATCATTTCGCGATCTGCATTTGCGCGCGGCAGTTGCTGCGAGTCGAGCAGCAGCAAAAACAACGCTCTGCTACCCTCCCGTAGTCACGGAAACGTACTCCCCGTCACGCCAAGGATCGGGACCGACCGCGGTTTAGGATTTCGGGGAAGCGCTTCCCTGCTAGGGAGAGCGGAAGGTTTTCGTCCGGGGCTGGGCAGGGTCACCCCTTCCTAAGGATATTGTCCGGTATTGCGCAGGGTTATCCCTTCCTAAGTTCGATTTTCGGAGGCAGGAGGGAAAGGGGACACTTGCGAGATGAATTGACTCTCTGGATCTGAAACTCACACGAGGGTTTCCAAGGCAGCGGTGACACGAGAAGACGCAGATGTGCGCCTAAGCGAATTTCCCAAGGAACGAAGCAATGGTCCATTCGGATTACCTTCCCGGGGAAAGTTCTGTTGAGCATCGTGCGAAAAAAAGAAAAAGGAAAAGGAAAGATCCGGTTGCCAGGTTTCTCCAAATTCGAAACGACCAATCTTGCTCGGAGGTGTTTTTCACGGCTGATCGGAGAAGATGCGTCCGGAAGGCGGAAATCAGGGATTCAGCCGAACCGATGCTTCGGCAGCTTGCGAACGTTCAAAGCCCGCGGTTTTCGTGTTGCGCACAGGGTTGCCAACAGAAATTAATCCCACCTTCGAAAACCCGCGACTTTGCGAAAAATAAAAAAAATTTTAATACCTAGAAATTCATTGTGATTATTATCATTATCGCTGCTGGTACTGCGTCCCCACATCATGAATGAAACCATCAATAAAAATGATACAATACAGACCTAATAATAACATAACACGAGCTACTGAAGCCCACCATATCACAGCACACGTCCGACATACGTAACGTCATTTAATCTTCAGATTCAATAGTACAATAATAAAATGCAAACTAACAATTGCTGATCATGTGAAATTTATGCTATTTATGCTATTTAATTTATGCTATATGTATCGCTATCTAATTGGTATATTGAATTTTTTAACGCAAGGTGGCATATACATCTTGTTGTATATAGTCTCCTTGGCAACCAGTAATAGTCTTGGTGACGGATATGGATATGAGCTCTAACCCGAGATATCGAGATAAATGCTTCTGCAAGTTGTCTACAGATGAAAGTTGTATGAACCATCCGGTGCAATTGTCATTATTTTTTGTTCTATCGGTGTTTTGGTGAACAAGAAAAAGCCTGCGTAATAGCCCCTGGTTTGTATAATCTCTTATTTGTTTGCATTTAAACAATCATTTGGTTGATATTTTCACATGTTATAGCTTTGTGGCTGCCAAGTCACAGTGACCTATGATGGTGTATCTGCGATAGCTCTTGCGTTTTGCTTTTTTAGTTTTATATACTGGAGGCCTAAAACATGAATACCAAAGCATAATATAAAAATCAAAGAGTAGTAAGAGTAAGAAGAAGCATTAGCGGTAGGTAATAGATCCGTGGATTCTTTATTAGAATCTGACTCGGACAAAGGTCAGTCAATAGTATTTACCCGACAACGCACAAATATTATTGATAGCGACGATGAATTGAGTGGGGAATCGTCATCAGATGATGAAAATTTGAAATCAAATCAAAAAATTTCCTGGCAGTGAGTATCCCATCCGAAAGACAGTCTTTATCTTCCTTGGAATGGAAAGAATGTCCTGAAGATCCTGAAGCACCCTACTCTCCTACGACCCATTTCCGAAAATTATGAGTACTATAGTTGACTATACCGACACATACGCTCTGCAACGTGATCCAGCAGAACCCATAGGTGTTTCATCTAATGAGATGGAACAGTTCCTTGGTTGTTGCTGTTTATGTCAAGTCACGGGTTGTTCTATGGGATTCCATACCTTTTCTTACACGCACAAGTGCAGGCGTTGTAGGCCAAAGTTACAAAGCCTATTCGTTATAACGAAATCATTGAAACTACTGAATTCATTATTAATTTGTGTTTAGAGGTTGGTATTTGTTGGATTTCACGTTGCATAAAATTTTTTATGGTCGTAAAAGAAAAAATTCGGACTATGGTTGGTGGTTAAGCCGCTGCTGCACGTTTGTAAAAAAAAAAAAAGAGTCTGAAAGTGTTACAAGTTTTAGTTAGCTTGAAGAAAGTTCAAAGAAGACGTTAAGGGAACTGTCCTTAAATTGGAATTGAGTACTCAAATGAGTCGCTGCTGCTGCTGCACCACAACACGCAGATCCAATTTAAGTATCGAAAATATTTTAGCAATGAAACTTCGTTTTCCTGGATAGCCTTCATCAACGGTGCGATGATTCGTTCATGGGACTCCAGCATCCGCCAAGATGGAAGCAGGGGCGGATGAAAACACGCGGAACATTCGATTTGAGACTATCTGAGGCACCCGTGATTGAAAATCTTCTTTGCAACCCCGGGAAACGCCGCGAACTTAGGCGGCCGGTGATTCAAAAACCGCTAGAAACTCCGCCCAGAGGGATGAAAGATCTTCGGGCGCTGGATGGGTTTCCAGAAACGACAGATGCAGAGGGAAAGCCGCTAAATTGGCAGCCGCGTCCGCGCGCGGCTCTCTCCTTCCGGGAGCGCCTTGCGCTGCTGCGCAGATTTTTGCCACAGCAGTCTCCGGGCAGCCGGCGACCTTGGCTTGCTTCTTCGAGTGGATCAACAACCTGTTTGTGGAGAAGTCAGGGAGGTCGCGCGTCACATACGGGCACGTAGGCGTGGCGAACGTCACCGAGGCGTGCCACGGAGGTTCCGTTCTTCGAGAGGTTTTTTTTCGTTTTTTTTCTTTTTTCCCGGCGCGATGAATTGAAAAAGGGAGTGCGACGTGGCGGCGAGTGATCCCTGAACTCGATCCTGGAATTCGATCCTGTCTGCGTAAAGTGGCTCGGGATCACTCCTGCTCTTCGTCGCGTCTCGTGACGAAGAAAGAACGCCGAACTGGTTGGAAGAAGCAAAAGCGGCGATATCGATTGGGAAGTATCCTTCCTTGGATCTGCGAATGCCGGCTCCACCGATGGTAGACGTCCAGACTGAGATGAATCAGCTATCGTGTCTGCACGTAACGGTTGAGGAAGGGGCGCGACGGAGACTACAGCAAAAAAGCGTCTCGAGAAAGGGCTGGGGCATGTCGTCTCACGTCGCCTCCGCGGAAGAGCGCGCGGAACGGAAAAGTGCAGGAAAGATCGCAGACGGGGAAGGAACCCCACGCGGGGAGGGGAGATCGGGAAAGAAGTGGAAGCGTTTGGCGTGACTTTCTGAGCAGCTAGCACGTCGGGGACGTCGGGAAACGCGGATAGCACCGGCGGCATCCCACATACGTCACCATGACAGCAATCACATCGAGGCGCAAGTAGGCGGTCATGTCGAGGTGAGGAAAGAAATGCTTGGGACTTCGGCCCGACGGTAATTTCCTTTTTGAGCTTCTCGAAAGTGCCTTCAGCGGTGAAGAAGTAGGCGAGGTCCACTGTTTTCTTCGCGGAGCACTCGAAACGAAACACTGGGTCGCGGCACCCGACTCGGCGCTAGCCAGATCCCGCGAAAGCTGCTGCTGGTCGCCGTGGGCAGCGGGTCACGGAGCGGGAGACGCGCTCATCTGTTCTGGATCCAACATCCGCATCCTCTTGAGAGTGTCGCACACGTTCGTGCCAACCTTCCTGTTCGCGCGCACACGATATCCGATTTCCCGGCTTATCAGCGTCCCGAGAAGGCCCGGAATTCCAAGACCGATTCCGCGCACTCCGTGCCTTTGGATTTGCACTTTGGATTTCCTGTAATCGGATCACAGCATCAACATCCGTTGCAAAACACACACACGTACACACAAAAGAAAAAAATGAACCTTGGACTAGTCAGCGATATGAGGCTTCTCCTTTGATGCTTCCGCCAGTGTCTTTGATTAGGGTGTGTTCTGTTCCGTAGGAGGCCATTATGAAAAGCTCCCCATCGCTCGATTGTCTGCCGCCAAGGCAGCTGAGTCTGCAAATCCGATTTGTGGATTTTGGAGCTGCGATTGCATGGAAAAGAGCGTTGAGAGGCATTGCTCCCCGTTGGGCGGAGGAGGCGGTCACATTTGTGGAGTCCATTCAGCAAAGGTTCGGCACCGATGCGACGCTGGGATGCCGGGGCACTGAGGGATGCAGCACGTCTTCTCAGCTCTCAAAGTCCGAAAACTCTACTCCAGCCTGTTCCTTGAGTTGCGCTCGGAGGAAAAGAAGATCGCAGCCGTGCACGATCTGGGGGAAGCACAGAAGCTGTCTGCACGTCTGCTTCAATCTTCATCCTCACTGCAGACAAGAAGATCATGAACGACAGATCTCCTCTCTCGGGACGTCTGCCGCCTTCGTCTCCATCTTGGAATCGCGAGCATCCATCTCTCGTTTCTTGTGTTTCGCCAGCTGACCTTCGCACGCTGCTGCTCCAGCTGCTCGAGTGGATTTGCTTTGTGGGAGTGGTCGGAACCGAAGACGGGGGGTACCTCCTGAAGACGGGAAACCAGGAGACGCCGCTTGCAGAAGAGAACGAAAAATTCGAAAGTGGCGAACCGACCGATTCTGCATGGTGGCTTCCTGAGGAAGGGCAAAGGCGATTCTTATATCGGGGGTGCAGGAGAAACAGCTGAAGGGGAAATCTCAAGAAGGCTGCGGGGACGCAATGGCGTCTTTTTTGCCGACCCACGCCCCGTATCTGGAGATGCTGGATTGAAAACAGAACGGGGTTGGTCATGCCAGAGGAACATTACACACCTCGGAGAATCGTGCCTGCTTCGTTGAGCTGCCAACGTCCCGTAGGGTGGAGGAGGAATTCCTTGTGCAACCATCAGAGTCCGAGGAAGATGAACTGGGAGGGGTGGGGGGAGGCAAAAGCGATATTGCAGACAGCGTGCACGATCAATCTTGCATTTTGATCTCAAAGCTTAGCGAGCTGTGGTTCTTCGTGACGAGCTACGGGGCAACCTGGATCTGGGAGCACGAATCCAGCACCATCACTCGACACGGGTGCGTGTGTGGAACCGAACTGTGCCAGGTGTGGGGAACGTGAATCCCTCCCCCACCCGCTTGTGGATTGTGTTGCCCTCCATCCCCTTGGAAACGCCTTGCTGCGACCCTAGGAACCCCAGGCAGCAACCCCAGGGACGCTCTTAGACCCCTCTTCGTTCGCGGCGCACTTCGGCCGGCAGCCTCCCCAGAAGCTCTCTGCTGCCTCGGCGCCGGGATCGTCGCGGCCTGAAGCGACGTAGGTGGAGGACCGAGCGATAGGGGTGCCACATCTACTTCACCGTCCGATTCATGAAGATGGCAACGAGATGGCCTCACCCGAGCAACTCCATACAGCAGGAGCTTGACGGCCTCCTGTGAATTATGCAGAGGACCGCCTTCAGCAGACTGTGATCCCTTTCCGTCCCCTCCCCCCCCAAATTTTGTTTATTTTTATTTTTATTTCTTTGTTTGCCCCTTCCCCTCTGCCTCTGGCGGCGGAGCTCGCCGGTCTTGGAACCGGTAACCCGGCAGGCTCCCTGTGAAACGAACGTGGTTGGACCACCGGTCCAATCACACCTTTTGCAAATGTTTATTTTTAGATAGGTAAACGCCCCGGGGCATCCAGGTGTTAACGAACCCAGCCCAGACTCACAGCCAGCAGTGCAGATCACTTTGAAAGTTCAGGCTTCGTGAACGTTCCTCGCTGGAAATATTTTTCTTACACAAGTTGGTGCAACGTTGTGGGTGCTTCAGGAGATTTTCAAGCAAAATTTTGAAAGCCTGGAATCGAAGACCTGGCACTCCTCGTGTGCCTTCGTGCCTTGACTCGTTCCTTTGTGCGCCTGCGCCTTCGAAGGAATAAAATCCGAGCATTCTCTATTATTTCGAGATGAAGTACTTTACGAGGGTCAGGTTCGTGACCCGACTCGATCACGAGAATCTGACTTTCGGTTCTTCTACGCTTTTTCCTTCAATGGACCTTCGGATTTGTTTGCAGGTATTCCCCAACCAATAACCTTCGAGTGGCTCGGACCACTTGAGGAACAATAAATCAAATCACACAGTGGGAAGCAACGAGAAATCTGTTGATGAAGACCGAAAGCAATGAAAAACGAAGAAGCACAACGGAAAATGCCAGATGGAGGAGAGAATTTCGAAGGTTCGCTGAAAGCGGCAGCTGCCAGCGCGAGGTTCATGTCGTGCGCAATAAAGCATTCGAATTGCTTACGTAACCTCTGACGTAATTTCTTCTCGGGAGCAAGCCATGAATAAACCAAGAGTTCCGCCGCGCGCACCATCTGAAGATCGATTTCAGTACTGAGGTCGCTTCATTCCCCAGGGCTTCGGCGGCGCTGTGCTTTTAAGGGGAGCAGGAAAGAGCCGCGACTGCCGCCAGAATTTTTATCTCTGCCGTGTTTCTCGTGCCCGAAAAACATCCCGTCGGTGCGGATCCCTCCCGGAAGATGGGAAGGGGAATTTTTCTTTTCAAGAAGATGAGTCGGTATGAAATGCAAGGACACCTCCGTCCGACCTTTTAAATTTCCACAAAGGGCCCTCTCTCGTTCGTCTGAACCTCGCTTTCTTGCTTGCTGGGCACTTCACGACCTCTTCGCCACCCCACTGCTGCAGGAGGGAACTCGCAGCATCTCGAACTGCCTCGTGACTAGCCCTAGGCGTCGCTGCGTTCCGCTCGGTGGGTCCCTGTTTGGGACCCACTGCTCGGTGGGTGTTTCCACAGCCGCCAGAGCCGACTTCCAGAACGATGCTCGCGTCTGCATCCGCTCCATGGAAGACCGTCTTCGGCCTGCGTCCCGGCGAGGCGGCAGCACCAAGTCCTTCGCTCGCTCCTGGGATCTGAGGCAACCTTGGACGCATCGGACGGGCAAACCCAACTTTGAACGGACTACCCAGCAGTCTTCGGTGGGAACAAAGGCAGGAAAAAGGGAAACTGGGGATGAAGAAGATTTTGCGGAAGAAAAAGTCCCCCCTCGCGCGGAAGAAAAAGTCCAGCGTTGCCAGAAGAGACCAGGATGCATATCGCTCTCCTTTCGAAAAAGCAGGCCGCATCTCCCTTAAGAAGGAGGAACGAACGGGTGGCCACGGATACGCAAGAAGGACCTGACCACGAGAATCCTCTATGAGGACCCAGGTCGTTCCCAGGGCGACCAGCCAAATGCCACGGCCTGGTCGCAGGAGTCAGTGGTTCTCATAGGGAAAAATCAACGGCACAAGCGAGGCAGATGCACCCTGCCTCGCTTGTGCCGTTGACGAGTGGCACGTGCCACCCGCCATTCGTTGAGAGAGATCCAGGAATCTGCCGTGGGTTTCGTTCACCCCCCTCTTGAGCCAGTGCTGCCCCCCATATGGGACAGAAAGGGACAGCGAGCTTCCAGCGAGGTGGGAAGTGACGTGCACAGTCGAAAAGAAAAAGAAACGTGTGGCTGCGTGGACAACTCGGGAGCTGATGGACGCTGCGACCCCGAGTGTCCTACATAAGGGACTGTTATGCTGGGGAGAGCTGCTATAAATCCCTTCGGAGGAGACGAAGTCCCTCCGGCGTGCTGAAACAGTGCTGAAACGGCGTCGTCTCCTTCAATTATCAGGAATCGGCGATCCTTCTAGACCCGAGGGAGTGCGAGCCCAACTGCAGCAGTTGCGGGGAAAGAGAGTCCCTCCCGCATCTGCTCATGAATTGTGCTGTTGCCCTCCTCCCCCTGTGGGGTCTCTTTGACGCGTTCCTGCGGATCCCCGAGGGCAACCCCAGAGACGTCATGAAGCGTCTCTTTCTGCGCGAAGCCCACGCCCCGGCCACATCCCAGCAGCACTTTATTGCCTGCGCGGGATCGTGGCTGCATGGAGCCACGCCAGAGGAGACCAGAACGACATGGGATGCCATGTATTTTGTGGTCTTCTTCATGAGGACAGCATCGAGATGGTCCCGACTGGGAATCCTGAAGAAGGAACTTGCCGGCATCCTGGCAAGGATTCCAAGGGTGCCTTCCAAGGGCTGTCTGCGATCCCTTCCCGATCCCTCCAAATTGTTTGTCCTTTTTCTTTTTGCTTGTCCCCCCCCCTTCTCTCTTCGTCTTTTCTGCCGAGGCGCACCTCGCCGGTCTGCGCGCCGGTCCTTGGCAGGTTGCCATCGTTGCGTTTGTTTTATTTATAGAAAAATAAACTCACCGACTTGTCTATTTCTCCATAAATAAACTCCCCGGAGCAACCGGACGTCGAGCCAAATGTCACGATCTCGGAATTGCGACTGGGAGCCGGCACTTCCGCTGAAGAGGATGACCTCATGGGAGGGAGGGGGTCGAGAGGAGCAGGTCGCCGGTCACACGCTGCTGCTCCGGGCGCGCGTCATCGGGTTCGACGACGTGTGTCCAGCACCAGCTCAAAGAGCGATCTGAAGAGAATCGGACCCGGACGGATTCCCCATCTGACCTTGATCCTTCGGTAAGAAGGCCGCTGAAGGAGATTTACCACAGCGAGCTCCCGAGGAAGTGAAGGGACTCCCAGCGTGTTGGAAAGTGACACCCTACCCCTCGAGTGGCAGGGGTTTGCGTTGCTGGTGTTGCAATGGGGAATCCCATGCAAAGCGCGACTTCATTATTGGACACGGGGCAGTGTGGATGCCCTTTGAGGAAGGTGCAGCGACAAAGAGACTTTTCCACACCTTCTGCTGGACTGTGCCGCCCTCCGATCCCCCTGGAATGGCTTTGGGAATACTGACCCTCGATATTCCCGAGGCGGCCCCAGGGACATTTTTAAGCGCCTCCTCTTTCGTTCCGATCTTCCTCCCAGCAGCGCAGCTAGCAGTTCTCTTCTGGAGGGATCGTGGCGCTCTGGAACACGACAAGAAGAAGCCAGAATCGCAGGGACGCCATCCACTGGGCGTGGATCTTTTTGAGGACCGCATCCAGATGGCCCCACCTGGGCAATGTGAGAACGCAACTTGTTGGTATCCTGGATGCAGAGGCCGTCTCCAGGCAAACAGCAATCCCTTACCCTCCCTCCCCCCTCCCCAGGAAACATCTCCCTCCCCATTTTTTCATTCTTTTTTTGTTTTTTTTTCGTTTTCGTTCTTCCCTCCCCCTTCTCCGCGGAAATGCACCTCACCGGTCTACAGACCGGTGACCGACAAGCTGGAGTGACGTGGTGAACCAAGTGGTTCACCACACGACAAATACTTTGTAATTTTATTATTCCTATAATAAATGCCCGGAAAATCCAGGCGATAAACCACGGCTAGCCCTGGTAAACGAGAAAATAGGCTGGAAAGCCGAGTCTCTCCACCAGCTTCAGAGGGCAGCTGAAATCCTTTTGGAGGCCTGGTGCTCCTTTCCCGGGTGGAACCCTGGGCGCAGTCCCCAGGGGCATGCCCTTTTTAGAAGCAGCCGTGGCTCCTTCTTCACGCGGTCTGAACCAGCTGCAAGCGTACAGCACACTGGCATTCATAGCTCGACCTACGTCCGCGTGGATGTGTCCCAGGATAACTAGCAATACCGCCACCGGCCCAACTCGGACGCTGCCACAATCAGGAGGATGGCTTGAGACCCACATGCAAAAGAGCGTGCAAAGGAACGACAGCTTCCCGGATTGCCCTCACGGACCCGAAGAAGGCCTTCCTCCTGTAACAGAAGTCCCAGCCTGCCGCAGACAGTTGGAACAACCCCAAGGGCATCCCGGTCGGCCTGGTGCCAACATATTCGAGCCTCCAGTAGCGACTGCGACTCCGCTGATCGTGAACGACCGGATGGAATCCTCCCCTGAAAGCCAACGCGTGCCAGCACAGAGGAGCCGGTGGTGTGGCACTCGTCGGGAGGCACCCCCGAAGTGCAGGTGGGAGCAGCGTCGACTCCACTGCGCGCCGTATCCTCGCTCTGCCATGGTCAGTGCGCGATCAACTGGTCTCCCCGATTCGAGAGGCCTGCTGCTCCCGGTTGCCCCTCCGCCCACGCGGCGAACTCAGCTTGCGCCTCATATCAGGCTCTCTGCCGGTCACAAAGGAAGTCGTCGCCGCGCTACCGACCTTCGGCAAAGCCTTCCAGGAGAAGATGAGAAGGAATCCACTCGCAGAAGAGGCGTGTGGAATCTTCAGTGCGGCTCAGCTGCTCACTGTTTGACGCAGCAGCCACCTCGAAGTTTCGGAGTTCTTCCTGGGCATTCCGGTGGCCCATCCAGGCCTCAGGCATCACATTTTCTGATTTTTTTTTTTTTTTAAAAAAAAACTCTATCCGCGCCACCCGAGGGTGTGCGTAACTCTTCAGCTAGGGGGCAGCCATGGGATTGCATCCGAGGACGCTCAGCAAGGAGGAGTCCGTTCCCCTCTCACGCTTGAGAGGGAACCCGAACTTCCTTATTGTCACCGCAGGAACCCCCCGGAAATGTTCCGCTCCTGACTTCCTCCTCTGAAGAGAACCCGGGAGGGACTCTTCCCGCTTTCTCCGAAAGGCGCTTCCTGACACTCTCGAGAAGCAACCCCCGAGGCAGGTGTGTCAACCAGCACCGCAACCCTCTGTCCACACAACCGTAAGGGGACTCCGAAGGGAACCGGTTTCTCGGTTCCCGGAAAGATCCCGACCGGTCAACGGGGGCATCCGGCTTCCATTAGCACCGGCGCACCGGGACGGGCCAACCAGCGTCATCTTGTGGCGAAACTGGACACCGGCGACGCATTCCCCGTTCTCGGTCTCGAATGTCTTCCCCGGGCGGGAATTCGAACCCGGCGGCAGCTCGGAGAAGACGCGGGCGCATCTGCGTTTCGGTACCTCCCCTGAGCGACGCCAGCTCAGCCCCGGTGCGGCGGTGATCGGGCTACGAGAGGCCCGCGTTCGCGTTCGCCGTCCCTTCCACCCGCGAGCGCAGGCGGGACGTCGGTCCACACGTGGTCAACGGACGCCTCGGGCTTCGCCTGCAAGCAGCCGCGCGCAGTCCGTCGCGGCGGCAAGTGCGCCGACGGAGGAGCCCAGCATCCGCGCATCGCTTCTGGCTCCATCTCGCCTGTCGTTCTCCCGGTGGCGCTTCGCTCCGGCGACGCTCCGTTCGCAGAGCGGTTGCCCAGGGGGTCCCGGGTGCCGGGAAGCGCCCGACCAGACCCGCTCGTGGTCCTGGCTGCACCTGCCGCGTCCCGCTGCTTCCTGCTGACGTCCCAAGCTCCAGCAAGTCTCCGGAACGCTCCAAACGAACCTCTCGGTCAAGCGCGACCTCTCCTGGGAAGGTGGGGGAAAAAAACATGCAAGCGAGTATAAGGATACCCCATCTGCAGTCGGGCCGTCGTCGGGCGCGTGAACCGCCGTAGCCCATCCACTGGGCCGCACGGCGAGAAAGCGTCGTGCCTTTCGTCGAACCGCGCATGCGCTCCGGACGTCATCACCCGGAGAATTCCCCTCCGTCTCCACCGCCCGGCTGTGCTCTCCCGCTTCGTCCTCCGCTCGACTGCCGCGGTCCCACGGGAGCGTTCCTTCCGAGACCGCCCAACCTGCGCCTGCACAGTCGAACACGTTGCGTAGCGATCGAGGGATGGGCGGAGAGACCTCTGCCGTCGTCATTTCGGCGGCAGCTGCGTCTCATCTGTCCGTCTTCGCCGCCGGCACGAGCAGCTCCACGTCCCAGGTTCGCTGCTGGAGCACGCAGCAGCAGCAGCGGCGCAGCTCCAGATCTTCGGGGTCGCTTGCGGAGGTTTCGCCGACCTCCCGGTCATCCATCGGCCGCGTGCCCAGACTGCGGGAAGCAGTCTGTCCTGGCCGGGCCGCGTTCCCGCGCAGACCGACATCTCTCGCGCAGACGCGCAGCACAGCGAAGGCGATCAGCAGTGCAATGCAATCCCAGCTTCTTCTGGAGAGATGCGCGGAAAGATACCTGGAGGATTGCGGTCACTCATCCCTCTTCGGGTGAAGGAAGGTCTGAGGAGGAGGAAGGTCAGGTCTGCCGCCACCCCCGAAGCGGTGTTTGCGGCTGCGATTCGGAAGCCGATCGAGCGGGTGGGGGAACGAGGACGGGCGCGTGCGCGGCCCCGCCGCTGCGGGCGACACCACGGGTCGTGTGCTGCCATCTCGGGGCGTGGGCATCCACTAGCGACGCGGTCCCCCTCTTCCACGTCCGTCCACGTTTCGCTTCTCCGCAATCCGTGCGGCCTCTTCATCCCTTCCTGCGGGCCGGGCTGCTCTTCTCGAGGGTGGACGTTTCCCGGCTGGTGATCCACCTTGCGCCCCCCTACCGCTGCTTGTGCCGGGAAGGCCGCCGCTGCACGTCCGGGTGCACCGTCTTGCCTCCTGATGCGCTCCCCCCCCGCCGTCCCTTGGGATGCTGGGCTTCACCGATCCGGCGCTCTGGTTGGGCTGCTGCAGTGAGCCCAGCTCTCCTCGCCTCGTGCCGATGCGAGGGCGCCGCCCTAGCGGCGGAACGTGGAAGGAAACCTCGGTACCGTCTCTGCCGGCCGTCGATCTCCGCCCACGCACTCCGCGGCAGCGACCAACGGCCCGTCGACTGGCAGACTGCGACCCGATCTCCAGTGCGATCGCTCTTTGGCGACGCTGAGCACAGTGGCCAAGCAGTGGAGAGCCAGGCAGGTATCCCGGAACGGGTTCGTTCCAGGATACCAGCTCCTGCTTTCCCTTGCGCGTCCCTCTGGAGCGGGGGTGGCAGTTCGGCGCGCCTCTCGATGACCGCATCCGAGCCTGCGGAGTGGTGGTTGAGAGCGTGGCTGACAAGCTCCTCCCATGCCACGCACCCCTGCACTTGCGGTCGGCATGGCGCGCTCACGCGTTAGGCTGCCGTAGAACGCGGGTTCCGCGTTATACGAGCACACGGGTGACGTGTAGAAATGATGGAAAATGGATGCGCTTCGAGTACGGTGGGATGTTTGGTGCTTCGCCGGGATGCAGAGGGAAAAATCCGTCATCTCACCTGAAGTGAAAAAAGAATGGAAAGAAAAAATCTTTGGAATTGTGTGGACGTGCGATCGGTCGCAACGATTCGGAAACGATGCGTTTCGTGGCCGTCGCTGAAGAACGTGCCCTGCCACGCCCTTTCGTTCGAAGTGAACAGAATTGGGCCTTCTGAAATCGAGCGCTCTTCCCGGAGACCGCCAAGTTCGAAGATTCCGTACAGAGTGGCACGGAGCTGATTCGTCCGCGTTGTACGGGGCAGTGTCCGTTGCTTTGTCCGCGTTGTACGAGTGGTGACTGTTTCGTGCACGCATCGTCCCGTGCGGCGACTCTTCCGTCCCTGTAGCACCATCTCCTGTCGCACTTTGGACCCCCTTCCCGGAATGGGTCGATTCGTCCTGCCCTCTACGTCGCCTGCGGGTGATCGCATCCGACAACCTGATTTTGCGTCACTTGCGGAGATGGTTCCGTAGCTGGCTTTTTGTACCAGGGTCGCCATTTACATCGGTTCCCAGGCTGGGACCACACGGTCTGTTAAGGGCTTTGTGGGACTCGGAGTTCTCTGCTTCCGCACTTCTCGGGGAGTTGCGACGGTTTCAGATTGCTCCAGTCAGAGCACGCGTAGCGGTGCTTCTCGCAGGCTGCAGAAATGGAAAGCTCCGAGTGATGTCCTCTACGGGCTGCAAACGGGTCTGAACTTTCAATTCATGCTTGTGGGTGTTTCCAGTTTCACATGGATGGAGCGGGAACACTTCCTCAAAATGTATGGCTCCCTTTTTTTGCCTTCTGCAGAGGTATAGAAGAGCTGGCCGAGAGCATTCGGTGAAAGGCAGGTCGTTGCGTCCCCGTGCCCAGAGGGTGAAGGGTAAAATCAGTTCCCTGAAGAGGGATTGTACGATCGAGAGTCCCTCCGGGAGCCTGGTCAGGGTAGCCACCATGGACGACGTTGCGAGGGAAGCGCATGAGAGCTCTCTCTACTTGAAACCGCTCTCTCTTCTTGTGGCTGTTGGAGCGCGGCGGCTTGGATTCGCACTCGCCTGCAGACGCGCCAGAACACCGGTGATCCGCATCCCTGTAAGCCACACCCCCTACGCCTTGCGCTTTGCGAACCCCGCAGACTTTTCCCTATAGACGTGCCAGCTTGGTTGCATGCGCATCCCCGCAGCAATCCCGGGCACCTGCCTCCTGTCGCCGACGATGATGCGGGCGTGGCGGTGGCGACCGGCCTGCCTAGATTGCTACGTTGGGAGCCTCTCCTCTACCGATCCGACTCGTAGTGCAAGCTTTTTAAACGAATAAAATACAAAATGAAATAAACATTGACAAGGCAAAATGCAACGTGCAAGGGAGACGGCATCTCGCATTCCATATGTGCCTCTCTCCTGCGTGCGTCGCCTCACTGTGAGTGACTGCACGAGTTATTTCAAATCAGCCTTGGTTGTTTTTGAAGCGATGTTCACTTTCAAAATAACTCAGGGATCGTCCGACCCGCTACCAAGGCAACAGTGGTGCGTTCCTGGCTGCGGACGAGACCGCGTTTATTTGCATTTCAAACGATTGCATCGTCGCACCCACTACTGAGGCAACAACGATTGACTGGAGAGCAGCCGTTGCCAGCAGCTTCACTGCCTCTCGAAGAGCCTTTTGCAGGTGGATGTGCCCAGTGGGAGGTATCTCAGGAAGTCCAAGGCAGCTGTGGACCTCCCGTGGTGGGAACAAAATCTCCAATCACTCCCTCGATTCTAAGGACCTCAATGGAGGCCTTTTAGACGCAGAGGAGGCCGGCTTAGACTTTCGTGTACCTCGGATAATCAAAGAAGGGTGACCATCAGGTCGAACGGCACCTCGTTGAGGTGGTTGGAGCATGAGTCTGTCGTAGGCGGGATGCTGGCCAAGGACCATCGCGGTGAAGAGAGACGAAGTTCTGCCTCACCGATAGATCTGGCGACGGAGACGAATTCAGCGCCATCTCTGCGGAGCTCTGGGAACTGAGCATCTGGTTTTGGTGGAACGCATCGCGTGCGGTCTTTTGGAACCGCGAGGCAGAGCGCACGTCGCGGGAGGTACCCCAACTGCTCGGCAATGCCATCCAGAACCCGATCCCTACCGTGATGCTAGTCCATCCCATCACCCCTATTTGTTTATTCATGGGCCTTCCACCCTGACGGCACTTCCTCCCCGGTTCGATTCACACTGACCCCTCCGTCTGGTGCCAGCACTTGTCGTTTAGGATCCCTCTTTATCACAAATTTGGGATAGGCAGGAGAATCGGGATGCATTCTCCTTCAAAATGGGTTAATGAAATCCCCACAGATTATCGAGAAGCTCGTAGTTTCAAAGAAAAGGAAGGTCACGCCGGGCTGAAACGGGAGGGTGACAATCATGGTTGGCCGAGTTGCCTCCAACCTCCTGTTTTTCGCTGTTCAATTCTCTTTCAGTTCGGAGATGGTGGCTGCTGCCGTGCGGTCGCAGCATCCTGCATCTGGACGCAGTTGGTATCAGCGAGTCGGAAGTTCTGCACGAATCCACAATTCTGAGCTCTGCGGACGTTCCAAGTGTTCGTTCAGCCAATAAGCGCTTATTGGCTGAAGGAGAATTTCAGCCAATAAGCGCCAGATCTCAAGAACTCCCTCCACGCCAGGCATCCAATCAGTGCGGGCAAGTCCGGTCGCCGATCGCCAATGACATTGGGTTCTCATTTACCAGTCTCCGCATGACGAACCTCAGTGGCTTTCAGCTTCCGCTTTTGGTGTTTTCTCCAGAGTGAGGAGAGACATCGTGAGTCTTGTCTGCTTGGCCAACGACGGTGCGTAGGGGCTCTTCCCCTCGGGAAAAGTAACTCTTCCACTCCCCAGATTTCTGGAGAGGAGGCTCCGGCTGATGTGGCGACAGCCGGACTCGCCCCATGCAATGGGGCAGTTTCGGAATTTCCAGGATTCCCGGAAGCGCGCGGGCTCCGTGGTCGTTCGGGCGAGGAGATCCTGAGATAGCGCATGGGGACTCCGCATTCGACCGCGAGGCGCGAATCCGCCTCACGGTACATCGCAGGGAGGCAAGGAGCTCCTTCATTCGGAAACTCCCCGGCAGAGGAAAGGCCGTGCCCTCCTTTCTGGGCGCGTCGGATCGTCTCCTGTTTGCCGGAGAGAGAGAGCATGCGCGGTTCGCCGGCCGCCGCCTCGTGCACGCGAGCTGGATGGCCTCCGCGCTCCTGGGGCGCCCAAAAGGGAAGGCGCGTGCGGGACATGCGCGTAGTGCGGGATGCAGACCCACCCGCGGTCGCTGGAGCACGCGGCACGCTGGCCAGCGAGGCGTTTCGTCAAGAGGCGAGGCGAACCGGCTGAGCCCGAATCCAAGAGGAGATGCAGGAGTAACCCAGGCAACGAACCTGTCCTGGGAGTCGGCTCGGAACTCCAGCGTCCAGGGAGGGGATGCGCCTGCAAGAGAAAGAGGTCAGGGCAGGGGCGGGAAAAGATTAAGCAAGGGGAAGGTTCTCCATTTCGCCGCTAGAGGGGAAGCGTCAATGATCTTCAGCGTGACCTCAGCTGCGAGTTTTCGCACGCGTGGCGACCACACGCGATGGTGCGCTCCGGTGTTCTCGGGTCGACCCCCCTTCGGTGGCTCCTGGAGGCTGGAGCACAGCTTTGGAGTGAAGCAATAGGAAGGACATGCATTCTTTCGGGAACTCAGGACAGACCGGGCCGAGACTCGAAGGCTATTGCCATGGCACCCTGAGCCGTGGACTCAAGGATGTCGCTCGAGAGTTCATCACCGCCTCCGCCATCTGCGCCGACGGCACCCCAGGCGGGCTCCTCACCAAACCCTTCTGAGGCCAAACCTTTTGAGGCGTGTCCCTGCTGCAACTCAGAGCCAGAGGGTAAGCCCGCTAGGGTCTCATGTCGGAGCGTTGGTGTTCAAGAAGGCTGAACTTCCCGTCCATTTCAAGAGCGAAGATGGGTCAAAGGTCATTTTGCCCCAAACTTCCGCATCCCCTTCTTGCCCCTTCTTCCGCTACACCCCTCAGAGATGAACGAGCTGCCTCCAAGTGGTATCCATCCGTCTTCCGCTCGTACGTCCAACTCCTACGACCAATTTCCCACTTCCACGGCAGCCTCCCCGCTTAGCAGCGGTGCGGGGAGAGGCGAGGCGGAAGAAAGAGAGGCATCGGAGTGTAGCGGACTAGCGAGTCGGCACACACCTGAAAGAAGTGGCTCAGGGTGCTTCACAGGACGTGCCACCTCCTCTCGCAACCCTTCCTTAGCACAGCGGAGCCCGAAGAAGTGTTCAATGGGGAACGCTTGAGGTGCTCCAGAGGCCTGGCTCAACAAACAGGTAACCCCATATAACGAGGTACTCCTATAACGCGGACAAAGCAACGGACACTGCCCCGTACAACGCGGACGAATCAGCTCCGTGCCACTCTGTACGGAATCTTCGAACTTGGCGGTCTCCGGGAAGAGCGCTCGATTTCAGAAGGCCCAATTCTGTTCACTTCGAACGAAAGGGCGTGGCAGGGCACGTTCTTCAGCGACGGCCACGAAACGCATCGTTTCCGAATCGTTGCGACCGATCGCACGTCCACACAATTCCAAAGATTTTTTCTTTCCATTCTTTTTTCACTTCAGGTGAGATGACGGATTTTTCCCTCTGCATCCCGGCGAAGCACCAAACATCCCACCGTACTCGACGCGCATCCATTTTCCATCATTTCTACACGTCACCCGTGTGCTCGTATAACGCGGAACCCGCGTTCTACGGCAGCCTAACGCGTGAGCGCGCCATGCCGACCGCAAGTGCAGGGGTGCGTGGCATGGGAGGAGCTTGTCAGCCACGCTCTCAACCACCACTCCGCAGGCTCGGATGCGGTCATCGAGAGGCGCGCCGAACTGCCACCCCCGCTCCAGAGGGACGCGCAAGGGAAAGCAGGAGCTGGTATCCTGGAACGAACCCGTTCCGGGATACCTGCCTGGCTCTCCACTGCTTGGCCACTGTGCTCAGCGTCGCCAAAGAGCGATCGCACTGGAGATCGGGTCGCAGTCTGCCAGTCGACTGGCCGTTGGTCGCTGCCGCGGAGTGCGTGGGCGGAGATCGACGGCCGGCAGAGACGGTACCGAGGTTTCCTTCCACGTTCCGCCGCTAGGGCGGCGCCCTCGCATCGGCACGAGGCGAGGAGAGCTGGGCTCACTGCAGCAGCCCAACCAGAGCGCCGGATCGGTGAAGCCCAGCATCCCAAGGGACGGCGGGGGGGAGCGCATCAGGAGGCAAGACGGTGCACCCGGACGTGCAGCGGCGGCCTTCCCGGCACAAGCAGCGGTAGGGGGGCGCAAGGTGGATCACCAGCCGGGAAACGTCCACCCTCGAGAAGAGCAGCCCGGCCCGCAGGAAGGGATGAAGAGGCCGCACGGATTGCGGAGAAGCGAAACGTGGACGGACGTGGAAGAGGGGGACCGCGTCGCTAGTGGATGCCCACGCCCCGAGATGGCAGCACACGACCCGTGGTGTCGCCCGCAGCGGCGGGGCCGCGCACGCGCCCGTCCTCGTTCCCCCACCCGCTCGATCGGCTTCCGAATCGCAGCCGCAAACACCGCTTCGGGGGTGGCGGCAGACCTGACCTTCCTCCTCCTCAGACCTTCCTTCACCCGAAGAGGGATGAGTGACCGCAATCCTCCAGGTATCTTTCCGCGCATCTCTCCAGAAGAAGCTGGGATTGCATTGCACTGCTGATCGCCTTCGCTGTGCTGCGCGTCTGCGCGAGAGATGTCGGTCTGCGCGGGAACGCGGCCCGGCCAGGACAGACTGCTTCCCGCAGTCTGGGCACGCGGCCGATGGATGACCGGGAGGTCGGCGAAACCTCCGCAAGCGACCCCGAAGATCTGGAGCTGCGCCGCTGCTGCTGCTGCGTGCTCCAGCAGCGAACCTGGGACGTGGAGCTGCTCGTGCCGGCGGCGAAGACGGACAGATGAGACGCAGCTGCCGCCGAAATGACGACGGCAGAGGTCTCTCCGCCCATCCCTCGATCGCTACGCAACGTGTTCGACTGTGCAGGCGCAGGTTGGGCGGTCTCGGAAGGAACGCTCCCGTGGGACCGCGGCAGTCGAGCGGAGGACGAAGCGGGAGAGCACAGCCGGGCGGTGGAGACGGAGGGGAATTCTCCGGGTGATGACGTCCGGAGCGCATGCGCGGTTCGACGAAAGGCACGACGCTTTCTCGCCGTGCGGCCCAGTGGATGGGCTACGGCGGTTCACGCGCCCGACGACGGCCCGACTGCAGATGGGGTATCCTTATACTCGCTTGCATGTTTTTTTCCCCCACCTTCCCAGGAGAGGTCGCGCTTGACCGAGAGGTTCGTTTGGAGCGTTCCGGAGACTTGCTGGAGCTTGGGACGTCAGCAGGAAGCAGCGGGACGCGGCAGGTGCAGCCAGGACCACGAGCGGGTCTGGTCGGGCGCTTCCCGGCACCCGGGACCCCCTGGGCAACCGCTCTGCGAACGGAGCGTCGCCGGAGCGAAGCGCCACCGGGAGAACGACAGGCGAGATGGAGCCAGAAGCGATGCGCGGATGCTGGGCTCCTCCGTCGGCGCACTTGCCGCCGCGACGGACTGCGCGCGGCTGCTTGCAGGCGAAGCCCGAGGCGTCCGTTGACCACGTGTGGACCGACGTCCCGCCTGCGCTCGCGGGTGGAAGGGACGGCGAACGCGAACGCGGGCCTCTCGTAGCCCGATCACCGCCGCACCGGGGCTGAGCTGGCGTCGCTCAGGGGAGGTACCGAAACGCAGATGCGCCCGCGTCTTCTCCGAGCTGCCGCCGGGTTCGAATTCCCGCCCGGGGAAGACATTCGAGACCGAGAACGGGGAATGCGTCGCCGGTGTCCAGTTTCGCCACAAGATGACGCTGGTTGGCCCGTCCCGGTGCGCCGGTGCTAATGGAAGCCGGATGCCCCCGTTGACCGGTCGGGATCTTTCCGGGAACCGAGAAACCGGTTCCCTTCGGAGTCCCCTTACGGTTGTGTGGACAGAGGGTTGCGGTGCTGGTTGACACACCTGCCTCGGGGGTTGCTTCTCGAGAGTGTCAGGAAGCGCCTTTCGGAGAAAGCGGGAAGAGTCCCTCCCGGGTTCTCTTCAGAGGAGGAAGTCAGGAGCGGAACATTTCCGGGGGGTTCCTGCGGTGACAATAAGGAAGTTCGGGTTCCCTCTCAAGCGTGAGAGGGGAACGGACTCCTCCTTGCTGAGCGTCCTCGGATGCAATCCCATGGCTGCCCCCTAGCTGAAGAGTTACGCACACCCTCGGGTGGCGCGGATAGAGTTTTTTTTTAAAAAAAAAAAAAAATCAGAAAATGTGATGCCTGAGGCCTGGATGGGCCACCGGAATGCCCAGGAAGAACTCCGAAACTTCGAGGTGGCTGCTGCGTCAAACAGTGAGCAGCTGAGCCGCACTGAAGATTCCACACGCCTCTTCTGCGAGTGGATTCCTTCTCATCTTCTCCTGGAAGGCTTTGCCGAAGGGCAGCACTGCCGAGGGGTTTGCGAAAGGCAAATCTCCAAAGAAATGGAGCTGGTGATGCTGCTGTCTGTTGTAGCAGATCTGGTATGTAGGGTTGTGCCTGCGGTGAAGACAGTGGTCGGAGAAATGGAATGCAACTGCCACCGAAACGGCAATGGCATCACCCTTTTACTTTCTGGAACATGGCATGCTTTTACGCAGTAGTTTCTGAAGTGGTGCGTGATGAAATGCAACGTAGTCAAGGAAGAGAGGGCTGGTTGCCAAACATTTTGATTACAGTATTGCGACAAAGGAGTTTTGCGTGAGGCAGAGCAAAGCAGCTCAACACAGAGATCAAAGTAACACGAGGGATCTGGAGTTCCAGCATAATGATAATCTGAGTTTGCAGTTACTATGGCAGCGTCGTCCCGGCAGCTCGAGGGAACAAAGGAGTCCAAGTGAACACGATTTGGCTCTAAAAATTTGGTTGTCCATTCAGAAATTCCACGTGCCTGCGTTGTATTTCCGTGGCGATTTAGAACTGGCATGCCCTGTAGCAGTTGAATTTGATGCAGAAAAGGGTGCTTCGGTGTTCTGACGATGAGAGTATTGGGAAAGGTTGCCAAGCACGGGGGGGCTTGCAAATCTTTGTTCGCGCCACCTGGGGGACTCTGTCACCTGACAACTGGACACAGCTCGCGGAACGCTTGGGAACGCAAAAAACACGCGCAAACAGGGAGCAGATGGTGAGAGGGGAAGGAAGGAGTGGAGACAGGGTTTCGTGCTCCGTTACGAGATGGTGATTCCCCATTCAAACAGGATTTGAATTTTACTGGCGTAAAGAAAGAGAAATCGGAACGACGGTGTTCAGATGACTGGTCCCCTGTCTCAAGAAGTTAGAATTAGTTCGACGGTGCATGATGTTCGGTGTTCACCGCAGATCATTACCCGGTAGAGGCAAGACACGATCGCCTGAGACCATCCTGCTTGCTGACGCCGTGTTCGTAGTCGACCTCGCCATAGCAACAAAAAGACAGCAGGAAACATGAATCAACGATTCGATCGATCGAAACTGCCGATTAGCGATGGGTTCATATTACCGGTCGCTCGATCGATTCGACTTCTGACTACCGATCGATTAAGCGATCTCGAAAACGGAATGAAGACTCAAAAATCATGGAAAACCTGGATAACTGAAGAACTATTGCCACTTCTTCAAGGAGTTCCCGAAATTATTGTTTCTCTTCCGTCCCGTCCTAATAACCTTGAATTTAGCGGACACTCTCGCCTGATCCGAAGGCAACCTTGCAAACTCCCCCCCTTCCCAATCAGCGGCCTGGTCCTATTTAAACCTCCAAGTTCCCACACGCACACGGAAACGCGGGCGACCCTTATCAGCAAGTAGAGAGTCTACCCCAGGCAGCAACGAATGCCCCCAGGCGATAAACCAAGCCACAACAACCATGTGAATGCCGACAAACGTGGACTCCAGAAAAAAAAATTGCTAGCCCAAGAGCAACAGGGGAAAACCACAGAGCTTGTCGCGCTCTTCTGCTTATACCAGGGTAGACCTCGATATCCACTTTACATCTACTTCCGAAAACAAGCATTCACCGACCAGGAGATTCCAATTGCAGCTACCGAGATACCGAGCGCCTTACGATTGCCACTTGTGCAACCAACCCCTTCCACCACAAAAACGCCTGCAACACAGTCATCCAAACCAAACACCACTCAACCCAGCAACCTTCCACACTCACGACCAACACACCAACCAACAACACCACCAAGTGCACATTCTCCATCACTCCCATTCAGCCCGAACTCAACACATGCAGTAGGCACACAGCTCACCAATCAGGCAAGGCGTGGCTCGATCCTATCATCTCCTGCACACCACCTTCACCACTTTCCATGCCTCAACCACTTGCAGCTGTTCCATACCAAACACACGGGGAAATCACCAAGACCACTGCAAAGAATCAAAACTGTCCCTGCATACAAAAACAAAAACCCCATGCTCCTTCCACCAATTGCCAAGACATCACCGTATCATTTCAATCCCTGGCCTTTGTTATGCGCCCAATGCACTGGCCAAGCAACCTGACTTCCTGCTTCCTGGGAAAACTCCGAACCCACAACTCGGTGAATGACATCTTCGAAGACACCTGGACTTAGCAGATGTGTGCCCATGCAACCCCGATGGGGCTTCCACAACATCAACAAGCCTCTATCAATGAAACCACATGTGCAACCATCCTCAAGGAGAATTCGAAAAGGCGATCCGATGATGACATCCGATGTCAACTTTGCACCAAACACAACCTTCCCTCCTGCTTTTCTAGCAGAAAGAACACCCTGCAAACACATTCAGAAGCTTCACAATCAAGCCAAAGTGCCAAAAAACAAACACCCATGTTACAAGATCTAGGTACAAAGGAGGAAACAAAATTACAAAACATCATTTTGCTGAGAAACTGAGAAATCTTTAGCTGAGAAACCAAACGCTGGTGTGCCAGCATCACATGATAGCTTCAAACCATCCATACCATCATCCCGCAAAAGAGTAAGAATGCAAGAGTGTTACACAATCAACATTCAAACGATTCAGAACACTGCTGCTGGTATGCTTCCTTCCATCCATCATGGTTCACCCTTCATCCTTTACAAAACCACACTGTACCCACATGCACTCGTCTGCAACAAATTCCTATACAACCACACTTCTCCACCCATCTGACAACACTGCATGAACAAATGCAGCAACTAACCACACCTCAACCAAATCAAACAGCACATCCATCCCTCACAATTCAGTACCCTCACATAACAAAGCATACTATATCCTATAGTGCTACACTGGTGGAGACACCAAACATACTTGACCTCTCAATCCTAATGCAAAAACCATTTATTTGGTGAATACATAGCATCTCGAGTGTTTTCAATCCAAAGCCTTTACTCAACGTTCTACATAGACAATTGTGCATGCATTCAAGTCTCAAAGTGATCATCTGGATCTATGGGATAGAACAAGTAGTCAAAATCCATGATTCCTGAAAACAAAAACTGCAACAAAGCATGCACAGCTGACAGAGATTCTGCTCCACTTACCATTAACAGGGTGAATGTGAAGAAACTCGCTCCTCCAGCCAGCATTAAGTTATTAGTTTTCTGTCTCGCTTCATAGTGCTCCTTCCAAGATCCTGATGGAATGGGCAAATCATCATATGTTGGGAACTTCATCTCATCATCCTCTGCATGATACCCAGCCAACTGGACTTGGGAAATGATGCCAATTTCTGAATAACGGATCATCATAAGAAACCAGGGCAAACAAATGAACACTCATGCATCATCTATTCCAGATGTTCAACACTACAAGGGAAACCAATTTCAAGGTTTCCATACACTCCAAAGCATTGTACAATTCCACCAGAAAGCTAATGAGTCCAAGAAACAGCAATGGTCATCACCCCCCAGCAATTACATGAAAATCATGTCAACAGGAAAACATGAAAAACAAATCATTTCAACCAAACAGAGAGCACCCTTCAAACTACATCATGTTCTTTCGATTTCACAATTCCAATCATCATCCTGCTACCACATGGGACCATCAAAAATATCCTATCAATTAGCTTTCAACATTTGCTGCCTTCTTACAGAGAAATTCAGTAATTCAGTCCAATCTATAAAAACATATGTGGCAAACTTGGCAAATATCCTGATCTCATGTACATCTTCATCTTTATTGACTTACTGCATATGAATATGTCTGAGGTGTTCAACCTCAGGTGCTTATTCATGACATCCAAGTTGAACCATAAACCTAATCTGTGCTTCATGGAATGCATGGAGGATTTCAACACATTCCCTGTCAAGTTCATACTGTTTCTTCTTCTCAACCTTTTACCTCTCTCAACAAAAAATTGACTCTCGAATTCTGTTCTGCTGCTTTCTTCTCAGTCAACCTCTCCCAATGAAAACTGTTCCATCAGCCAACACATGCAAACAGCATGCTTACATGAGATTCAGTGCTGCAACCAAAACAGACTACCACCTTCATGTGACCACAACGAGTACGCATCCTTCAAGGACAGCTCCAACGGATCACATGCAACAAAACAAAGAGAGATACAAATCCTACAAAGACACCTCTGCAAGAGGAAACAAGCAAAAGGCATTCCATAGCCATGCAGGCTACCTCTGTTCATTTGGCTACAGGTTGGAAAGCTTCACACACCATTCCACTGGAAATCATCACATTGCAATCCAAATCCCGAACAAGCCTTTTTCGAGCCCTTCGAACTCCAGTTGCACTGTTTCACCACCTGTTTGCTAACCCGGAAACCAAAGTGCGCTGCGCTGTCATCAATCGTGCAACCCTTCCATTACAGCCACATTTGCCCTCCAAACTACCGATTCATCTCATGGAAAACGAGAAAACTCTTCCGCGATTCAGCCTGGGTCCTGGGAAGCAGGATTGCAGCGGGAATTCATGCCGTTCCATCCCTCAACGATCCTACGCGCGTCGGAACTCATGGAAACCAAGGTCCATCCTGGCCAGCAGTTTCACAAACACCCAAGAGCAAGAGCACCCAAAACACCGCACCCTCCACATGGCCACAACTCACTGTTTTGCTGCGCGAGCAAACGTGCACACAACACACTCCTGCTGAGAACACTTTTCGTCATTGCCATCGCTGATCACTCTGCGAATGCACTTCACGCCGCGTCGAGCTGCGCCACGCAGACTCCGCCGTTCCCCCAATCTTTGCCAATTCGGTTCTGAAACACCCCTTCGGCTCGATTTCACCCTCTATTCACCAGTCCACAAAAAAGGGATTGCGTCGCAGCCTGCACGGTCTCTCGCCCACTTACGAAAGCGGATCGCATAGCTGCATTCGCGTAATGCACTTCCGAACGAGTGGTAACCCTGCACCCTATGCGCTCGTTTCCTCGGTCAACACCAAGCAGCAGGCGATTCGCACGATTCGCGAACTCAGGAGCCGCGGCCCGTGCTGGCACTGCACCCATCTTCTCGCCTACTTTGCACCAGAGATCCGCATCTCCTCCAACACGGACGCATCACGCGCGGGCGAAGATTCTCGTCGGAAGCGGCCGGGCCTCCACAGAGTAGACGGGCGCCGGACGTCAGCCGACCCGTCCATGGGCACTGCACCCGCCCAAGCCATTGCCAGCCCCGCCAACGAATCACTTACTCAACCGCAAGAAGGCCGAGGTTGCCTGGCAACTGAAGAGGGGGAAAGGAGATTTCGATTCGCGGTTGCAGAGAGGAATGGAGAAAAGCAATCCCAACCACTGCAACCTGTCCTTTTGGCAGGCCGGCACTTCACACAGAAGGCCAACCCTTGCCAGGGTGCCCATGTGCAAAAGATGGGAGGGAAGACGGGAAGTGTGCCCCTTCTACCAGATGTTGAAGGCAGGCAGGAGAAGCGAGGAATGAGCGCCAGCACGGCGGCGGAAACTCGGAGCGAAGGATGCTGGCTGCCTCGACGACGTGAGTCGCACGATTCCTCCGTTCATACGGTTCCCGATTTTCTCCGCAAGCGCGGATACTGAACACGGTAACTGTCGTTTGCGCAACTTGCTCTGCTTGGCACCTCATCTTCACCTGGAGACGGTCAGAAAGCGGACGAGCTGGGCGCACCAGCGGGTGGTCCATATGAGGAGGCGTGGCTCACAAAGCTCTTTGAACACTCTCCATGCCACCAGAGGGAGCGTGTATCTCTTCAATTTGGGGCTAACCCCCCAGGGACCACCCTAAGACTCCAGCAAGGTGCCGAAGAAAGGAGTCCGTTCCTCTCCCGCTCGGGAGCGAAGGAACCTCGAAGGGAACGTCCTCTTCCTTGCTCCCTCCTGAAGGACCCCCCGGTTTGTGGGAGTCGCTCCTTCTGTCTTCTCCGAAGGGAAGGCGGAACGGATCCGCTCCTGGAATTTCCACTCCGGAGGAACCCCTGAAAAGGACTTCTCCTTGTCCCCTTCTCTGAAGAGAACCCCGAAGGAACGCTTCCCAATTTTCTCTGAAGGGCGCTCCCCGAAGAGAGCGACGCTCTTCTTGAAATACTCTGGAGAGGCGTCAATCCATCAACTCCATGGTACTGGATAGAGGGTTCGGCTTCTCCGAGAAGGGCCCGGATCCATCTTTGGAGCCGGAAGGGAACCGAACCCCTTGATTCCGGGGAGGGCCCCAGGAGGGTCGACTTCCAATCCCGGCCAGTCAATGGGGAAATCCGCGCTTCCAGCAATACCGCACCCGATTGGACAAGCCGTGCTGCCCTCCCTTAGGGAACACATGGGCAGCAGCCTCGCTGCTAGATAGGAGGTTGCTATGGAAACCTCCGGAAGGAGGATAGGACTGGGCGAGTGGACGACGGGCCAGTTCACCGACTGTAAGACCCCGAATGCTCGACCTTGCGTACTTTTGAGCTGGGGCGTGCTACTGGATATTCCGGAGGAAGACCTGCAGTGGACCCGGGCGCTCATGGACACCCCCCCTACCCTTAGAGTGGCAGAAGTCGGCATTGATGCTGCTGCACTGGGGACTCCCGTGCAACGCCTACCGACATCTGTGGATACGGGTGTGTGTGGACCCAAACTGTGCAAGGTGCGGGGAGCGGGAACCCCTCCCGCATCTCCTAGTGGACTGTGTTGTCCTCCAGCTCCTTTGGGGACGCTTTGTGGCGACCCCAGAGCTGTTGTGCGACTCCTCTTTGTGCGGGATACCCTGTAGCCAGCCGCAGCCCCAGCAGCACTTTGCTGCCTTCTTGGGATCGTGGCGGTGTGGGGTGATGTTAGCGTAGCCAACGATAGGGGCGCCATTCACTTCGCTCTTCGCTTTCTACGGACAGCGGTCAGATGTCCCCACCTGGATAATAACATAAAGCAAGACCTGGCTGGCATCCTTCAAAGGATGCAGAGGACCGCCACCAGCAGGACGTGATCCCTTGCCGTACCTCCCCTCCCCCCAAATTGTTTTATTTTTGTTTTGTTTATTTTTCTTTTTGTTTGGCTCCTCCGTTCTGCTGTCGTGATGATCCTCACCGGTCTGCGAATCGGTAACACGACAGGCTAGATATACAAAAGAGACGTGGTTGGACCACTGGTCCAATCAGAAAAAATTGTAAATGTTTATTTTAAATAAACGCCCCGGCGAACCCGGGTGAAAAACCAGCACTGCACCCGAAGCCTGTAGGCCGACCAGCGTCATCTTGCGGGTGGGACTCGAAACCCATGAAGCACCTATTTCTCTGGTGTCGACCCTTCCCCAGGCGGGTCAGCGCCGAGAAACCCGCAACGCTAGGTACCACGCACGGAGTCCGCAACCACTTGACCTCCCACGCGACCCATCTAAATACTGTGCAAAAGCATTCGTACAGAGTAAACGTACAAACCTTTTCCCCCCTTCCCTCCCCAAAAGCATGCAGCAAACAACTCAGGGGACAGCAGATCGGGTGAGGGAGACTATGGAGAAGCATAGGATGATGAGAAACAAGAACAGCTTCATCTGCAGGAAGAGGAAATTACAGGATGCTGCTGAGTCTCGGTGGGCCAGATGCAGCATAGGCATTCTGGGCGACGGGCTTGCCTGGTTGGTTCATGCGGGACCACTGCAGTTGCCCCCTGGAGATGAGGAGAATTCAATTGAACGACCGACCGCCCCCACTGCCGAAGTTCCATCACAACGAGACTCAACTGACAAAACGCAAGATCAGCGCAAATACCTGCATCACGAGGGTGCTCAAGATGCAGGTCTTACTTCCCATAGAGAGGTCGCTCTCTCCGGAAACAGCAGCTGCGATGCTGCACCTGTTAGAAGGTAAGCCCGAATACAGGGAGAGATCACCCGTTGGCACACCTCCGTAGGCTCGGAGAGCTCCACTCCCTATGCTTCCAGGACACAAGCCGCTGCCCCTAACTGCAATATGACTCTCGGTCAGTCTAGCATTCGGCCGGTTTCTGTGGTTCGGGGAGAGAAGGCAAATTTGGTCGAGCTCGGACCCAAGCGCGGCTACGCTCCGCACCGCTCCCTTGAAACCCTGAGATAGCGTGTGGAGGGAGAAACCAAAGTGGAATCAATCCCGGACGACTCTCTGAGATCGGTCCCAACCCTCGACCCGAACTTCGGGATGGTGGACCCACGAGATGAGGAGGTTTAGGAGATCCCTTGTCTCTGCGTATTCCAGTCAGTACGTAGACCTCCTCCGCATGTTAACGGTAAGTTCCTCGGTCCAACTCTATTCTGGAATGAAGATAACATGTGAAGACCGTGACCTTCCACCCGGAGCGCAAAAGTCCGTCGAGGAAGGCATGGTGGTCGATCGCTCCGACAATCCTGGGAGAGTCCGCAAGCAGATAGGAGACTGACTTGGCGAGCCTCTGGAGAACTCTTGGGAACAAGCTGCTAGTTTGCTAGAAGTGTAGAGGAAAGCTGAAGTCCTGCATCACCAGATGGCCTGTTCTCGGTTGGGGAGTTCCCAGCCACTGTCGTTTTGATTCTCGGAAGGAGCGTTGTCGCCTTTGCATGGAGTGATGGGATGGGAACGCGTAGGTGTTTGTCATGATGGGTTCAGACCAGTCGGTGCGCGATTTTTCCGAAGGACAACTCCACGCTCATGTCACTAGGTCACTAGGCGCGGATGCAAGAGGAAGACGACCTTTTGAGTACATCTGGCATCACAATGGCACAGAAGTCATGCCACGAGAGTGATGGAGCCGCCTTCTTCCGAGAAATCTCATCACTTGGTTTCCTCAAAAAGATTCGTGACCAGTGGACGGCATCCCTTCCATCCTGGCCTCTTCTTCCTCCTTTCCAGGCCGCCGTCATCCCTGGAACGAGGGGGCCCGGGGTGGAGGCACGCACAAAGAAGCGTTTCAAAATGTCCCCGAGGCCACCCCCCGGGATTTCAAGGGTCTTCGCCAGACGATCCCAAAGGGGTCGGAGGACACAGTCTGGAAGTCGAGAAGTGCCAGATCTAAATACCTCAGGGAAGCTGCTATGCACCACCTCTTGCCATTCCACAACCCGATGACGTGTCAACAGGCTACAGATAGGCGACTGAAAGTGCTTCTGGATCCCGTCTTACACAGAAGGCGAAATGCAGTCCATTAGCGTAGGGGCAGCGAAATGACCCTGGCTTAAATTGAAGGTCCTAGTTTTCGGGATCATGTCGGCCGAGGTGTGTCACCTTGTCGGCTCAGGAGGGGACGGTTAGCTCCTTCCTGCGCTTCCACACGCGCGACACGATCATCCAGCCCTACTGACCTTCACTACTATGAAGGGAATAGAGACCATCCACTTAGCGGAAGGTCGCGCATCGCGCGTCTTACAACTGGCGGACTGCCTTTTCCCGTAATCGGGACTCCACTTCCCGCGTGGCTTGCAAGGGACAAACAGTGTTGGTGTAGCCCATTCGGAGGTGGCGTACGCACTTTATTTGGAGACGTCGTTTGCTCAGATGCTCCGGGGCGCCGCCACAATTACCACAAAGCTGCGGTTTCTCTAGATGACAACCGTCGATGTGTGTGGTGTGGGAGGCTATCATCCTATCTGCAACCGGCACCCAGTCCGCGATCAGTCCGTTATGGGCTGCCTGGAAACCCCGTACGGGGTTGGCTTTTCTCTACAAAGAGTGGACAGTGGCGAATCGAGTGAGCTCCTCGAAATACTCGTTCTCTGAGAGCATATTTCGCTCGCTACGGAGCGGTCCTCCGTCACTGGTAGGCTCATGGTGTCTCCGATTGCCAGAGGAGCCCTCATTGGATGCTATGTGAGGACAGCATCCATGCAAGGCAGACCGTTTGCATGCATGAGCTTGAGAACCATAAAGTCCTTCCTTTTAACATCGAAACGCAAGCGTTCGCGAGTCATCTGTATCGTCATTCTTCGAGAATGCCGTCATTCCTGTCGACTTGTAGAAAAAGGGAAGTTTGTAGCCGTGGGCTACATAAGTTACCATCTTATTTCGTTCCTACTTTCGGCATATGTACAGCCGAAGCGTCCACATATACCAAAAATAGGAACAAAACAAGATCTCAAACAAGTCTTCAAGTTCTACTTCCATGCCCTTTGCTTCGTGCATGCCAGGCAGAAAGAACTGCTGCTACCACAATTAAATCTCAAAATATACGGAAACAATTCCTTGATAATCAAACTTAACAGACCCTCAAAGAATACGTTTTCAAAACATGAACAAGCAAATGAATCAGAACCGATTCCATGGTTTTTCAAAACTTCATTTATTTGATGATGAAAGCATTGCATGTACATTCTGTGTTCTTCGTAAATTCACGATTACAAGTCTCACCCTTATTTGAGACCAGAATTTCACGATAGCAAATTAGTGTTTAATGACTGATCATTTTTTTAATCGCCTGTAAGATGTGCATAAATTTGCAATCAGGAAACTAGATCCTGGGAACCAGCAAATTGAAGAAAAAAAAAGGAAAAAAAGTGCCTTACAGTCTTCTCAGGCTTCACTTATTCATTCATTCATGACTTGTGATTTTGCTGGTTACTACCTTTAAGTAGCTTCTGACCATTGGAACATTGACACTGTTTATCCTCATCAATGATTTCACAATAATACCCCCAAAGCAACTGAATAATATTTACACATAAACTTGAATAAGGTTTCAAGCATTTTTTAATAATGATTAGCATATTTTAATGTCACTTTTCTTGAAACTTTTGTTCATGAAGGCAATTATTCCTTTTTATCTTGACTCCAAACTTCTCTATTCAGCATCAGCTCCTGAAAAAGCTGAGTTTATAACGGAAAATAGCTGATCAAGCTACCTGTAACGAAATTAAGCATGATGTAAACTTTATTTTTATAACAGTTTGATCAGGACTTATCAAATTCGCAATTACATACAATATTTCTTCACAGTTGCACTTGTCACTTTTACAAAGAAAATATGATCACAATACTTTCTGTAGCATTGCATTATTTTATTGTTGATTCGATCTTCTTCCAATAGCAATGCTGTTTATCACATATTTTGAACTGACACACATCTTTCATCCTGGAGAAGAGGGAAAAGAAACTTATGTATGCAAGTCAGCTAAAATGCCTAAATGCTTAGGTTACTGCAATGAAAATTATGTGGACAAAAGTTACCTGTTTTCATAACAAGATCAAACAAGGGATCAGACTTTTTGAATGTTAATGGCAAAGTCACTTGCTGATAGTAATCATTTTTCATCCTGAGGTTACTAATTATGGTGCTTAACATGTGTCCTCTCTCACACAGAGATCCTACAACACAGAATTTGAAAAAAACAAAGAACCCAGTTACCTGGGGCCTCATGCTTTAAATTGGTAAAATGAACATGGAGATGATAGTAGGATGGAGGGTAATGCAAAAACACCCTCAACTGACTCCCTGGTATATGATACACATCCTCTAAAATTTTCTAATAATCCTAAACTTATGCATCATTATGGGACTTTTGGTTCATACCAAGCCTTTTTGGAACACATTTTCCAACAAAGGTATATCTCTTGCAGTTAGATCACGTAGAGATCTAATATCCCTTCTTTGTATTAAAGCAATAACATGCAAATCATTTAGTTCACAGGCAGTCCATTTCATATCAGGTATCAACAGGAATCCCAGTTCCTTATCAGGGTCTTCGTATATAATTCTTTCCGCTTCAGATCTTTTCTCTATGATATTATACACCCACTACGAAATAAACAAGAGTGGAAACAAAATAGGCAAGAATTCACTTTATGATGCTGAAAGTGGTACACCTAAGTAAAGCCAAAATAATGTACCTCTGTCTGAAAACAGTTTTTTTCTAAATAAGGTACAACAGTGTTTTTGTATATTCCTGGAGTTTCTTCTATAATATACACTTCTTGATCAGAGTATTTTAAAATATGTTTTTCTGTTGCAGGATGTATCACCGAAACTCTTATTTTTCCTGAAAAAAATGACGACTTACTTAAAGTCATTAAAAAGCTTCTCAAACAATACTGTTCAGCCAGATACTTAACAATGAAAGAAAGGGAAAAAAATTTTGACCCTCGTATCTGAAGATTGATTTACAACAAAACGCCAAATAAATCCGATTACCTACTCCACCACTGCTTTTTGCAGTGTAAGCACCATATATGTCATTATGAAGTTGTTTTTCAAGTCGTGTATCTTCCTGAAAGAATTCATCTAGATCCTCGGTGGAAAACGGCAACTTTTCAAGGCCGATTACTGCTTTACCACCATGTTGCTTAAAAATGCCTTCCAAAAATACGTACTTATGGGAAGTGCTGTTTTTTAAAATATTGTATTTTTCAACACAATTTAAGGAAGATAAATCAATATTTACAGATGGGGTATCTGACTGCTTGACGCTGGAAATGCTTTCCATAACTAAAACAGCAAGGAATCGCATGCACATCGATGCCGCTTCCCCATTCAGGAACGCACGCCAGACAAGCATTACCAGATGCAGAAAAACGATACCAAATACCAACGAATTAAATGATCGATATTTATTCACAAATATAACTTCATTGAGTCTCATTCCTAACCCAGAAATTAAGGGCAGTAATTTTTGGTGCACACTCATAAATGTGCTGTCAACTGTGGATTAGTATTCCATTTGCATTCGTGTCTTCGAGTTTTTTATTTGAAGTGTTTTGTGTTTTATTTTGTTATATGATGACAATAATAGAAAATTCTTTAAGCACTTTAGAACTTTAATTAAGGATTCATTTTTGAACGGACTAATCATGAATTTCACAATAAAAATAACGATGAAGGAGGATGAGCAAATAACGTTTTCGAAAATACGTGTAGCTATTTTACGCAAACATAATCGATACATTTTTTTTATATAATAATTTGTAATTTCAGAAAATTATGGAAGGAATGAACTTTGACAGGGTTTAATTTAACATAAACGAATATTTTGTTGATAAAAATCAGACACTTTTATCCTCTGCTACAAAAGCAAATGTAGGGATCAAAAATAAGAAGCTGACAAACAGTGTTCCAATTATTAGCATTTAATCCTCATTTGCGGGGAAAATGAGGATTACATGGGAAATTGGGAAAATGAGAATCATTGTTGGCATTATCCATGGGGGACTGGGATCGACGGGATCTCTTTGGATTACATGTCTTGCCAAGACTAATTTCTTTAACTTGAAGTCCGATGAATTCCAGAAATTCGATGTAGTATTCCTTTGAATAAATCCAAAGTATGCTCACACTCCTTTGGGCAGCTGCCCTCAGCCCCCATGCTCAACATGAGTTTTACCTTCGGGGGCTATGCCAAGCAAAACCTTCCCCAAGCACGTTCGTACAACCCAATTCTGTACAACCGGCAAAGCTGAGGAAAACATAAGATTTTACACATCCGTAGGGAGGTCATCTCATAGGAAAAGGTATATATGCCCTTGTAATTTCTTTGGGTACGTAAGCAAAGTAACATACACTCCTTTTGGGGGGCGCGCAATTGTACAAAAATGCTTTTGAAGACTTCTGCTCTTTGTGCCCTTCAGCAAGTTTATCTCAGCAACTTACTGTATCAACATTGAGGTCGTTATCTCCATGCCGAGCAGTGGGAATTTATCAAGTGGATTGCAGCGAGGGGCCTGACACAGTTTCCCTCAATCATTAGCAGTTTGTCAGAGGAACTTGGCATTCCTCGAGTTTGAAGCCTTGGCTGACCCCGAAAGGTAGGAGTCTTCAAATTTTTTGACCAGATTTGAGCCTGCGTTTTGCTGTCGTCCGGGGTGGTTTACTTGTGAAATATCTGCAAGCACATCACGAAGCAGTTTGTTTTGGGAGGATTTGTGGCAAAATGCAGCTTGCCCCAAACCCTGCAAAAAAGTTTGCATTATGGAGGTGAATTCTAAACAAACGCGATATGTGCCAAGCTGTGCCATCATTATTTCAGTTTCATAATCACGAATTGTAATCTTTTCGCTTGGCTTAACTTTCAGGTTTCAAGCCGGAAAGTTTCTCCTCGCACCAACACAGGCCACAATCCATTACATGGGAATTGTTTAGAAAAGTGGTGTTTTGAAGTTTTGTCTGTGCAGTGTGTGTTCGTCAGGAATTGCTGGGTGTAGTTAATATGTTGAGTTCACTGCATTTGACATTATGTGGTCTCCATTGACAAGAGGCACCTCGGAAGTGGATTGGTGTGAAGAGAACTACTTGTTCACACCACTGATTGCAGAATTTGTCAACACCGTGAGTTCAATTTCAGATTTAGGGAGCTTTGTCTATGCAGTTTTGTTCAAACGAAATTCCTTCACGTTCTAAGCCATATCCTTTTATAATGATTGTGGGTTTGGGATAGCAGTAAAAAACCACGTACAGGTTTCATTAAAAGTGCATGATTATTTTTGTTTTTTTTAAATACTTGTTGTTCAAGTGTATTCTTACCATTTGATTAATTTGCCATCAGCAATTCATATCCCAGTCTGTTGTACAAACAAAACTAAACAAACGTTTAGGTTTATTTGCACTTTTGTATGTTGGCAAATAATTCGTCATGCAAACAAAAATTTTTAAAAATCATGTTTCTAGGTTATTGTTTTGTTTTGTTTTGTTTTTTCTATTGAATGTTATGTAACATATAATTAATCACTGTAATTTCAGATAAGTAGTGTTGCCTTTCTTATTTTTCCCCCATTGTTATCATTTCTGTTTAAACCATATGCACAGTCATTCAATCCTGGTATTCAAATAATCTGGCTGTTGCTTTTTGTTATAGGTATGATAAGTATATGTAACCTTTTTAGAGTATTTTATGCACATTTTTTAACCTATAGGCTTATCTTCCATTTATTTTCATGCAACCCTAAGTCTTGTGGGACAGTTACTAGATGAACTTGCCATTTTATGGGCACTCATGGCAGGATTTGGATTATGGTTTCCCGAATACTTGTTGCCAGCATTTTTGCAGTACAACAGGTATATTTGTTATGGTTCTTATGTCGTATCTACCAGTATTTTAGGCAACATTTCCGGTGTATCATTTGTGTGCTAACAATTGTGATATCTTTAATGATTTGTATAAAACCATCATTTAATGCATTTTTTTTGATGGGATTTGGGTTTCCGGTTTTCCTGATGCTAGTCAAGGAACTGAAAAGGTCAGTGGGATTAAGCTGTAATTTCTGTAAGTGTTGCATTTTATTTTGGTAGATGTAAAAACAGAAGAGTCAGGCAGTTGGGCACACGCTGTTCTCTTGTTTGGATCCTCTCAATATTTTGTTGGATATCTGACAGAATGTTCTGTGATTTGTGGACAGCAGTGCGATTTCCATACCTACATGGAATTTGGCATGTGTGTATTTTTATTGCTAGTTATACTGTTTGTGTCCTGTTTGCCTACTTTGATGCTCATCAACGAGTAGCATATCGTAATCCTGTGATGGCCTACTGGCCAGTTGACTCATGGGAGTGGGGTATTCCATACATTGTGTTCAAGAGTGAATTGGAACCTCAAGTGAACAAATTTTTTTGAATATTCTGCACAGTTAAATTAATTACCACAATATGTGCTGTAATTTTGTCTCCAAATTTAAATACATTTGTTAAATTTTGCATACGAAAAAATGTATAGTTTAGTGGATATTCAATTATAAGAGGAAATATTTCATGCTGTTGTGAGTTTTGTCTTCCCAACTTCATGTCATGGTTAATTATGGATGCAAGAAGTGAGGAAATAATGACTGAAGAGTAATCTATAAAGCTTATGAACTCTACTTGCATCACTCAAACTGAATCATAATGAACTGAATCATAATGAATGGAATAAACTTTTATCCTGGATGTGTTTTACAGTAAGCCATCATAGCAGGAAAAAAAATGGAATTATTCAATTTGTCAGGGTAAATTATTTCCCTTGACTAATCCCAGAATAATTGTTATCATGCTATACAGGCAATTAGATGAATTTGATATGCATGATACAGGATTTAGTTTATGCAAGGCGTGATGATAATAGTGTTCCTAACAAACTAATAGCATCAACTGAAGAATTGATTGCAGTTTGTTGTGTAGTGTTTTCACCATGCTCATTTTGATGAACCAGACTTTTAAAGATTTCTAAAGAGAGCGTGTTTCACTTGAATAATCTGAATGGAATTCACTTCATGTTTGACTTTGTTGCCCAACTTTAGCACCTGTTCGTGTTTATTATTAGGCTTTCAGTGGTCAAAAGGTCAAATGTTGTGCCTGTGTGTACAGTGCTTCAAAGTTTGAAAACGTGTCTCAATGTTTACCAAATCATTTGGTTCTGGTATTTGAATAAATTGAATTAAGGGTTGTTATATGCAAGTCGGCAAAAACTGTTGCCATCAAATTAATCTCCATGTGTGTGTCGATTATCATAAAGCTGTGATTATGTTTGCTCCCTAATTGTCTTGGAAAATGTCTTGTGTTATCATAAAGTCTGTGGTCTTTGCTCAACGTATTCAAGGAAAACGTGCAAGCAATTAAGGAAGGAATTCATGGGTTTCTTTTGCACCTGGTCGGCAGCCTTCGGGTTCTGGTTGCAGTGAATTAAGCATTGTGGGCCTGCCAGAAATACAGCAGATCTTTCGTATTTGGAAAATTCGTAATGATATGGATTTACACATGAAGGATACCATTCCAGACATTTTAAGCTGCTTGGCTGGGAAATCTGTGAATGAATGCTTCTCATGATTTTCGTGGTTTTGCTCATGTGGTCTCTGCCACTTGAAGCATTTGTGCATGCAGGCCGTCAGTGCCATGAAGGTGACTTTTCCGGATTTCCTAACACTTGGATGATTCATGCATACAGAACATCTGTCTAAGAAAGCCTGTGAAGGTATGCTTTTGTACCTTTTGTATGCAAGTCTTTTGTCCAGTCCAAAAAAAAAAACATTGTATATGGAATGAAGATCCAGTTTCATTCTCTTTGATATCTTTTGCCTGCATGCGAAATGCTGGAGGTGAAGTCGGAAGTAATTTGCATTCTCCCTTCAAATCTTTCGAGCTTTTCGAAGGAAGGAGAAGCTGATTGCTGTTTTCCCCTGTGGGTATCTCTGGACACACTATGGCATTCGCCTACAAATGACTGTCAGAATAGAAGGTACGGTACTAGATTGGATTGAGGAATAGGTAATTTAGTGCAAATCAGTGCTTAGCATGAATTTTCCATTTTGGTCTTCGAGGTAACAGTGGTCTCTTTGTGAACAGATGAGGTAAGAGGATAGTTGTCAGTTTCAAAATCTGCCCTCCTCTAGACGTCTTTTTCGAAATTTGCTTCTAAAATCTTCATCTCACACCGATCGGAATTCAGAGCAACTGACTCTCTTCCAGCATTTCTTTTTTTTTCTTTTGCTCTTCTACAAGTGTTCTGCTTCTTCGTACCTTTCTTTCCCAACTTCTCAAAGGACGACATCCTTGTAAACTCCTGGAACTTGAATGGGCAACGTCGAAAGTGAATTGCACTATCGTACTCCACAGGTTTTTTAATGTACAGGTAGGTTTGTAATGTACAGTTACCGATGATTCGTTTCTTGAAATGGGCGCACGTATGCAATTCATGTAATTGGTTCAGCATAACAGGAATAGGCATTGAGAGAGTTTAAAGATGAGTGTTTTTATGCTTGTTGAGGAAATATTCCAATAAAAAAAAAAAAATAGAATTTGCTGAAGATCTAAATCTAGTTAGAAAAGTCGCAGACTAGTCATGGAGAGTAAAATAAAAAGAAAAGAAATTAAATATTATCCGCGAGGGCAGCCTCGCGCCGACAAAATTGCCTTTATTGTACAATGAAAAGTACTTGTTATATATTATTTTAGTAGCGTACACTACTAAAGCATTTCTAAAGGCAATAAAGATATTTTCCTTCAAAAGGGTATTTCTTTGAACATACTTTTCTTGAAATCTTTCATATATATGTTTGTAGACTCAGGTTGCTTTATCCACATCTCATCAAATTTTTGCCACAACACGTGCCTCTTCCTTCTTGGACTCGTAGTGCTTTGCCCCGAAGAAACGATCCTCTTGTCCATTTTCTTAGGGCGCTTTTCGGCAGCTGAAAAAGATCACGAAAAGTAACGGATGAGGCAGCAGCACATGCACGTGCGAAGATGACCACTGAAGCGGCGGTGTCCGAAACCCTGGCGAGAGGACCTCGTAACCTTAACTGTGGACGCACTGGTCCACGTTAGCTGCATCCAGGGAACTTTGGATTGCATCTGGATTTTTTTTTTTTTTTTCCAAAAAAAAGAAAAGCTAGTGGGCTACGTCGGATTCTCAGTGACGGGGTGGCCCACCTGCTTACGTCACTCCTTGTGCATCCAGGTGCACACATCCCACGTGTGATGTGAAAGAATGCGACGTCGCCTTGGACGGAGCTTGCGTGCACTGTCCCGTGCAATGTTTGGTTGCATGCCACGGCGACGTGGCTGAAACATCTCTTCGTCGAGATTGCCTGGAGGCGATGCGCCACATGACGTGAGGCGTGCGTGCTCGGAAGAATGCCTGCCGCTTCGGAATGAGTGAAGTTCCTCGAGTGCTCCACAGCATGGGCGCCTCCTGGGAATGAATTCGGCGCAGCAACCGAAAGCGGACGTCGAAGATTCCAACCACGTGTGAGCTCAGATCGGCCTACGCGAGGCTGCTTTTTTCCCCCCCTTCCTTCCTTCTTCAATATTCAGACACTCCTACTCTTCGAGAAGCTGAAATCCTGATTATCCGGGAGGATAACTCGCGATTACCACAACTGCAAAAGTCGCTCTCTTCCTTTGTCCTTCCAAAAGCGTTTTGTTTGTCGTTTTTTCCCCCTCCCTTCAGAGAATGGACTGTCCAGGACCATGCATCTTATCTACTTCCGAAGTTTCAGTACCAAATGACAATCCTTGTATTTCTCCAAAGGAAGACGTTTCCTTCAGGGTTTGGTACATACAGGAGTACGGTGCTTTCAGCTGTCACGTTTTTTCTAACAGAGTCTGCTTGCCCATCCGCGTATGAGAAACCTTGTAAAGCAGCCTCGAGTTTAGAGCCTCGAAGGCACTCTTTCCGGCTTCTCTTTGAACGATGTCCTTCTAGTAAGTGCAGAGTGCCTGCTTCTGCCGTGGAAGCCAAAAGGAGATTTGCTGAACCATCCAGAGTGGTTACCTGCTTTGATTTCAGCTTAAAAATCGAATCCCTAATTAAGATGGTCGGCACGATTACTCTGATGCACTTTGCAGACAATGGAGCATCTTCAAAGTGGAACTTGATATTAACGCCAAAGCATACGGATCCACCTTAGGAATCCGGGATGTCTTTTCCGGAAATAGCGAGGCGCCCTGTCTTGGCCAAAAAGAAAAGCTATTTCAAGTTGTGACGTGACCATATCACTTCAAAGAATACCATCGTTCTTTTTGAAGAGATCTGGTGAGGTTTTAAAAAAAGTGGAATTTGCTTCTTCGGGCTTGACACCCAAACTATGGTGTCCATGCTTCGGAAAGCTCATGCTTACCAGAGCGGGAAGAGATTCCCGGAAAATACGGATTTCATCAAAGTACATTATTTATTCATTTTTCCAAGTGGAACCAAGTCAGAAATCACGAGGATAAAAGTTATATCATCACATTTGGACAGCATTCAACTCAGCCATCTTATGATTGGATGCTGCTTCTTCGGGTGCTTTGCTTTTCCTAGATCTTTCCAAAGACGATGCAATCTTGGGTTTTCCCTTGTTCCATATCTGGGAACGCAGGCTCTCAGCAAAAAGGAATTTTCTACTTGAGCGGCATAAGTCGCCTGCACACGAATCTCCCTAGAGTCCTCGAAACTTTCGCAATGCATTTTTGATACGTTTCTCCCTCCATCTCTCTCTTTTTTTTTATCAAAGTGGCCATGAATTTTGGCGTGTGGTTATTCAACAAGGTCTGCACGAGGGCAGTTAGCTGCCGTCTGCCATTGTGCCTCCAGTCACGAATGCTACCCACCATCTTATGCATCGACATGATGTTTCGGTCGACCTAATGCAGAAAAGAAATATCTTGGTTACCGCGCCATGGATGGGGATCATTATGCGTCCTTTCTAAGAAAACCTGAGGAAGATTGGGAGGCACTTTTCACACGCATCGAGCTCTTCTTGGCTTCCCATATACATCCACACATTCTTCCTTTTGACAGGATAGGGATCGGTGAGAATTCTGCGTTAGTCGAATAATCATTCGTGATGACACTCGTCTTCCTCCTATTCTTTCATACTGCGAAATTATCGTTCAGTTGCTTCTACAAGGTTCTCCCCATCGTAACATCGTGATTTACGAACTGCTTCCGTTCCAGTCTGGAGCAAAACAACAAATTTGGTGACTTTTTCATCTGCAGTCTGCTGCTCTGTAGTCTATCACATTCTGGATTGAAATGAATCTTTAAATCGGCAAGGAAAATAGCGACTTTGAATCCAGAGGTGGAACCCTTCTACAACAACTTCCAAAACAAGGAAGCGTCTCAGCCATGAATCTGTTCCCCTCTTTTCACTCATTGGGTTGCTTACCATCCATCCTATTCCCAAACCGTCCTAACCTCCCTCGGTCCTATTTGAGGCACGGGAACTCCTTAAGCCTGCGTGTCCGCAGTGTATGTCAAGGGTCGAGAGGGATTCCCAGATTCTCCAAAGGCCGCCTGAGCCCGGGAGCGGGTGCGGGAACCAGCAGAGTTCGGGGAAGCCTTTCTCCCTCGTGCAGCAGGGCGTCGGGTCACTGATTGCACGGGAAGCGCCCGCGTGCTGCCTGCTCGGCGAAGATCACGCCGCGAGTCCTCGAAGAACCGAACGTCCCAGCATCGAATTCCGAGGTGGGACGTTCCGAGGTTACGCTCGCTCACGGCGAGGGATCGCCAGCGAGTAAGCAAGCGGACAGGGAAATGGACCTCCGAATGAAGAGTTGCCTGTCTCACCATTAACAAAAGATGGGCAGCACGGCATATCCCAAGGCTCCACGAAGGACAGTTCTTCAAATATGTGACGCTCATTAGCGAACAAAATGGCGCTCCGGAACACTCCCACGTAAGTCGATGTGTAGGCTACGCGGCATGGAGTGTGTGTGTCCAGTCGTCCAGTACGGAAGGCAGTCACCACCGTAAGGTAAGCCTCCCGGTCACTGTTAGTGACTTCCAAGAGCGTGAACAAAGGAAGAAGCATGGAGCTGGCCGGCACATCTCATGCTAATACTTTAAAGTAAATCAATAATCCATCCAACGTATAAGTTTTCCCGGGCAAAACACGGGCATGGCGACACGTTGCTTACGGCATCGGAGCTCAGCTCCTCCGCCTTCTGTGCTGCCGGATGCATCAAAATGAAAGGGAGAGTTGCTACCCCCTCTTCCGCCTGTCTCGTCTTCTCGACCAAGTTCTCATGGAGACGGCGGGATAAGTCGGGTTTCTTCCGTTACCGGCAAGCGGTCATCCGATGCGTGTTGGATGCTGGGACACGCAGCAAAGGAGTCTCTTTCCTCCTGTCTTTCGCCGTTTTGCTGAAAAGTTCGCGTTTCTCAGAATTCCGAATCGATCGGCCTTATCCCAGCTTTCCGGAAAAGCTACGGCGATTTCTCTTGCGATCGTGGGCAGCCTTTTAAGAGCCGAAGGGGCGGATCAGTCTGTCGAAATGTTTATTTCCTTTCTTTTTTCTGGGACTCCTCTAATCTTCTTCCGCTGTAGAGTACTCTTAGGAGGGAACGATGTTCAATAGAAACTTTTGTTCCCCTCTGGAGCATAGGATTCTCGAGTCCTTCACCGGAATAGGTTGACAGCAGCTGGTTCCCATCCAGTGTATTTTATTTGGTGGAGATCCGAGCGCAGTGTCTCCTGAGAAAAGCTCTGTGAGGCGCTGCAAGGTCCCGGATCCGACCTAAAGACTCAATGGCGCCGTCCCAGGGTGCCGGCTTGGACATCTCTGATCGTCCACAAGATCTGACTGCAGGCGCAGTTCCTACTTTTGACATTTTGTGCCAGATTGTGGGTTTCGCACTGTTGTGCTCCGGCACGTATCCACGAGTGTGGATGTCAACTGTGCAGGGTGCGGGGAACGGGAGACCGACCTTCCCCCACCTCATCACAGAGTGTGTCGCCCTCCGTACCATGGAATCGACTGTCGTCGATTCTGAACATTCCGGTGGCCGATCCAAAGGACATTTTCCGTCGCCTCCTGATGCGGGATGCTCTGCCAGCAGCCGCGTGTGTAGCAGTTCTCTGCTGCATACGCGGAATCTTGGCCAAATGGACTGCGTCAAGCAGAGGCCGCAATAGCCGGAATGCCATTCACTGGGCGGCAATCTCTATTGAGAAAGCTTCCCTATGGCATTGGTTACAAACACTACGATTGGCACTTGTCCGCAACCCAAACCAGGGTGCAGAGGACCACTCGTTACGATCTGTGATCCCTTCCCTCGTATTTTTATTTTTTTTGTTTTTTTGTTTGTGGTTTTCTCTCTCTCTTCGCCAGCGAAGAGGACCTCGCCAGTCCGAGGGCCGGTAAAGACAAGTGTTCCAAGACAGGCGGAAACACGTGTTCTGCCTGAATGAACCTAAAGACTTTACTATAAAATTTTATTTTGATAAACTTTTAATAATAAATGCCCCGGCATATCCGGGTGAAAAACCAAGAACAGGTGAACACTGGCGGACCAGGACATCCGGATCCCGACGATTCTTCTAGGCATGGGGCAGAAGGTCTCTAGGATGTTGTGGGCGAGATCGTTCTTGACGAGTGTGGCCACACCCTGGGTCTCCCTCTGTCCCACGCTGACGAGAAGTTGGGCGTTCAGACGCCGTTTCAGCTCGAGTTCCATCTGGTGGTCCATCTTGTGGATCTCCAGAAGGCACACGATGTCACGGTGAGCAATGGTCCGTACTATCCTTTCTTTTCCCTGGTCCGTCAGTGCATTCACATTCCGGGAGGCTATATTAATCTTCCTGGCGGTGGAAAAAAACGAGGCCATAGAAGAATCTTATTTCTTTGCTTTCCTGCTTTTCTTCTGCTTGGGAGAACGCTGCAGCCTCCGGGCAGGTTTTTCACTTCCAGCGTCGCTTTCCGTTTCGGTACGGTTGGTAAATTCGACCTCTTCCGACGGTTGCTCCTCCTTGGAGATGATTTTGCGTGGGGACTTTTTCAAGCTCACCATCGCACAGAAGTTCGTTCGACTTACTGCGAGAAGCTTGTTTTCTAGCTTCTCCCTCCAGGCTTCCTTCGTAACTATGTTAATGTCTTCATGGACAGCGCAGATGTCTTGCAGTTTTTCCTGCTCCTCTCAGATAGTTCCAGGGCGGACCTCCTCATTTAGCTGGGCCATACCCTCGGTAATTTGTAGGGTTTGCGTTTCCGAGGCGGGTTTGGATACCTCCATTCTTCCAACCTCAACGGTTTCCACCGGTTTTTCGGAGGTCTGCTGTTCCTGAGCGGGCATCCTCCTCTTACCTTTTTTCCTTCTTCTTGGAAGCCGTCCTCCGAAACGGGTGCAGCCTCCCTAACTTTTTCCACCTTTTCGGTGACCTTTTGAGCCTGTTCCGCCTCCTTCTGGGTTCTTTCCCGCACGGAGGAGAGCCCGCGCATTGTACGCCACTTCGCGTACTCCTGGCAGTTCCACCTCTCGTGACCGGTTGCCTTACAGAAGGCACACACCTCGGGCTGGTCGCACGTTCTTATCTGGTGTCCCTGCTTCCCACAGAGGAAACACTGAGATTGTGGCTGCGCTGACCTTGTGGCCGAAATGTTTGTAGCCAGTGCAAAATACTGGCTGTTGGCGACATCGTACGAAGACTTCCTGGGAGTCCCCATCGATGTGGGCCAGTCCCGGAATCTTCGCGTCTTCAAACAATTTCATTTTGGAGATTACGTAGCCGAAGACTTTCCCACTGTAGCCTCGAAATTGTACACTGAGAACTTCTCCATGTTTGGCAAGCAAGTGCCTCACCGCCTGCTGGGTGGTTGTCACGCAGACGTCGGAGAGGAATACCGTGGTATACGGCATTTCGCCTTTCCGCGGACCACCCGCCCCTGGATGTAATGCTCTTCTCGATGAGGCGCTCAATCAGTGGTTCACTATCTGTACAGATAGGGAACCCCGTCGTACTCGCTATAATGGCCTGTATGTTGTCAAAATCCACATTCTCCTTGAACAGGGCCAAGTATACCTCTTTTATGTTATTTATTCGTATAAGCCCAGTTTTGAAGGTAACTGGCTTCACATCTGGACTCATTGGAACCATTGGTTCGTCGACATTTCTAACTATGCCGACCTCCGTCTTTCCGAATTTACTTGGTGGTTGGGTTGCGATGCCAGCGACGTCGCGTAGGAAACTCGGGGATGCTCATTGGAAACGGACGCTACCTCCATTTTCCGAGGTGACGCCGGCCTCGCCTCCTTCTCCTCCCACATCCTTCCGGCGGACGAGTGAACTTCTGCTGCTGCGGTGGAATGCAAGTCCTCCACCGTGGTGCCGCTACTTGTCCTTGGCTGGGGGGCTGATGGAGTCACTGTCACTGCTCACTGTTTTTGCACTGGGTTCTTGCCCACTCGGGGCACACAAAAATTGCCTCGGCAGCGGTATTTCACGCCGCCTTGGCGGGGCATTGGGTAAAGTGGGCATTTTTGGGCAGTGGGCATTGGGTAAAGTTTTCAACTAGTGATAATCGCGCCTCAGTCGCCTTCCTCGGTTACGATATTGCCCGTGTGCAAAGCTTATGTAACGCCACACCCACGCCGCTTACATCCGCGAGTCTCGTGGTTCCGAGTTTAAAGGTCTTCGCTGCCGGATCCATCTTCCCTACGGGTTCCTCGACCCGAAAGCCTCGAGCAGGGCACCTATGGAGGAACAGAAGTGGGTTTCGTCTTCCCGGCGTCCTGTGGGGGTACCCGGCAACTACAGGAGCCCCCCCCCCCCCCCTGCAGCTTCTATTCCTTCCCTCCACTATTGTAATTAAGACGTTTACAGTCTATTTTAGAGGGAGGTGTTTCAGTTGATGCGTATGCTAAATGTATAGGATAGCAGAAATACTTTACAATATAGCAAGAAAAAACTGGAATCTCGAAAATAATTTTGCTCAGAGCTTTCAAAATCAAACAACACAGTTCGTATTTTCTAATATTAATATGTCGGTATACAACATAAAGTAAAAACGGAATAATGTAGGGGTGGAAATGGTTGACTGGACTGAAAAAATCACTACGTCATAGGTTATCTGTTCGGCGTGTAGGATTCGATTTTAACTTTTTACATAAGCAACGGGAGATCAGTAGACATGGAAGATCCCTGTAGGATAAAAGGGGAAACAAGTTCCTCGTGCAGTCCATAGCCAGACTTACCATTCGTTACTCCTATTCGTTCGCGACCATGAACTCTAGAAATGGTGGAAAAGCTGTAGGAGTTGCACTTCAGTCTCACAACCACAGAAAATGCAACGCGGCTGTGGTCACTATCTGCGCCAGAGGGAAAACGCACCTTCTCTTGAGATGGAAGGCAGATTTTGTTGCATCTCTTCTTAAGGTGCTTCATTTTCGGATGGGAGCGGAAACCATCTTCAGAGGCGCCTGAAGGCCTTTAGACCTGCAGCCATGCAGATGAAAGTACGCAAGCGCGGGTTTGGCTCAAAATCCGAAAGATGATAAAAAATAAATACATTTGCTTGTCATGCCAATTAAAACATATTTTTATACATAAATGAATATGCAAATCTGTTTGAACATACACATTGATTAATACATATCAGCATACATATTATTAACGTTGATATCATTTTAACACATAATAGACACACATATATTTTTTATAATCCTTAATAAACGTATTGATAACACATATTATTAATAATATTAATAATGTGTCTGTTAATAAATTTCATCAGCTAGAAGTTTGCAGGCGAATCCCAATAAAATGAAGGATTGCTTGTAACTAAATCATCCCAAATTCCTCCTAAATTTCAGTCATGAGCTGATGCAATGCAACGCCATGAAAAAACTCTGAAGATAATGTGTTACACGTTCTCTACCATCTGCATAAATTCACTTAATGAAAGCACGGCAAACCAGGAAAAGGAGACAGATCATCCTAACAAATTACTCAAAAGAAAGAGTGCATAGGACGAAGGGGAACACTTTCGTTCAGCGAAGATTCAGGGTATGAGTTGTCCGCTTCCCTTTTTGTTTTTAAAACTAACATATGGTTAGAAAGAACAAATACGGATGTGCCAATGAAGAACATGACAAGTGATTTCTATCCTCGAATCTCCATGAACTTTCACTTTCTGGATCTCATCTGAAACGCGATAAGCATCTTCAAAAGTAGAGCACTGATTTAGAGAGAGAGATAGGAACCAGATGTAATTTTAGGGGAAACGGAACACAGTAAACCGTAGAGCATATTACAAACAAGAGGCATGACTTGGTCACCTTGTTATAAGAAACAACGTAAACAAACGTTCCCATGTGCTGAAGGGTGATATTATTACTCAAGCTGGAGTCTTCAGGTGCCATCGAAAAGTCTCGTACCTCAGATTAAAGGCTACAAGACGAGTCATCAACTGCTTTATCGGGTTTGCTGCCCGCGTCGCAGGCCTTGTGGTTAAGGCTTCCGCGCGTGGCCCCATGAGTCGAATACTCCGGCAGAAACTCTGACGCCACTGCGTCGTCGGGTTCCGAGTTTCTCTTGAAATGGCCCTGGTTGGCCGAGACGTTCGGAAGTGGCACTGGTGGTGTTTAAGCCGGAGGCCCCCGATGAAGGCCGGAACAATGGGAGTCGACCTTCGAGTCCTTCCAGGAATCCAGGAGTGATGAGTTCCCTCCCCGGTCGTACAACGGAGAGCGGACCCTCCACACCGGGAGGACCCTTCCGGTTTCAAGATGGAGCAGAAGCCTTCACAGGCACCTCTCCAGTTGTTCAAAGGTGCGAACCCCCCTCTGTTGCGAGGGGGACCCTCCGAGTCGCCGCCTCTTCAGAAGAGTGCACAAGGAAGCAAGCGAGAGCGATTCCCTGCGGGAAGCTGCAGCGCCCCTTCTGAGTTTCGGAAGCGTCCCTTCGGGGTTCTCTTCAGAGGAGTGAACAGGAGCGGTTCCCTTGCAGGTTCCCTCCGGAGAAGAAATTCCTACTAGCGGATCCTTTCCGGGTTCCCTTCGAAGAAGTTGATAATGGAGAGGACCACCTCTCATTAGGGGGTGTCCCTCCGGAGAGAATGAGGAAGGAGATTCCCTTCGGAGACAACCAGGGTGAGAGGTGCGATCCCCCCCCCATCCAGGGGGGATCCCTCCCCAAGCATGAGAGGAAACGGACTCCGAGCCCTTCCTGGATTGCTCTTTACAGATGCATTGTCGAAACAGTGATCAAGCCTGTTGTAAAAGTACAACCTTTCTCATGGAGAATAAAAACAGTGATTGAACCCAACAACTCGGAACACGTGTCATTACACAAGCATCTATATGTATATGTATAAATACACGCACATGTATACTTCGGTGGTGAGTTGCGTTATGATTGTCTATGTAAAACCATTGTGGTTCTCGTAGTAATTATTTAGGAATAGTTTGTGAACGTACGTAGAACGTGGAACTTCTTATTCATCTTCTTACTTGCTGCATGCATAGCAATTTTATCTTTCGTTTCCTTTCCCCATTTTGTATACCACAAAACTTTGCTTAGTTCTTGCCGGATTTTCCAGATCCTCGACGAAAAATAATATTATTTTATGGCTTCGGAAGAAGATTTGTGACTTCCATGGAGCACATTCATCCTGTGTATGCATGTTTTTCCGTCGACGTTGTTCATGAAGTTCAAATACTTCAAAAGGAGTTTAGTCTCTCTTCAGAAAAAGATTTCTGAGGGAAAAGTCTTTGAAGCGGAATACGCGCAAAGAGATCCACAGAGACAAGAGGAATTCACGAAAAGGATGGAAAAATAATTCTGGCTCTTACATTTCAAAATGTTTTAGTGATATGCAAGAGCTTTAAATCTAGAAGAAGAAAAAAAAGATCCCCCCCCCCCGTCCAGTAAGCCTGAAGTGTTTCAGCTTCAGCTTTATAAACAGCACAAGAAGAGTGTCAGAAACAGCCCATCGGAATGGTGGCTTCTCGAAGAAATAAAACACGCTGGTTTTTTAGGACGCTTTAGTGAAAACTTTTCAAAAAGTCAACGATCTGCATTAGAAAATTGCGTTTGCGAACCATACAAATTTGATTCTTTTAGCTTTGCAAATTTTTTGGAACAGCTCTCGCTAATGCTTCAGCGTGGAAAAATCGTGTTTTCTGCCTGCACATTTGCAAATTTCAGCATAGAGCATTCATTCATTTGTGGTCATCTACACGAAAACGAAAGGCACCGCTTCTGAGATGCAAGACATTTCGAAAGGACACAGCAGTGAGGAGGAAACATTGGAAAATGCAAATGGGATCAGTCATCCCTTCCATCCTTGTGTTGTTCCCAGGTTTAACGTGTGCATGCTGAAATCGGATCCAAGGTCGTCAACCCGGCAGGCACGCTTGTGGACAAGGCAGATGATCACATCAGGAAAATTCCGTGGCTATACAAGGAGTGACAGCAAGTCCGTCGTTTCTCTCTGGCTGCCCTGTCAACCTCCGGCGGGCGTTGGACCAGACGCGAGTGCTGGTTGGTGCGTTCGAACTCCCAAGTGTGTGTGTACTGTGGTGGTGGTGTACCATGTTTTTGTGCCGAAGCTGCTCAGTACGGCCACCAATTTTTTTCGAGATCACACGCCACGGGTAAACACAGGCCACCCGTGTTTTGACTTTCCCTTCCGGATTGTGACAAACTGTGAAACTGCGTAAACTAACCTGGGTTGAAGTTTCTGCCCTGATAATGCAAGTGCAGTTGCATGTACAGAGTGCCATAATTATTGTATAGATTGCAATGTGTTTAATCAGCCAAGGTTTTCGTTGTCGAACAGTTTTAGTCACCGAAGTTCGAATTATCACGTTACGCCAGAAATGATTCATGACTATGTAGTGGTCATAGCAGTTCAAGTAGGAAGACGGAGAAAGTTGTAGCTCCATGGAGACTGAGGGGATTGCTTCAAAAGCAAACAGTAAATTCCATTTGGTTTGGCTGGCGGAAAATCTACGTTTGCCCAAATTTTATATCAATGATTTTTTGCAAGCCGCACTAGAGCATCCAGAATTCCTTGATGAACAGATTAAGAACGAGTCCGTGTGTTCGGAGGCCATCAACTTCTTACAGTCTGAAAGGAATTTTTGGAAACAGTGAGTGAGGTGGTACTTTCTTGCGCAATCTAATTTTTTTTGTTTTCTCAAGAGTATTATATAAAGCAGGAGAAAGTCCTATATTTGTTGCAGCCACTATTGAGAAAGAGATTGTTTGTTTTTCCATCACTGGGGAAAACAAACATAAAGAAGTGGCACGATTATCATATGAATCCATCATGGATTATTGCCCATGCAAAAAGAGTGAGTTTTTATTTTATATTTTCAAGACATGATTGCAATTTTAATATTCTCTGCACATTAGCACTTTAAATTAATGAATTATAGTTTGGAAGAAGCCATTCTTTTAATTAGTAGTGTTTCTATCATTTGTTAAATTTTCAGCATTAAGTTGCCTCCACCCTGTGCAGATGGTTGATGCATCAACACATTCCCTTGTTGTTTTGGTTTGCAAAACGCAGTTGGTGAAAATTGGGTGGCTGCTGACAAATAAACCACAGCTTTTATATAAAACACAAATATCTGACTACGGGTGCTTTGCTGTTTGTGGCGACTTGTTGTGCACACTGTCACAGAAATATAAGTTACTTAGTATCCTTTTCATATGTTCTTTATAAATGTTTAACTTGCATTCATTATGATTCCTCATCCTCAAAACTTGGTAAGAATAGTAACCAAGTCATCTGGGCTGATAAAAAGTGCCATATCAGAACTTTAAAGATGGAAACTCAAAGACAGGGTCATGTACAAACAAAAACATTGCATAAGATTTTAGCAGTGTGCAAGATTTGAAATGCATGATGGAAAGCTATGTTTTTCGTTTTCATTCAATGCTCATTATAAGGATGCAAACTATGTTGGGAGATACAGCAAAGGATGCTTTTTTTTTTTTCTCTCTCTACAGGAACTTCACTCCCTTTCCATATATTTTCATAGCATTGTATATGTGTTGAACACTGAAAGTTTGAAATTTAAGGTTCGCTCCTTTTGTAGCTCAGTTTCAAGTTTCTGTTAAAACTGCAAGAGATAAGCTGGTGTTTCTAGTCATCCTCCTAATTTTCAGTCATTTTCCTCATTTCCTGGCTTATTTAAAAGATAGTGATGATTTTCCCAGTTGTGTAGTCATTTTATTTTTGTGGCTTATGTGTTTTCCATTTTACTTTATATTTCATACTGTTTAATGATTTAAAAAAAAACCTTTACTGCTGCTACATGTATTTTTGGTTATTTAATGTACTCTGCAGTTAATACATTTGAAAGCTCCGAAAACTACAGAAAATAATGTAATAATGATCAATGTAATTGATCATTACATTCGTTGATTTATTTTTCAGTGTTTTTTTATTTTGCTACGTTGTTAATATGCTCATGAAGATTACAGATTTGTTTACATAATACAAGCTTTTCCTCCTTCTATTCAATTAATGTTCTAGCAGATGCGTTAAAGTTTTGTAGAATTGTGTTTCTGCATTAAGGTGTATTGAATGTGAAAGGAATTAGTTTAAAGATTTTTGCAAATCTATCTTTCACAATTTATGGTCAAATTATGCAATAAAAACTCTAAGATAATGCTGATCTAAGTTTGTTTTTGTGGACTTTTCCAACTTGTTCTGCAGTGGCATAGTTTTGTCCCTGCAAATTTATGCCAGTGTGGATGTCAGATTATTTTGAAATGAAATTGTCTGTATGATTACCACTTTGAATCTCAATTTCTGGCATTTTATTCTGTATCACTGTGTAAACTCAATTAGGATTAATCCTTAATTAATTGTATGAATAATTTTTCATTTTTTTGATTGTGGATGTTCCTTATATTGCTTAGTATTGTATTCCTTACCCTGTGGTATTGAAGTTAATCGAGTTTCCTTGAATGATCTGCATCTTGATAGAGTATCCAAGTTGATTTGCTGTTTCCAAAAAGATTGGTTGTTGGTCGGATTGTTGGATTTTCCTTTCAAATTTTGGATACTAAAATGCAGATGGAAAAAGGACTTTTACTCTTCAAAAGAAAAATTAGTGGAATGGTAATTGCAGACTTCTGCTTTATATTATATATGTAAACATTTATTATACTACCGATATTAAGAAACTTTACAAATTTGTAGATTTGCTAAAATTTTCGAAATCTTACAATTATCGTTTTGAAAGAAAATAGAATACATCAGATTACTAATCAAACTGTTTTGTTAAGATGGACATTTTTAACAGTTTTCATTAATTGTCAGTTTTCCTAGTGAAATAAAATCTGCATATCATTTCAAACCAACACTCACCACAGAAAATGAACCAAATGTACAAGATGATGATTGGGAACAGTACTTGGAATGTTTAAGAAAAAAACATATAGCCAGAATTTGCAGTGAGAGTGGTATGAATTTAAATCTTGATACATTTATTGGGGTTCATTATTTGCTTTTCTTTATTTATTGTTTCTGAAGCAGCAATTCTCTGTTCACTGTTAAAAGATGCTTTTTCTACTCATCAGTTACAAAACACTGCAGTGTTTTGTAGCAAAAAAAAAAATGTCTTTGATGGTACATGTATTTAATTCCATTTTAATTTTGAACTTGCAATTTTTAATTTTTTTTCCTTGAGAAGAACACACTGTTTTGTAATGGCTGATGCAGTAATATGAGTGTTCAGTAAATCTTTATTAAGGTACAGGAACAGTTGTTGTGAGTAGTAGTGAGTGTGATTTCCTGCATTTTAATCATAAGTGCTAAAAGCATAACACATCCTTTAAATGGCTTCATTGCTAAATTTTATTGGTTTGGTTTAAAACTTGTATTTCCAGTTGGTTATCTAGTCTGTTAATACCTATTTATATTTATATTGATTTATTATTTGCCAAAAAATTCAGTGCATATTTTTTTGCCATTATTTCTTAGTATTTCACATGTTTCTAAACAATGCATGCATAATTATCTTTTTTTATTGACAGGATTTCAGTTTTAATTAGTTCTCTGATTTCCAGAATTTTCCCACATTGATGAGCTCAGCAGTGGATCAAGCTTTTCAGTTTCTTGTATTTTAATACCTGAGATGTTGCACCCCCACCAGATTCATGCAGTTAGTATTGACCTCTGCCATGTGTATTTCTGGACCTCATCCAAAGAATGTTCATATTATATTGTATTGGATATGGATTCGGGAGAAATATTGCACGTCTTGGACTTACCTAAAGGCAGTGTGTTAGTTACCAGTACAGATGATTCCTTGCCTAACTTGATTGTCAATAAAAATTTATTTGGAGCATTAGTACAGTGGGATTTGGAGAACAAAGATACAGTTTACAAGGTAGAGCTAGGTGCCTGTACTTTATTCTAAGTAATTTCAGATGAATTGTTTGGGGATTCTAGCTTTAAGATCTTTGCTTTACAATGAAAATGTGCTTTTCTCTAATGTACCTGTATCCATTTTGGAAACAGCAATTCAGATGAAACACTTGGATACAATAGGATTTTTCCTTTCATCTAAATTCAATAGTTGGTATATTCATGGACTCACACATAACTGATATGTTTGCAGAGTTTGAGCAGTTAATAGCATCTTGTGAGGTACACAACTCAGCATTTTCCACTTTTTTCAAATGCTTGGATGATATCATGTGCATTTTTTGTCATGGTTTGGATGGCTTGTTAGGCAGCAAATTCCAGGCCACATTCCTTGATCAGTTGGTGACGCGTGGTCACAAGTTTCTCATTAACATACTAAAAGCCCTAGAAAATTCTAAAGAAGAAAAGTGTTTATCTGAAGATGCATGTTCATTGCTGGTTCAGTGGACGAACAAAACAACGAAATATTTGCATACACTTAGACTATATACGTCACAGCAAACAGTAACACCTGCACAAGAGTCATGTGAATTTATTGAACATGAAGATGGCTTCTTTTTCACTCCAAACATGGAAACTGTGTGGTATCGCTGGAAGGATAAGGAGCCTGAAGAAAGAATCAAGGATGCGATCTTATCACGTTGTCTTCCTTTACTTTATGCGTACAATAAAAAGTTTACTAGTTCTAAGGAAAATGATGTGGATATAATGGTATTTGCGTCCCAGTGGATTAAGCAGCTAGCTTCTAGAGCTAATTTGGATGTGCTGAAAACAGTTTGCATGAATTTGGTAAGCTTGGTATTTATCGATTCAGTGCTCAATTAATGTAATTAATTGCATAGGATCTGGATTTGGATGCAACATTACACCAAATCTGGATGAATGAAACTGATTTTCAGTTAGCTAGCCAATACTTTTCTCTTCTGAAGTCATCTAGTTTAATAAGTGATGTAGAACTGCAAATCTGGAAATCTTTATCTATGTTGCACCAGCATGATGTATCAGTTTCATTAAGATTGCTTTCTGTAAAAGAATTAATGAATTATGAAACTGATGAACTCCATATGTTGCTACTGCAAGAACTGCTCAACATAGCTGGTAAGAAGGCTACTGGTATTCTTGAGGGTAAAAGTCTTCTAGATAGTAACTTGGCAGAACTTGTGCCTGCAAAAGCAGCTTGGTTGTTTTTACTCAATTCATTAGAAAAGGAAAAACTTCATTTTTGGATCAAGGTGCAATATGAAGGGTTAACCAGAAATGCAAAATTCCCATTCAGTTGGAAAATATCGTCAGACATGATAGATGTATTGACAGTGTCTGATAGTGGAATTGCTGATGAACTGTTACTGCATCTTGCCAAGTAAGCATCATTATCGTTTGTTACTCATAATGAAACCAATTCTTATTTTTCTATTTAGGCATGGTGTTTTTTCTTCTTTGGAGTTATCTTCTACCGAGATGCTTCTTTCGCGTTTGGATCAAATCGGTGCCTTTGAAAACAGTCTTGAGTGCTTATGTAATCAAGGAGCTAGCTTGTCCAAGATGGAATTTCATCAAAGATTTGTGATTTACTGTGTAAAGAACAAATTTAAGGGTCGCCTGTACAAGTATTTACAAAAAATAAATTGCAAACAAGAATTGGAATCACTGAAAGAATGGGTATATAGTAATGACATTCGTGCAGCCTGGCTGCAGTTCATCTTTGGTTGTTTGGAAGTGTTGAGTGCTCCTAAGGAAAACGAAATTCTTTTAAAAGCATCGCAATTATGCTCTTTCATGTGTGGCAAGCGTAGCTTGCTCACGTGTTTATTAGAAGGACTTATGGAATTGGGCTTTTTTGAAAAATCGTACACTTTTGTGCCATCCGAAAAGATGGCGAAAGAAGATCTCCAGAGTTTTCTAAACTCTTCAAGTCTCTTGCCACCTCTGAGTCAACTTCTCCATTTACAACATCAAAGTAAACTGCGATGTTCCGAATTGCTCTATGAATTTCTTGCATTAGGACTCCCATTTGAGATTCAACAGCTTTTTGGCTGGCAAAGTTCACATAGGTTGGTGCATTCTAAGGATATTTTAATAACTGCTTCCATTTAAACAGAAAGAAGTCTTCTGGCAAATTTGATACGTTCCCTAGTTTTACTTCTCCTACTTGGCAAGCCAAATGCTCACTGGCAGTGGATATGACACAATTTTATCTTCAACAGCGCCGACCTTTCTTTGCTTATGCAGCTTTATGCACCCAGCACCCTCATGGATTATCACAAAAACAGTAACTACATTGTAATTTCTTATTGAGTTCATTATGTAGTCTTTCTGTATTAGAACTCAGCAAATAATCACATTTGTAGAGCATCTTTGTTGGATGCAGCCACTGGACAAAGGGTTATGTCAATCTTCCCTTATTTTTCTGGAAATGCTTAGAGAAGAACCTGATTTGTTGCGGAGCTCTCTTGCTCTTATGCACATGCTAAGAAAAGAAAGTAGGCGACTCTGGTATCAATATTATCTTACCCAGAGCAGGAAGTGACTGTAGTGTCCCTGATCTCTTAAATCAGGCAGAACAGTGGTTATTGCAGTCCTTGAATTTATCTGATTTGCAAGAGGGCTTCTTTCTGCATTGGGGTGCATTGGTCACTTTTGCCAAAATTCAAAATGTTGCATTACCTGTGAATCTTTTAAAATGGATTGCCAAGAAAGGGTGTTGGCTTTTAGTTATACTTTTAGCTCAGCTAGCCAAATATCCTTTAGCTGTGGTAAGATATGTCTGTGATACGTGCTTTCTTGATTCACATTCAAGGTGGAAAATGTAATTGAGGAAGTGCGGGATGCAGCCAAAAGAGAACACTTACTCCAAGCATTATGCTTGGTAACAACTTCCGACAGAAGGAAGCATAAGAAGTTGACTCCATCAATGAGTAGCAGCTCAGAGGACATGGCAAACTTCATGATGGATCCTCAAAATACAAAGGATGATGCTGATTTATTCCATGTCATTCTAAAGTGTCAAAGCAGCAACACTCCTGGCCAAGCTTTATTGGACAACAGTGTGTCACTTCATTCTCCTTTGCTTGTTTTTTTGGCTGCATTTTTCAAAGTATGCATATGCAGTAAGAAAACAGTAATTTACTTATTGTGAAAACATGATAGGATGCTGCTCATATAAACTGCCTTTGTTTTTTGTTTGCCAGCCATTTGGCAATGGAGAGAATGCATCAAGAATGCCATGCCTCCTTGGCTGACCTCGAAGATCTTGTTTTGAGTTGCTTGAAAGCCAATCTATTGCAGACAGTAGCTCTGGGATTCCAGATTTTTTTTCCTGTATGCATTTACTGTTTGAAACTTTTGATTTGCTTAATGGTGTTATTAGCATTCTTGTGTGCCATTATTAGTGCAATTCTTTCTTCAAAAAGATAACGTTATTTTGAATTTGAAGCTATTTTTAGCGGCCTGGTTCAATAATAGGAATGAGGCAAGCTTTCAGGAGAAACCTTATCAAATACATGAAATCATTTTTGGTAGAAGTATTGGTTATCTGATTGGACATTTGAATGGGAGACAGATTTGTGTTGCCGCCTAGTATGCACTTTTCTGTGCCAGTGCTCTTTTGTGACACAACATGAATTTCAGCTTCTGGAAGCTCTTTGTGACCCTAAAATGAAAGAAGTTATGGGATCGAAAGGTAATAGAAATTCTCTTTTTCGGGAGAATTAATGTGGATATTAGCTGAAAGTATAGAACTACTCAAAAAGATGTTATTCCTACTTCAAGACACGAACATTTTTTTGGATGTGAAAGTTCTCTTGGAGAATGAAAGTAAACTGAAAAGCGGAGCCGAGTTCCAGAGAGTTTTGCAAAAGTTGACGGAGTTAGAATGCTATGAAAAAGCCAAGCATTTCGCTTGTTTGGCATCTTTGCTCCCAGATACTGTTGTAGTGTTGCAGGTGAGTTTATTACTCTTGGATTCATTTTATGGAATGTGCATTGTAGCTGAATCATGAGTATCAAAAAGAGAAACAAGAAGGATTTTTGGATACGCTTGCATATCGAATATCCTTCTGGAATCACTGTGATACTGTACTATGTGGTGAAAATCTTCAGCCAGACTTTGCAGCAAGCTTTTTCCAGGATCATGCCGAGAAAACGAGCAATCTTTGGGAGAAGTACAACAAAGCTATAACCCAGTGAATAGAATTTGATTTGGAATGTAGATACTATCTCTTGCAGCTTTGTCTGCAGTGGTCACGTGCAAAAGACTTATCTCCCGATCAGCAGTCCGTAGAGATTAATTTCGTGGAAAAGGATGTGTGGAAAGTGAGGATGCATGCAGCAACCGAGCAGCAAGTAAGTCGTCATTGAGCGATGTGCTGAGTCTTTCCAAGATGCCCGATGTCATTCTTGAGTTTGAAGAAAAACGCATTCAGAAGTCTCGGCAGATTCCCCTCCTCTTGGATTTCTTGCTACCCAATGATAGGCGATCTCTACAAGGCCGGATACCGGAAAATCTCGATTCTGATGAAAGGGTGCTCTACGCTCGTTTGCTGCATGAATTGCTCCAGGCTGGAGACTTGGTCACGGCTATGCACATTCAGTCTTTGTTTGGAATCGAACATCAAGTAAGAAAATTGAGCTTCAGGTGCAGGCAACGCAGACCTTTTTTTTTTTTTAGGATCTGCAAATATTGACTACCATGTTATTGATATGTGTACGTTCTGTGCCTTCTGGAACTGTGAATGGTGGCAGCCTCAACTCAACTCATAGCAATAGTAGTAAAACCATTTCTTCTGGAAGTGCTGACGACAAACTGTTGAACCATTTGGTTTCTACCTGCAAAATTCATGGTTTAGCAGAGAAAATTCTGACAACGTATCATCTGGCGTGTCAGATGCAAATGTCTTATGAAAGTGTGGCCCAGCATCCAGATCCTTTTCAGTTGTTGTCTGCATTGCTGTCTACACCTTCTGAATCCAATATTGCCTTATGCCTGAGGTTCATAAGGTTATCGGATTTACCCAAAGACGCTTTGCGGAATTTCGTGTCAAACTTGCTTATTACACAGCTCGAATGTGTAATCCAGAAATCTGAAGGTCCGGATGCAGCTTCCTCCCGGAGTTCTGCTATCTTAAGACTTTGTGACGACCATGCACAGTTGGCCAATTACTTCATGGATATCGTGGCCAAGACTTTGACCAACTTGTCTTTGGAAGTTGAATGTTGTATCGTATGTCACAGTTGTTTTACGTCAGCCTGCGACATGGAAGGAATTGGTCGTGTCCTACACTGGGCTCGCACACTCAATGCTCAGCTCCAGGCAGCCCAGCTTTGGAAGCTAATGGTCCGTCTACTAATTGGCATTGGTCGCTACGCAGAGATGGGATATGTGTTTGCCATCCTACAGCAGGAGCAGCAGTTTGAGTTTCTTTTGAGCAAGGGAATGGAGCGTATTCCAGGCTTGCAGGTGGCACTTATAACTTACTTGAAAACGTGTTCTCCGTATGATCGAGAAACGTTACGTCTTGTCGCCCATCATTTTTGTATGTACAAAGAAGTGGCTGCCATATGGGAGGAGGATGCACAGCAGCAGTTGGAAGCACTCATCCAGAAGTCACCAAGTAAGTCAAATGGAAGAGCACTAAAACTGGCTATGCAAAGCTTTGCCCATGCAGCAGAAATTTACCATAAGGTAATGTATGACGGCATTCATCAGTATCACTCCTGACTGAATTGATAGGGTCATTTGTACAGTAGATCTAAGCATTGTGCTCTTCAAGCCCAGTTAGTGGCTCTTCAGATACATCTTGAAGGCATTCCGATTCTTGGTTTGGATGTTTTCCGTTTGGATCAGCTGCTGCAGAATGTTAATGTGAATTGTGCTGAAGTTTTGCTCCTCCTTCAAATATACAACCACACCCCGGATTGGGGGATGCTCCTGTATAAGCGAGTGTTGCTTTCGGGAGACGTGCAGTTCTGGAATCATTTAGTCGGTTTTCATGCCGATGTTGACGCGCTGTTGTTTTCTTTGGCGAAATGGTACCGTCTTCTCCACGTACCACCCCTCCCCCCCTCATATAATTCGTGTGTGTTCCAGTTTGAAGAACTCGTCCAATTCCAGCCTCGATGATGGCCAGAAACAGACGTTGGAAGTGCTGCTTCACAGCACATCGAACGTGACGGCGAAATTTCAATTTGCCTCTCAGGTCGGTCTGGAAGAGTACCTCGATGCCTGTGCCCAAGACATGAGTTCGTGCTATTTCAAAGACTTGGCGGGTCGAGTGAAGTGAACAGTGCGTGGCGCCGCACGGCCGCCTCCTCCCAAGTGGACCTTATTTTTGTACAATAAAGCGTGTGCGTGTTTTATTTTACCAGCACGATTTTATTTACTTCTGGGAGCGTTTCGTTGGCTTCCCGGAAACTTTTAGCCACCCTTCTCTTAACTTTTTATGCGAGGATGGGTGCGGAATTGAAATCGGCGAAAACGTATGCGTAAGTCAAACGCACAGCAAATGTATGTATCTATTGGGAATTTCAATGGGGGGGGGGGAGAACATTACTGCATAGAACATAAGAAACTTCACCACATGAGAAGAAAAAAAAACGCTCAAGAAATCGGTGATCTTATGGCCCGATAGGTCATGAGAGGAAGGATGCGCACAAGAGCGGTCTTTTACTGAGAGGATAATTCCGACCACATTCTGTATGCTTGCCGATGTATGTACAGAAATTCCAGATGTGTGCAGATTGACTTTCGTATAAGACAAAAAATTCCATTCCAAAACGACTCCTTTTAGGAGGTATATATATACTGCTTCCGAGACCGTCGCCGTTTCCATAACAACAAGGATTCACCGACACGAATGCCTCGTCCTGGAACGAATATCTGCATTGATGTTGAATATTCTTCCGAAAAGTTTCCATTTTGGAAATTCTGCTCCTCGAGGTCGCGTTTTGGTTACCTTCAGAACGAATGAATCTGCAAGGCAACAAAAGTCTGTGATGAGCCATCACTCTGCTAAGGGAGGAGTGGACATTCTTCCTCTTCCAGAGGAATGCAGCTTTGGGCTTTCTGGCAATTCCTTGCAGCATCCATATGGAGATGGAGCGTCTCCTTCCTGTGCTGTTTGCCGGATGCCAATTCCTCATCCTTGGAGGATGGATTTCCACATACTGCCTTGCAATGAGAATTCGTCTGCTTCACAATTATGGATGTCGGCTTCTTATCCAAAAATTCATAAAAGTGAGCATTTCTTCCTTGGCTTTCTAAGCACACTGGAAATTGTAGGCGAGGCTTCCCAGGAAAAAACTAAAATTACGCTTACATCTCACCTAGATGACCTTTTGCCCAAACCAATCGGTGGAAGTCTGAATCGAGGAAACTAATGGAGGCCTTAATTGAGAGAAAAATTAGCATTTCCCCCAACCAGGGCTTCCGTGAGGTGAAAAGCATGCAAACAAATTCAGTATGCCAAAAGGGAAGGCAAGAAGAATTTTTTACCTTACATCACCCCAAAAATGCTTCGATAAGAAATGCATGACGTCATTGCACATTGCCGCCCCCTTCAGAATGTCAGTTCAACACACAAATAAGTGAGATTCTCCCAACTTTTCACTGAAATTCCGCATTTCGATGGCAAGGCGCAGCTCTTTTTCTTCTTTCCACGCCGCGCCTTCCATCCGTCAAACGCCCCACCGCAGTGGGGGGGGAGGGGGGCCTTTGCAAAACGCAGGAATAGGTCAAACCCACGTAACAGGTTAATTGGCATCGCGACCAAGGAATCATTCTCTGATCACGGATTCTCCTCCCAGGAAATTCTGTGGCTCATTTCAGGTGATGTGGCCCAAATGATGCCTCAAGGGAGAACACTGGTGCATTAACCTGGCTCAATACCGATGGGCTCCAGATGCCCAAACATCGTGAACTTTAGGGAGACGTTGCGTACGGAAGCTCATACACGTATATTTGCCTCCACAGTTGCGATCAGAACGTCCTGTATGTCTTACGAAGCGCGATTCCTTGAAACTCATCCTTTCGAAACCGAAGAATGACTGTCTGCTTTCATCACAGTTTCTGTGATCTGTTGGAATCTGAGTACCGGAGCAATCGGGTTGGGCCGCCGCTACTGTAGGCATGGTAACAATTCATCAGTGAGTGATCACTTTTGAAGCATCACCGTACACTTCACCAAGAATGTGTTGTACGCGAGTGTCCCCGTGGTCTGTTTGATGAAATGAACAGTGAATTCCAGATCTCTAGGAAAGTTTCTTTTCCTGAAATGACTTGGCTATTCTGATGATCTGAAGACCGTAAAGTGTAGCCGGAAGTCCGAAACAGCACTTTTTGTGAAATGCTGGATGTGCGAAAGTTGTTCAAAGACGCTTCGCAACTTTTTATCGATCTCGCTGAGGCATCTCCCAGTGTTGGTTGAATGTGTTGGGCCACGTAAACAGCGGTTGCGTTCACAGAGCCAACTGCTCCAAGAGACCGTCCGACTTTAGGCGTCAAACGGCAGGGTGCTCCAATGTCTTTGCGCCAAGCCCTGCTCTTGGAGGAGGCGCCACTCCGTGCGATGACAAAGGACCAACGCGGTCACTGTCTGCGTACTGACGAAATCAACCACACATGTGCCACAACTACGTGTTGATTAGAAGGTCATGCAACAAGCGTTTCGGCCATTGGGAAACATTCGGAGGACAAATTCCTCTTCCGTGCTTGACTGTCATTCTACGGAGTGCGCCGTTGCAATCTACTGATTGTAAAAATGGCTGACAGTTTCCGCACGTGTGTTGTCCAAAAAGCCGCGTGTGCCGGTCTCCGCGCGTGGCACCCTAGAGGATCGACGAGGAGAGATGGGTGCATCGTAGGTTTCGAGTCCTCCCCGCAGGACGACGCTGGTTGCGGCCTATAGACATAGGACGCGGCACTGGGGGAAGATGGACGCCCTTGTTGATCGGCCGGGTTCCTTAAGGGGTCTTTACGGGAATCAAGGAGCGCCGGTTCCATCGCGTCCAATGGAACTGGTTGATACCTCTCCGCAGTGTAAGAAGCGGGCTGCTTCTTTCGGAAAGCGCCCTTTGAGGTTCCCTTTGGAGACAACCAAGAGGGTTCCCTTTGGGACTCTCTCCCGAGCGTAAGAAAGGAACACACCCTTACCTCCAGAGGTCTTCCTGGATTCACAGGGTGGTCCTTTCGGGGTTATTTCCTAACCTGAAGAGTTGCACGCACCCTCGGTGACACAGACAGTGTTTAAAGAGCTTTGTAAACCCCGTCTAAAGAGGCGAACGGTTCTTCAGCATTTTGCGAACTCAAAAGAAAAAAAAGAAGAAGCTAGAAGGAAAGCAGCCAAGCAGAAGAACTCAAAAGGTTTTCCATCATTCTCGGCGCTTATTAATATCCGTTTCAGGGGCCGCACGTGTATGGCGTGCCCGTTCTCCGCGGCATCAGGCAGGATGACAGCCTGAGACCTCAGCTCTTCAGCATCTACTTCGAGTTGGCGCTGCAGGGAGACTCTGGCAACCCTGCACTGAGCTTGTGTTCGGACGCGCCTGCCGTGTCGACCTACGCTTACGATCTGCTGCTGCTTCTCCCCATGTCCTCCCGGCGTCTGCACTCGAGCACTTCTTCGAGCTGCTCCTCCGCTGGCGGACATTGAGCCAAGTCGTTCTTGGTGCCGGTCGGTGCGGCGTGGACCGGCCGGCCGGCCTGGATCCACTTGGGGATTGCCACGGGTGGGTACTTCAAGTACCTTGGCGTTCCGTTGAAGGACTCCTGCGTAGCAGAAGTACCCTGGTCCGGCTGCCTTCAAAAGGTGGAGATGGCTCTCGGTCCGTTCCAGGACGGCAAGTCTTACTTGCAGGAACCAGCCGCGGTTTGGAACACCTTCTTGGCCCCCCTCCTTCGTCTCCCACTTTTTGTTTGCTCCTCCCTACCTGACCTCAAGAGTAAGACCAAAGACCTCCTGAGGAAAGCAATATGGTGCACAGGGAGGCCTAGGGGTCCGACTCAAAGACTTGCGTGCTCCGCGTAAGGATGGCGGACTGGACCTCCTTACGCTGGAGAGGATGGAGCGTCAGCTCGTATTCAGAAGACTCGCCCTAGCGACGAGACTTAGTGCCGGTCGCTAGGGCTATGGGCCACGAACTGGTGCGCACCGGCACGGCTCATCGCGAAGAGCGCAACCGGCTGCGAGGAACTCACATCCCTCCTAGTCGCTCGCGAGAGATGGCTGAGGGTACCAACTCCGCCAGATGGTTGCCCTGAACCTCGCTCTTCGACAGGTTCGAAGCACGTGGTAGAACCAAGCTTCCTATCAAACAAATGCACTTTCATTACCGAGAATGCCCCCCGGCACAACCGGGTGAACCGGCTCAATCCTAGGCCAAGATTTTCCCGCGAGGTCGCTATTGGCCTTTCGTATAAAAGCCATGTGGCGCCAACGAATCGAATTCGCCACCCACGTTTCGGGATGCCTGGACGTGTCGGAATCCACCTCATTGCTGCTAAATTGCACACCTTCCCGGTGGATACTTTTCGCCACCCGCACCTTGAGATTTGACCCCAACCGCATGAGTTCTCCACTCAGTGACCCGATGCTGCGTACTACGCTTGCAGTCTAGGCGCAGGTGGGGTTCCCGGCTGGGTCAGGTCGAGGCTTCGTTCAGTTTGCGAGGCACCACCTTGACGCGGAAGGTACCGCTAGCCTGTAAATCAGTAGAGTGCCGAGTGGACAGGACGGTTGGTAGGTCCCCTGCAAAAGCATGGAAGAATGGGGTATGCTGTTCTCGCTCTCGTTCAGTAGCCTCGCAGAACTGTTTCCAAGGAGACGTGACCGTTTCAATGCTTCCTGATGTTTTATCCCAATGTTGGGACAAAATGTCGGTACCATCAGGTCGTTCTTAACCCCCTGCGCAACGTCCCAATGATGTGGACAGAGCACCGGATGTAACCTGTCCTTCGAGCGGGAGCGTTTCATCCCGAGTAGATGAAGCTCTCGGGAACGAGGGATGAGTTTCCCGCTTCTGAAACAGGTGGCACGGTCCGCTCTTGCCATGGCAATCAGGAGACAGGACGCGTTCAAGGATCGCATCTTCACGGTGTCGGCGTTTTGTTCGACGATGGCATGGCGGACTCCATGCAGCTGAAGTTCCGATGCAAGAAAAACGCAGCAACAGGCATCCGACCTTTCCGGCTGGCCTCTCCTCTTCGAAAAGCACAGCCGTATTCCAGTTCTCCCGCTGCTCCTTGTTGAAGGAGAGACCCAAGGGATGGGAAGAGCGCTGACCCTCCTCAGAGTAACGCGCGCGTGACCCCCGATCCCCCTCCCCTCCATACCTCCCGAGCTCGGTGTGCGCCGAGCAGCGCTTCGCCCGCTCCGTGTTCCCCTCCTCATTCGCCAGAGATTCCCGATTCCCTTCACTCCAAGCTTCCTCGGAGAGGGGAAAACGACATGCAGCTTCCCTTGTATGGGGAGAACGGGAGGCCGAGCGAACCCGTTTCCGCGGGAGACGGGCGGAAGAGGAGCGAATCAAATCACACGGGCTCCGACTTGAACGTAACAAAGCGTGAAGAGGCGGTCGAATGTGACTGAGACGATGCTCACACCCATTGGCTATTTGTCCATTAGTGACAGACGTGGGGGATTTCCCGCTCCCCCTTCCGAGAGGGAAGTAAATGTCGTTAGTAACACGAGTGACCCATCAAAGAATGGGCACTGACTCTGTGATGTGCGGAAGCTGAACACGTAGATGCTCTTCGCCGATCGATGAGTCAAGCGTTTTCTTCCTTCTTTCTTTTTCTTCTTCTTTTTTTGGAATCTTCCGCATTCCTGTCTAAGGTCAGAAAGCAAAATGACGAATCCCCCGGACATCTCGCTTGACCTGATTGGACCAAGTCCCCGGAAGGCGCCTTTGAGTCCCCGGTTGATGGATTGGAGTTGCCGGGGCTAAGCGAGGACACTGAAAGGCAAAACGCACTTCCTTCGAAATTCCAGCGGTACAGCGGTGGTGTCCATTTCAATAGGAGGTGTGTGAGAGTCTGCTACGAGACATACTCACATCACACGTCGGGATCTCTCATCTCAGGCACAGAAAACCCAGTTCCAGCACGCACAGATTCCAGTCCTACTTGGGTCAAATGCTCATGTGACCATGTGTCACCGGAAGTGCAAAAGACCTGCATCAGCCTTCCAAGGAGCAAAGTTTTTTTTTTTTAAGAAAAAAGTACATAAACTGCAAGTTCTTGGTGACTCGTTAGAGTTCAAATGGCTTGCCGCATCGGGGAGGTTTTATGAAGGCATTCTCAAATCGAGACCCCAGCAGTAGTGACTCCTGTTTGGTTCCTTCTGGAAATAATGGCTTTGACAGAGCCCAATGGGGAGGGGTGGCATGCATGTGGGAGCTAACGTCAGAGTGCTGTGAGGTGTACCAGTACTTCAAAACCTCGTTCTTCAGCCTGGATCATCAGTTCGCGCAGCGTTATCCAGCGAGAAGCAGAAATTCCAAGTCCTGCGCAAGCCGTCAAACAGATCACGGAAAAATGCTGCCATCGCTACGGTATGGGTCCAAACCTGTCATCTCCACAGGATAGATGGGATGCTGCATCCAGCTACAGATTCTGGAGTTCCGTGGGTGGCAGGAAAAAAAGAAAATTAATGAAAAAAGATCGGTGCGTCTTTCGCACTGGTCCCGAAGTCGGGCAGGCGATGTCGATCCGATGTTCAAAGTCAGGGCAGCGCGTCCGGAGTGTTTCCGAGGATGTCTTCGGCTCTGGCGTCCGGTTGGGAACATCTCGGACTACCTACTTGCGCGAGTGGTCATGAAAGCAAGAGGACGCATGAATTCGATAATCATGTAGTTCATTTCCTGGTGCCGCATGCCCGCGCCACCTCTTCCCGCTTCGTTATCAGAGGCTCACACATGAGCCCTGAGATCTCTCTTCAACCACCCGCAGAACGGCCGCGTAGCTACGGTCTATGCTGTGGAGCTGCCTGATTGATGCCTGTCCGGAGTGTCAGGAAGAAAAGGACCTCCATCCCCAAAAATGATTTCCCGAAGACTGCAGCTGCTTCATCGTTGGAAAGCCACGCGCTCTGGCGAGAAGCAGACTCCCCACTGCACATTGGGTTCGCTACGGGGTTCATGAAACTGAAGATGGGCGGAAGAACTCACGGTGCATCTCTGGCTCCAGGCTCGGGGCGGGTGCGGCGAGTCCCCAAATCGTCCCCAGTCCCCAGCGGAGGGAACTGATTTGGGGTACTTGCATGCAAGACAGCAATCGGACAAAGAGAACGGAGGCACCCGCAAGTGTTTCCAACACACGGCCGTTCACAGCACTGAGGGCTGCTTCCGTCGGTCCAAACTTGTCTTTGCGATCTGACCACTCGGGGCTGTTAAAGGTTCTGCTCTCCTGGATCTCTTATGCTTTCAGGATGCATGCGTTCTTTCGAACGAGTCATCTTAACATCTCCGTGCCAGACGCTGCTTTTCCTGTTCTTCCCATTTTTGCCCTTCTTATCGCAACGCTTGTGCCTTGACGTGACGAAGAGGTCGATTGCTGCCGTCGTCACGGGAACGTGGTCGTCCCCCCCCGAACAATCCTGTAGCGATTTCCACCCTTGCACTCATCTGCAAGCCCGTCACCGCTGGCCCCAGTCCTGGCGCAGAGCTGGGCAGGAAAGCACGAGGTTTCCTTGGCTCCGCACGCCTCGTCTTGAGTGCTGTCTGTGGGGTGCTCTTTACTCTCGAAAACATGGGGACGTCGTCCTGAGTGTTTCGATGGTAGGTCACTCCTCCGGGCTGCCTCTCCAGCCGTGGCGGTGACGTCCTGTCTTCAGCGGGAAACGGTTCGCGGAGGTTCTCCGCGATCTTGTCCCACGCACAGTAGTTCTGGTTCTTACGCACCCCGCGTGCGTCTCGTGCGTGAGTCGCCCGCTTGTTCTCGAAAGCAGCCGTGTTCGGTGGCGGTCGCCTACCGGTGGCAGAGCCGCTCGCGTTCGTGGATGACCAGCCCGGTGCATCCATAGAGACGCCTCTCCCGTGAAACGAAAAGAAAGCCAAAATATAAATCTCAAGGTCAAGGGGGCACTGCCGGAGCACTTCAAGAGGAGGTGACTACGAATCGAGTGCCACGGCGGTAAGCAGCTTGGACACGGAAGAAAATAGTGTCCCGCGCTCGCGGACGAGGCACCTCGTCTCTTCGGAAACTGCAGATGGCCCTACAGGCAAGTTTCGAAAGCTTCGTGGTAGAAGGTAGGCGATAAAAAACCGTTCGGAGGTCAAGTTGAGAAGGGTCATCAAATGTCAACACCAACTGAACGCCCTGGATACTCTTTAAGTACAGCCCATTTTCTGTGTCATGTGATCTTCGAGCATTCGTTTCTAAGCGCAGATGGCGATGGGTGCTCCTGGCATGTGGACACCTCGGTGTTTCCCCTTACTGGGGGATTCCGGTACTCAATCAGCTCAGGCACCTGGTTTCCGTCCTCCCCAAACTGTTCGAGGTGCGGGGAGATGGAGTCGATCCCTCACTTCCTGTAGGGCTGCAGTACCCTTGAGGACTTGTGTCGGCGACTCCCTTCGGCTCTCCGGCGACTGCAGGACTCCCTCCGCTTCAGCCTTGCTGAGGCACTTCTTCGCTCAAGGCGGACTAAGGACGGGCGCTGCGATCACAATGGGATGCTGCATCCGCGCCATTGTCACAGCCCACTCCGTGATGGGGCCGTGTTCGCAGCGAAAAGAAGCTACCAGCATGGCAGCCGCCTTCGTGAGGACAGCTGCAAGGTGGCCTCGCCTTCCAGAAGAGGTCATCACTGAGGTCACCACCACCATACACAGCCCCTTCCGGAAAGAAGGGAACGTTTGTTACCAAAGACTTTCAACTCCCGCTTTTTTTATTTATTTATTTACTGTCCCCTCCCTCATTTCCCTACTTTTTTAGGAGCCAGCCTGCGTGCCGGTGGTTATTCCCAATGGATTTCTGCTTTTTCTTTCCCTGGCATCTCTGGTATTCAAGGGACGCCGTTCCCCTCTGACTTTAGGTTTACTTTTTCACACAAGCGTTCCGGAGTCAACAAGTAGAAATCAGCGAAAGTGGTCTTAGGAATCAAGGGAGAATGCTGGATCTCGCATCCGCTCCTCTGCCAACCAGCTTCCCAACGCTGCAGCTACCGAAAAGCCTTCGTTCCAGAAGAACCGTCGGAAGAGGTCGGAATTCGCGCTAGAAACTGCCGTCTTTCAGGGAAGTGCAACGGAGCCTTGCACTAGCATCTCTCTCTCGCTTTCTTCTGCCTCGCGGCTGCACGGAATCGGATCTCCTCAGCCTCCGGTTTGATAAGAAGCGGCGTTCCATTTCAAATCGGCAGTCCTCCTGCCAACTTTTTGCCGTTGGGATGTCCCCATTGCTCGATCTTTCGTGTGGTACGAGAGAACAAAGCCGAGGTCACGGGGCCTTGCCGACTTCCCACGCGTGGCGTTCGCGACTAGGACCTGCAGATGTCCGTTTCCGTTCATTCACACACTTCTCTAGGGACTCGGGATAGGCTGGGGACCATGCTCAAAGACCGATAGCATGGAGCCCTCCTCCACATCAGACCTTCAGGATCTCACTGGAGTCTTTGCCGCTTCCACCAAGATCTGCGCCGCCGCCGGCTCCAGGCGAGCTCGCACCCAAACCCTTCTTCTACGCGCACCATCGCAACACCCTCTTACTCGACAGGACCTGAGGCGACGTTCGGAACGCGTCCGGTGGGCAGGAACGGCTCTGTCCTGGAGGTCGGGCTCAGGCTCGACGCTTGAGCGCTACCCATCTCCAGGGTCCGTTGCTTCGGCAGGAGAGTTGTTGCCGAAACTCTTTAGCGGATTCCGACTTCCATGGACAGCGCCCTGTTATCTATAGCCACCAACACCTTACATGGGATCTGACGAACGTCGCAGCGGGCGCCGTAACCCAACGTTTGGTTCATCCCACAGCGCCAGTTCTGCTTGCCCAAATGGGCCTACTTGACGCTCATGGATTCGATCCAGTCGGAGCTCCAGCTTCCAAGAAAGCCGGTCTTCTCACCCATTTCAAGTATGAGAATAGGTTGAGGTCATTTCGGCCCCAAGACCTCGAATCATTCTCTTTAGGGATGAGACTCCGTTCTTCTTCCTCCTCAGCGAGCATCAGCTATCCTGAGGGAACATTCGGAAGGAACCAGCTACTAGATGGTTCGATTCGTCTTTCGGCCCTACATTCAGCTCTCACGACCAATTCGCACGTTAGAATCGCAGAGTTTCCTCAGGTTCATGCTGGCCCGGTCACCATCTTTGGTGCACAAAAATAATTGCGGTTTCCACGCAACGAGTACAAAGACGCACGTATCAGTTGAAAATCACATGTAGTAATAAGGAGGAAGGCCGTTGGCCTGCACGCGTTTCTCCCAACGGGAAACGGGTTTGTTTACTCCTGCAAGATCGAATCCCGGAGTCCTGGTATCAACGGGTTCATCATCGAGCTGATGCTTTGATCACCTTGGGAACTGCTCGAGTGTTTAAAAAGATGACAATCTGTCGGAGACAGGTGCGGAGGATGGGATGGGCGAGGCGAGGTTTCCTTGTTTGAAGTCATTCGTGACACGGGTGGTCTGGCGTGTTGTCACGAAGAAGAGCTGGTCCTCTTCGATCGACTAATGCTGGCCGTAAGCGATGCAGCTCCTCGTGCATCCTTTCGGTTTCCTAGCAATATGTTTCCGCTGCTGTGGTTTCACCAGGATTTAACAAGTCGCGGCGAAGGATGCCACTCGCAGGGACCGCAATCTTTTTCGGTTTAGGAAACCGCTTCGCTGCTTCCCCCCGGTCCAGCCACTGTGGGGTAGGGAATCCGCCTTCCGTCACGTGGGGCAATGCCATTCAGGAAGGGGCCATCTTGGCCACGCAAAAGAAACGCAGAGCAGACTGCGTATGGCCGAATTGCTCGATTCGCTCATGCGGCGCCCATTGATCCATTGAGCTTTCTTGCTTTTCCAATTAGGCTCAAATGTCGGACAGCTGTTGCATGATCAACACGGAGTTCTTCTGCCTCCTCTCGAGTTGTTTTCTACGCAGCTTCATTAACGGTTCTTAAATCACCTTAAATCTGCAGCTGAAGGACGTCCACGACCCTCCTCATTTTCGCTTCCATCGCGAAGTGTTCGGAGTCGGTGGGGGTGAGCTCCCCACGTGCACTACGGACTGACTCTTCGCCAAAAGCAAATTCCATCTTCCGACCCACCTGAAACTCGTTCGACAAAATCGCGCGGATTTGCCTTTTCTCCATGGCGAATCTAAGAGGTCGTCTCCAACAGTACCAAAGAAGGAAAACGATGGACACGAGATGAAATCAGTGGTGCCAGCTTCATTGTTTGCTATGATGTGGATCACGTGACCAGCGCAAAAGACAACGGCAACTGGAAAAATCGGCGCAAAGCTTGAAATGATGAAAACTCAAATGTTGTGTTGGCAGCACCAACCTAATGAAACCGATCATCCGCTATGCGGACCGGTTGTCTGGCCGCTTTTCCAGAAGCACTGCTGAGACTCACGCGAAACAGGGGCGTGGTTGTTCTTCTTGAAATTCGCTTCTTTCCGGAGGTGAGGACATCCGGGGAAGACAAAAAGAAAAATACTCTCCAGGTGGACTGGCAACCTTGCGAGTCCACGCAGCCACCTGTTCGCCGCCAAAGGTGCCGGAGCGCCCTTTCGAATGCTCTGGAAGCGTCTTCGGTTCAAGCTGGTCAGCTGGCCACGGGACCCCACGAAACAGAAAGTGTGCTTCGCCACTCACGTGGCCTCTTCTTTTTTGTCCGGCCCCGCAGACCTTTTCGATTCGAGGAAGTCTCTTCGTCTGATTGCTGCGCGCGGTGGGCTGGCGGATCCGCAGCAGGGGAACGTCGGGGTCGACATTTGTCCGCGCCGTGAAGAGCGGAGAGTCCACGGAGTCGGAATTCTTCCACGAACCTACGAAATTCCTCTCCCACAGTTCCGCGTCACCTCGGAGATCTCCGTTCCATGGTACTCCCATCGAGCTAAATCACGTGTGATGTTTCGTCTCCTTGCCGTCTCTTCACGACGGTGCAATTTCTCTCGGCCGAACAAGAATGGCTCATCCACCCTGTCATGCAGAGTCCCACAATTCCCGGCAGCCCGCTGAAAAATCTCTCCCATTTGCATCTTAACTCACGAGGAAGTCCTCGTCGGACGATTTCTTCCGGGTACCCGAAATATCGACGGTTTGCTCTGATGCTGCGGCGTCGTTCCTTCCTTCCTCTGCTCCCGACGGCGCGATCCGCGGTGATGGAAAAAGCGGGAAGATTTACGGCGGAAGCTCCGCCGGCTGCCGGGCGGACGGAGGACGACGCACTTGGATGATCGAATCTGCTCCGGGAGAGAACGGACGACCGCAGCTTCGTTAAGTTCGCCCCGCACCACGACAGTCGCAGCCGCAGCCGCGTGATTGAGGCACGGGCGCCTCTTTTGAAATGAAAAGCCCCGCGAAGCGTCGAACCTCCGGGATTCAATTTGCTTCCCGGAATTCGCGAAAGTGGCGCGAATTTGCTGAGGGTCTCTTTCGGCGGATCGCCTGGAGCAGTGCCCAGGCGGCAGCCAGAGCAGTGATCTTCGAGTGGGCTAGGAAAGCAGGTTAGGTGCCCTCGCGGTCGCGGAACGTGTGGCCCAGGTTCGGGTCAGGGCGGCGCGCCTATCCGCGGGCGCTCGCCTTCGAAAAATGCCGCCCACCGGGATGAGCGGACGGGGGCGGAAGGAAGCGGAGGATCTGAGCCGGCGGATGGCCTCCGTGCTCGGGCCTGGAGCGACAGAAGAAACAAGAACAACAAGTAGTTGCAGTTGCGGCTTCCGCAGGCTGCTGGGACCGTACTCGCCGTGCCGGTGGCTCGCGGGAAGCCGAAGCTGTGGCGCAGCGCGCAGGCTGCTAGCGGGAAACTCATCCGGCGCCTGCGAAAAGGAACGCATCTCGGGATGCAGTGGGGGCGCAATCTCGACGAAGATGCGGCAGCAAGCCACGCTGCCGCTGTTCTTACCAGCAGGAGGCCCCTATGCCTCGGTTTCTGGAAATGCAGCGAAGGCACGTGGTCAGAGCGGGAGTCCCCGTGCGTTTCCGTAGTAGTTGGGGTAGCACCCAGTAACTCCAGAGCGTTTATTATAAAAATAATGAAAAATGTTCGGATAATGTAGGGCGATCGGCCCTACATTGTCCGAAAATGCTCCGAACCTGTGGAGTAACCGGTGCGCAGGCCGGCGAGCTTCGCCTCGGCAGCGGGGAAGGGGGCAAACAGAAATAAAAATCAATAAAAAAAAGAAACTCTGCGGTTGCCCAGGAAAGGATTGCTGCCCGCTGGAGGGGGTTCTCTCTGCATCCTTTCCAGAATACTGGCAAGTTCCGTCCGAGTGTGCCCCAGGTAGGGCCGTCCTCATGAAGCCCAGGGCGAAGCAGATGGCGTCCCTATCGCGCTGTCCTCCTCTCGCGTAGCTCCAGGCCACCAGAATCCTGCGTAGGCAGCAGCAAAGAGCTGCAGGAGATGCACCGGGAGAAAGGACACCGCACACGAAGAGGCGCTTCATCCCGTCCCTGGGATTGTCCATCGGCGCGCCACGGGTCGTTGCGTAACGCAGCCACAGGGGCCGGGAGGCAACACAGTCTACGAGCTGGTGTGCCGTCCAGGTGGCAAAAGGGGGAAAGGTTTCCCACAGGAGCTTGACCAGCCGAGGGAACGAACCCGGTGCCGGCTAGCCCAATGAGAGCGGCCTGCCAGAAGTTTCGCGTGTCCATGGAAACGTGGACACCAAACGACGCCACCGTTAGCTGCGAATGAAAAGGAAAGATCTTTTCCGCGCACGACTGCACAGCCGTCTACGGGATTTCTCCATCCTCTCTCGTCGTCTATTAAAATTTTAAAAGTAAGTTTTCCACGCCAAAGCGGTGTCCTTCCCTTGCCCTCTCGGGGAGGTCAGGCATAAAAATTCGGTTGCCCGATCAGATGTGATGCATTTATTTTTGGAAAGAGAGGGGAAGGATAGGGGTGGGGTGGAAACTCGACCTCAATCCAATTCAATTTTCAAACATCCAACAGCAATGTGCCCTTGAATGAAAGAGACTTCTCCGATGAAGATTCCCTGTTCAGCGCCTTCTGGTACTTCTTCTAGCTTGTCAGTGCTGCAGTGTCCGTCATCTGACTGATGGGGAGAGCGAGATGTTCGGGCTCAGCATCGAAAACCAGAGACGCACCATGCGAGACTTCTCTTCAGTGGCCCCCTGCAGAAGGAAATTCACGAACGCTTTCGAGCCATGCAAGTGGGTTGAAAACCGCCAGTCCCCCTTCAGAACACCAACGACACCATCCATGGATGACCGATTCGAGGTCTGACTTGGATCGGGTGCCGACGCGACCTCCGCGTGCTCCACTGTACGCTGAGGACGGTTGCAGTGTTGCCTCCTCCGGCAGCTGTGCGGTGGCGGCGGCGTATGCAGCCAGCGTGGGCGGTCATCAATTCGCACGCTTCTTCTCGACACGCTAACCTCCCCCATCCCCTCTGCAAATACAGGAGATTTCTCTTCCGCAGAGCGAATGTCTCCGAAGTAGCACATTCGACATCCACACCCATGGGACTGAGGAGGAGGTGAAGAGCATCCGTCCACTTCGCAGAGGCCATTGTCGAGTGACTCATTGTGAGCCACGTACAGCTCCGGGATGCCCAGCTCACGGATGGCTCCTCCGAGGGGACCACGATCCTGTTGTGGCTGCAAGAAAACGCACGTGCTTTTCTCGTGAACACAAAGGCGATCTTTTGGTACTTCTTTTCCTTTTTCCGATCTTGTGAGGCAGAATGCTTCTTCTTTGTTTTCGAAGGGACAGGAGAATTCCAGGATGATTCTTCTGGCAGCTGCCGGAGCTGTAGGAAATTTTTCTTCCGCGTCTTCGGCAGACGGCTCTGCTTCCTCGGTTCTTGAGCCAGCGTGGAAATTCTTTCTCCAGCGGGAGATCCTCGGTCGCGAATCGCTCCCACTTCGTCCTTCCCAGCATTGTTCGGGAAAGGCACCTTCTAGAAGGCTCCCCAGAATCTTCTGGATTCATCCGTTGGAATCGCGTTCCGGGAATCGTGCGTCCATGCCGGATTCTGAAGGTTGCTGCGCGACGCCATCACCCGTGAGGTGCGGTTTCTCTCTCTCCTGCCACCAACGTTTTCTAAATGGAGAACTCCGAATTCAGGCTGGAGGCGTAACCTCTGAGTCATTCATGAAGAGGGAGTTGATCAGAAAGAACCTCCCTCGCTGCAGCGCTGCCCTTCCTCAAGCAACATAGGGGCAGCAGCAGCCTTGCGGCTAGATGGGAGGTTGCTATGGAAATTTCTGGTAGGAGCAGAGGACTGGGTGAGTGGACGACGGGCCAGCTTACGGAGGCTGCGATCCCCAGTGCCTTACCACGTGGGCTTTTGCACCGGAGAGTGCTGCTGGGTATTCAGGAGGAAGAAGTGTTCCCAGTGGTTCCCAGTGTTCTTGGACAAGTAGAGCCTCTTCTTGAAGTAGCAGGAGTCGGAGTTGATGCTGCTGCACTGGGTCCTCCCGTGCAACGCCCGCCGGCATAGCTGAACACAAGAGGGTGTGGATCTCAACTGTGCCAGATGCGGAAAGCGCGAATCCCTCCCGCAGCTGCTTGTGGATTGTGTTGCCCTCTGGCCCCTCTGGGAACGCTTCTCCACGGTCCTTGGAACCCCTGGAGGCAACTTCAGGGACGCTATACGTCCCCTCCTCTTACGCGACGCACTTCGGCCGGCAGCCTCGCCAGCAGCTCTCTGCTGCCTACGCGGGATCGTCGCTTCCTGGAGCGACAAAAGAGGAGGATCGAGCGACCGGGGTGTCACATCCATTTCACTGTCCCTTTCGTGAAGATGGCAACAAGATGGCCGACCAGAAAGACCTTGCCGGCATCCTTTAGAGGAGCCTGCAAAGGATCGTCCCCAGAAAAACGTGATTACCTTCCCGCACTCCCCCAAATTTGTTTATCTATGTTTATTTTTGTTTGTTTCTTTCTTTTTGTTTGCCCACTTCCCCCTTCTGCTGCCGTTGCGGACCTCATCGGTCTGCGGTAACCCGACAGGCCTCGCTAAAACGAACGTAATTGAACCACCGGTCTGACCACGTGGATATTTGTGAATGCCTATTTTTAGCTAAATAAACTCCCCGGAGCACCCGGGTGGGGGAAACGAAGAAGGAGTTTGCCGTGGCGATGCGCAACGCGCGAAGAGCACGCATGCGCACGCGCGGCATGAACTGGTGAAGCGAACACCCAGAGCTAGGAAGGGGCCTCGCGGTACACTGGGATGAACTGCAAGGAAGGATCCTGCCTGTGACCCCCCCATTTTCAATTTTTATGGGCTGAAAAGCACTTCCTCTTCTTCTACTGTTCCATCTTTCAGAGAAATTGCCATCTGGAGGATGTCCTAGACATTGAGCCCAGTAGATGCCCCCCCCTATGCCGGTTGGGGAAGAGTAGATTCCTTCGAGTAGAATGGGCGAACCACGGGAGCCTGCGCATCGGTTTGTCCCAGTCAACCCCGATTTTCTCGCATCCTGCTTTTTTCGCATTCCCTACTTCTGGAGTCTGGAGATAGCAAACGGATATTCAAGAGGGCGTTTACGTGGTTGTCCAGGGAGACGCTCCTGAATGATCTTCCTGCAGCATCTTCCTCGAGGTCGGATTCCATCTAACGTGAAAATTCTTTTTCGCCCAGGAAATGCTCTTCCTCAAGGGCCCAAAAAAGGGATGGGGAAAAAAGGGATTAAGGTTCGGAAGCAGCAAGGGAACAGGCGGTGCGCAGGTCATTTTTTCTCCGCAGAGGGTGCTGCCGGCATCCTGGAAACGAAGCCACCTTGCCTCTTCCTCCCGCGGTGGGCTACGAAAGTTCGTTGCCAGCGGTGATGGTACTCGCCATTTGTCCCGGCCTTCCAAACTGTTCTTCCCTTGTCCTCTTGGGAGGGTTAGGCAGACGGCCCTCGTGTGGTCAAGAGCGAGTGGCGGCCAATCTGTGCCTCTGCGAATTTCCGGATGCTTCTCTTTGACTACTTTGATCTTCTCTTGGTCTGCTTCCGGTTCGTCCCATACTGCAAGAACAAACCTACTACCGATTCGGGGGTGCCGTCGAGAGGTTCCCACGCAGGCAGACTACGCAGACACCGCCGATGCCTGTGTGTGGAATGGGACGAGACGCTGACCACTCGCACGAAGTGTTCTCTCCCGTACACATCCAGTGCTGAAGGGCTTGATGTCACATGATCTGATCTTCGTGAGGATGCACAGATTAAGGAGACAGAAGAATTGGTTGCTGGTTACTGTGATATTGCATTAGACTTTGCTTCTGCAGCGCCCCAGTCGAGAGACTGGCAGCGGCGGCGGAGGATACCGCAAAGCGGAAGCTGGCCGTCGGCCGACAAGACCTTGCCTGTGTGTCCGATTTCCGCCTGAGGCAGAATCCGGTGCTGCTGGCCGAACAATCATCCTCGGAGTCTCCTGTCCCTTCGATAAACGAGGCATTCCGCGTCACAGGATTGGAAAAAGGAAAAGAAGTACCAGGAGTTCGCCTTGATGTTCACGAGAAACGGCCTTCAGGCTCAAGCACTTGCGTTTTCTTGCAGCCACAACAGGATCGTGGCACCCTCGGAAGGGAGGAGCCATTCGTGAGTTGGGCTTCCCGAAGTGGTAAGTGGCTCACAATGACTCACTCGATGGTGGTCTCATCTATCCAGCATAGTGGGGGCATCTACTGGGCGCACTGTCTAGGACATCCTCCAGATGACAATTTGTCTGAAAGATGGAACAGCAGAAGAAGAGGAAGTGTTTTCAACCCGTCAAGATTAAAAATCGGGAGTGTAGGGAGGAATTTAATAGCCCAAGGAAAATTCAATAGCTTAATTATTATTTTTTCTATGATTTGTAACATCCTTACTGAAATAAAATCTGTCCTTATCAGCTTAATAACGGTGGCAGTTCATGACGGCTTCAATAGACTTCACCATGACAACAGCGCTCCGAATGGAGTACCTAATCAGCCCTGAACCGCTGGGTTCCTCGCTAGCGCCTGCCTCCTGCTGGCTGCGTTTTTCCGGCTTCATGTTTCACGGTGGGTTAGGGACGCAATGAGGAAGGCGGCATCCAGCCGGACGCCCTTATGCAGGCAAAGCTTCCGTACGAGGGTAAACCGCTCTTGGAACGACGCTGTACCGGGAAGCAGGCGCGCCTCGGAAGAGTGCATGGAGGGCTACGGCGGGTGCTTGCCTGGGAGGATGGGAGAGAGTCTCCTCTTTCGCAAGAACCGCCGCAATCCCGATTTTAGCTGCAGCCCGTTGACTGCGGTAAGTGGATCGCGTCAGACGCCACGTCCCAGCGCCGCGCAGCAGCAGCGGTGGAAGCACCCAATCGGACGTCCCGAGGTCGAAAGGGAAGCCGGACAGGTCTGAGAGAAGAAAAGAACCCCCCTCTCCCTTCCTCCCAGCGCCGCAACTACCTCCGGAACCTCCGCGAAGGTGATGCGTTCTTGCCGGAAGGAGGGAGAAGACGTCACCGTACTCCTCCCGGTTCCTTCCAGGATGCGGCGGCAGGACGCCGCACTGAGGGTCATGGGAGTGCGTTGAAGATGAGCCTTGCGCTCCTGCGACGGAAGAGAGTTCGATCTAATTGGGTGCAGCAATCGTGCTGAGCCGGGCCGAACAAAAATCTATACGAGGGATTTGTTTTGTCCGAAGTGTTCCGTGCCGCTTGCAGAACAAAATGCGGCGGCTACTGCTGTTTTCCACGGGGAACCACGCGATGAGAAGAGGGCGCGAAATTCACGATCGTGGCGGGCTGGAGCCGGTGGCAGCTCTGCCGAGTTGGCACTCGACCTTCACGTGGAACCGCGGTGCAGGAGCGAGGTCCGCACCAGCCACCTTCCTTCCCCGAAGGCACTCTTACAAGGGAAACGCTCAAGGACGTCTGACCTGCGGGTCCGGGACGTCTGGGATTCTGCTGCGAGCTTCGCACTCGCCCGAAAACTTTCCGGAAGGAGGAAGGAACGACGGATACGCGGGTGAGGAATGTTCTTCAGAGAGAAGGAAACGGAAAGCCCGTAATTAACGCACCTGCTCGCCTGAATGATGCATCCGTCATCCACTTGTCGCTCGAGTTCATTTGCTGCCTTTTCGACGTTTCCAGTGGCAACCCTCCAGGCAGAAATACGTTTCTCATTCCCGAAAGTGGAGCGAGATCCAAGCGTTCACTCGGGACGCTTGTTTTTCCTCCTGATTTCTCGAGTACTCGGAACTCTTCCAGGCTCCTCATCCTTCGAATGCTGCACGTTAGAAGAATCCCCTGCTCCCGGGATCTGGTTTAACAAGAAGGAAAAACCTTCAAGGGTTTCAAATCAAAGAATCAACTGGGTGCTGCAGATCCCGTCAGATGACAAGAGGATGTTCTTACGGTAGAGCGGTTCACGAACCACATCCAATGCAATCCAGAATTCTAGTCTCACCATTTGAAAGAGTAGCCTTAAAACCACTGCGCTGGCGCCAAGAGTTGCGGGCTCAACTCCCACCCGGAGAAGGATCGACGCCTGGAAATGTGCGTGTCCTGGGTTTCTATTTCCCTCCACAGGATGATGCTGGTTGGCCTTATGGTCTTCGGGTGCGGCACTGGTGGAAGTCGAATGCCTCCCAGTCCGGAGTCTTTCCTGGAATCAGGGAGCCCTTCGAGGTTTCCCTCCAGTTGCGAAAAAAGAGCCGTCCATCGCGCCCCATGGAAATGGTTGACGCCTCTTTCGGAGGGTCGCCTCTTGGGAGTGTCAAGAAGCGCGCTGCTGCCTTCGGGAAGCGCCCTCCAGAGAAATTTGGAAGCGTCCTTTCAGGGTTCTCTTCAGAAGAAGAAACAAGGAAAGGTTCCCTTGCGTGTTCCATTCCGGGAGTCCCTCCCAGGGCGTAAGAGGAACAGACGCCTTCCTCCGGAGTCTTCCCGGATTCATAGGGTGGTCTTTCCAGAGTGACCTTCTAACTTAAAAAAGTCATACTTACCCTCGGGTGGGCCCTCCACCGATCACAAGCAGCTCCAATAAACGGCGAGCCTATAGTGGGCAAAGCAAGGATTTCGCGAGATCCTGGAGAACCGCAGGGCGCTCCACGCAGGCTTTCGCTTTCGTCCAGGATCGGGATGCCTCCTCTCCCTGCCTGAGTAGCCACGTGGCCATCGGCTTCCTTGACGCGTGCGAGTTGTTCACAGGTGGATGCCGAACGCCCAGCGTGCGGCAGAATGGCGCGTGCAGCAGCAACGTCCAGGCCGGAAGATGGCGCGTATCAGAGCAGCTTCCGCGCGCGCGCGCACACTGGTTGCCGCGTACGCGTCAGCAAAACCCAGGACGCACGCACCGCAAGGGATGGAGGTCGCAGTCCGCGTTCCGTCCGTTTCAGGGACGGCGTGTCTCCTCCGCGTCCACGTGCATCTGGAAATCTGACCCCATCTGCCACCACGCGACGTACGTGAGCAGACGAAAAACGCGCGCGCGCATCGAGGTCGCGCGAGAAGTGGCGGAGCGCTTACACCTGTGAGGCGGATGGTTATCGACCAGCCCCTGCGGTGCAGAAGAAAAAAAAAAAGAAAATCAGAGGTGCGCTGCTGCCCGTCCGCAGATTGCGCGTCTCCTCTGTCGCTTCACCCATCCATACTCCGCGCTCATTCCGGTGGCTCCGGGGCGTCTCCCGGCCCACGGCTTTCCGTAGAGCAGGACGTCTCCAAGCCGCTCGAGACGAGGGGAAGGAGGGGGGGGGAGCGAGGGGAACCATCGATTCTATTAGAGTAATGGACGCTTGTCAGCTTAATTCTACCTCGGAACTTCGGAATTCTTGGCGTAATCCTCCCTCATCATGCAGATCTCGGCGGCACGGGAACTCTTGCCCTCCCGGCACGAAACACGCGGAATCACAAATTCAATTATTCGAGCGAATTATTCCGTGTAATTCCTCGCTCACCCCAATACGCTTTATTAGTGATTTAAATACGTATAAATCGTAGGCCCGAGGCGCTTCCTCCGCGAGCATTGTTACGTCCGCATGACTTCCCTAATACAATTATTGATTTATTTATAAAAGTGCATCAATTCCAGATCCGAACGGGGATTTGCTCGAGTAATCTCTACTCATCGTGCGCCATTACTTCGTTTTAATAGAAAGGATTAAAGTCTCTACGATTGATTGAAAGGCAAAAGCGATCTGTGAAAAGCCAGTAGAACCACATATGGCACTAAGAGTTGAGATTGCGTTGCCATGGGAACGCCTGCTTCCTTTCCGTTTTCTTTTTTTTTTTTCTTTTTTGGGTGAAATTTATTTGGAAGGTAGGCTTAGCTGACTGATAGCGTTTTAAGTAGAAGGGGACGGAGACGGTGGATGCAACGTCTTCTTCCGCAGCCGTGGGCGCAGAGGCACCACGTGATTTCCTTTGTGCGTGCGTGAGTGCCGCGCGGTGGAACATCTGCGCGTCTGAGCCTTCGAAACGCCTCGTTCGTCGGTAAGAGGGAACGACCAACGCTTTAAAAACGAGCTCATTAACAAAAATCGATTTGCCCAAGTCAGGATGCGCCAGCGGAATCTTCGCTCTTCGGTTTAAAGGAAGGAAGAAAGCAGCGTGGAAAGGCCGTCATCGGATCCCATGGGCAGGTGTCGTGGCACCCGACAAGGTGCAACTGGTGGAGCGCACTGAAGAGGGAGGAGAAGATTAAGAAAAATCCCGAAAAATATCTGTCGATGGCGCTGTCCACGCCACCAGAGGGTGCGTGTTGACCCTTCGGATTTCCTGGATTTAGGGACCACCCCATAGATCCGGGAAGGCTACAGAGAAAGGAGTACTTCTTAGGAAGGAGAACCTCGAAGGAGAGTATCTTTCTTATTCTCACCCCCCGGAGGGAGCGACTCTTCGTCTCTTCTCCGAAGGGGATCCGGAAAGCATCCACTCCTGGAATTTCTTCACCGGAAGGCACCCGCAAGGGAACTGCGCCTGGTTTCCTCCCCCGGAAGACAACTCTTGAGGGACGCTTCTTGATTTCTCTGAAGGTTGCTCCCCGAAGGGAGAGGCGACCCCCATAAAGGGGGTGTCAAGCAGCTCCAGGGTATGCGATGGATGGTTCCGTTTCCGCAGCCGGAGGGGAACCTCGAAGAGCTCCCTGATTCCCAGAAGTACCTTGGAGAAGCCGACTTCCTAATCCCGGCCAGTCAGCGGGGGCATCCAAGGATCCCCGGCTTCCACCAGTGCCGCACCCGGGGACCATTTAGACCAACCAGCGTCGTCCTGTGAAGGGAAATCGAAACCCACGGAACACCCATTTCTCGGCTTCGATCCTTCCCCGGGCAGGGTTCGAACCCGGGACGCTCGGTGCCACGCGCGGAGGCTACCGCATCTGCACGGCCGCAGACGCGGACAACCCGTGGTTGGTCAGTGTAAAGGAAACTAACGATCCCTGATGCGGTTGCTCTTGGTGTTTCTAAGGGACGCTCTTCCTTCGTGAAAGCAACACGGCTCGATGCAGGGAAGCGAGGAACGGTCGAGCTGGCCTGGTCGGTTGTCCCTGTGGACGGAGGCGAGGCGCCCGCATTTCCTGCCTGTCGCGAGAGGAAGGGATCGGTCCAGAGCGAAGTCAGCTCCAGGCGCGGCTCCATGTCCCGTGGGCTGGGCTCGCCGAGGGCCGCCCGAACTCCGTTTCCAGGGGGACTAGCGACGGCGACTCTGTCTCATCCCTTCTCCACCCGGCGGACCCGCTGCGCTTCAGGGATGCGTCCCGGAATTCTCCTCGAGGGCGTGGGTCAGCTTGACGGAGGAGTGTGACACTCCCGAACGAACGTCGGGGGAAAGACCCGTTGACGGCTTGCCCCCCGGAGGCGAAATCTTAACAGCAGGCGCATGCGAACAGGAGATGAGGGACGCAAGCTGCCGTCTCGTTCGGTTTCATCTCTCCTGGCCTTGAAAGTGTCCACATCCCATTCCGAATCCGTCTCTTCCTTAGTGAGGAGACCTCTCGAGCGGTGATGGTGAGAAGAAATCATGACCGCCATCCACAGACGATGATGACCTTGGACGTTACGCGTTTGGAGACACGAGGGATGGACGGATCCGCGAAACAAAGATCAGGAGACACACAAAGAGCATCTGCATTGCCAGCAGGCGGACGAGGGTTCATTCAGGACGGTCCTTTCACTTCCAGTTGTCAGACACCGGCTCGAATTCTGCATCATTGTCTGAGGTGCTCTTGCCTCCTCTCTCGAGCGGACCTGACGATGCTCCGGTGGAGAGTGCCCTAAAGACGTTTCCGCTGAAGATCCGACCTGTTGATGCGAAAGGACCACAGGATCAGCGTGTGCCGGACATCTGCTTTGCTCATGATCAGCGGCGTTCAGTCCCTATCTGGACGGGGCATTAGGAAGTGCCGCTAATCCAACTTCGCTGCGTGTACCATTCTCCATTGTGTCCGGTGGAGGATGTGTTACAGGGACCGGACAAGTGGACTAGCCTGGCTGCCACTCCCCTTGCCGCAGCGCTGTCTGCCCTGAGGGCAAGAGATGACAGTTGCCTACCGGCAGGGTAGAAGGACGCCTGCACGATCGCAGGAGAAACTCGACCCATGGGCGGCTGGAAGACGAGAGGGCTGTCAGACGCCGCCGCTCGTAATTTCGCGAAGGGACTTCGATGGAGAGAGCTCCTGAGTGTGCTCCAGAACTTGTGGTCCCTCCCTCGTACATGGACACGTCTGTGTTCCCTCTTCGGTGAAAACAGTACGTGCTCTTGCTGTTGCATTGGGACTTCCATTGCAAATCAGCGAGCCCACCTCTTTCCCAAAGGAGTTGCTTCCTCGAACTTTGGAAGGTGCGGAACAGTGGAATCGCTCCCGCATCTGCTCTTCGACTGAGGTGCCGACCAAGAACTGTGGCGGAGGCTGCCTTCAGCGCTCCTGCACCAGGGGGATACCGCAAGGAACTTGATGCGCCACTTCTTCTCGCGGGACGGCGGCCATCGCAACGAACTGCTGAATCCGCGCCATCGTCAGGGTCCGTCGCATGCTGGAGTCGCGAGAGATATCAAAAGAGGTTATCGGGATTGCCGACGTCAACATGAGGACGGCTGCTAGGTGGTTTAATCTCAAAGAAGTCAGGAAGGAGATCTCCGGCATCCAACGCCCCGTTCCCATACCTTTTTTTGTATTTTGTTATACATTTATTTGCGGCCTCCTCCTCCCCATCCGGACTTTCGGTGTGACCGACCTGCGTGTTGGGAGCCTTGTCTCGAACTTCTTTCCCCTTTGTCTGGGAACTTTGTTCTCAGATAGTTTGTCTCTTTTGGGATAAATGCCCGGCGCAACCGGGTGGGAAGCAGCCGCGTTCAGCCAGCAAGGAAGAGGAGGAGGCTCAACGTTTGCTTTCCTCCTGTCCGATGTGGTGGTTGGCTCCCTTGGCTCCTTGGATCCACACAATGGTTAAACCTTGCAAGCCTTCTAAGCGCCGCTTCTTTTGCTAGGGATGCCCGACTGGCTTCCTGCACGACGGTCCACTCCTCGAGCTGCACCATTGCCAGGTTGGCGCCCAGTTCTCTGATTCCTCCAGTGTCAAATGGGTTGCGTCCCCGGCTGAACCAAGGAACCCGACGAGCCAAGCAAGAAGCGCCCTAGTCCCGATGATTTTCTCCAGAGGCTGCTACCTTCAGAGAGTGGCAACTATATTCGTGGGTGTTAGCGAAAGGCTGGTCGACGACCACCAATCGTTGTTGAACACCCGATAGCTTGATCAAGTCTTCGTCGGACGCCTGCTGGTGAGGGACGTCCGCCTGTCCTCCAGGGTTGCTTCCCTAGTGATCTCTGCCCAGTCGAGGGCCAGACCGTTCCTACCCAACTCCTCTGACGACCATGATCTCGTCCGGGAACTCTCAGCCGATGGCCCTAGTGACCGTCCAGAGCATCCCGGTTTTCATCGAGTGGCTCCCCATAGCGGGTTAGGGGAACCTCATCAGCTGAAGCCTCTTGTCCAGCACGTCTCTAGGGACGGCTTTCGTGCTCGGAAGACCTCGAAGCTCCACGGGACGCACAGGGGGTCTCCGGAACCCCTGCTGAGACAGAAGAGATCACGCGCTCCAGCTCAAACGTCACGCCGCACAGGAACTCGGGCGAGCTTGAGATCCAACCGGTGCCGACTCGGCGAAGGGAGGGTCTCTTCCGTTCTCGCTGCCGACGGCGGCGACCTTTTGGCACGGATTCGTGTGCTTTTCACAGGGTGAGCGACTTGTAAGTGGCCGACCACGGCAGACCTCGCTACGTTTCCTCCTCAAGAGCGGATTCGAGACGAGCCGATTTCAAGCCGCTCACCGAGTATTTTTGGCTTTCATTGCTGGCCGCCGCGCCGATAGCGCACGCTGACGTCACGCCGCGAAGCCGGACTTGAGGCGGGATAATTTTCACCCCCTGGTGCTTCTTTAGAGATTCCGCCGATCATCAGATCGCGCTTCTTTGCTGAGGAGGGACACTTCCCGGGTGCATACCCCCGGGAGGAAAACGAGCGACCTCCTTGGCTGGCTCGTGCGAGGGCCGTGAGGGTTTTTCCGAAGAGCAGGATCCTCAGCGGAGGCGCCACTGCGACACCGCTCTCCGAGGGTCCTTCCCCCTGGGAGAGCAGGAGAGAGGACTCTCTGCGTAGCTTCCCGAGAGCTGATTTTCGAGGGATACTTCGTTACCCTCGATCGGGAAAAACCCTCGTCTCGGGTGCCAGCCAATCCCCTCGAAGTCGCAGCACGTCTACCATTTTCCCCGCCGCTTTCGAGGTCCCTCACATTCCTCGAGGGGTTCTCGGCGGATTTCCACGGGGGTGCCCCCTTACGGGGAGCCAAATTCGTTTTCTCGAGGAGGCGCGTCCTGGACAAGGATCCCGTTGGCGGCCTAATGCGTTTTGCTCTAAAAGGCTTCTCCTATCCTCTCCAACTTTTAATCTCATGAAATCGGATGATTCGGAGGGGAGGAGGACTCTGATGCAATCAGGTTTCCTTCTCCTCCTCCTCCTCCTTCCAACGGAGGTAAAGAGCAGCCCCGTCCTCCTCTCCACAGCGCGCGTCCGTCCTCATCTCCGGAGCAGCCCTGCTTCCTTCCCATCCCCCTTCCGAAAGCCGCTCACCCGTCCTCCTCCTGGCGCGGATACAGGGGATTTCCTCCCCGAGCTGCCTTCCACTCCTCGAAACTCCTCGCTTCTGCTCCTGGCTGATGTCGGACACCCCTTCAGGCTCTGCGTCTTGTTCTGAGCGCGTCGGCCAAGGGACTCTCATCTTCGGCGGACCTCTGTCGGGGTCAGTCAAGTCGAAGGAGAGAGAGAATAAAAAAAAAGAAAAGGGCGAGAGGTTGAAGGCTTCCTCTACTCGATTGCTCCTTTCGCCAGTTCGTCCCCTTCCCTGAGCCCATGGCAACCGGCCGAGTGGGAAGGTCGGCAGCGCTGAGGGGATACGAGTCTCGACTCCGCCTGAAAACCGCAGCGCGCGTGCCAGCCATCTGTCCGGGGACCATCCCACCTCCCGCTCGCTCCCTATGATTTCAGAAGAGCCGTTTCACTCTCCTGTGATGATGACGACGACTTATGGCCCGAGCGCGCGCGCCGCCCACTTCCGTTCCACCTCTGACTTTCCACCGCTGCCGCGTGGACTGCCGCCGTTCACATCACCGGGCGGATACTTTCGATCTGACCAGCGTCCTCTGATACTGTAGCGGCAAGATCAGGGCCAAAGCGCCGACCTGGACGTCCCGGTCTTTCCCTGCCCTAAGAGCGCTCGCGACGAGGGAAAGGCTAACAAGAGCTCCCTCGTTCTCCTACCCTTCCAAATGGGAGCCCAGACATTATCTGCAGGGCTCAGGGAGGGGGGAGGGGAACAAGGGCGCGAGAGTACTCTGGTGAGCGGACCCTCATTCTTTGGCTGCAGCCTGCCCGTTCGAGTGGTCTTTTCGGCCTTCCCCCCCTATCCTTCCCTATGCAGCTCCGAGCCCTCGGAAAGGCGGAATCATCGGGAAAAACGATCCTCGATCAGGTCATCCCCCTGTAGATAAGGATGTGGTGGACCATCCCTCCGCGTCTCTTTGGCACACGTGACAGAATGTCGCGATTCCAGGAAGAATTTTCGTTTTTGCGTTTTCTCCCCCCCCCCTTTTTTTTTTCCTCTCTTCCTTCTTTCTTTCGGTGCCGAGCCTTGGATGGCCGTTGAGCCTCCTGCTTGGAAGAGGAGCCGGAGAAGACGGAAGAGGCCATAAAGAGCGAGCGCAGAGGCCTTCATCAAGGGACGCTTAAGGAATTGGATGCCGGGAAGCGCGCAATTATTTAGATTAGGACATGAGCCCGTGTTTAGGCAGGGAAGCGGCAATGACGTCGGGAATTTTCCATTCCTCCAGAGAGGAGAAAAGAGCGCTGAAATTATTCCCTGCTCCGGGAGGGAGGAAGGAAATCGTCGCTCGCTGCAATAAAACGACCCCGCCGCCGGGGAAAAGCGCAAACGTGAAGAGACGATCCCGAGGAGCAGCCCGGCACCAGGGATCCAAGCAAAGAACATTTGGGAGTTCCCTCGGGAACCGCGGATGCCTATGGGTTTGCTCCGCCGAGAGGGACGCGGCATCAGTCGGGGATCCCCACGGCTGGAGCATCTGCGATGGCACAAGGAAGTCAGTCTGAAGGGTTCCCCGGGAGCCATCCGGCGGCCGCACGGAAGCCGGGACGCCGGGGAAGGCGGCGCGCGCGGACGGCGGAAGATGCTGGTCGGCAGCCAAGGTACCGACAGGCGGAGACCTGACTTCGTCCCTGAGAAGAGCGTTCGTAGGCGACCGCGCCACCCATCCTAAAGCACGCCGGCGGCGTTCAAAAAGGGCATACGGAAGGGGAAGGAAAAAAAAGGGGGTGGGGAGAACGTGCACCGCGCTCTCCCTCTTCCGCTCTCAGGAGGAGACCAAGCTCCAGTTCGCGCGATTGGGGGCCGGCTCGTCGGCATCCTGGCATCTCAAGAACCACTGGATCTTGAAAAACCTGCGAATTCCAAGAAGGCACGTGAACTGGCTCGCTTTATTGAGTGAAGGGGAGGAATCAGCAGGACCTCGATTTGTTTACTTTCTTAGGCACGTTCTTGTCCGTAGTCACGGTTTCGTTTCCAAAAATACCCTCCCCTCTTTCCGCTCCGTATCAGTGGGCACCACTTCTTGCTGTGGGCGTCGATGTTCTCACCTCCTCCTCCTTCGTGGGCAAAACCTTTCAGCCCATGCGTCTATTTTTAGAAGCGACCATGCTGAAGGCAACCACAAGGAGTCCCATTTTGCCGAGGCATAGCCGCAGCATCTCCAGCTCTCGCATCGCCTCTTCATTTTGAGGATCGGCCTTGTTGTTGGCCGGCGTGCTGATCGCGCACGCTGACGTCACGCTGCGGAGCCGGACTTGAGGCTGGCCGGTTACAGGTTTCATCACCTCTTCATTTGAGATTATTGGGACTTTGACGTCACCTGTGAGCATTCGTGTTCAACAGGGGGACGGCAGGCATAGTGTGTGTCGGATCTCATTTCCTCCTCAAGCACTTCTGAACGCATTCAAAGGTGTCCCGAAAAGGGCAGGCAACGTCCAGGACGACCACTCCTCTCCCCTGGAGCAGCACCAGATCCGGACGAAGACCACAGTCCACTGCAGGAACGAGTTCAATGAAGGACACCGTTTCTCCTTTGCCGTCCTCAACCGGTGAAGCAATGCATTGTATCGTGTAGAATATACAAGAGTGCCACAAGCAATGATTTGGCATACGAGACAGCATCACACACCAAAGTTGACATCTTCTGCAGCTGCGGTCCTGTTTGCGGCAAGCAGTCCCCTGATCGGGAGGATGTTGAGCACAGGTGAATCTGCAACATGAGAGTCGGATGTGCCTTCTCGTAGTGAGGAAGTGGCAGCAGCTTCTTTCCCATCCAACGAATGATGTTCTATCAGAAAATGCGAACCTCTTCCTCGTGGTTGCCCAGTCCTTGCCAACTGTCTGCGGATCTTCGACAAAAGGAGTCCATCTTGCTTTCAAGCTAGATGGTGCCGGACTGATACGGTAGGCGCTATGGAGACTACCGCCTGTGACGCCCCTCCAGACGCCCGAGCGCAGACCCACGTAGCCGCAGCACCAGGAGGCGGGTCAGCCGGCCCCGCCACAGCAGCGGTCCTTCCGCCGTATCCTTTCGCCTCCTGGAAGATCCCAAGACCGCAAAGCGAGGGAAATGCGACGCGTTCGCTCCAGCAGTGCTGCCGCGATGCGGTTCCCCAGCGAGCCTGCGACGCGGCATCCAGAAGAACGGAAGAGGTTGATGCGGAAGCTCAAGGAAAAAGGAGTTTGGACCATCCCACGGGAAGTGCTTGGCTTCCGAGCCCTGTCTTCGCAGGAGGGAAGGAGGCTGGAGGGGAGAGGGGAACGCCCCCCACGGGATGAAGAGAAGCATCACCCAAACGCGAAAAGGTCAAATTCGAGACCCGCAGTCCATCCCTGTCTCCATCCGGTCGCCCGCGTCCAAGCAGCGCGGCTCTCCGCCGCCGACGGCCTCGCAGCAGAGGCTACTGGAGCCGAGGGGCAGCTCGCCCACTCAATAGCCGGGATCCCACTTGGACATTTCCCTGGCGAAAATCCTAGGACTCGGAGGAGGGATGAGGTGAAAGCAGAACCACATGCGGAGGCCCCGTGGGGGGGGGGGGAGAGGGAGATCGGAACAGTGGAAAGTCCCAACCGAAAGGAGAAAGAGGGCACTAGCTCCGTTTCCCCAAGAAACACTTGGAGGTCGTCCTCTGGCGTCCATCCCGTCCATCCCGCGAAAGCGAAAGCGGAGCGCGAGAAAGGAGCAGGGCAGCGACGGGGGGACGCCCGCCGCTGGGATCGGCGTTCCAGAGCCCATCTCATCAGCTGGGACATCTTCGCAGACCCTCAGAGGGAGCGGTGGGATGCGCGTGCTTCTTCGCTTCCCTCCGCGACGTCGGCATTCGACACTTCCATGGCGATGGAGGGCGACTGCCGACCGCACGGAGTTCCGCGAGTGAGAGGGCAGGGGAAGGGAGGGATTAGGGAAATGCTGCGGGGATGCTTGAGAACCACAGAGCTCCCTTCAAGAGACACGCGTTCGCCACCCCACCCATCCCCTCTTCGGGAAGGGGGTGGGCAGCGACGAATCCATCAGTCGGGACTAACGAACGCGCGAACCGGTGCTTGGCAACGGCGATCTTCCGCCGCCGCGTGCAGCAGCACCCCCTGAGGGATGAGTGGGGAGCAGAGAAACGAAGGGGAAACGGCGGCTCCCTAGGGTGGCGGAGGACTGCGCGGCGACGGCGGCGGCGGTCGCCAGCAAAGAGGACGGATGTGTTCGCCGCTTGTCCCTCGTGCTCGGCCTACAGCGGGACGTCGAGGCGGGCCTGCGGGCGACTCCGGCTGAAACGCGGGACCCCGGGAGTCGCTCGGCTCCCGGCCTGCACGTGCTGGTCCCTCCCTAACCCAACGGATCTCCCTGCTTCCAAGAGACGGTCCGTCTCGCTCCGGGGTGAGAAAGGTCACGCCAGGGGCGCTCATCGAAATCGCGCGGCGCGCGTCAGCTATGGGACGCGGCACACGCGAGTAAGGGAGGCGGAGAGGGAGAGACGGAGTTCCGCTTCCACTCGCCATCCTCAGCTGAGGGAAGGCGGGAGAAGGGAAAAAGGGGGAGGGAAGGAGGAAGGGGGTCACTCGTTCGTGAGCGTCTTCTCCCCGCAGTCTGCGCGTCTGCTATGAGTGCGGCGTTCTCCTCTTTGCTCCGCGGAGGGTGTGGAGGCCACCAACCTGCCGCCCTCCCCCCTTCCTCCTGCCCCTCGTGGAAAGGGAGAGACGGGCGGACGTGCTTCCAGCCGGTTCACCGCGTAGAGTCGGCACCGCTGCGAGACGGGCGGCGGCGGAGAGCCGAGCTGCTTGGACGCGGGCGACCGGATGGAGACAGGGATGAACTGCGCGTCTAGAATTTGACCTTTTCCCGTTTGAGTGATGCTTTCTCTTCAGCCCGTGGGAGGCTGGAAACGGGAGCCCGCGGAGGACGCGCTCAGGGCCACCGGCAGGAGACAGAAGGCCTCGCTTTCCTCTGGGGCAACGGAAACGGGGCACCGTTGCGTAGAAACCCCCTTCCTGCCTTCGCCCGCCGCCACGCCGCGTGTCTGGATCCTCGAGGCTGGACTCCAGACGCTCCTGGACGCAAAAACCTTTCCTCATCCTTTTTGCTTTCTCTCTCCCCTCCCCTCCCCTCCCCTTTTCTCCTTTTTCGCGAAAAAGGGCGGGAGGAGATCCCCTCTCGCTTCCTCGGTTGCGACGAGACGCACGCGCGCGTTCGCGGAACGCCTCCCTTTGATGATGTCCGGAATTTTCCGCTCCGCGGAGCTTGCAAGGGCTCCCCCGCCTGACCGCACGCTGCAGGGACGCCCCACGCGTGCGGAGGTCCGCTCCCCGCCGCGCGCGTCGAAACCCGAAATTGCCGCGGCTTTGAGTCTCTGGGTGGGGTTCGGGGGAGGGGGGAAAAAGGGGGAAGGGGGAAAGAGGAGCCGGAGATGAGGAGGAGCGGGAGGAAACAGTGCGTTCCGATACCGTTCCAGGAGTCTCCTGAGCGCTCGAACGAAAGGGGCTTCCGGAAAGCCGGCAATTCGGCCACCCTTCGCACTCATACACCCCTTGACGGTGCTGCAAGGACCCGCCTCCCGAAGCACCTCCTCGCTTGCTGTCGGCCAAGTGATCCTCGACGGCTGCGCGGTGGGACGCTCATATCCCGGCGGGAAGGACCGTCGCCACAGAGAGGAGAGAGGAATGGGTGGCGGAAGCCTTCGAAAAGAGCGCCATGTCCATTAAGGGTCCAGAAGCTCCCGATGCCTTCCATTGGGGAGGGCAGGCCGCGAGCGTAGGGAGACCTAGCAGTCCTGGGTAATTCCAGTCCAGTTTTTTTTTTGGGGGGGGGGGGGACTCCCGGAAAGAGGAGGCGCTTCAGATTTTCGGGAGGTAGGCGGAGAGGAGAAGACCTGCGGCTGGGGTCTCGTCTTCCGAGAGGTTTCCGGTCGTTCGCATGCGCTGAAGGGTTCATGGCCTCGGGGAAAAGTCGCGGCTCGGTCGTCGTCGTCCCTGCTCTGACGACCGGGAATTTCTCTGGAGCTGCATCCTTCGGTGGGAAGAGTGTTCCGACGCAGGCGGTCAACCGCAGCCATCAGTCGAGATCAGCGCGACGGGGAACCGCCGGCCAGGCAATCGAGCGAATCCTCGGAGCTCCTGAAGAGGCGCTCCCCCTGGTAGCGCGCTGCAAACGCCCAGCAGAGGCGCGTCGGCGCAACCGTCCCTGGCAGCCACTCTCCCTCCGAAAACCTCTTCTCCTCAGCCTCCGCGAGCGCGCAGGAACCGCCATCACAAAGGGAACGACGCGACGGGCGGATGGGCGAAGATGGCGCCGCCCCACCTCTTGGCGTCGAATTTGCAAGAGTCGGACGTTCCAGCGAGCAGCCAGCAGCGTCGCTGGAACGGACGCAGGTGATGGGAACGGAAGATCGTCGTCACTTTTGCTGTCCTCCGGGAGCAAGGGCAGGGTCGGGATCTTCCAGCGTCTTCCTCCCCCTCTTCATGTGTGCTTCCAGCGTCAGCTCAAAGTGGGTGCGGAAGAGTAGGGGCCCCGTCTCCCCCGCCCACCTCGCCGGCACGCCGCACGCGTGCTGATCGCAGAAGCAGATGGTGATTGGCGCCAAGCGTTGCGCTGACGCAGACGGGCGAGCACAGCGGGCACGAAGCCCAGGTGCTCCCCCCAAAAAGCTCCTGTCGACCAAAAAGTCCCTTTGTCGACCCAGCCACGAGCTTCTTCCGAAAGTCGTGTCGAACCGATAGAACTCCCTCCGAGTGTGCCCCTTTTCCTGTCGCCTTCCTCATCCGGAACCTCCTCTTGGTCCAAGGCAGGAGATGAGTCATACTGTCATCTCTCTCCTTGGACCAGAAGAGCGTGTTCAGCCCGAACGTGCCGATGTATTTCGGTAATGTTTGAGAAACATTACAAAAGTATTCCAAAGCCTCTCATTTTCCCCAGAAGAGCTGACGATTGTTTCTCTATTTCGCTGCTACACGAATTTTATCGAATTCGAATTACCTGATTACCGTGTGGACACGCATCAACTCGAACCAATAGTCGGGCGGAGGAGCATGATGCAACAGGTCCATCAGAGTGTCGTTTCCCACCGAAAATCGCCAAAAGGGGTGACCAAGTGTGCCCGATCTCGTAAAGCAGTAACCGAAGCATCCGTGTACACTGCGACGCTTGATTTGCCCTCACATCACGAATGCACATCACGAATCCCCGGGCGCAAACATTCTCTGCTCGAGGGTCGTTAAACGGTCGTTCCACGTAGGCTGCGACGCCAAGTAGCGTCGATTGTTGGCTACCTATTGCGTCAGCGTGCCCATAATGCAATAAACAGTGTTGCCATCCATGTTGCGTATTCCGGCCGAATAAAGAAAACCTAAGCTAAGATACTAAATCGTTTCTTGTAACGAAAATATATGCGCGACAGCGGGGAAAAAAGAAAAGAATCCTCCCCTCCCCCCCTTGTGGCGTAAACTTCGTTACATCTTCTCTTCGGAAATGAAAAACGATTTCACAGGTCTTTTAAATGTGCGTTTGATGGGCATTTCTCTCGCACAACCAGATCGCTTGAGACGGATCTCGAGGGAGATTGAACACACTGACACTGCTCGAAATTTCGTAGCTTGTCAGAAAATCTGAAATCTGCAGTCATCTAAATCTTTCGGAAATGGAAACGGGTGCATCCCCTTTTCCGATTCCGGAGTCGTGAAGGCAAGTGTACACGAGAAACAGACAGTACCTTGGCAAGCCACGGAAGGGTTTGTCCCTTGAAACCGAAACCGCTCTTGATTCCTATACTTTTTGCGCAAACATCCAAATTAATTCCTTGTGGGTTGACGTCTGTTATGTTTGCCTTTGATTTGTGCCATCTCTGCAGATGACGGGAAGGATAAACGAGTATATCTCACAATGGAAGTAAGGATGCAGGAAAATCTGCTTCATTGTTTTGGAACAAGGAACTCTGTGGGGCCTCTAAAACAGTTCGAAGGAGAATGAGATGCTGTTACGCCTCGCTGATAGAATGAGGGCGCAAAGGACATCCAGAGGATTCGAGAGACCTGTGGTGAAGACATGCGCGATTTCCTCAATCTGGTGCACCTGAGTTTCACTCCGAAAAGGAACCACGAGGGGATCCTGGTGGGATCCCAGCCTCCATGTTGTTCTGTTTGCCAGAGGCAGGCCTGGAGATCAAAGAGTGTGGGGATGTTCAAAGTTGCAAGCTGGCGGAAAGCCAGTCTCCCATAAATCCTGGCAGGATGAGAGCCGTGTTCTTCCATAATGGATGTCTAAGACTTTCAAGAGTAAAGTTCAAGGAGCTTCAGCAGAAGCCAGGCAGCGGGGCCAATGGTTGCTTCTCATTCACGCTTCTTCATGACTGCTTTCTTCCGGTTCTAAGTTGCCGATGTCTCTCTTTGTGGTGATGCGCCTCTGCGTTACAGATTCGCTCTCTTGCGAAGTAAAGGGACTGCTAGAAGGTCCTCGGGGGTCCACGCCAGAGAACTTAAGGACTTGGGACATTGGAGTTCATGCTGCTAGTCGATCAGGTGCACAAGGGTCCGCGAGCCATCATTCCAGACCCATTCCGGGTCTCTGGAAGAAAGCATCGCTTCCAGAAGGAACGGTGCTTGGATGGGGAGTGCCTCCGCGAGGCGGAGATGGCACGGAAGCTCCACAAGGTGGTTTTTCGAAGAGGAAACCTAACGTCTCGTACTCCTGTGTCCCTGGCAACCTTTCGAGATCTCTCCCTCCCCTTGCTGTTTTCCTTCCTGGGGACCATCAGTTTGGGCTGTTCGAGTCCTCTCCAGCTGCCACCACCTCTGTCAAGCGAAAGCGGACAGCTGCCTTCCACTCCCATTTGGACGACTTGGTAACGATCTTCCATGGACTCCATGAGGTTTCTTCGATGCCTTGTGTAACGACTTGAGATTTATCACCTCGATTGGCGGTGGCTTTAATTATAGAAATAATAAAATCCCAAAGTATTTGTCGTGTGGTGAACCACTTGGTTCACCACGTCACTCAAACTTGTCGGTCACCGGTCTGTGGACCGGCGAGGTGCGTTTCTGAGGAGAAGGGGGAGGGAAAACCGCAAGCAAAAGGAAACAAAAAAATAAAAAAAAATGGAGAGGGAGATGTTTATTGAGGAGGAGGGGGAGGGGAAGGTAAGGGATTGCTGTTCTCTTGGAGATGTCCTCTGTATCCTGTCCAGGATGCCAACAAGTTGCGTTCTCACATTGCCCAGGTGGGGTCATCTGGATGCGGTCCTCAAAAAGATCCACGCCCAGTGGATGCCGTCCCTGCGATTCTGGCTTCTTCTTGTCGTGTTCCAGAGCGCCACGATCCCTCCAGAAGAGAACTGCTAGCTGCGCTGCTGGGAGGAAGATCGGAACGAAAGAGGAGGCGCTTAATAATGACCCTGGGGCCGCCTTCTGGGATCTCCAAAATCGTTGGTAGACGATCCCAGAATGGTCAAAGGGCAGCACAGTCCTGAGGAAGGTGCAACAAAGTCTTTGTCGCAGCACCTTTCGCAATGGGCATCCACACTCTTCCATGTCCAATAAGGGAGTCGCACTTTGCATGGGATTCCTCAATGCAACACTAGTTCTTTCGGAGGGACACTCGGGTTCGCAGCCTCCTCTAACTGCCGAGTTGTCCATGAGTTTACGAGTTTTTTTTCTGCCTTTAATGAGGCAGGTTACTTCCCATCTTGCCGGGAGGTTGCTGCCCCTAACGTTTTTGAAGTAGGCAGAACTGGGACATGAGGGGTGAACGTGGCCCACAGCAGTTTCCGTGGACTCTGCACGATCTCCTGCAGGGGCTGTCGAGAGTACTTTCCTTTCTGGAGGCAGGCCCACTCTGTCTTGCTCGAGCTGTGAATCTTTCCCCATGCGGAAACTGACTCCTGAAGCCAGGCAGTGCAGTTTGCGGGGAGGCAGGAGATCCAGGTGTTCTCTTGCACGAGAGCAACCATCTGACGTAGTTGAAGGACACATTGGCTTAGATTGGCCTCGTGGGCCACGAGAACCGAAGAAAGTCCGTATCAGCCTGTTGCTCTTAGGGCGAGGAGGCACGCAGGAGCGCAACAATGCGTGGTCCATAGCTTCTCCGCGAGGACGAGTCTTCTAATCTGGCGCTGAAGCTGCATTCGCTCCAACGTAAGGAGGCCAAGTCCACCATCCTTGCGCGGAGCACACGAGTCTTTCAATTGCACTTGGGACCTCCTTGTGCCCACAGGACCTCTCTGAGGAGGTCCTTGGTGCGTTTTTTGATCGCTGTTGAAGTGTGACAAACAAAAAGGAGGGGGCGGAGGAGGGGAGCCGCGAACGCGTTCCACGCCGACGACTTGAGGTTAAGCTGCGCTTGACTCATCACCAAGTGGTGAAGAAACGGGTAAGTCACCGTGGTTACGGAATACCTCCAAGAGCATGCGGACTTTCACAAGAAAGCATCTGCCAAGAAGCGTCCGAGCTTCCGGAGCTGGGCCAGCGACCTTCTGTTAGTCGTGCCGTTCCTTCTGCGAACGGGTCACGTGGTTTCTTTGAAACCTCCCTTGCTTTGTTCGCTCTTCCCTTGAAGGGGTGAGTCAGCCAGAGCGCCGCAGGCTGCTGACCCCTTGCCGGACAATCTCTAGAGCAGATGCATCTCGTCTGTGCGAGTCGCGCCAAAGGGTGCGCTCAGCTAGGAGCGAACCGCATCGGGAGCGTCGCGTGCACGGAAGCTGAGCCCTTAGATAAATGCCGGCGTGCTGCAGCGACGCAGTGGGCGTGCGGCGGACCTGCGAGCTGCAGGGCAGGGAGCCTCTGCTTTGGAAACGAATGGCGTCCCTCCACCTGCTCTTGGCATCCGGCCGTCGATCAGCTCGCGAGAGCAGCCCATGGCGGACGACGGTCCATGGCGGGCGGGCGGGGATACCAACTGCAGGCCAACGCAGAGGTGTCTGCCGTGATGGTACCCGCAGCGCTCTTCCGGAGCTCGGATGCTTCGAGGAGCCTGGCAAACGCGAGCTGCCTACGTGCGATGAAATGCAGCTGCCCCCGTGGGAGCTGCAGCGCGCCTACGCCGCAGGCATCAAGAGCCTGAAATCCCTATCCTTCTTCCGTCCCACCATCAAGGGCCCAGCTTCTGGTTTGACACTCAGTTGCACCGGGTTGTTGATCTATATAAAAAATAAACACACACAGGGCAGTGGCAGGACTCTCGGTCTTGCCACTTTACAGATGTAACCATAGGAACCTATTGGAGACCGGCACGCAGGATGACACGGTTCGCCTCAGCAGCAGAGGGAGAGGCGAAACAATAAAAAAGAAAAATGAAACAAAAAAATATATACAAAAAAAATGATGGGGTTCGGGAAGGGATCACCAGTGCTGGAGGGTGTCCTCTGCATCCTTCTAAGGATGCCAGCAAGTTCCAGTTTCAAGACTCCCAGACTCTTGACGCTGTCCCCATGAAGAGAACAGCACAAAAGATGGCGTCCCTGTTGTCCTGGCCTCCTCTGAACTTGCTCCATGCAGCCACGGTCCGACCACGTGGACAGCACAGTGCTGCTAGGGATGCGGCCGGCGTGATGGCGTCGCTCTGGAAGAGGCGCTTCAGAATGACTCTGGGGCTGCCTTCGGGATCCTCAGGGACTTGGCAAAGCGTTCCCACAGGGAGCAGAGGGCAACACGATCCACGAGTAGGTGCGAGAGGACTCTCTTTCTCTACACCTACCTCAGTTTGGGCTCGCACTTGTACAATGGTGTCGGCGGACATTTCAAGGGAGACCCCAATGCAACGGAAGGATCGCCGACTCCTGCCACTTTGGGGAGGAGAGTAGCACTATTCCAGCACTCTGAGGGTCGCTGCACCTCCTCTTCCGGAGGGACGTCGAGCAGCTCTCAACAGCGTGGCAGTCCTTTTGGAGGGACACTCGGGGTGACAGCATCTGTCAGCTCCCGGGTTGTCCACGCATTTAGATGTTTTCTTCTATTTCCGATAATGCACGTCACGTTCCATCTTGCCGGAAGGCGCTTTCCTTTGCTGTCCCGTGGGGAGGGCATCACTGGAGCAAGAGGGGGGTGAACGAAGCCCACGGAAGATTTCCGGTGTTACCCAGGATCTCCCTCAACGACTGACGAGTGCAACCTCTGTTTTCGGGCCCAGTTTTTGGAGGTTCCCTTAGAAGAACTGGTGCTGCCCGAGATGCCGACAAGTAGAGCGAACCTCCCCCTCAGGAGGCAGGAGTCAAAGCTGCTGACCTCGCATCGGGGCGTTCCACGTGAAGGGAACATGCTCCACCATGGGGATCCCGGAGGAGTCTGTGATAGGAACTGCGACAGGTGTGGGAAGAAGGGGAACGCTCCCGCTCCGGCACGTAGACTGCTCTGCCCTCATGGGAACGCCTTCCAGCGGCTCTCCGGATCCCTGTGAGCAGCACCCAGGAGACGCCTCCTCGTGCGTGATGCGCTGCCACCCCGGCCCGCCTGCTTAGCAGCTGTCTGCCGCCCTGAGCGGGATGCTGCACCTCGTCCGGTGAAGGCATCCGGTTTTAACCGCTACCAGTGGCGCACCCGAATGGTTGTAGGCCAACCAGCGTCATCTTGCAGGAGGGACTCGAACCCACGACGCAATGCGTCGATTTCTGTCGGATGGTACGCATGGAACCACGCGCGGGCACGGAACGCCAGCGGAAGAGACCAGAACCGAAGGGACGCCGTCCACTAGGCGGAAATCCTTCGTGAGGATCGCGGAGAGATGATCCCCCCATCGGGGTAGCAACAGACTAGAACTTGCCAACATCCTCGAAAGATGCAGAGGACTCCAAGCTGTGATCCCGTTCCCGAACCCCTCCCATGATTTTTCCTTATTTTTATTTTATTTTATTTTTGCTTATCCTCTTCGTTGACGGGGTGGTAGGGCGCTCTTCGCTGGCCGTCGCACCTGCCATCTCGGCAAGGTCCCGTGTTCTTCGAACGCGGAAGGACCGACGGTTCCACTGACACCACCTGACGGTTTGGCGATTTTCTTGGAGAACGCCCCGGATGGGAAAAACCAGCTCCGCGCACAACAACGGGAATCGAACCCCTCCCCCCCCCAGAAAACAGGAACCCGGGCATCCCTTTTTCCTGCAGCATTCCAAGTGTTACGTGGCATCTCTGCGGCGATCCGAAGCGAACTCCCTCCAGGACAAACGGCGAAGCCGATTCCTGCTCCCGCCCGTCCCGCACCGATCGAGCTGGGTCCCACGCACGCGTTGTCCTTTTGGAAAAGCGGGTGGCGGTAGTGGTCCACCCGTCCACGGCCATTCCGCTGCGCGGAACACGCGCGCCCTCTCCTCGCCTGGAGTCCGCCTTCACCTCAGGAGCAAGAGGGGAGTCCCCGGCGTCCTTTCGATTGCCTGTCTTGAGGCAGGAACATCACCTCAGTACTCCCGCCGGTTCGCACGGTCTCCGGGAGGATCGCGGACCCCGTCTTTCGCTCGGGATGCAGTCCGGCTGAGGCCCTTGGTCTGGGATTTTCTCTATCCCCTCTCCCCGCAGGTGCTCAGCGCGCAGGTGCAGCTCACCAGCGCTCGGTGCGTGCGGGCCCTTGACCTCTCCGCTTTCATCCTTCCGTTTCGCGCGGTCCATTGCAGGTGCGTGCTGCGATTCGTTTGATCGCGGCTCCCGGGGAAGCTGCCTGTGACGACGACGTGCTCCGAGCTCTTCCCGCTGACGCCGCTCGGTCTCTCCTTTGTCGCCTTCTGACGAAACTCCTGCGAGCTTCATGAGGCAGCAGCAATCGATTCCTCCGACGTCAAGAATAATGTGTGTGTGTGTGTGTGTGTGTGTGAGAGAGAGAGAGAGGGGGGGGGAGAGGAGGGTGGGATTCCAGCATTGCCCTCCAATCGAGCGCCACGGTCACACGCCTGCGACAGTCCTCGTCTATGTTTTTCTTTTCGCATTGCTTTCGACAGGAAAACGCTTGGGATGGAAAAAAATCCTCTCTGGTCCAACATGTTTTCTGCCAACTTGAAAAAAAGGTCACGTGTGTGAAATCAGGAATGTCTTGCCTGATTTCAAGACATACCTTGATTTTTTTGTTTTTTTAAGAAAAAAAAAAAACACCTGGAGAGAGAGGGGTGGGTGGGGAGGGAATGGGGCTTTCCTGGCAAACAGTCTCATTTCAGCTAGGCAATGCCTTTTTTTCTTCATTCTAGCAGATTCCAGGAGTCCAGGATTTATTTCTGGTTTTTTAGTGCTCTTAAAGAGAGAGAGAGAGAAAAAAAGGAAGGGTGAGGGAGCCAAGGAAAAGAAAATCAGGAAGTTCGGATCGGGACAAGACACATTCCAAATTTGACGTCCACACGTTTTGGAGTGTGGAGAGGTCCTTTTTGGGGCGGGTGCTGGGCGACCGCAGCTTCCTCGCCGGATGCGAATTCATGAAAAGGTCAGTAAAATGAGGAGCATCGGGCCGGAAGGGCACATCGCCAAGAGGTGGAGGAAGGTGGCGGATTCGAGTGCGCGCGCTGCCGTGCGCATGCGCAGGCGCCACGTGGAGCAGAGGGAGAGGCGCGCGTCGGACGTGCGTGGATTTTTCGAAATTTCGGGTCCACGCGAGCTTCCCCGAGGCGTGCAGGCCAAGGCGGAGGAGAGAGCGTGACCCTCCGCTGCGCGAGGTTCGTTCCGTGATTCGGCACGGGGAGGGAAGGGACGGGAGGGGGCAAATCGCGTCACGCGAGCTGGGCGTTTGTACGGATCCATTCATTGGTAGGCTTTCAGATGAATGGGAGTCTTCCGCGGATCACGGTCTTCCTCGATTGCGTGATTTGATTACTCTTCACGCCCGTCGCTTCCATCCACCTGTTCTCCCGTGCGCTGGGATTTTTATTGCCCTGCTGAAGGTGTTGGTCGTCTCGGCGGCCCCCGTAAGATTAAAGCTTGCTATTTGGGGTTTACTCCGATAAACCTGACTTCAGCAAACACCCGCTCCATCAATCGAGCATAATCTTTCGGAACGAGGACCTAAGAGCTCTTTGAGAATTGATCACCGCGAATGCTGACACGGCTTCTCCGGCTCCTGGAAAGCCCGCGCTCCCGTCGCTCTCTCCCCCTCTCGCTTTCTCTGCTCCCCTTGCCGGTGCATCGAGGGCAGGGAGCGAAAGCAAAAACTCTCCGCTCTCTTAGGCGGAAGCGGCCGCGCGAGGTGGCGGCAATCGACCTCTCGGCTCGGAGAGGGGAGGGTCCCTCGGGGCCTTCCGAAGGTTCGGCGCCTGGAGATGGGTCATTCGTTTCTCCTGGACTCCTTCCTTCACTAGAACGCGCCGCTGGCGAACTCGCCGGCCCGAGCGCGGCGAGACTGAGCGCGGCACTTTGGTCTCCCTTTGCACGCGCCTCCGCGCAGAAGGGGCGGCCCTCATTGTTACGTCACTCGTCTCACGTGATCCGCAATGAGTTGTGATCTTCGAAATCTCGACGCTAGGGGAGGAGGAAGAACGAGATGAGGTTAAAAAAAAAAAAAAAAAAAAAAAAAAAGGATAAATAAAGACGAAAATAATGCAGGAAAGGCGGGACCGGGAGAGCGTCTCTGCGTCGCCGATCATTTTCCGCTCTTAGGCTGATGAAATTTAATATCCCTTAATAGCCGGGAGAGGCAGCTTGGAACGGTTTTCCTCTCGCTCCTCCTCTTCCTCCCCTAGGCAGGAGAGCGCTGCTCCTCTCTCGCTGATCGAAACGGAGCCTCTCTCCGGCTGTAACAAATGGAGATGGATACCGGCGGAACCAATTTGCAGGAGTGCTCCCGAATGACACTCGCTTACTCCGGGGGTTCATCGCCGACCAGGATAATGGAGCGAGGAGACGGGCACAGGAGAGGCGTTTGCTGTTCGTCTCCCGCGTCCTTTACTTCTTCTTCTTCTTTTCCTTTTTTGCGCCATGGTTTCCACTACGTTGAAAAATCAACCTCGGTCGCCGTCGCCGTCGCCGAGGCGACGGCAGTTAGCTCCTCCCTTTGCGAGCGCTGCCTTCCACGGCCTGCCACAGAAGGGCCAGGATGGCAAGGGACCGGGATCACCCCACGCAGTCGACCCGTTCCTCTGTTCAGGACCACGTGCAGGAGGCTGCCGCGCTCCATATCAAGAGCCCTCTGCCAAGGAGCTCCACCCCTCGGGCTTCCCTAGAGAGAGAGCAGTCTTCCTCCCCTCCCTCCCTCCCTTTGGACTTTAGTCAAACTCGCTGGAGACCCTGCGAGCGAGGGATAGCAGAGGCCGGAGGAGAGGTTCGCTTCGGTCTCCTCGGCAGCCGACGCCGCGCAACCGGACTTCCCCCCTTCCTCTCCTCCTCCCCGCTGCGCGCGTGCGAACCGAGAAGGCGAGGATGCGACGGGCCAATGGCTTCGCGCCCCGCCCTCTTCTCGCCACACCTTTCCGACCGGCGATCCGCCAATCGGAGCGCGCAAGGGCTCCCGGACGGCGCCGGCGCCTGGAAATGCCCCTCTCCCCGCCGAAGCGGGCGGGCGGAACTCCAGCGGCGACGCAGCCGCTCCCGGCGGGACGGCCCGGCCTTTACTGAGCGGGACACCCTCGAGAGCTGGTTGTCGCCGGGAGCGTCCGCGTTGCCGTGCCCTTCCAGGACGTGTCCGAGGCCCTCCAGTCCCTGCCCCCCACGGAAGGACGAGGAACACCACCCACCCCCTCGCAGGCCTCCCCCTGGCAGCGCCGCAGGATGGACCAACGCCACCACCAGGAAGCGAAGCGCCGTGACCACCCTGGTGAGACCACCGCGCGAGCGGCCAGCGGCGGTTTCCTTTGACGACGCTCTCTCTCGCCCCTGTCAGAGTCTCGTTTTCCGCATGATGTAGTCCGCACTCGGGGAGGGGGTGAGCACCCTGCAATCTTGGGCGCCGAGGGAATCTCCAGGACTCCGGGCGCGCGACACAGGGGGTGCCGAAGGTGGGGCGGTTGCTCGGGGGATGCAGCACCGCGCTACCCTACGCGACCCGCGCTCCCTACGACCTCCGGAGGCGGCTTGGCCCTGCCGCGCGGCGCTACACCCCTGGGGACCACCGGAGAGGCCGCCTTTGCGAACCTCGGACGCCACACCTCCTCTGAGGCGCGGCTGGCGCTCTGCGCAGCAGCGAAGCAACAGTCTACAGGGGCCGCAAGTCCGTTTCTCGATCCGTTTCCAAGAGCGCCCGCTTCTCGCATCTCCGCATGCGGAAAGGGATCAAGGAGCTCACAGCTGACCGAGAATCGCCATTGGGGGAAGGATTTCCAGGAGCAACGAGGGCTGGGGAGAAACTCTTCCTGGAAGGAGAGAGGAGCAGGCGATCCGGGCAGTCCAGGATGAAGTCCTTGAGAAGGGGCAGCCCCGCAGCACCGAAATTTCTTTTCCGGGACGGAGAGCAGGAGCGGAGGGTGGAGGAGTATGAGGAAAGGAGAAGGAGGAAGAAAGGAAGAGGAAGAGGAGGAGGAAAAGAAAGGGTGAAGGAGAAGGAGATGGCTTGCCGGTACGGAAGAACACGCTTAAGAGCAGCGCCCGGAAACCGGCGCCGGGAGCTCGGCCCGCGAGGCATGAGTGACGTCAGCGGCTTTGTCCCCTTCCTCCTCCTCCTCCCTCTCTCCCCATCGGGGCCTCCGGAGGGACTCTTCGCAGCTCCAGGTGATGAGCTGCAGGGTCAGAAGGACGCGCACGGCCTCCCGATCACAGGGGTCGCGCACTCTTTCCGCTCCCGCCGCCGGAAGGGCGCGCGGCGCGCATCTGGCCGGAGGACCGCGCGCGCCACAGGGGGTCATAGCCGCAAATTCACAGGCAGGCCGAATGGAGCAGACACATTAGGGCACCGTAGGGGGGCAGGGGTGTCCCCGCTTGCGCACCCCTAAGGAGAGGAGGGAGGTCTGTGTCGCCTGGAGATGGAAGCGGCTCCTCCCCCGGAATTCTGCGAGGCGTCGGCTGGGTCGGCGAGGACTCCTCCAGCGAGGGAGTCCGAGGGAGCGCAGCCGTGCTATTCTGTCCGCGGTCCATTCGGGAAGTTCGGGATCGCGTGAAGGAACGCGACGGATCTGTCCCTTCAGCCGACGAGGAGGCGGCGAAAGTCGGGTCTCCCTGGCGAGGGCGGACGTCCAAGGGTCGCTGTGCTCCCCGCCGAAACGAGGCCGCGCGGTCTCCGCCGGAATTTGAACTCACAGTCTCCTCTTTCCTCTGCGACTGCGCACCGGAGCCTCGGCAACGAGCGGGTCCAGTAGGTCGGGGAGCTCTTCCTGAGTCCAGCAAGCCGTCTCAGCTTCCCGATCGTCTCCCTATCGTTTTCCGGGATGGCCTCTTTCCTTGGAGAGGAGTCCTGTGTCCCTCCCTGCCCTGAGTGCGAAACACGTGGTCACGGGGAGGGCGGAGTTGAGAGGATGCAGCGCTGATCCTAGCGCGGTCATCCGGCAAGCGGGTAAGTCCAGCCGCTGCTCCCGGCCGTTCTCCCTTCCGAATCGCCTGCCTTGACTCCCCTTCCCGCTGCCCCCAAGAGGTGCCCTAAGCCGGAGGAGCACCCTCTGCTACGCCGTGGGACGCGGTGCCGGAGGAAACGGCCCTTCTATTCTCCGGTGGGATGTGCGCACGCGGCCCGCAATGACAGCCGGGGAGGGAGCGGAACACGCACACGCACACAAGGGGCTCGGGTTCTCTCGACTCATCCGCCTAGCCCTCGAGCGCTGGGCGGGTCGCCAGCAGCTGTCGGCTGCCGCTCGTCCGCGGCGCAGGGAGGAAAGGAATCCTGGGTACCCTTATTCCCGGCCCTCTCCCTCCCTCCCACTCCCAGGGATGTGGATCCCTGGGTCTCTTCCCCCAGCAACGCAAGCTGGGATATGCTCGGTGCGCACGCGCATGCATCTTGGCCTTGGCCAGGGGTGGAGACGGCTCCAGGGAAGGCATCTTCTGGGCAGCCGCGAGGAGCGTGGAGAAGCGCTTGCCGCTATTTTCTGGAGGACCCTGATCAGGGAGGAGGTATGAGAGGGAGAATACGCATAGGACGGCGATGAGACCCTCCTTGCCAGTTGACGGAAATCCCTGTTGCTTTGGAGACGGAGGGGAGGGTGGAGGGGGAAACGGGAATGCTTTCCGGGAGGCGGAAGGCCCAAATGATCTAATGGATACGGATGACATCCTGGAAGGATTTCTGCGCAAGCGTCAGAGGAAACCGGGAAGAGAGGTGCTCAGAGCTGTGCAGACTAGACAGGCGCATGCCGCGTCGCTCGCAGCAACGGAAGATGCCGAACCAGTGGAAGTCGCGTTTCAGGAGCAGAGGGGGAGCGGGTGGGGGTAGACCTTATCGACGAGGAAGACAAGGGATGACGGAAGACGCCCATTTCGGAGAGGCCTGTGACGATTCATTGGGTCAAGGCCACCGCTGTCCCGCCTCAGAGCACCAGCGGTGGCCAAGCCCGCCGGAGGTGAAGAAGAGGGGATGCGGCCAGGGTTTCCGAGAAGCGAGGCGAAAGGAAGGGACGATCCCGAAGCCTCTGCCGCCCCAGCCACTTGCTCTCTGCGCGCCTTTCGGACTCCTGGAAGAGCGCGCCGGTCCGAATCTTCCCTCGCCGCGTGCTTCCTCGCTCCCAGAGCTGCGAGAGGATCAACAACTTTCTCCCAAGAGTGGCCATTCCAGCGGCAGGCCAGCCGCACCAACCCTGCCGAAGCAACTAGCCCTGAAAAGGGATGGCGCTCAAGCGTAGAGCCTATACCCAACCGCCGGGACAGAGCCGTTCCTGCCTTCCGGGCGCGTTCCGGAGGACGGCGGGTTCCTCAGGTTCCGGCGAGTAGGAGGGTCGCGACGGTGCGCGTAGAAGGGTTTGGGCGCGAGCTCGCCTGGAGCCGCCGTCGGCGCAGATCTTGGTGGTAGTAGCAAATACTATAGTGAGATCCTGGGGGTCTGATGTGGAGAAGGGTTCCATGCGAATAGCCTTTGAGCATGGTTCAGTCGATCCTGAGTCCCCGGAGAAACCCTCCCGACTCCACCACCAAATCGAACTGATATTGTCCGCAGGAAGAGCCACCGCTTCGACTGTCCTTCCAGGTTAAAGGACGCATGGCCGAAAGCCCTCATCTACCTCGGAAGGGGAAGTCTTCGCGCCTCGAGACAAAAGGGGTCAATTCAGGGTGCAGCGGGTGGAGTGAGTTGCTTCTGCCGGGACCTCACCGGTCCGTGCTCGCGAATAAGCCATCGCAATAGCCCTCTCCTCCTCTTTGCATACTCATTTCCCCAGCGCGCAATAAAGGATGAAAAAGACGAGGCGAGCGCTCCGAATCGTCATCCGGTCCCCCACGAGAATCGTCGCAGCCGCTGCCTCAGCACGAGGAGTTCTTTTTTTTTTTTTGCACACTCCCGAGGATTTCTCCGGAGGGGATTTTTCCGATTGCTGCTCCGCTCCTTGATCTCTCCAAGAATCCCATCGGGGTGCACCGAGACGCGTTGCTCCTATCGGTGCGCGATCCGACCCCCTCCGGGACTCTCTACAGTTCCCCTTCCAAGCGCCCGGAGGGTAGGGCTTCCGACCTTCCGTGGACCGTATCCATGGCTCTCGGACGCTTCGACCTGGGACTGCGCGAGCGCGGGTCGGGCAAAAAAATGCTTGCCTGCCTCAGCGGATCGAGGGAACACCTCGGGCCGGGTACCAGCGCGGAACCGAGGTCCAAGAGTTGAGTGCCGAGAAATCCTGGGGCTGGAATTTCCGTGCGCGGAGCGTTTCCGCCGAAGGGAAAAAAGGACTACCCGCGTCCTATCGGGCCACGAGGGCCTCGAAAGGAAGACGGACGAGCCTCCGTCAGCACCCTCCCGGCGCAGCGAACCGCCGAAAGGAATTTTCATTCGGAACGGAACGCCACCCGCAAAGTTGCCCCAACCTTGCCCTGCGACAAACCTCTAAAGCAGTTGTATTCCCCGAGCGGAGGAGGAGGAGGAGGGATGGTTGCAAGGAAAATTCCAGCTGTTTGCTTGTTTCAGTGTACCGAGACATCCTCTTCTCTGCGCCCGCTGAACGCCATCTTCCGTTGCCTTTCGCCACGGCCGCGGGTGGAAGAACAGCGGCTGTTCGATGCCGCTCTTTGCGCTAGAGAAACCCCAGTCTAAGATTCAGAGCAGAGATCCGTCTCAGCTTTCTCGAGGGTAGCGTGAGGCCCATAAGCAAACCCCATTTGGTGTCGAAAAGAAGGTGTCGCTTAAGCAGGGCTCGGTCCATGAATAAGTCCAAACCTTTCGTGGAGCCGTGGAAGTTTAGCCCATGGGCTGAACTTGGTCTGTAGGCTGACCCCGTTTTTATGCCCGCGCGTGTTCCCGTTGCATCTCCGATTTGCTCCCACACGCACGGCATGGATACGTTCGTACGTCAGAAAGGGTGAAAAGCGAGCATAGCTTAGACGAGTCAGCGTGGTGCGAAGGGATTTTTTCCTTGGTGCTTCATAGCGTTATTTTCCCATTTCGTACATTACATTACATATGATCAAAGACTGCATCACCTTTACGTGCATCCGGCTTCCGTGGAAGAGCAGGCAGAAATCTTTCCTTTGAGATTTCGGAGGAAAAGCAGCGATTCCTTTAATCGGCAGGCAATTTTCGTTCGGACAAGTACTTTCAAGTACAAGAAAAAGCGTCGGGATGCTCGCCTCCAAATTTCTTAACTGATCGCCGATCTTAAAATCGAGATGTGTCATTATTTACGTTTCACTCTTCTCCATCTTTCGACGCTCGTTTTCCTTCTTCCTCTTCTTCTCCTAAGGAGTAATGGAAACACTAACAGCTTACTTGACTGCGGATGAGGGGAAGAGCACTTCCCCTTGAGATCCAAACATCCTCGGAGGCGAGCAGACACTTCCCGTCCACCTGGCGCGTGCAAGGCGAATGCGTAGGCTAACCCGTTGCTACAACCCGCTCAGTCAGCGAGTCTCTAGCAACGATCCGCCATGTTCAGTAGCTTGGCCGCGGAGAAGGCCTATTGGCTGCCGCGCCGCGCGGACGATGCGCTGCAGGCAGGAAAAGGAAGATCGCTCCGCGAGAGGTCAGCGTCCAGGAGCAAGACAGATGAATGAGCAGGAAAGAGCCTCAGAATCTGCGGATCGAGACGCCTGCAGCCCTCGGGAGTCTCTGGGAAGAAGCAGCAGCTCCGGGGGTTCCGGAGAGCGCACGAGCTTCGGGGAGAAAGCCCTTCTGGGACACTTCTGCGACACTGCGGTCGCCCTGGGGACACGAGCGGACCCGGGAGTCCCGCGGCTGCCGGCGGCGTGCGTCGGCGGCGCGCGGATCGGAACCCCAACCCGACAGGGAGCGTCACAGGAAACAGCTCTGCCTTCCAGAAGCTCCGACCCTCCCTCCGCTTCTGACAGCCGGAAAGACACGCGCCTCCCGGGAGCGTGTCGTTCCTGGGGAAGTGAGAGAAGCCGCTCCTTCCCTGGATGCTCGTGGTGATGCTGCGGAGAGAGACCCTGCGAAGATTCCGGAGAGCGCTGCCGGAATTCCCCCGGAGGGTGCGATCTCCCGACTGGAGGCCGAGTAGCCCCCTCCCCCTCGCTTCCCCGCAACCGGGCGATCCCATCACCGACCCTCCTTCCTGCGGTCTCAGCGGCGGGCTGAGAAGCCGATCCCGGAAACCACGCGGGGTGGGTGAGTGGGGCACCCGCGCGCCCTCTCTGGTCGCTCCTCCAGGGTTCCCAGGAGCTCCGGGAGATGGCGCCGCCACGAAAATCTTTCCCTTCTCCCATTCCAGACTCCCAGACGATGTCCGGCGTCCATGCTGCCGCCGCCTCCTCAGGGGGCCAGCCGCCCAGCCCCCTGTCCCAGGACCAGCGCAGGATACTCCTGGCCTCCTACAGCTTCTCGCCGTCCCAGGACTCACCCTCCGCCGCGGTCGCCCACCCCGCGCTACAGGTCAAGGGGGCCTCCCCCAACCCCCCGGAGTCCTACGGGGTCAGCCACGTGGGCTTCGGGATCGGCGGCGTCCACCACAGGCGTGCCTCTCCCGGCCTCCTCTGCGTGGTGTGCGGGGACACCAGCTCCGGGAAGCACTACGGGATCCTGGCCTGCAACGGGTGCAGCGGGTTCTTCAAGAGGTCCGTGAGGAGGAAGCTCATCTACAGGTGCGTGTGGCCCGGGGAGAGGTCGGAAGACCCTGGCCTCCAGGTGCCAAGCGGGAACCGGGAGTTGCGTCGTCGACAAGGCGCACAGGAACCAGTGCCAGGCGTGCCGCCTGAAGAAGTGCTTGCAGATGGGGATGAACAAGGATGGTGAGTGGACCGCCGCCTGCTGGCGGGTGCTCGAGCGCCGCCGAGTCTAGAGCTTCCCTCTCTTTCCGGTTCCGGGCTGAAGCTGTGCAGAACGAGCGCCAGCCGAGGAACACGGCCACCATCCGCCCGGAGGCGCTCGCCGACCTCGACACCGAGAGGGCGCTGCGGGACGCGGCGGTGGCAGTCGGCGTTTTCGGGTAACGTGGGTTCCGAAGGACTCCTGAGGGCAGAGGGGACCCAGCCGCGGGCACCCGGGGGAAAAGCGCGTTCGAGCTCCCGTTTCGGGCGGCGTGTAGGACGCGGGCCACGTGCACCTCCTCCTCTTCGTTCGTTTCCTGGCGAGGAAAGGTGATGGCTGCGGACGATGGCTGCACCTTCTCCACGCCGGGGGATCAAGGCGCGCCGACAGCGCTCGTCGCCTCCAGGCGTTTTCCGAACGCGTTGACCTTCCGCCTTGCCGAGCTGTGCCCGGGACGACCTCGGCATCCATGCGCAGAGCGCTCGGAGCCTTGTTGATGCGGCTCAGGAAAGCGAGAGTGCAGCAGCCGCGGAATGAAGAAGTTACGGACTCAGCAGCTTCGCCCACCTCCTCTTTGTCTTCCCTTCCCCCATTCCTCCTCCTTTCCAAAGGTCACGAAAAAGAGGTCACCCTGCGTTTGATGATGGCGAGCAATTGAGTACTAAAGTAAAAGCTCTGGCAAGGCTGAAACACGAGTATGACATGTTGGCAGTGACGGTTGAGCGAGGTCGCTCAAGAGCAATGGCAGAGATCTGAACATTCCTCAAAGTATAAGTCACTGCCTATTTTTCCAGACTAGTTTAAAAATCCTGAAATAGATTCTTCGTCCATTCCTCTTCCTTGTTCTCTCCTTCATCCATTCCTCTTCCTTGCTCTCCACTTGGTCCATTTCCCCTCTTTGTCCTCCTCTTCCTTGATCCCTTCTTCCCCCACTTCCTGCTTCTTTGTTCCTTCTCCTCGATCCCTTGATCTTTCTCTACGCTTCGGGGGAGGGCAGACGGCTGCCTGCGCCCGCCTCCGGAAAATCCAGCTGTCGGTAGCGCTTCGTTTCCGAAAAGGCGGAGGAGTCCCGCGGCCTCCTCAGCCGTCCCCAACGCATCCAGCCCGCTCTACCTCCCACCCCTAACCCTATCCCACGTCATCTCCGTCCGCCTGCTGCAGGGCTATCGGGAAATAAAGGGCGCCCCGGGAGCGGTGCTCGATATGCTCATGTGAATGGGAGAGAGGGCTGTACCACCTTCGGAAGGAACCTCGGTCCAGGACTGCGACGAGGGCAGGAACGTCTCTCCGCCCATAGGGGGTTTTGGCAGCTGCGTCGCCGACCCTCGCGTCGCGCACCCGTGGGCTCGGAACGCACTCAAGGCCATTCCTCTGACCGGCACCGGAGGGAGGATGCGGAAAGGGTCACTCTTCCCAGAGGTTGGCACCACCGGAGGCTCTCCGGTCCCGCCTGGCTTCTGCCGCCCCTTCCCTCATTTCCGAAACGGGCCTCGTCCGCTAGCTGTTGAAGCTTCCCTCCCTGTCTTCCGATGTTGATGGCGCGCTTCTCTCTCCCGAAGGTCGACTCTTCCCATGACGCTGAGCATGTCCGCTGTGCCGCAGATCAACAACGTGGGTGCCCCCATGTGCTTCGGGGCGACCATCTTCAACTCCGACCTCTTCCACAAGGGAACGCCCAGCGATCCAGGTTATACGACTCTCCCGGAGGCCGCATACGATCGATCGCTCTCTTTCGCGCACCTCCAGACGGAGCAGAGGACTCGTCCAAGGTGAAGAACAGCCTCATCTTCAACGGCCACATGAGCGTGCTTCCCCTGACCAATGACTACGTGTACCCGAACGCTCCGGAGACCATCTACGAGACCTCCGCCCGGCTCCTGTTCATCGCCATCAAGTGGGCCAAGAACCTGCCCTCTTTCATCAGCCTGCCGTTCAGGGATCAGGTATGAGCTGCGCGGACCCTCGCGGCAAGGCGCTCCCCGGCGGAGGGAGAGCAGCGCAAGCTAGCGGGGAGACTACGAACGATCGCTGAGCAGTGGGGCCAAAACGGGGGTTCCCGCGTTTGACGATCGCTACGCGCAGGATCTCTGCGAGGGAGTGTCGCAGACTTCGTACGGACTGTTTCAGCTCCACAGTCACTTGGTTCATCCCGGTTCGACAGGTCCAAGTTGGCTAAAAGTCACTCCGGCTGCCCGCGCGAGTGCGTGCGCGCGTCCGCTCCTCGCAATTCGCTTCCGCGTGTGAAGAACAGCCTTCTGAGGCCGAGACTCGAGCAAGAGGTGCCGCTTGAACGGCGAAAGCTCGCGTCAGCGACGAGAAGGTAGCGAGGGGTTCGCGTCCCGGCGCTGAAGCTGTCCGCAACTAAGGCTTGCTCCCTCGGATCGTCCACCCTTGATTTCCTGGCGTCTTCGCCGTTGCCGGAGGAACTCGCTCAGCTGAATCGTAAGTGATGCTGCGGCTTTCGCCGATCTCCCCGAGACGCGAGCTCTTTGTGCTTCCTGTTGTTGTCGTCTTCCCGCTGGATGGATTTCCTCCCCTCCGAGTTCCCATGAGTCTCCTGCTCCTTTTTTCCGGGGCAGAGAGGAAACCTCCAAAACAAGGAGGGCTCCTCAGATTCGTGAAGGCTGAACGAAGAATCTTTGGTGCTGCTGGAGATGCACCAAGTAGACGGATCTTGGTGGCTGAGCCGTTTGCACGCACTCCATCTACTTGCCTACCCGAAAGTTGCCCACGATGGCCGGAGCTCCGCCATCTGCGCCGGGACGCCAGTGCTCCTGGGAACCGCGCGCCTCCACCCAGCGTGCAAGGATGATTGTTGGGACAAAAGGAAAGGAGGGATGCGCTTGCGTGGCTCCTGGATGGGAAGGAATCATTTGCGAGGAAGCGTTCCTGGATCGACCATTCGGAAGGTGGGTTTTAGGGTGACGGCCGCAGCTCCCACGACGGAATTAAAGCGACGAATCACTCGAAGAAGCACACAAATTAGGAAGGGTGGCAGATCCTGGGGACAGAATCCTGCCACCTGGTGACAGGAGATGCAACAGAGAGCTTCCCATCGCGTCCTTTCGGGCACGGCGATGTTACCGAGGGACGCGGCCCTGTTGAGCTGTTCCTCAGGCTACGGAGAATTCACTGGCGAAAGAATCCTTCCACTGGAAAGAGTTGTCCTCCATCAGCTGCATAGACATCATTGGACCCGTGGTCTCCATGGTGGTGTTTGACGTTCGCACGACTTCCCGAATCCTGCCTCACCACTCACGCGTTCCAACGCCCTAAGCTCCTCTTTGGTCCTTTCTCGAGTTCCCGGAGACTCGTTATTATCCTGTTTCGAGGAAAAACAAAGAAAAAAAAAAAAAAAACACAGTTTTCGTGCAAGCAGTCCCGCGAGAAGGGACAGCAACAGCAGCGGAGCTGGCGAGGAACGCGCCGCTCTGAACACATACAAGCCGCTCCGAACGCCATCTCTGGATCGCACAGGGAACTAATGGAGCATCCGAGTCGAGCGCCTGGCCTGCGCGAGCGAAGATCGAAATTCGGGAAGTGGGACGGACTCCGAGAAGAAGGAGGATTGGCTCCAGAATCCGCCATCAAGGGAAAAGGGAAGGCGCTCTGGGGAATCGCGCAGTTCCCAAAGTGAAGCGGTTCTGGCGCTGGCGAGAGAGCCAATGGAATGCCGGGAACGCTCCTTCCGGTCCCGGAGTGCGGGATAGGGATGGGCGCTCTCGCAGAGCATAGGCACTCGAGCCAGGAATGGGCCGGCGACGGAGCGACCACCGCGATGCGCGACTCTCCCCCCCGTCCGGATGGCCGCAGACCCTCGTGACCCCTTGCGCCCCAGGTGACACTCTTGGAGGAGTCCTGGTCCGAGCTGTTCCTCCTGTGCGCCGTGCAGTGGTCCCTGCCCCTGGAGGTGGCGCCGCTGTTCTCGTCCGGCCACCACATCCTGAGCGCGGCGAACGGGAAGGAGCCCCAGGCAGCCTTGGAGATCAAAGTACTGAGCGGGGTCTTCGCGAAGTTCCGTTCCGTGGACGTGGACCCGCTCGAGTTCGCCTGCCTGAAGGCCATCGTCCTCTTCAAGTCGGGTGAGTCGCAGATCTGCCCGCTCTCAGGGCATCCCCCGGCAGCGGGGGGGCCCCTGCGACGCGCGCGCATGAACAGTCCGCCACCTCTTGCAGAGACCAAAGGGCTGAAGGACCCCGCGCACGTGGAGAACCTCCAGGATCAGGCCCAGGTCATGTTGGGGCAGCACGTCAGGTCCCAGCACCAGACCACGCCCGCCAGGTTCGGCCGCCTCCTCCTCCTGCTGCCACTGCTGCGCGTCGTGCCCTCGTACCGCCTGGAGCACATCTACTTCAGCCGCACCATCGGCAACATCCCCCTGGAGAAGCTGCTCTGTGACATGTTCAAGAACTGAAGTGGGAGGGAGCGGCGCCTGCTCCCCCACCCACTCTCGCCCCCTTCCCGACTCCCGCCCCTCTTCTCCAGGAAAAGAAAGATGACGCAGCTCCAGCACCAGCAGCTCGTTCGTTCGGGTCGGGAGCAACGGAAGCTCCGTGACTCCCGGCCCGCCGCGCGCGCGCGCGCGCACGTGTGTGGGGGGAGGAGGATGGCAGGAAGGAATGGAAGGGCCGTGAGCAACAAGGGGAGGGGGAATGTTGCCGCGCTCCTTCCTTTGGAGAAAAGAGGAAGGGGAAGGAGGAGCGCAGCCGGGGAACACCGCTCCTTCCAGGGAGAGCGGAGGTTCGAGGGAAAGCAGAGCCACCACCACCACCCACCCAACTTCTGCCCTTCCATCATCGTGCTCTCAGAGGAACGCGTGGGCAGGGACGCCGCGCTCCCGATTCCCTCCCCTTCCTACCCCTTCCCCTCTCCCAAGCTCTCCCCTTCTCGCACCGTATGTGCAAGTTTGACAGAAGTAGGATGCCTCCGACATATCCTGGGCTTCCTGATTGGCAGAAAATGCCTTTTTCGGCCTATGGAGAGTCTGGTCCAGCTGCCCTGCAGACTCCTCCTCCCTTGTTCCTCCAGGTGCCATCGGAACCGCGAATCTCAACCTCCTTGGGTTCCCGGTCACCAACACGAAAACATGCTCCACACTCTCCTCCCTCTTCCTGCTTCATTCCTCTCACGAACCCGCCATTTTCGTGGGAGCCTCGACGTCTCCAACACGGAAGATTCTCCCGGTAGCAGGTCCACCAGTGATTGCCTCCCTGCTCCCACTTCTGGAGGCTCCACCCAAGGCGCGCCTTAAAGTAGGGTGTGCGTGGATTTCAGGAATGCGGGGATATTCCAGGGGGGGCTGCAATAGTTTCTAGGAGGGAATGGTTCACACACGTGGTCATACGAGCCCAGGAAGCCCTCTTGGAGTTTTGCTCGGGGTCACTCCGCGCTGGAGCTTCATCTTTTTCCGTCTCCTGGTCGTCTCGCCGACCGCCTCTGCCATCTCGCGGAGGCATCTGGAGTTTCGGTAGGAGGTGGCGCTTCAGGGTGCGAAGCAGTCGCTTTGGGTCCACCTGAACCGACCCTGGTTGCTCAGGCTCCAATTCTTGGCTTTCCCCTAACCCTCCCGTCCGTCCAGTTGTCAGGACCAGGAGGCAGTGACTCAGGAGACATCTCCGAGCTCCTGAAATTCCTGCCGCGGGGAACTTGGGCTCGCGGTTCACAAACCGCTGCCTCCTATTTCATCGCAGCCCTAGGGATCCCTGAATGTTGAGGAGCACCAGGAGGCGGTGTCGAGCAGAGAAGCCTCAGAGGTGTCCTGCCGACCCGACCAGCAGGCGCTACAGAAGCCAGTGCGACCCGGGAATCCCTGGATTTCTCCACCAGGTCCGCGTTGCAGCCCAAGCGGCGCGCGCCAGCGGCGTTTCAGCAGCCAATGAGCTCCCTTTCTCCATCGCAAAATACCCCTTCCGCCTTGGGGAAAATCCCTCCACTCACGAGACTTCCTAAGAAAATCCCTCTTTCAGCCTCTTTCAATCCTCCATGGACCACAGTCCCGTCGACGCGCCCCCTGGTTGCGCTGCGGCCAGAGGCATCCTCGCAGCGCCGTGCCCGGAGCCTTCTGGGCGCCTCTGGAGCAAGCGGGCGCGGAGGATTCACAGGGTCGCACCTTCGCTTCTTGGCTCGCCCTTTCGTTCTCAGATGAAGAGGAGGGTCCTATTCGCAGCTTCCTGCCTCCCATCTCTCTGCGTGTTTCCTGTTCAGCCGCCTTGCGGTGCAGATGCAGGTTCTTCCTCCCCTATTCCCTCTTCCCTCCCCCTTCTCACATATTTTTCTCCCTCCTCCGTTCTTTTTACTTCCTTTTTTCTTTCTCCTCCCATTCGCTTCCTCTTATTCTTGCCATCTCCTTCTCTTCCTCCTCCTCCCTTCCTCGTCCACCTCTCTTCCTTCCTCCTCCTATTTCTCTCTTCTTCCCTTCCTTTTCCTCTTCTTGTTCCTCTTCCTCCTCCATTTCATCGTCATCGACGTCATCGTCGTCAAGAAAACTTTCCCTTCCTCTTTTTCTTCCTGCTCTTTCTCCGTTGTCGTTTTCCTTCATTTCTTCTTCCCTCCTCTCTTAAAAAAACTATATCTTTACCGGTATCCTGGTGCCCTCGGGAACACAGAGGAGTTGCCATCACCTCGTGCTGCCAGATCGGTGGAGCGCCAAATCCAGGCGCCATCCTCTTCCGTGTTTACCTGTGCACGAGGCTAGAGAGGTGTCAGAGCGACCTCTTCTCCTCTTCATTTCCCAGCATGGAGAGAAAGGGAGCGGAGGAGGGAAACCAAGAGCCGTTCGAGAACCGCTCGGAAGAGGGCAGGTGGAACGGGATCATCTTCTGGGGGCGGAGGGGAGGACCTGCTGCTAGCTGGCGTTCACTCCACAGGCAGACCAAACTCCCCTCAAGAAGCAAGAGAACCGTGCCTAAGAGTTACCCACACCTGCATCCGACGGAAACAAATGGGAGGGAGCCACCTGTCGGGCAGGACAGCGCGGTGGCTCCGTCCGGCACGCAGAATCCCTCCGGGGTCCGACCCGAGGGAGACGCGACCGATTCCCTTCTTCTCCTACTGGCTCGGAACTTTCCGAGGGCTCCCGCCCACCTCTCGAGAGATCCCTCCCTCCCCTCCTAAAGGGGGGGAAGAGAGACTCTTTCCCCTTCCCGGGTCCCGAGTCTTGCGCAGATCGGCCGGTGAGGCGGGTCGCTTCGCGCCCTGCCCGGCAGCACGGAGGATGCGCGCGACTCGATGTTCCGGGCACCCCGAGAGAGGCTCCCGGTTCCCATCGTGAGCAACCGGGAGGAGGAAGGGAGGACGAAGGGAAGGGAGGGGAAAGGAGGAAGGGAAGGAGGAAAAGGAAAGTAAGAAGGAAAGCGCAAAGGAAGGGGGAGAAATAGGAGAAGGAAGGGAAGAAGGGAGAAAGAAGAGGAGGAGAATGAGGGGATCCGGCAGTTCCCAGAGGCACTGACTCTTGGGATGCCGCGGATCTTCGTCGGCGCCACCTCTCCCCGCAGCATGTGGGCAGTCATTCCGCCAAAGGAGGCCTCCACAGGACGACACCTTGAACCGGGAGCGGCTGCACCTGGAAGGCGGTGCAGGCTGTCCTTTGAAGCGTTCCTCCATCCTCGGTTGCATAGCTCAGCTGCGTCGCGTGCCTCGAGGTGACATCGCCGTCCTCGCCCAGGAGCGACGTCTCGAGCGGAGTCTTTGCCAGGTTCCGCTCCGCGGACCCACTGCGGTTCACTTGCCCTGAAGGACCGCTTCTCTCGAGCCGCAGGTCTGCCCGCATCGTCACATGACGATGTGCTCGGTGGGTCTAAGCGACAGGAAGGACCACTATTCCACCTCCCTCCCGTCCCACGTTTGCGCCGGCCCCCTGCACACCCAGCGCGCGCGCGCGCGTTCGCCCTTCCCCCCCTCCGCCTCAGCCAGCAGCTCTCCTCCCTTCCGCCGTAAACTCCACTGGGAGCACTAGGAAGTCCGGAGACGCATTTCCTTTCGGAGGAAGGGCAGTGAAGATCAAACCGCAGCGTGGAAGACGTCCTCTGGCCAATGGGAGAACGCGCATAGCCGGTGGTCGTGATCAAGAAGAAACACCTGGGAGCATCCCTTTTCCTCCCCTCCCGCAAATTCTTCGGGAACACCGGAGCTTTCCTCGAGGATTTCCTTCCTGGATTCTTCGAGGGGCAGCTGGGTGGCACCACCCTGGACGTCGCCAGCGAGCGGTGCTGCCGTCTCTCCGATGGGGAAACCCTCGTAAGAAGAAAGGGAGGAACACGAGCGAGAACCACTCCCTCCAAGGACCACCTTCCTCGCCACTTCCCTTCTTCTCCTCCTGGATGCTGGGGCTTTGGGCCGAGGGAGGCTGCACCCGGCCTACTCGGTGTCTGGAGGCAGCCGGTCCTACGAACTGGTACGTCATCGTTCTCCCCTCCCCCCGTGCTGGAGACCGCGCGAGCTCTGCACGCGCGGTCGTGGAGTGCGGCTGGACAGAGATTCTCGAAAGAGGCTGCTGCCCTCCCCGGCTCCTTCTCCCTTCTGAAGCAAACGTCGACGATGGGTCCCCTTTACCGCCGAGGGCAAAGGAAGCCCGACGGGTCTTGGATCGACCACGTCGTAGAAGAACCAGCCACGTTTCCTTCGCTCCTTTCCTTCCGATAGGGACCTTCAGAGACCGCTACACTGAAAGCCCGGTCCAGTCAACCTTCATTCGTGTACGGTGGTACTGCCCCGGCACTCGTCGGCAATTCGTTCCGGAACTCGTGACGAGTGCCGAGACCGACGAGTACCGAACGAGTTCCTTTTTGGGCTTCGTGATATCATTTTTAACCATCTTAGGACTGATGATTAACGATTGAATGCACAGAAAGCACACAAAAAAAGGGAACGAGTAGGGAGGCATTCTATGGAAGTGTTTGGTACTGTTCGCGAGCTACCACGAGACGAAAGCGTCCACTTGTTCCATCACGAAAGTGGGGTGTCAGTTCCGGCACCGTCGAGTACCGACGCACCGCTGTTTTTCTTGCCGCCCTTCTCCTTCGCTCCCGCGCTCTCCAGAGTGGCGTTGCAGAGTGGGCATTTCTGATGGTCCAAGAGATGCCCCTGACAGCGAGAGAGGTGAGGTCCTTTCTGCCGACGCGTGCGATCTGATGACGAAAGGAAGCCATCTGCGGTGATTCGTGGTTGGTCTCGAAGGACAAGCTTTCTGGCTGCCACACTGTCGCGCCGCAGGGCAAAGAGGAACTTCGGGATCCTCAAATCGGTTGAGGATCTCCAAGTTCCTCTTTCTCTCTCCCCTTTTCCCCTCTTTCTCAAGGAGACGCGTGTCAGCAGAAACGTCTGCGAAGGTGCGCCCGTTCCTCTGGAGTCTTTTTTTGATTGCCAGCGCGTTGCGCAAGCAACGTCCCTTTCCTCTCGCCTTCGGGAGAGACTCTATGAAGGAAAAGTCTCCTCGAAGACTTGGCAGAGCCCCTCTCTGTCCAGACACACGACCCGTCCCCTCCGAGCCCCTTGCTTCGCGAGGATGCAGAGCATCTGTCCGCCGCGGGGTCGCGCATCCGACACCGTCGGGAGAGCCACCGGTCCATCACTTCGGATGAGGGTACCCGGGGTTGCTGCAGCCACAACCACCTCTGTCGGCCGGGCAGACGACGACCGTAGCGGTCTGGAAGATCTCGCGTTGAAAGGCGCCGCCAAAGGGAAGAGAGGGAAGGCAGGGGAGGAAATTTCACACCTCTTTCCGGAAACGCACGGCCCATTCCTTTCTTGGGGGAATCTCAAGAGATGAATGGGACAACTCGCTCGTGGACTCACAGGCAATGAAGAAGCACAGGTGAGTAACAAAGTGGATGCGGTGTGTGGGAGTTGGACAGATAACCACAGATGTGAAACGAAGGCACCTGGCCAGCATAAACTGCGAGACGGATTCCGTCCATCTCGAATCCATGATCCTGCCTAGGGGCGTGTCCTTAGGACTATTTTACTCTTCCTCTCGTGAACTGTGCCTCTAAGATTGGTTTCTCCTCCCGGGAAAGAAACCGGTTTGGATGCAGCGAGGGTCGCAGTTCACTCTCATGGGTGTTTCAGAGCTTCCCACGGGACACGGGTTCAGTCTGCTCGAGCTCCGTTCTCCTCGGTAATTTTCAAAAGGCTTTCGCTCTTTCTCTCCCGATGAATCTTTCCAGAACCATCCGGAATGACCTTTCCAGTTCAACACAAGAGCTCGAGAGGGGAAACTGCTTCTTCCTTTTTCAAAGATCCTTCCTTTCACACAGAGTCCTTGCATTTCATTCCTGATAAAATTGTTAAGAATGAAATACGGAAGGACAGCAGTTTCACCACTTTTTCTCTGAGGACCACAGCATCGAATCCTAGGATTTTGATCTTCCAGTATCCACCAATACGACCAGTTCCTTCTCCCATTTCATTTGCGCTCACTTCACGTGCCCACCGGCAAAAGATTTCCCGCTGGACTCCCCCATACCGCATGGTTTCCTCGTAAGTGACCTTGCTCCAGACAGGTCATGACCTCACCGCGCTTACCGTTTGCCATTCCCTCACCAGGCGAAGCATTTTACCAACGAGTCCAGATTCCCTGACGCTCTCGCCTCCATTCCAGCTTCACGAGAGGATACCAAAAGTTCCGGAACCTTCCTTGCGTGCCCGAGATCTGCTGTTGCCCACCGATCTCGGAATGCCAACTTCCGCCATCACACAAAACTCGAAGGTTTTCGAGAAGTCCTTTTGGATTCATGGCGCAGTGCTCTGTTTTTCCAAATCTCTTCTGCAGCCAAACAGCGCTCCTCACGAACTCAGACATTCATGGAAAAATCCGCACGGAGCCCATAGTGGGTGGGACCGCTCGTTGCAGTTTTCTCCTCGGCGCCCCTCGGGAAGACTCCGGGTTCACGTGCTGCTTGGGCCCCCACTTTTTTCCGCAGGCGATTTCTGCCTGGAATCGGACGTTGCCGGGAACGCGACGGAATCGAGAGACGCCCTCCGACCCTCTCCGCGCCGGACCCCCGTAGCGCGTCTGTGCTGCCCCCGGGAGAGCGCTACGAAATCTTCTGCACTACAACGAGCTTTTCCAGACAGCTTAGCTGGAAAATGCTTGCCCGTCAAGCGCCCTCCGTTTGACCGAACGTCGGTGGTTGTGATCCCAGAGCGTTGGGCGAGTGGAGCTGCCGCAATGTACCACTCGCTCTGCAGCATCCGAATCGTTTTCGAGGGGGAATTTTCGTTCGAGAGGCACCGCGATCGTGACGGTCTTCATGATAGGTTCCACACATGCAAGCTGTTGCTATTTCCACCTCTTACTGGGCGTGTGGTAAGCAACCATTTGAAGACCAAACTATCCGAGAAGTTCGCTGCTGCGGAAGATCTTGCAGTGTGCTGCTTTGACACGCCCAGTTTGATGATCGATACGATTGATTCCCATGCACGGGCACGATTTTTAATTGGCCGCTTTTTGTCATCTTCGGATGAAGCACCTTACCTTCCCATTACGCAGGCACATTCATTACATCGCGGCCCACCTCTCACTGGCTGCAGCTTCCCATCTCATTTCATGAAAAAAAATCACCCTTCCTTCTGTCGCAGCACGAATCGCCCTCGGGTGCTTTCCGCGCAAAGCGCAACTCCGCCCAGCGAAGGAAGGGAGGATTCGGGCCTGCAAGCAGCGCGGAGAATTTCAATGCGACTCCTCAGAAGCACACAGCCGCGCCACATTCCCACAGCTTTGCAAGCAAAAGGCCTCAACTTTTTCCCACTTTTTCCCTCCTAGGGGTGCCGCAAGAGACGGACACTTGACCTGATGAGCGAATCATCGGCCTTTGCTGATTTTCGAGCAGCACGCTTGCAAGTCCAGCCGACAGAAGGTCACGCTGGCACCGTTCCCGATGCGCGAGGTTACCCTGGCCGCGTTCCGAGGTCACGCTGGGGGCGGTGCCCACTGCTGTCTTCGCTGACGGCGCTGCAGCGTGAACGTGTTGCCACGGGGAATCTGAATTCCGACTTACGGAACCGCATTTTGAATTCACCCGTTCGAATAGCCCGTGGCCACTCTGGTGACAGTCTCACTCCTTTCTGATAGTTCAAAGTCACGCTCAAAATGCACCGCGTACATTTCCAACGCGGTATTCGGACCTAAAGATTGAAATCATCGTACCGGGGTCACATCAGATTAAAACGGGTGACAGAATATGGGTAATGGACCTTTTTAGGAAGAATGCCGCCGACCTCTGCCACTTGTTTGGTACAAGTGGCAGAGGTCCCGACAAGCTTAAAACACATTTAGTTTGCTGGGAATCTCATTGGACACCTTCTGATTCATTCGGTGTTACTGTCATCAATCCAGACATCCGCTCGAGAGGTCGAGATGTATTGCAAATCGTTTCGCAGTAACCTTTTATTTATAAAATGCCCATTTGTTATGTTTTATTTTTCTGTATAAGGATATCTCAGGGAAGATCACAGATAAAGGTCAAAGAAGACCTATGATGATCTGAGTATCACAAGTGCGCTGACGCTGACGCGTCATTACGAAGAGCTACGTAGAATGACTCTCTGCGTCCGCCGAATCCCTGCAGGCGATAACTTGGTAGCGATTCCCTGCCTCAAATACTGACCTGTTGGGTGTGTTGAGACAAGATTCCGACTTCACCGTTTCAACGACCGCTTCCGAAAGGAAACTACAAACCCGACAGGAATGACGTCACTGAAACGAACGGCGGAAAATACCTCTTGATTTCCGAATACTCCTCCTCCTCTTTTTGCATTTCCGCCTTGGGCGTTGCTTCTCGAACTTCGGCGCTGTCAGCAGAGACGTTTAAAGATGCAGGCACATTCATGACATCAGCTGGGCATGGAGACGCACTATCATGGCTTTCCGAAAACCAGGCCGAGGGTGGATTACGATCGAAGAGATTCTCAAAGTCTTGCATTTTGTGGGTAGGGTGCAGGATGGCATCACACCAGGGGTCAGCAACGTGAACTGAGGTTCCCATTTTGGAGTGGTGCATCGTCCCAACTCCTCTGGCGTTACCTCCACTGTTCCTGTCATGCACAGACTCCTCTTGAGAAAGACGCACGGATTGGAATGACGTGTCCTGTAGAGTTCCTTGCATACCGGGCGCCTGCATCTCCCACATAAACGTTGGTATATCCTCAATTTGTCCAATCTGATCTTGAAACGTTTGCTCAAAATTAACCAAACCGTTTTCTTGATCCTGATGGTCTTTGAAATCCAAGGTGTTATCCAGAAAGTGATTGAGCTGTTCCACCTATTGGTAAAGGGGGGGAAAAAAAAATGGCATCAGCGTGCTTATGGGAAAATCTTGAGAGCAAAGCGTGAAATCTTTTCAGATACTATCTAGCGCAGGATCACAGATGATTCCTTTTGCATGCTTCATCCTCGGAGAGGCACACGCCTAACATTTTACAGATAGATACCTTTTGCCACGAAGTCGCTTGAAATACTTCCCTGCTGGCGTACTCCATATCGTCTCTTGTGTCGGCACAAGACGCCAAAGTCGCATTCTGAAACGAGCGTGTAAGTAGCCTCGCTGAGTGGACTCACCAAAGAAGCCGAGTACACCTTATCTGCACAAACCGTGTACACCTTTTCACACAAAAATTGCCACTGGCACTGAACTTCGCCAGATAAAATTGATTCAAAATACGTAACCAAATTGGCCTTCGGACCATCGACACTATGCACACTCAGGCAGGACACAATACGACACAGATGACCCATATATGCTCTTCGACTTCCACCAACCCTTTCAAAATCTTGATTTTCTTTCCACATGCTGATGAGCCGATAGTGGAGATGACATTCCTGGGGTGACAGCAGGCTTACTAGGAGCGGAAACTTTTCAGAAAACTTTTCTGAATCGGGATTTGGATTGATGTCCTCAAACTGCTGCTCGTACAACACCCCAACAATACAGTTTTCCACTTGTCGATGCAAGAAATTGTTCCAGTGATGACATGCAAAGAAATCCTACAAGCCATATGGTGCTACATGCAAGTTACAGCCATTCTTACCAAAATATGACTGAGGACTTTTAATTCGGCTAATTTCTTATTTACTTTTGTAGAATTTACAAGAATCAACGATGCAATGAGTTTGATAATAGCCAATCTGGTTGATCCAAACGGAGCAGACATCCATCCAGAATAGTTCAGTAGTGCATTATTCTAAGCAGGATTCCCAATATTATCAATTTCACCTCTCTGCAAACCTCTGGAGGATCATGGAGAAGAGCTAGTATTGTAGGCAAGCGTGGCAAGAGCACCAAGGCGATTTTCCTTACAGAAACTCGCAAGGACTCGTTCTCAGGATTGTTTAGGTTAACTTCATATGTAAGGGGTTGATCCAAATCTGGACACTGACTTTGGCTATTAACAAAAACCACGCCCAGAATTTCGTCCTGCGCAAGTCGGCAATGGAGTTACCTGATCTGAAGGAACTCTAGATGTGCCTGGAAAACAGCAAGTCCACTAACTATGCAATTTGTGGAGAGTGGTTGGGCCAACATATGATCCAAGAGACTCGTTAGCAATTCATCTCTGGGCATCAACGAAACCATCAAACAGAATTAACATAACAGTATGCTCACGATTCCAAGGTTGCCAGTATTAGCTGCTCACTAGGATCAAGTGCTGAACGAAAGAGAGCATAGTGAATACAGGTGATTACTCCACACAAAACCTCCGCTGCATTACTCTGACAATCTGAAGAACATGAGGGATCTATGCAGCTCACCAGTTGGTACAACACTTTTTCATCATACAGCCACTGCATAACTATAAATGAATCTAAGCCAACAAACAGCAACAAATGGTATACCTTCAATATGTTTTCTTTGTGATCAGGAGACTGATATTCAGTACATGTGAAAAGGTGTTGCAACAACTCTGCAACAGATGATACTTCTATGTGATGTAACAACAGTTTCAAAAAATCTTCTTTGTTCAGGAGAAACGCTAACATCTGCAATTAAGATCGAAACGAAATAACTATAAAAGGATAGCAGACGCACAGTACACACCTTGGATGTAATTTTAATGTGCAACCTTTTTAAAACAAACCCAACTGCATACATTTTAAGAATTCAATTAAAAAATTCATGTTTCATTCTAGAGATAAATAAATAGTCAACAAAAGTCTTGGGGTTGCAACAGTTGGATCAAATATACCACTTAGTAACTATAAAATCATTATTACTACCAGGAATAACTGCTAAAAACGGGAACGGTGTATGCTTAATCTGTTCCGTTTTTTGTTAATAAGAATATAATCGGAATATGATAGAAACAATGTTGCAATAAATGCAACGTATGTTAGGGAAAACCTATGTTACTGTGCTGATTGCAGTTGGATATTAAAAAATGAGGAGGAAGACTTATATGAATTGGCGGTAACGAGGATTATTAGGGGAGTTTGCTTAGTAAATGATAATCCGCGAGGAACTTACCTTTTTGGTGTTTGTATATCGTTGATTTGACTATCTAGGAGTAATTAATTTTCTTAATAAAGGGCAATTAAAAGTTTTAATCAAGACGCAGCATGAAAAAGAATATTAAAGAGCTACAATATTTAAAATCTGGATGTACGTATGTAATTTTATACTGAAATAGGATTTAATTGTAAATTTGTTTGAGAAAGGTAAATTGAATGTAATAATCATTGAATACAAATCGCCCTTCGCTCTGATATAAGATTAGACAAGTCGTGACATAGTGGATGTACCGGAAGGTGTATCTAGGCAACACCACTGACATCTCAAATCCTCCCTGAACAACCAGCAACACATTTTACAATTTTTCTTTGATTAAAAAATATTTCAGCTTTCCAATCCTTTCGTACTAAGAAAACTCACCAACATTTAAAGATGTGAACCAATCTGGCTTACGCCGATCTAAACTCAAATCATGTAGGATTTTCGGTCAAACAGACTGCCCCTTCTTCATCCCATAGATAACTAATTCAACATCGAGATCGCAAAATTTCACATCAATTAGAACTCTCCGTGAAAATTACGCTGTTATCCATTAGATAACTTTTTCCTCGTTTCAAGTTCACTATTATTTCACATAAAATTACCAAACTATGAAGATAAATTCTTCATCATCCGCCCCAGACAACATCGTTTCAAAATCTCACCTTACTACCACTCTTTCCATTTCTCTAAGACACTCGTTTTAAAGGGTCTTCTCGTCCCTTAAATTCAGTATAGATTTTTCACTATAACATTAAATTCAAAACCATAAAACAAGGCAGCTTTGCTCAATACAATCTTTCATTCACCTACCAATTAAATAGCTAATTATCATGTCGGTAATGGAATGTGAGACAAGAAATGGCTATTAAAATATGTAAGAATTAGTAAAAATGCAAAGCTTCTGCAACAGTCACATACACTTTTGATATCGGAATTTTTTCGGTTCCATAAGGCATGTGCACTTTTGCAAAATCCTCTATTTTAAAAGGCCCTTTCATAAATTTGTTTGTGGTGTATCAGTTACACACAAAAGGTGCAGAAAATATCCTTCCGACAAATGGTGCCTCATCTGTATTTTTATTTCGATGGCAGCAAGTAGACTTTTTCCGAATTTAGCCGCTGAAAGTCACGTTTTTTTTTTTTTTTTTCCCCATCTAATTTGAAAATCATTTTTTCATCTAATTTTACGAAATCAATAGATCTAGTTATTTACTCATGCTCAAGAGAATACAAACTAAAATATGCACAGTACTTAAAAATATAAATACTGAAAACTATAAACTGAATTTCCAATAAATTTGGCTAATTGTACGCTCTCATGTTCTTTCTTTACCCTATTGTGGAACATCATACAGTAATCATTATTCCAAACATTTATGGCTTTCACAATTCATACAAACTGAAAAAGCAAAAAATATTCGAATTTCTTCTAAAGGATGAACACACTACGAAATGCGGAATGTAAGGCTTTAAAATGTCATGGCATTAACAAGTAATAGAATTATGAAATCAAAAAGTGACAAAAAAGCTGTGCATGAACTGACTGGCCATATAGAATTGAAAGAATTCCATGATGGCATGCAAAAACAAAATAAACCATATGTATAATGCAAAAGCTTTGCACCAATTCAAGTAAAGGCACAAGAAGTTACAAGTAATTGATAAACAAACTTATTACATACTATCAGTATCTACTTTCATCCTGAAAGATTAACAGGAGATGAATTCGCGAAAATCTGGTCTCTGACTAGATCTTAATTTCGTAACTCAGTAATACTGATATCTTTCGTTAAATAAAGGCATACTTCCTTTACTAATCCAAATTAGCAACTGAATCAGTGTAACTTTTCAGAATAAACACATTAATCATAAAGCATTTTCCTTTAGATATCAACTTCTTTTAAAATGCTAAATCAGTAAAAAGAACAATTGATGTTTATGATACTTAATCCCATCACACGCATGCACACATAGTTGGGGTTCTATGCAACCTTATTTTGTGTCACAATCAACCATGCCACAGTGAACTTCTTTAAATTTAAATACTCATCAAATATTCATACGTATAATTATTTAATCTTACTTGCATTCCCACTTTCAATCCTAATCACATTTAAAACATGGAATGTTATGAAAACACTTTTCCAGCTTTACCATTTGTTTTACTCAGGAACTAGTGACATCAAAGTAACGTCTGCAAAAACTGATAAGGGAACAAAATCACTATACATGCACAGACGGTATTATGCTTAAGTTTACTGTTTCTAGCATGTATTGCTCTTGCCAATTAAATCAGCCTCATTTACTGAAAGACACTTCAATATTATGTGCTTGTTATCAACTTATCACCATTAGTTTGTTTATATACGAACTACAGCTTGATTTGGCTGCATATATTAATAACAAACCTACTTTTGTTTGCCTTTCACTTATTTAATTCATTAAATCCTTGCTAAAAATACAACAGTTAGTCACTTCAAAATTTAAATGACTGACATCTTGAAATGTATGAATAAGTGCATCAACAGAGGCAGTATACGCATCTGAGAGGGAATGTATACTTCTTATATGGATCAATCTCGAATAACTATCTCTGGTACAAGCATGAATAATGGAACACTACCATCAATATTATAATATTGAAAACTAACAAAACATTCATCAGCATTCTAAATTAGGCATCAATCCACCAAGCAATTTCCATTTTATTTAACTAGACTTAATTAAATAATTAAGCGAGCAGGTAAAACTTTAAATTTCTGATTAAATGTGAAAACGTTCAAGATGAACATAAAGATATCTGTTATCATTCATAAACCATCAAACTCTTAAAATACCCAATGGGACTGCATTCATTGCACAGGACTAAGTCTATTTTCGTGTAGCTGGTTCCATTCTGTTAACTTAATTCAGCTGCCTATAACATGAATCCATTGCCAACTTTTTGGAAACGAAAAATTATTCTATAAAGAGTGAATAATTTTAAACTTGTTAATTCCCCCCCTTTCATAGTTTCCTGCGGATTTCAAAATTACAAGCCTCCTTAATTACTACTGTTTGATCTTCTGTAGTTTCTCTCATCTGCAATCTTTCTTAATTTTTTTCCACCAGATATCTAAATTTCATAGCATAAACACAGAAATTTGAAAATTCAACTGCTATAATACACAATGAATACAATTTTGTTTCCTATCACAAAAATGAAAAATTTCCTAAGCCTATGACACTAGGTCTTATTTAAAACATTTTTAGACTTTTTAATTTTTCGGCTGGTTTCACTTTTCCAAAGACTTTTAGACTTAAACTTTCAGATTAACTAAGATGAATTTAAGCACTTGTCACCCGAAAATCAACGCTCGTTTAAATTGTTAGAATCATTCCATTAAAATCTGTATGGTTCCACCTATACATTGTACTCAAAATTTATGTTTTTTACTACATGTTTTGTTATACATTACTTCCAAAATGCTGCAGTTAAGTTACAATACTTCAACAAATGTTCTAAAGGCAGTAACAACAAAAAATCAACCCCATACTGAGATGATTGAATGAAGAACGAAGTTTTATTATGAACTTGCAGTTTTTCAAATAATCAATAAACCAACTATGATCATTTCGCACAGCACACAAAATGAAAAAAGAATTTAGAGAGCAGAAATATATACAATGAATGAAGCGTTTCAAGCAGCGGTTTGAATAAACTTCAAATAAGTGTGCAGAAAAATCAAAGAACAGGCACATGACACCAAAATACTGTAGTCAACATATCTAACTTTTTGAAGGAAAATTTCCACTCAACATGATTTAAAAATAAATCAAATAACATTTCAATAAGAAAGAAGCATTACTAACTTGCTTTGTCCGTTTTGTACAAAAGTAACCCATAATCCGGCAAAAATATGATGCCAAAAGAGGATTTGAAATTTTTTCTTTTTCAAGGAATGTATACAGTTTTTCAAGTAGCTCAGGTTCATTAAGCAATTGATCCATGAGTACAGGCATGTCTGAAGTAAACAATTCACAGGCGATCTGTGCATTTCTATAATTTAAGATATTTTGGTCACTTGAAGATTCAGCAATGAGGAATTCTACTAGCTGGTTCATGTGATCATACTGAATCAAGCTTTAAAACAAATTATAAAATTAATGCTATGGCTGATATGTCTTACAAATCAATCAGTTTTTGATTTTGGATTTTGTATTCCTGAACAACATCATCTTCCCCAAGAATATCTGTGAGAGTGACATCCTTAAAAAACACTGTAATATGTTAAATTAAAATCCAGTACTCACTTTTCTTTCTAAAAGTACCTCTACATGATTACACTGTTCTGCATCTAATTCCCAAAACATCTTGAAATTCATAAGGTTCTTTCACCACAGAAATTCAAGTTCAGAATTCTGAAAGAAAATAAATAGTTGAAAAAAAATTGATTTCACTGACGAAAACGCAAATATTAAAGTTTTATAGCAATTAATCTAAATGACAAATAAATTCATTTTGATTGCTTTTAAATTATATACTCCCTTAGTATACTCAAATTAAATCGTTTTGTGATGGAATACTCAACTAAAAATGAATTGTAAGTATTAAAATGTAATACATTATAAAACTGCTTTAAATCATTCAGCATTCAATTTGTCTACTTCAGTTTTTAATGAATACATGTTGAAGTCTAACTTCAAAAACTTTTCACGATAGCAGAACTTTTGCCCAGTGAATGCATCCTTATTGAGAAGTAGTGACAAATCGAGACCAATAAATCATGTGTACTAATCACACAAAGCAGAGGCAATATTCATTCAAACATAATGTGATTCAACGAAAGTAAATTAAGATAACAAACCAATATTAATCCAGGATTGATACAGCAGATTTACAAAATGTACACCTTTGTTGAGTTTTTTTGAGAGAATTAAAAAAATTTGGTTACGTTATTAAGAAGGAATTTTTGTTCCTTTTCAATGGAAACTTTTGTAAGATGTACTGATCATTTCGCACAGCACACAAAATAAAAAAAGAATTTAGAGAGCAGAAATATATATAATGAATGAAGCGTTTCAAGCAGCGGTTTGAATAAACTTCAAATAAACATGCAGAAAAATCAAAGAACAGGCACATAACACCAAAATACTGTAGTCAACATATCTAACTTTTTGAAGGAAAATTTCCACTTAAACAGTGAATAAATGTTTAGAGAATCAAGCTGTGGAATGCACAGAAATACACTGAAAGCAAGGGTTCAAATTCCTTTTATTTACTCCATTTTCTTTGATCATATACTTTCCTTGAATTCACAACTTAAGAGAAGTTATTTAAGCACATCTTGGACATTTTACTTATATACTTAATTATAATGTTAATTTTCAGGACTTAATTAAACTGAAAATGAACTTTCCCATTAGAATTTCTACAACAGTCTATTTCTTTTATTGATTATCTGAAATGTTTATAAGAAAGCAGCACATTTAAAAAAAAAATACCTTCACCATAAATAAACCTCAAATGAATACATAGTAACCGTTTAACAGGATGAAAATATTTTGGATAAAAGTGAATAGCTTGAAACAATGGGATAGTCTTCTAAATAAACCCAAAATATGAAATGAACTTCCAATGATCAAAAATGGGACATGAATACCACTTAAAAGAAAGTCTTTTAATAAAGCATTAGCAATTATGAAAACTCATCATCCTAATAGTGGTGTATATCAAGGAAATTAATATCATACTGAATTCTTGGATGAGCACACCACTGGATAAACCTTCCATTATAGCATTTGAAACTGCTGTTCCTCAATTAGAGAAGGAAGTTTACCAACAGAACATTCAACAAATTAAATGTGCAAACTGAATCAAGAATTAGACCCAATGGATTGTCAATATAATGCTTTACAATTCTCTTTGACGTTCTGACTTCAGATCATATAACAGTAAACTTTTTTTTACAAAATTTGTGGAACAGGTATGTAGAGATTATTTTTAATGGTGTGAATCAGCAATGAAATACACACACCAACACGGCAACAGGAACAAAATTTAAACATAATAAATTAGATACTAGGAATAAATGAACTGAAATGCATTTCAATTGTTTCTAACAGTGTTTTTACGAGGCATTTAAGGTCACACATTGACGTAAAAATGGACTGATTTTGTTTTTAATTGTTTAACATAGTTGAAGTCCCAAGACAGTAATGAATATGGGAAAAAAATGCACTGTGACAGTATTCCGTTACAGACATTGCACTTATTGATCTACTTTGTGTTTTCGTTTTTTTAAATGATTTATCAAATGATTATGAGTTCAATAATAAGCCTCCGGACATAACATAACATATTTAAGGAATCATTTCAAAATCACTTTCTCTCAGTACTGCATTACCATATTGTATGTTAATAATGCCAATCAACAGCCCAACTGAAAATTTTTACACCAGAGGCATCTAGAATCACCGCACTTTAAAAACCCAAATATTTTAAAATACATTGTTTATGTATATCACACTTTCATTCCTAAAACAAAGGAATTGTCAGAAATTAAGAAACTCATGAAATGCACAAGTTGTAGATGTATATATCTGATGTATATATTCTGACGGATAATAGATACATACGAAAAATCATCATCTCAAATAATATTCAAGTTTTGCGATAAGTTACACAAACGAATATGGAAATTAATTTAAAATTCGCCTGGCTGATGCACGAAATGATTAAATGAAAATAATTCGATAAGAGTTTACATGCATGGTAGTTTGAATCTGTGAATAGTTAACATAATAAATGCATGCAACCACAAAGACACAAGGCAAAAACAAATGCTGGTGTCTAGGATGAAAAATTTTACCATATAAATATGGATCAGAAGTCCACAAAAAATCGGAAATTTCTACAAACCAAAATAACAATGATAAATAAATTGTATTTGCTTTGTTTGAACTGGGAATGCACACATAAATTATACATCGCCCAAATAACTCATCACTGCATGATCTAAAAAGCGTTGTGAACCATCTCTTTGTTCCATTTCTGATTTTTTCATAAAATACGAAACTCGAAACCAAAAAACTTATTCAGAAAGGGGAAGTAGTATCAGCATGCGGGTTTGTGCAGATAACTGGGAGATTTACGAAAGAAAAACGAACACCGGATATTTTGCACTTGAAAAAATGGCGACAAGTGTCAAAACTTTTAAATTAATCTCAAACAAATAGTTCAAAAATTGCACGTCGGACGAAGGACTTTTAGAAATATCTTTTGGCCACATATTCTAATAAACAAATACTGTTGGCAAACGTTACACATAAACCTGCAAATATTGTCAAAACCATTTGGATGATAAGTTGCTCAAAGCTTCCTGACTTTTCAAATGCTTTACATTCCCCCAAAATATTTACCATCAACTGTTCAGAAAAATCACAGTTACTCAACCAGACTTTGAAATAAACAAGAGTACAAACACAGCTAATTTTTGCCAAGTCATTAAAAAAAAAAAAAAAAAAAAAAGAAAGAAAATCAAGTTGAATTTTTTCAAATTGGAACAAACGAAATGCTTGCAAACGTTTTTCCTCTGTGAAGGCACTGCTTAATCCTGGGTTAATTTTTGCTTATTCAATGAAACAAGTGCTTAATGCAGCCTCTGTTTGTTTGTTTGTTTGTTTTTCTCTTGCAATGCAATGCGAGAGCTTCCCATGCATTTTTTACACGCTGTGAAAAATGGACCGGACATCATCAAACATGCAACAATGGAATGATTACCACTGATTCACAGAGTCAACGCAGCACTTTCACGGAATTCACAATTTTGCCTGGCGACCAGCGCTCTCCATGGCATCCTCCGTGCCGGATTGGGCTGTTGTGTAACTTTTAATCGGAAAAAGGAAACACTTTGCTGGATTAGAGAGAGAGATACACGGGCAGTCCACCGCGGAGGACACCGTGAAAGCATTCATATGCAACACCAGGATTACTCAAGTGATTACTACTGATAAGCTACTATGCTACAAAGGAAAACTTATTATTCACCGTCAGCTCAGCTCAGCGATTTGTGCACGCACGACACCATCGACATACTCCAAACTACGATTTCGTGTAACTTACGTACATAATAATTATTACTTTTTTCCCCTCCATAATCCCTAAATGAGCGGAAACGCAACTTCCTTCCACGCGCAACTACCGTGGACTCGTCAATAGTGGATTTCATTCATCTTACGCTGTGATAGAATATGGCGAGGAATGGAGCATTTTTTCCGGCGCTTCCCTTCTCTATTTGATGAAACATCCAGCATGTATGGAGGACCAGCTTTTAGTATCTTGTGCTTGGGTGCATCTGTTGCGAAACCGGATACTCAAGCAGGAAAGTCCTAAGCTGCAATGCAAACTGTCCCAGGAGCCAACGGAAAGTTACAATCATGAAAACTGATCGAAACGTACACAAGCGAGGGTGCATATGCATAATTATCGTACACACTCATCTTGTGCGATGTATAACGCATGCAAGAAACTTGTAAAAGATAAGCATCCTTATTTACGAAATATACATCGACACTTTTGTCGGTGCACAAGTAAGCAAGCAGACACGAAGGTAAGTACAGATGTACTTTCAATAGTAATATATGTGACATATCAACAGGATATGCATGGAATCGTAAGTGGTGTCAGATTTCTTCATACTTAGCTCATATGTGTATGTCAGTACGCATTTATACAACATTGAATGTCAATGTGGACATACATATTTGCATTTTCACATCGGTGTATAATGTATACAAATGAACTTTGAGGAAATTCACGTAAAGCCCGAATGAAACTGCAGCATTTGGTTGTTGGCCTGGAAGTTGTGGGCAAATTTCTACTTGAAATAAGATGGAAGCTGTCTGAACAAAATGATGAAGTAACTGAAATAAAATTCAAACTGCGTCAAGTGCGTGATCGATTTACAAGTGCAGAAAATCTCTTAACACAACTTCAACTTGAATATAACATATACATATTTATACCAAAGTGTTTAGTTATATCCGTATGTAAATGACATAACAATGTATATTTTGTAAATATGTTTACATTGGTTGCTTACTCCGACATATGTTTGCAGCTAAGTATTTACTTTTTCAAAGAATCAAAAATTTGCCATGCCTGCACAGATGCAATGCAGTCTTTTTTTTTTTTTCCTTTTCATTTCCAATCATGGAAGCAAGCTGCTCATTTTTCCCGTATCCATGTTTGATATCGAAAAATTCATGCGAATGTCTGCTCCACTTCTAGTCTTAGCATTTAGCCATGTTTCCCATCCACTTGGAACCATAAACACTGCTTGCAACACATGCTGGCGGTCCATTTTATTTGTTTTCCCGTTGCCATTTGTATCTTTTTTTGATCTGTTGCGGCTCATATAATCCTGAATAGGATGTCTAATACGACATCTAGAACATTCTGGTTCCCTGTGTGTTGAACAGCAAGTCTTTCCCAGTCACGTCCTTTCCTGATGTTTTTCAAAAGAGCTCTGAATCAAATTAAAGGCAATGCAACCCTCTGATGTGTTCTGGACGGACACTCGGAAATTAGCCTTCCTCATTTAACCAAAGCAACATTTCATTTAGCATCTACGACCTGCCTGGGACGGTGCCGTCTTGTGTCCAAACACGGCATTGCAAGGTCCAAGCAATCATAGAATTCTTGCCCAAAGGATTGACGCCGTTCCTCAAGGGTCATAAACGATAAGCTGGTCAGTGATCAGATTCCTCTTTGAAAAAAAGAAGCTTGCTTGAATCCATCCTCAAAATCCCGCATGTTGTTTTCTTTCTATGGTCTTCTATCAATGCAATGCCAATCCAAAAGTTGCGAAGTCGTCTGGATTGAGGCTCTTGATAATACAATGCAGCGTGGATAATGTGGCACCTCGCAAGGTTGGGTGGCCTATTTTCTGGACCAGTGAGAACAACTCACTTCTCAAAAGCTTTTCTACTGTGCCCGAAAAGGCGGGACGAAAAGTTTGAAGAAAAAAAAAAAGGGTACGGCAGGGACTCTCGATTCTTCGAACCTCCCTGGGGTCCGTATTTTGGTCTTTTCGAGCTCTGCTGGAAGGTTCTCCCCATCTTTCATTTCTGGTTGTCACGAGAGAGCGTAACGCGGCCTCCCTGAGGAACTCCCTGTCCAGCGTCTTGTGTCACATCCTGTGTCAGCGAAGAATGCCCTAGAAGACGTGCTTCTGATCTTCGAACTCGCTCGTAGTTTCCGTTTCTTTGCAGACTCTGGGAAGTTCCTTTTGCAGGGACGCCAGCTGCGCTTCTCGGCGGCAGAAGCACGCTCAGCATTCTACTTGCATGTATGCTCGTGTTTCCGAGCAGCCCTGCATGACCCAAACACTCTGCCTCCTTGTGATCCAGTGGCTGCACGAAACCAAGTGGTATAGATGCATATACGAAGACGGAATGCAGAGTTTCGCACCGCAGAAATTCGGAGAAATGCCGAGCATCCGATTGGTCACTGCACTCCTCAAACCTCACGCTGCGATGTTCCATGAGCGAAGATGCCGTCACTTGTCGGTGGCTCCAAGTTCCCTGCACGGAATGCTTCGAGGCAAAAATCGTTCAAATCGTAAAAGAGTGAGCCAAGGGAACCAGCAAGTCTCTCCAAATGGTGATGTCCATAGAAGGTCGCGCCTCCTTGCACAACCAGGCTGACACCCGGCCGTGCCGGGGACTTCACAGCCGCAAGACTGCACCAGAAGCATGCGGCGCTTGAACTGCACTTGGGTTTTTTTCACCCGGATTCACCGGAGCACTTATTGAAAAGATAATAAATTGTGGTAGACATCTTGGTGCTACTACGTCCTAAGAGAGAGAGAGAGACAGAGAGAGGAATGAAACCTGCCTTGTTGCTGGTACGAAGACCGGCGAGGTTCGCTTCGTAAGCGAGGAGAAAGGGATGAACCAAACAAAAAAGAAAGAAAAAAAATAAACAAAAGGGGACGGGAGAGTTTTTTTTCTTTTTTTCTTTTGGGGAGTTCGCCGCCTCCGGGCGTCCTCAGCATCGAGTCCAGGACGTTAGCAAGTTCACTGCGTTTGTCGCCTAAGCTAGGTAGATAAACGCGGGTCTTGCTGAGATCCTCAAGATGGTTTTTGCAAAGCGTATGGGGTCCTTTCCACTTTATCCACTTCCTGTGGCGTTCCAGGTCCACCGTCACCCTGCGTAGGTGGCAAAGAGCCGCTAGGCATGCGGATGGTAGCAGCGCATCCCTCGCGGAGAGGTCTTTTCCATGTCCCCGAAGTCGCCCGACGGGATCCCGAGGGTCTCCGATGGACGTTCCCATAGTAACCAGAGAGCAACAGTCAAGAAGCAGAGGAGGGACGGTCTTTTTTTCCCTGCACCTGGCACTACTGGGGTCCACTCTCTCTCTTGTCCTGTGGTGAAGTCATGTTTTGCACGAGACACTCCAATTCAAGGTGAACCAACGCCGACTCCTGCCTCTTTAAGCTGCCCGCAATGACAGCGAGCAGCACCAGATCTTCTGGAGGAACTTCAAGAAGATCTAGTGTATCAGTTCTTTGGGTGGAACACTGGGAGCTTCCGTCAGCTCCCGTGTCGTACACCCACTGAGAGTCATGCTGCAATGCAGCAGGGCATTTCCCACCTTGCCAGTGTCGCAATTACTAGGAGGAGGGCAACATTTCGACCAGGACTCTGGACGACGCCCAAGGGATCTTTCACTGACTGCTTACCACCTCCATCAGCGACCTTACGAGCGCATCTGCTAGATCGCAGACGGACACGTTCCTCCTCGCTCGCATCGCGTGTTTTTTCCCGATCCCTGAGCTTGGTCAGGACCGCGTATGCCCCCCACATGATCTCCGGAGCACACGAACAGAGATGGGAGATGTGGCTCCTTCGAGCAGGCTGCTCTCGCAGCGCTTCGCGAGTTCGAAACCACACAAAGAGGGAGAGAGGGGCAAAATATGGTTCAAGGATGGAAGATTCCTATTTGAGGTTCCCTTACCTTCTAAGCATACGATTGGAGGTGTGGCTCAAGTTAATCCTTGGTCATGTCTTGTGGGTGGGATAATTGCGAGGATCTCTTCACTGAGGGCACGACGGGAGAAGTGAGATTTCCCTCGCTTGCTTGCCGTTTCTCCAGAGACGTGGGATCGACTGGAACACTCTCGAAGGCTGCTGTCGTTGCGCCCCGCTTCTCAACGGGTCTCTGGGACCTTGATGGTACATTCATCACCGCCAGCAACATCTGCGCCGACAGTGGAGTTTAGTGAGCTCGCCACCAAACCCTTCTGCGGCCGAACCTTTTGTGGTAGTGACCCTGCTGCCGTCTCTCGACGAAGGAACGCCGGAAGACGGGAGCAGCCCTCTTCATTTGGAGATTTAGTCGACGGGTGGATTCTCTTTGGGGCCGGTTGCTTCTGCATCCGAGTTACGCTGCATGCGTCCCTAGAAAATTCCGACTTCCGTGCTTGCCACCGTCCATGGCAACCAACCTCCTTCCATGAGATGCAATGAGCGTCGAGTCCAGCGTTGGGTCCATCATCCCACGGTGCCAGAGCAGGATGGACTCGCTGGGGTCTCTTGTGAAGCTGGAAGTGAAAGCTTCAGCGTTCAAGCATTTCAAGTACGAGGACGCGTCAAGGTTCATTTGGTACCAAAAGGTCGCTCCGCTCTCCTTCCGCTTCAGCAAGCGCCAGCTACTCCTAGGTAAACCCCCTGAGAGGACCGGCTGCCTCGAGGGGATCGATTCCTCTCCCGCCATTTGCATGCTCGCTGTGTCGATTCCGTGGGCGCAACAAAGATGCAGGCAGAAACCGCCATCGGCTGCTCGTAAAGACCCCACGTAGCAGCTCTGATGCCGTGTCCCCCTGGCGTCGGAAGCCGGCGCCGGACGAGCCTTAGAGTCGTGGAGGGGCACGGAGCCAGCACAGCGCAAGGAAAATCGGGAATGCGCGTGAGCCATGGAATGCGTGGGAGGCGGAGGTGGATGTGCGGAGGGTTGGGTGGACGGGCAACGCCCGTCTCCTTTCTCTCCTTTCTCCTTTCTTGAGTGAGATCGTCCCGTTCGCTGAACGCCTCCTCTTGCGGTGCTGTCGAAGAGCTGTATGGATGACTTTTGGGGGAATGGTTCTGAGGTTTGCAGGCGGGTGGACGGGGCGCGCCTAGATCCAGCACTGTCCCTCCCTCGCTCCTTTAGATCCGGAGAGCCACGGAGATCCGTTCGCCTGCCACAGCGCCGCGCTCTCATACCGCATTGCACGGGGCAGAAGTCTCCACTTCCGTCTTCGAGCCGGGCGCTTACGGTCCCACGCGGCAGTTCACGGAAGCGACGGCTTCATAGGCTTTGCCAGGGCCGAGCGACCTTACCAAGTCGGCGCTGATCGCAACTTCGAGGAGGGGCCGGAGGAGCTCCTCTTTCCTTCCTCAGCCCTGGGTCGCGGGATGGGTTGCAGGAATCGGTCCTGAATCGTCGCTTCGTGGTTCCCTTTGCAGACCACAGGAACTGTTTCCAGAGCCTCTTTCGTGGCTCTCTCGGGGGGCCAGTTTCTCCAGCAGGGCGCCCCCGTCGTTCCCGGGAGGCGTGCTACCGTACCACCCATGCTCGGGACAGGGAGGCGGCACTCTGCCCAACTCTGGAATCTCGGAATCCGAAATTCGCCGACAAAGCGGAGGGAATGCCTGCCGCAAGATGCTACCTTGAGAGCCTTCCTTCCTAGCGAAGAACGTCTCATCTCATTTCTTTTCCGTTTTCTGATCCAAACCGCGGGTTTCTTCTGCATGTCGGGTTCGGGAGCACTCCAGCACTCTCTGCCTCCATTCGCAGGTAGATATAGTAGTTTCGATTTTCGCCACTAGATAGAGTAGACTTTCCCTCTATGAAGGAAGGCAGGCAGGCGAAGTAGAGAGTTTGGTTTTCTTTCGGGAAAGACACAGACTTTTCTCCATTCCTCCAAAAGGGACGTCCTCCTTCCTCTACCCCTCGTCAACGTAGCTGCCACCTCATTCACGCTGACCCTTCCCGACGCTCCGCGTTCCTAGAGAGAACCCTAGTTACCTTCAGAGCTGCAAATTCACCTTAGTCGGCTCCTTGGCCGGGAGCCTGTGTGCCACCCGCATCCTACGAAAGAACGCTTCTGTCCAAGAGCGAATCTCTTGCCTTGGGGGCATCCAAGTGTCCGTAGCTGCGTCGAACTTCCTTCACGAGACGCGTGCGCTGCCGATGCGTGCAGACGTGGACGCATGCAGCGCATGTGTGCACTCGTGCGATCGAAACCTCGTAAGCAGACAGCACGCGTGTATCCAGGGAGAAAAAAGGGGGGTGGGGATGGAAGGGAAGGGAGAGCGAAGAGAACGGCCTGAGAAAAATAGGAGGGTCGTGGCGTACTCTCGCCTCGAGCTGCCCTTTCGGGCTCGCGTTTCCCCACCGCCATCCTTCCGCGACCCTTCTTCTGTCCGTTCGCAGTCCGCGAAAAGTCGGGTGCCGACCGCTTCCTGGGTAAAGAACCGGCGAGCTTTTCTCGGGCGCCGCGGGAGGGCATTCCGTCAGGGGAATCGGACCCGCTGGCTCGAATGGGACGCAGTGCATCACTCTCCGGCGACGGCAGCTGCACTTGAGAGAAGAAGGAGCGCTCCTTCCAGCATCCCGGAGGTTCGCCCAGAGAGACGGCCGGCAGGAGAGACACCTCGAGCGAGGAAGATCCGTCGTCCGGGCATCTCTGCTGACCAGCTCGACTAGTGCCCCTGGGTTAGCACAGAGGAATCGAAGCCACGGTGACGTACGAGAGATGGCAAGGAGCTTCGTTTGGGTAGCGGCCGATCGTGGAGGTGGCGTTTGCAGTGGTATGTAGCGACCCCGCCGTTTTTTCCTCCCCTCCCCCCTTCTACCAGAGAGCATTGATGGAACTCCCCATCGATGGCGGCGGCGCCAGGGTGGGACACCTTCGCAGCAGTGCGACTCCGAGGAAGGGGCTGGAACCCGCGGTCGCACGCGTTCTTCCGCACTCACCTCTGATCCGAAAAGCAGGGCGGACGTCGGTGAAGGGAGTGCCGGCGCGGCGGCTCCTCCGCGAACACAGAGCGCCGCGATGTTCCGACGGCCGCACGCGAGCAAAGGCAGAGAGGTCCGGAGCGCCTTCTCCGAGCTCTTCGCCTGTTCTTGGACGGAGGGGGAGACTGCAGTCTGGCTTCCAATGAGGGTCATTGGAAACCCCGGAGCGACCGGACGGTGTCGCTCCCTTCCGCGTGCCCGATGCAGGCACGACCCTGGGAACCAACGGGGAAGGACCCGTGTGTTCACCGCCTCGAACCAACTTGAAAGTCCCACCCACGGAAATGCAGAGCAAAGTTTCCACCGGAGGCAGCCGAGGTTCCCGCATGAAGGGGGGTCGGGAAAGAAGGCGTGAGGTCTCAGTCGTTTTATCCTCCACCGAGAAACTTGCGCGGCGGCCACGGAGGCCGCGCTTTTACCCTTGGATGACGCACGCGGGACCTGCAGGTGCTTGGGGAAAGACGGGAAGGCAGGAAGTCTGTCCGTTCCTCCTCATCAGGAATCGTAAAAGGCACTTCGAGGTGCTTCCTCCATAGCCCAATTCATTAAGTGGCTATTACGAGTAGGCTTGGGTTACGCAAGCGGTGTTAATGCACGTCGCGACTCGGTGGAACCGCTGGGAGCCCCGGGAGGAAAGCAATTTGCACCCATTCCCTCCCGACTTATACGATGGCGTAACAGCAAGGGAGCAGCAGTCGGTCTTCCTTTCCAGGAACCGATCCCGCCCGCCATCCCGCTCGCCGCATGTCGGCAGCCTTCTGGACCGGCGGGTCGGTCACTTGCGGGCGCAAATGGGAGATGGCGCTTCGGAACGGAAGCGCCGAACCGTGCAAAGGCCAACGGAAAGTTCCCGAAAATGGAGTGCACCGAAGCCCCGAGGATTTTTTTCTTCGTTGCCTTTCCCGAGGGTTCCGAAGCCTGGTCACAGGTGAAGTCACCGATGGGGATGCACCACAGGTGGACCAGGCACGCCGGAAGTGAGACTGGCTGCACACACACGTTTCCAGGTGCACTGCATTTTTTGTTTTCTGTTTCCCGTGGGTGTCAACCTACGCGATTATGCAGGAAGGTGCAGCGATCCTGGTGACCAGAGGTGATGATGACCAGAGATGCCGTGGCGAACACGTGGATCAAAACACGTTCCTAGCAGCTGTTTACGACGTTGCGTAGCAGCGCTTCTCCGCCCGGTGAAGCGCCATTCACTCATGTGATCACCACGCATGCACATTTCCCTTTTTTCAACAGCAAAGTTACGTGTACAAAGTGTGTGTGCAGATGAATCGCAGGCATGGCAACGGACCTTTGCCCCAGCTCCCCGGGTTACTCAGATAACTCGGTTAGCGGACTAACGAGGAACAATTTGAGGGGCATAAATTAGCGGCAGCAGCAGGAAATCAAAATACGTCACTGGCGGTTGTTTGCGAACGTTGCGTGGCAACGGGCCGCGTCGTTTTCGTGAAGCGAAATTCGCTGGTGTGACTACACGTGATTGTGTTTATTTATTTAGTTATTTTTTTGCTTTTGCATGCTGGTGTTATGTTCATCTGTATTCAGAACATATGCGTTTGGTTTACACGGACGAGTGTGCGAGAGGTACGCGCTCGCGCCGATACGCAGTCGTCTTGTGCCCGGGCAACCGTGTTGATGGCCTAACGAGCAACATCGGTTTAGACGGCATAAATCACACACGTTGAAAGATCCCATCATATTCCCCGCCGCACACAGTGAGTCAGCCCTGCAACATTGCAGGCCACACACACACACACACACACACACATATACACACACACATCCATGCGCATCACACGCATGTGCGCGCACCCACATACTCGCTATTCGCCGTCTCCTTGGAATACAACGGGGACCGCCATCTTCGATCGTGACGGGCCGCTGGCTCCAGGTCTCCCCCACTCCCTCCGCTGCCGGGTTCCGAAGCGATGTCCGCCTCCTCCAGGTTCCCTCCGTTTCCGAACGTCGTAAAACGCGTTTAAACGCCCAATTTGCTCCGGAGTCTCCCTGTGAACGGAGCCTGGGTGGCCAGCCATCCTGACTCCGAGGTCGCAGGTTGCTCCGACGCCCGCCTGGCTCGCTGGCGGGGGACCATCCCGACCGCTCTTCCCTGGCAAGCGAAACCCCGCGTGCCTCCCCGCCCCGCATTAGGGAAATCGATACTCGCCCAGGTCGCCCGCCTAACGACCTGCGCTTCCGCGGCGCCGGTTGTGCGGAGGCGAGCGGGGGTGCACGTGCGGAGGTGAGGCAGCCGGCTCCGGTTCGCCCGTCCTGAGGGGACAGGGGACGAGGGGAAGAAAGGGGGAAAAGGCGAAAGCCGAAACCGAAGATGGGGACGGAGATGGAATCCTGATGGGGCGAAGGGGTAGGGCGGGGTGGCGGAAATCCTGGACTTGGGGGCGGAGGAGGAAGGAGGGCAACCCAGCCCTTCCCCCGGGCTGCTGCTTGGCCCGGACTCCTGGTCAACTGGGACTCAGCCTCACGGGGCAGGAGTCTCCTCTCCCCCGATTGGCCGCCAGTCCGGGCTCGAGTTATCCTATTGGTCCGTTTGAATTTCGCTGCACAGCCGTGCCCGGAGGGCACCCCTCGTTCGCATCGGCCGAGTGGTCACTGGTAGAGAGACGCCCTTTTTTTTTTGTCTAAGAATCGCGATGAAGCCTCCGCGGAGGAGGACGCGAGGTGCGTGAAAATTCCGTGGGAAATTCCTGGCCGCGAGAGCGCGCGCGCGTGGGTGGGAAGTGGCGCGACGAGAGGTCATCGCAAGGGTCCTCCCCCCTCCCTCGCATCCCCCTGAAAAGGAAGCAGTACTTAGGAGAGATTTCCCCGTCGCCGACCCAGCTGGGAAAAAAGCAGGAAGAGGAAGCAGTCCGGATCGCGCGCACTTTCCTCTCGGAGGGAAGAAGCTAGTTCGTTCATAGTCACGCCGCGAGATGGTGCGGGTCGACTTGCGCGTAGACGACTAGGACACCCTCAAGCATACGATCCGTCACTTTTCGGACCTTCATTACGGCTACAGGATCCTCCGAGAAGAAGCATACAGAGAGATTTACCAACCTGAATACTGGGAAGAGTACTAGAGGCTCTTCGACAAGAGTGTGAAGAAAGACCCGCACGACTTGAAAAGCGGAATCATTCGATGGATATCTTCCAGATCTGCTACAAGGATCAAGACTGCAGAATCCCGGATCAAGTACTGGATGCCTTCCAGCATCACTAGTCTGAGCTGTTCAGCAAGAAAATTCTGGATCCTGGAAGCCAGGAGCGGATCCTCCGCAACGTGAAGAAATGCCTGGTCTCCCACAAACAGCAACAGATGGACGAAGACTTCTTCACCGCGGAAAGGTCAAGACAGCGTTCGACGGACTGCATGAGGACGTGGAGGCGGGCTCCGACGGCGCTCCCGTTACGCACTATCAGAGGCACCTGCCCGCCTACCTGCGCCTGTTACGTCAACTGCTGGAATGCGGGATCAGAGAAGGACGACTGCCCTCCTCCTTCCACCGAGGTAGGATGAGGCTGCTCCCAAAGGGCAGAGGGAACCTTCTCACTGTCACCCAGTGAAGGCCATGTCCATCATGAATTCGGATACGAAGTGGGTGAGGCTGAAGAAATCGCTGAAGTCGGGGGTTCTCCCACGCAGACGTATGCCTCCCCAGACAGACACATGAGGAACACATCAAGTGCGTCCAAGCCATCTAGGGATACAATCGTGCCCTAGGGAACGACCTGGTTCTGGGCTTCATCGACCTAGAGAAGGTCTTCGATTAGGTGGACGACCACTCCTGTGTAAGCTGGACTTCCAGGGGAAATTCTTAGCTCACTCTATGGCCGAGGTCAACTTCACCATCATGGGCTCCGTGATGGCAGCGTGAACGGACTAACGTAGCAGAAGATCGAGATGGGAAGAGGAGTGGGGCAGGGGAATGCCCTGAGCCCCGTGCTCCTCGTGGTGTACATGGAGGCGGTGAGCGCCTTGGTCACCAACGAGAGTCGACTAAGGAACGTCATCCTGGAAGAGGAAACCATCATGCACCTGGTCTACACCTGGACGACCTGCTCTCGGTGATGGCGGACGAGCGGGACCAGGAGGCGTTCATGGACATCATGCAAGCCTTGGAGCGCGCACTCGGCCTCAAGGCGAATCCCAGCAAGTCCCGTCTGCTCGCCGTGGAGTACCGGCCTTCACTCCCAACCAAGAGGCTGAGGACCAAGTCAACTATCTGGGCGTTCGCATCGGCGACGAACCATCAGTCTTGTAGCAGCAACAATGGCTGGCTATTCCTGCCGAGATAAAGGAAGGAACCAGTCGGATCCATTATGTCCAGCACTTGTCCGCATCCTGAACAGGATGCAGAGGACCACTCGGGGCGAACAGTGATCCCTTCCCAGCACTCCCCTCCCCCAAAACACTTCCCTCCCCTTGGTTTTTGTTTGATTTTTTTTGTTTTTCTTTGTGGTTTTCCCTTCCCCATCGCCTCCAGAGAGCACTTCAGAGGCCTGCGGGCCGGCAGCGGCAAGTGTGTCAAGACAAGCAGAATCACGTGTTCTGCCTGCACATAATTATAAGACTTTATTATGAAATTTTTATTATAAAGATTTTAATAATAAATGCCCCGGCATATCCGGGTGATAAATGTCGGAGTCTCCTTCTCGCAGAAAAACAGGTCCAATCTCTGAAACGGGTCATTGCGCCGAAGTTTCTCTTCGCGGCGTCTTTCCTTCCCATCTCCCCCAAGTACGGCAGAAGAACTAGCCGACATCCAGAGGAACCAGAGGAACCATCCAGTGGTCAAGAGCACCTGCGCCGCCCACGGACGGGAGGAAATATCGGCACGCACGTGACGTTGCCACTGCCGCGAAGCTCCAGGACCTCAGACATCTGGTACAAATCCTCAGTGCGTGGGATGACTGGCCGTTCGTGTCCCACAGTGTCTGCGCGAGATACTGGTGCACGGAACCGACAGCAACATGTCCGCCATGGTGCTCCAGGAGGGCGACTGGAATAGCGTGGACTAGACATGGCATCTAGCGCCTTCCGGGGACCTTGAACCTGAAGATCGTTTCCAGAAGAAAGGAGCTCTGGGTCGAGGAACTCATCGAGGCGATTCCGCTGTTCAACAGAGTCCCTTGGGAGACAGAAGCCTGGATCCACAAGTCGAAGAAGATGATTTCCTAGAATTGCGAGCCACTGTCGAAAAGATGGATCCATCCACGCGCGACGAATCCTCGCAAACGCATATAAAATGCAAGGCAGAATAACCCACAAGAAGCGGGAACTTTGGCTAGCCCAATGCACGCCACTGGTCTAAGGTAAACCCCCAAAACCGACAACCTAAAGATGCGGGAAGGATGAGGAGCAGGCTAGGAGGCGACGCCTTCGACCCACAGGCGATTGGGACGGTCCTGTGGGATCACTCCTTGCCGTCGCCGGATATTCAGGACTGCCTTCTGGTGTTGCACCACGGAGGCATCCGCGAACGGTAGTGCCTGGCTGCAGGAAACTTCAGTGGATCAAGAACAACAAAGTGAGCCCTGAGATGCGACAGCAACTGCTGCACTCCTGCAGCAACCACCCGCTGCAGGACGTCATCTTGCAGCCCACCACGTGTGAATGGGCAGAAAGGACCTCCCAAGCCGCGGCACTGCTCTCCCTTAGGAAGCACTTGGGCAGTAACCTGGTTGGACCGCGGACCAGCTCACGGACGCTGCAACCCCAGCAAACGGACTATTGCGCTAGCGCAAGCTGTTGAGAATCCTACAGGTAGTCCTCGAGTGGCTCCCAGTTCTGAAGAACAACTGGATCCTCTCCCTGAAGAGAGAGGAGTCGGCATTCCTGGTGTCGGCACTGGGGACTCCCCAGCAACGCTCGTCGATCTCACTGGATCTGGGGGGAGCTCCCAACTTTTGCAGGTGCGGGGAACGGCGATCCCTCCCGCACCTGCTTGTAGGCTGCGTTGCCCTCCGGTCCTTATAGTTGCGTAACGTGACGACCCTTGGTGCACCGACGGACAATCCAGGGACGTGATGCAGCGCCTCTTCGTGAGCGATGCCCTTTCTCCTGGTGCATCCCCAGCAGCTCTTTGCTGCTGCCTACACGGGATTATGGCAGCCTGGAGCTACGCGAGAGGAGGACGGCGCGACAGGAACTCCATCTGCTTCGCCGTGCGCTTCCTGAGGACGCAGCAAGGTGACTTCACCTTCACTTCGGATGGAACTTGCCGGCATCCTGGAAAAGATTCAGAGGACGCCCTCCAGCGGATGGTGATTCTTTCCCTAATCCTGCCAATTTTTTTGTATACATATATTTTTTATTATTTCTATTTTTGTTTGATCTCTCCCCTCTCCGCTGCCGAGGCGAACCTCGCCAGCCTGCATGCCGGTTACTCGGACGATGTAGGGCCGGTGTCCCTACACCTGCATGTTTACTATTTTTTAAAATAAATGCCACAGCTCACCTGGGTGTAGAGCCACGGAGTCATCCTGTGCTGGGAGAGTACTGGACCGGGAACAGCGACGACGACCAGCTCCCGGCGTGCGGATGGACGGAAGAATAATCTACGCATCCTGCCGCACCGTTGTCCACGATTGGAGAGTGGCTAGGCGGGTAGCCGGAGTGGACGATAGCGCCCAAACTGGGGATCCTCTGTGAGTGCCTCCTGAGGAAGAAGACGGTGTGCCCCGCTGGAACCCGTCCTCATCAGGAGGACGAAGCTGACGAGGAGTCATCCAAACAATACATGGTGACATCTTGCAAGGACTCCCGAAGAGGGAAAATCAACATAATCAGTGCATCCTGGACTCTCCTGCCCTGCTTAAGAACAGCGAAATGTGCGTCCAGAACGGTGCAGCGATTTACGCGAGAGGGCAGCTGTGGCTTTTGCGGGCGGACCCGCCGGTCGCCATGCTGAAAGCGTTTGTTTGTTTGTTTTGCCATCGCTTGTTTGCACTGTTGTGGTTTTTTAATAAATCCGCCCCTCCGCGGGTCGCACTGGGGAAAGCCATGCTGCCCGCTCGGGCCCCGGCCAGCGCTGAGCGGGACGGAAAGACGGGACCACACGCTGCCCCCTCCACTCTGCGCGCGCCGGAAGTCGCCCGCCGCCGTCGGCGTCTCCGCCGGCGCTCGTCCCGCGTCGCGTTCAGCGCGCGTGCGCGGACTTTCCGGACGGCGGTCTCCAGCCAATGAGATTGGAGTTTCTGCCCGTGACTCGAGTAGGCGCTGCCCCCTTCCGCGTGCGTGCTCCATGGAGGCAGGAGATGCCTCAATCCTCGGGGCGCGCAGGGGGGGTTGAAGGGGGGGATGGGGATGGGACCCAGCCCCTTCCTTCCGTCCCTTCCAGTTCCCGTGGGTCTCACGACGGCGCCCCTGCGCGTCGGAGGAAGACATTCGAAGGTATCCCTGGGAACGCGCGGGGCGCTCTGCAGAAACCAGGCGCCGCTCCTATCCGAGGAGGGGGAGAATGGGGTTGGACGACTGGGGAGCCGAGATCCCGCGGTTCCTGGGAACGGTCTGGGCCGCGAGCAGCATCCCGGACTTCCGTCTCGAGGAGTCGAGCCGGCCGCCATGGCGTCGTCTCCTAGAGGAGGCTGGGTGAGGGTGGGAGGAAGGAGGCGGAGCCCGGTGGCAGCTCGGAGCTCCCGAGGCGCCGGAGCGGGCGGATGGGAGAGGCAGGAAAGGGGTGAACGGGGCGCGCACCCGGAAGTAACCGCGGCGGGCGACCGCAGCGTTCCGGGCGGGCGACGGCCGAGTGACGGGGCCGTCGGGAGGAACGGACTGTCTGCGAAAAAAGGATAGGAAGAGGATAGGATAGGGGAGGAGAGGGGAGGTGGCCAACCCTCCCCCTGGTGGCGGAATTCCCGGGGCGTTTCAATTGCCCGCGGCTTCCGTCGAATTAGCCAGGTGGAGCCTCGGTGCACCTCGACAGCCGGGTGGCCCGAGAGCCAAAGGACGGGGGAAGGGGGAGGAGAGAGGAGGGGAATAAGACTCTCACCCTCTCCCTGCTGGGGAGGAGGATTCCCTCCCGACCGCGCGCTCACCGGGCACGAGGCCCTCCGGCCCGGTGGTAACGCGCGCAGCTAATCACGCTGTCACCTAGCCGGGATCCAGTGGTGATTTATGGGGGCCACTCAGGGGTCGCGGCCCCCATAAAACAAACTCTCCTTGCAGGGCTGTTGGCAGGGGATGTCATTAGCTGCGCGGCGGTCGCCTAAGTAAGATGGAGGGGGTGGAGGAGGAGAAGGAAGGAGGAGGCAGGGAGGAGCAGGGAGATTTATGTAAGTGCGCACAACGAGAATGATAAAAGATAAAAAAATCCCGCTTCGCGCGCGCGCATTCACGAGGACGTTTCCCGAGAAGTCGAGGACTCTGGCCATCGACGCCCATCGTAGTAAATCAGAGCGGGCGGATGGGACAGCGTCCTCCTGCCTGCGTTAAGAGGACGAAAAAGGACACGAAGAAAACAGGCCGGCAGCCCAGGAGGAGGGAAGAAAGGGGGGGGGGGGGTTGGCGAAAGCGCCTTCTCACCTGGCACACTCCAGGGACTCCCCTCCCACACTCATTCCGTTTGCCATCTGGATCGCACGCGCGAACTGCACCTACCTTCCTCGAAGCACCCGGATAGCGACGCACCATCCTCAGAGGGAAGCGGCCGGTTCGTTCACGGTCGCACCGCCAGATGGTGCGAATCGACTCCGGCCACCGCCTCGCCTTCCGCGAGGGGCGGGCGCAGTCTCACGGGGCGGCTCCGAGACAGGGAAGGGCGGGTTCAAGGAAAGTCCGACCAGCAACTCTCCCCGCCCAACCACCCACGCACACGAGCGGAACCGTTCTCCACTGCTACAGGACACGGCGTGGAACGCACCCACTGCTTTGGGGCTTCGAGTAAGGGAGTCTGGGGCGGAGATCTTTGTCCTCCTTCATAGTGAGAGCCCGCACTTACACAGGTAAAGCGCTACTCGCGTGGATCGGAGTAGTCCATGGATCGTGTAGCTGCCAGTGCTGCCTTATACCTGCCAGTGAAAATCGTGAATTTCCCTCGTATCACCGGGAGGTTTCCTGCAGCGCCGTTCCCTTTTTCTGGTGAGGATACAGGAAGTGCTCGAGTGCTAGCGGACGACCGCGTGCAGACCACGACCACCCTGCCGTGGTCTGCTGGAGATGAGCGGTATCAGAGCACCCTCTCGCTCACTGGCTGTAGACGGAACGGCGGGAACACCCGGTCGTCTAGGAAACGGGGAGCTTATGCTTTCTCAGAGTCGCCTCTCCCGCGCGCTTGCAGCAGTTCTCGGTCCGTGTCGTCTTTGCCGGTCTGTCATCTCTCAAGCGCCTGCGCGATGATCTCGCAGGTCTCGCAGCTCTGAAAGGGAGAAAATCCCAAGAGGGTTAAAAGTGGATCGGGACGGAGCTGAGGTTTCCCCAAGCCCCTGGAGCAGTGCGAGTGGATGGGCCCTCTCGACGGGATGAATCGCGGCATCGTTCAAGAGGGGACAAGCGGGAAGGACCTCCCTTCCCAACTGCGGTCGTTCCAAAATGGCCGCCGTTTCCGTGACAGCGGCAGAGCTTCCCCGAAACAGCTCCGAGGAAACCTCTGCTCATGCGTCGTTTCCGTGCACCCCAGAAACCGCCCCTGGCCCGCGACGAGCCTTTCCAGGACGGGGGAATCCAGCAGCCCCTCCTCCGGAGGGAGCGGCGCTCGCTGGCTCTCCCGGCTCGCCCTTCTTTTACGTCTTCCCTCGTCGTTGCTCCGACGGAGCGTGGGCGCGCCGTTCATCAAGAGGACGGGGCCTGACGCATCGCTCCGCCTGACGCCATCCATCAGCGCCGTATCCGAGACAACAACATCCCGTCTCCCCGACCACGGGCCGTGCAGTTTCTGCAGGTCACCGGATGAAGGGAACGAACGGGAAGGGTGCTCCCTGGACCGCCTTCCCGGGAAGGAAAACATAAAAAAACGGAAGCTTAGCGGAGGTGGCCCCGATGACATCGGGCGAAAAGAGAGGAACGGAGCTGTCGCGGAGGGAGCCGTCTTGGAAACGCAGATCGGTGGCGCAATGCCACCTTCGCAGGCGCTTACCCCCCCCCGCTCCTCGCCGGCGGGAGGCGGCATGCACCTCCTCCGAGGAAATTCCCGCAGGTCCCTCGGGTCGCTATCTGCGACATGCGCGGAGATGGCAGGCGGTCCTGGGATGGGAAGGTCCCCGCTTCCCTCGCTCGCTCTCTCCTAGAGGACCTCCCTGCTCTCGTCCTGCCAGGGGCGAACCGATGTGGACCGTTTGCCTTGAGCTGACCTGCCTCGACCCACCCGGGACGAGCGCGAGGAGGGTTGCGAGCAAAGCCGCTGACCACGATCGCCCTCAGCATCTCCTCCGGGCAGTGAGATTTTTTTCCGCGGATCCGAAGGGATAGGAAAGAGCGACGGGGCGTGCCCGTCTGGTCTCCTTCCTTTCGCTTCGTTTCCAGGGAGGCAGCGACCGTCCCGAAGCCGCTGAGAGGCACCGGGGTACGAAGCGAACCAAAGGCAGCCTCTCCCAGTGCGACGCTCTCTGCGATCCCGTGAGCCACCAGACGTAGGAAAATTAAGAGGGAACGGAGTGGCGCGCTGACTAAACGTCCCCTCCGTAAGCTGCATCCTCATCTCTTCTTCCTTTCCTCCTATTCCCTTCTTCCTCCTCTTCCTCTTTTCTTCCCTCTGCTCTTCCCTTCTTCCTTTTCCTCCTCCTCCCTCCTCCTTCTCCCTTAGTCCTTTTCTTTTCCTTCTCGCTTTCCTCCCTTTCGCGGCCGCTGCCGCGGTGAGAGGTCCCCACGGGGACTGCGGCGGCGGCGACGCGATGGCGGCTTCCGCCTGAGCTGGAGGCGCCCCGCGGGCGACCTTTCCACTCCGCCCTGTCGGTCTTTCCGCCTCCGGCATTCCGGGATATGCGCTGAGCGCCGGTCCGGCGCCGAGTCCAGCGGGTCCCCGTGGCCAGGAGCCCTCGGGCTGACCTCCTCCGAGGTCGGACGAGGGCGCGGCGGGGGATGGGGTGGGAAAGTGTCCCGGGACGAAGCGTTTTTGGGGGAGCCGCCTTCCTCCGCGCGTCTCGGACGGGCCACTCGCCAGTGCGCGGTCGGCTCCGCAGATTCAGATGCGGGAGGGGATTTGTAGGAGAAGGGGAGATCAGCATCTCTCCTCCTGTCTGCTGACCATCGGCAGGATGTCCGTCCGCGTTTTGTGCCAACACTCCGCCCACTCTCTGACTGCCGTGAGCGCCCCAGGCAGAAGCTTGCAAGGCAGTGGAGAGGCCCCAAGGGGGCGACTGCGCCGTGCCTCCCGGGGCTAGAAGAATCCGTGAAACGTCAACTTTCGCGGGCGAATCCCTGGGAGGCGCCAGAAGTGACCTTTCAACCCCGGGTCACCTGCTGGCGTGAAGAGCCGACCAGGGTCTGCGGCTGCGGAAGTCGCCCTGGCCGTAACCCTCGCTCTGTTGCCCAGACGCGGCGTAGAACGAGACGGACCCCACCTTGGCGTCCACATCCCGCCAGCATTGCTTCCCCCACAGCCCTCTCTGACCCTCGGGTCGCAGCCAGGAGTCCAGCTCGGATGCTGAGCTCCGAAACGAAGCGCGTCTTCCGCGGACGCCACGAGCGCTCCCAGATCCCCTCAACTGACCTCGCGGCTCGCCATCTCGCTGAAAGGACGCAGATGTCCCTGCGAGCGGCGCGCCGGTCAGGCTCTCCCGGATGCAGAGAGGGCGAAAGGGGCGCGACTTCCCACTATCCACCCTTCGAAAGCGTGCGGAGCCAGGTCAGGGGCGTCTGACCTAGCTTGCAGGGGGGAATCTCTCTCGGAGAACGGGCGCGCGAGGGGAACGCCGAGGGGTCCCGAAGGGTCGGTCCCGCGGGAGAAAACGCCCTCCTGAGGACACTCCCACCGGTGGTGATGCCGATAGCATCTCCCCTCTCTCTCAGGAGTCCTCGTGATGAGGACGACGAGTGCAGAGGGCTGGAGCTCCTCGGCTAGAAGGTCTCTTCCTAAGCGAGCGAGGCGTGGACGCCATGGAGCAGCCTCCGTTTCCGGGGAGACGATTTCTGAACCTTCCCTTGAGAAGGAGGCCGCCTAGCCTTCTCGGATTCCTCACGTCCGCTCTGCACCCTGGATGGAAAGACGCGCTCCTGAATGTCCCCTCCGGGGCTGCTTCCTCCTCCCTTCTTCCCTTCTCTCCCCCTTCCTCTTCCCTCCCTCCTCCTCCCTTTTCTCCTCTTTTTTCCTGGAGGTCACTCAACGCAACTCCTTCCCAGGAGGCTGGTCGTCGGTCAATCCTACCGAGCGCCCGGGGAGGATATCCCGCAACCCTTCCCCCGGAAATATCTCTGGAGCGCAGGGCTGGGTGAAGGGAGGAAGAAGAAAGCATCGGAGGAGAGACCTCCAGGAGGTCGCTCGGCAGAGTACCGCGCTGCCCTTCCCCTTACCTCCCCGTCCTCAGGGAACGGGAGGTCCCAGTACCCCTATGCGGAACCCCCGGCTGCCCGGCAGGCGGGCGCCTCCGCTTCCCTGGAGCGGAACGCCCCCACAGGAGGAAGCAGCAGCAGCGACGGCCCCTTCAGGTCTCGCGGGATCGGCGGCGGTTCCCTGGAGATATCGATTTTCTTCCTTTCTTCCCGCGCGGCGCCTCTTCCTCTTCCTCCCGGTGGAGCGCGCGCGCGCCCGGGAACAGGCGGACGGAACCGCCTCCTCGCGCTGAGCGCCGGTGGGCGGCGGTGCCTCTCCCTCCCCACTCCTTGAGGGAGGGGCTGCCGCCGGACGCGGACGCGCGTGGGCGTCCAGAGGTCGCAGATGTGCCGATAGGGGAGTCCCGCAGGAGGGACGCGGCGGGACGAGATAAGGCGCGCGGGTTCCGCGGGCGCCCTGGGGCTTTCCGAGGACGCGGAGTGTATCGGCGCCCTCCGGGCGGTGATCCCTAATTACCCCGATGATGATGAGCAGAGCGCGATGGCAGCGCCCGCGCGTCCGGGGCGGCGGGAGAGCGCAGCGGCTTGCCTTTGTCGAGAGCTCGTTTTTCTGAGTCCCGGTTCGCTCCCCGGACACGCTCGAAAAGGCGAGAGGAGGGGGAGGGAAGAAACTTGGTGGCAAACGCGCAGGAGTCGTCAGCAGCACGGAAGCGGGAAGGACACGGCTGCAGCACGACAGAGGGTGGGGAAGGAAACGGAAGTGACATGGTCCCTCCACGCTGCTGACGGAGGCGACTGACTGAAGGAGGTTCCGTCTGTGGCACCCTGGAGATGGGAGAAAGAGGGGGGAGGAAGCGTACTACGCGGAAAAGACGCGCGGGTGTGTTGCCGAGGAAGCGTCGCTGCAGCGCAGCATCCGCCCTCCTTCATCCTCCTTTCCCCCTCCCCGTCTTCCTCTCTCGTTTTTTCCCATGTAGAAGGGCGATGACAGCGGAGAGGCTCACGATGATGACAATGACGGTGCCGGGACCCATAGTGTCGAGGGGAGGGGCCGGGGAATCGATGACGGTGGCGAAGGCTTTAACCCGGAGGAGAGGAGGAAGAGAAGGGAGGGGAAAGCATGGGATCGGCACGATGATGACAGATGATGATGAGCAAGGTGGAAAGGGGAGGAAGAATCCGGGATCGCGCGAACGGTGACGATGACGACGATAAGAGAAAAGAAATGATGAGGGAGGGAACGACTCGGAGGGCGATGAGGATGGGGCGAAGACAATAAACGCGTTGCTGCCTTCTCCGTTTCGCCTCTGGAGCAAGCGGAGGGAAAGCATTGTTGTCCCGGTCGCGACAACAATACTTCGGAATGGCATGTTTTTTTTCGGCGCGGGATGCCCTATTCATTGTTGAGAAAGCCTCCTCTTTGGCTGCTTCGAGACTTATGCGTCGGAAGTTCTTTTCCGGAGCTCACTGTTTGTCCCGGATCGCCGCCCCACCCCTTACCGCCGCGATGCGTTCCCGGAGGACAAACAGCTGCAGCTGCCAACCGGCAAGGCGGGAGTTTCTTAGCACCGGCTGAGGAGTTGCGAAGATCCCGGACTGCTGGAAGAGCGAGCTCGTAGACAACGACACCGTTCCTCGCTCTCGGACAAAGGGACTCCTTCGATGGAGCGAGCTTTTACGTGTGCGTCCCCCTCCCCCCTTCCCTCCCCGAAGAATGGTCTTTCTGGTCTGGTCCTTCTGTCCTCTGGTCTTTCCTCCTCTGTGTTGGAACACTTCGTTGGTTCCCCCAAGATGTGCTGCTGCCATTTCTGCACTGGGGTTTCCGGTGCAACCAGCTCCGGCTCGTTTCCAGGGGAGTGGCCTCATCGAATTCTTCCAGGTGTGGGACTGTTGAATCGTTTCCGCGACAATTATTGGTCTGCAGTGCCTTCGAGGAACTGTGTGTGGGGGGGAGGAGGGGGGCTGGAGTCAGTCCGAAAGCAGGTTGCTTTCGGATGACACCGCCGAGAAGTTGCTGCGGGAAATTCTTCGCAAGAGGAGGAGTCACGGCGTCCGCCGTGATTTCAGCAAAGTGCACCCGCGCCATCGTCACGTCCCGCCGTACGCCGAGGAGTCTGGGGCGCAGCGAAGGGAGAGGCCACCCGCATGGCAGTCGTCTATGTGAGAACGGCCGCGAGGTGGTGGGCAAGAAGTCACCAGGGAGATCGCCACCATTCGGAGCCTCTTCTGGGAAGAGTGGTTCAACTCAAGGATGCTTTTCCTTTTTTATTTATCTATCGCATCTTCCACTCTGGACTTCCTTAGAAGCAGGCCGGCGTGCCGGTGGTCGTTTCCGCAGAACTTTTGTTTCTTCTTGTCAGCTGCGTTTCCATTTTGTTGGCTTCCTTTTAAACAAATGTCCCGGTGAGACCGAAAATTCCTGGTGTCCCGCATCCCTCACTATGTGATGTTTGTGCTCCTCATCGCGGAATCCACCTGACGGGATCAGAATCTCGACACAATCCCTTTCTGCTAATCCCTAGACCGACTGATCTGTATCTATATCCGCGGATGCCCACCTCAGGCGACGCACCACGAACTCTGGAGGGCAAAGTAATGGAGAAAGCACCTTGGGAAGATGAAAGATGATGCGACTGCAGAAGACACCTTCTCTCTCGATTCGCTCCTTAAATCCTTCCTTATCTTTTCCCGGAGAGCGATCGCCCCAGAGAAGAGATCAGGAAGAGCTTGATCAAACGATCAAGCTCCTCCTTTGACGTACGCGATCGCACGTCAAATGGTTTTCCTCGCGTCCGCCGTGCGCGCGAACTATTGTGCGTTAGCCATGGGCAACAGTGCTGACGCACACTAGTGAAAGCCATCCTGCAAATCAGTTCCTCTGGAGACTGCAAAGGGGATGGAATATGGGGGAGGAGATATTCGCCTTTACAACATTTATCGATTCTTGGATGATGGCGAAACACGTCCGCGCGCACTGAATCTTGGAGCGTCTCCACCTCTGATTCTGCAGCGCTTCCTGGAATTTACACGTAGACGCTCCCTAGTGGAAGTACCGACGTTCTTTCCTTTCCTTACTTTTTCTCCGTAGGGAGGAGATCCAATGAAAATATCGGGTTGGCATTATCACAGAGCGTGCCTGCTCGTCGGCAGAGGCTCGGATCTGCACGCATTTCGTTTGAAATTTTAGTTACGTGAATCTTGCCAGCTGGACCTGAGCGGACGCGCAATTCACGTTCGTCGTCATCTGAAAACACAAGTTAACTTCCAAAGATCTTCCTTGTCTTCATTTATTTATCGATTCACTTGGCTTCCTCCAAAAGTCCTTCTTTGCAACTTTTTCTTTTTCCCGATCTGGTGGTCGGAACACGACCGTCGCCAAAAGTCGCGTTTGCAGTTACCTACCGGATTTGCAGCTCACGGAGAGTGTTTTCCGTGTTTTTGTGTTAATCTCTTTAACTCGTTCTTGGCTCGCCAGAGCCAGCTCCTGAGGCTACTTTTCTAAAAGAATTGTCAACGAGCAAATTCAAGAAGCAGAGTCCAACGTGCTTTCTCTGTTTGCTTCTCCAGACGATGATTTCCTCTCCGGTTGCTCGTTGGGCTGGCTGCGTGCGCACACGTATCCTCCACCGTTAGATTTTTCGAAGGGAGGAACGAAAACCGAGATAAAATCGTTGCGCCTTCCTTCTCGATCGATGCTGCATTCACCACACCCCTACTGGGGCAGACTAATTCATCAGCAGCACAACCGCTCTGACGAACTCCCGTCTTCACATACGCAATAGCTTGTTAATCCGACGCTCTGAAAGATTCCCTCAGATGTTGTTCCATAATCATGGCTGTAGGCGTCGCTTCTGCTTCAACATAATCGGAGGTTCCTCAGATTGTTCATGGATCGAGAAAATGGAGCTGCTGCTTCCCCGGTGAGAGAGGAAAGGAAAAGCATTGCTGTCTTCCCGGTGAGACAAGAGAGGAAAAGCATTGTTGCTTTCCTGGTGACAAAGGAACGGAAAGCATTGTTGCCTTTCCGGTGAGAAAGAGAAGGAACAGCATTGTTGTCTAGCTACGGTGGGAGGTCATCGATTGTTAACAAGGCATTGTTGCTCTATGCCTGATCGCTGAATTTTGTTCACTGTTCATGGAACTTGGACACCAGCTTTACGCTAGGGAATTCCATTCATCCATGGTAATTTCCCACCACTGTATGGGATGTCGATGTACGCAGCCGTGCAAAAGCGAAGCTGTAATGGCAACCGCTTGTACCTAGGAAGAAAAGGCCTGGAAAAGAGGGAAGAGGAAACGAGGCGATCGAGGCGAAAGCTCACGTGTAGCTTTCCCTGCTTGCCGCAGGAAAAGTGTGCACAACACTGAACGTGAATAGCGGACCCACTTCAGCCGCGTTTCATAAAAGAGCATAGGCGATCCCGTTAACCAACTACTGCGCTTCGTGCCCGAGGTTCGTCGATGGAAAAGGGGCAGAAGGGTAGTGGAAAATCCCTTCCTGATTAAGCGAAGGCGCCTGGTAGTTTTGCTCTCTTCGAGGTTGCTCTCAGCCCTTCCACATGGGGACGGCCTCATCCAAGCGGCGCTTCGTCCCTATGTTCCCCATCTTCTCGGCTGCCTCCTCTCCGCAGAGGATCTGTCAGTCGCCGCCGCGAGAGCGGGAAGTCGTCGTGATTCTTTGCCTCAGGAGCGAGCTGACATCGGTCCTCCCTCCGAGTGTCTCGGATCACGATTTCCAGACAAGAGCCCGCGGGCCAGCGGGAAGGCCTTCTTTTTCCGCAGCCTCGCTGCCTGAGGAAGGCATCCTGCATGCTGCTGCCGCTGAGCTACTCTAACCCACGAAGAAGTGGGTGCAGGGTCGCCCACGGACTTTGGGCACGAGACCGACAGGCGACTTGCCAGAGCTCGGCAGCAACCGACGTCGCCCCTTTGCGAAAGAAGCACCTCCGGTGAAAAGCGTGCATCTGCTGCTGACCGGGATCACTGTGGCCTCTGTCCGCAGGATGGCAGCGTCCTCGAGAACATCCAGCTGTCTGGTCGCTTCCCTTGGCCTGGAGGTTCTCCTCAGTTCTTCCATTAGCGAGGAGAGCGAAGATCCACGCTAAGAATAGCTTGAAAAGTTGCGAGCCCCACCGGGAAGAAGACCCGCAGGGCACCTACTGAGCCGGGTCGCCAGCAGGAAAGAGGAACGAGAGGCAGTGCGCTTCTGGCACGCCTTGGTTCCCGAGGAAACCGCTGGAGTTCTCCGGCAGCAGAGGCGTCCCTGGAGCCAGTCCCTTGCCTCGCCTAGGGCACCGGGAAAGCAAACGGAAAAAGAAAGGGGAGATGACCCTCCCCTTCTTCTTCGATCCCTGGAGAAAAGTGTGTTCGCCGAATACCAGGAGAAGCCCACGCCCTCTGGAGCCCGCAGTTAAACTCCTCTGGAGGGGGAACTCGGCTGCCCCTCCCTACCTGCAAGGACCCTCTCTCTGGGATGATCCGTTCACGCTCCCCAGCCTTTCTTCTCCTTCCGAACGCGCCTCACCGACCTTTGGGTCATCCAACAGCCAAGTGCTCCCAGGTAGCGTCCGGTCCAGACTTCCTACCGCATTCCCAGAAAGGGCAAAAGGGGACCGCAGGGTGCCCGATGGAGCCTGCAGGCTGCAGGAGAGGCGTCTCTGAAGGTCTGAGCTGGAGGTAGCAAGTCGAAGGTCAGACGGAAGACCAAGGGGGCATACAGAACGGGAGTCTTCCTTCGCCGTCAAAGCAGCACGGAGAGGGTGGAGCCTCCCCTTTCGGTGTCTCCCGGCGACCTCCGCCAAGGAGGCGGAGCTCCTACGGTGAAGACGCGGTAACGTCACTCCCAGGGAGCGACGGCAGGCAAGTTAGCGGCGGTGAGTCGGCATCCCGACTCGGCGAAGGCGGTCCCGCGGGAGCGCGGAAGAGAAGAAAAGAAGGAGGAAGAGGAGGAGGAGGGGGGAAAAAGTGTCAGGGAGAGAAGAGGCGACTCCTCCGCTCCTCTCTCCCTCCGCTCCCGGTTCGCGCCCCTCGAAGCGCTCCCGAGGGAATTCCCCTCCTCATTTTCCCGGAGCCGTCTTCGTTCGTCACGGGTGGGAGGCGACGGGGAGGAAGCACCGTAGTCTCCTCCCGCCGACCTTCTCCGCGGGGGAAGTCGCACGCTGACCCAAAATCAGCGGCCGCCTAGACTTCTCCCGGCAGCCTCGGGGCGCCGCCCGCGAAAGGAGGGTTCGCGCAGACCCGAGCCCGCAGAATTCCCACCGGCGCTTTGAAGACCTGGAGGACGTCGGCTCCAAAACCTGTGCGCGATCTCCGGCCGGCTGTCACGCAGCAGAACGCTCGCTCATTCCCGGCTAGGGCTCTCCGAGAAGGAAGCCGGAGGGATGGACTGCGTCCGGCCAGAGAGAGGACCCGGCTGACCGGAGGAGCTGCTGACTGGCGGGAGCGACCGACTCCTTCCTCCTCCTGTCATGTCGAAATTCCCTGCCGTGAGGCCGTTCCCAGAACTCAGGCAGGGGATGCCCCGGCGCTGCCCTCGATACACTCCGTTGCTGAGGAAACGGGAGGAAAGGATGAGGTTCCCCGGAGGTTCTGCCGGAGGAAGGGCGGGAATTCTTCCCCGCGAGGCGGATCCGGCGACGGAGCTGCCGCCACGGGACTCCCAGTATTAGCGTATCCGACAACGCTCCCCTTGCTCCTGCGCCGTCGTCCGGGAGGAGAGGCAGCCTCCGAGACCAGCCCTTCGCGTCGCCGGAGAGTGGACGGCTGGTCCTGGACCGATGGAAGGTCGCGATCCCCTAGGCAGGAAGTCCACAGAAGCTCGCGCGGCGCCCAGGTGGTCATTGCCACTGTTCATCCGGGTGCGCCGGGGCGTTTATTACAAACAATCTGGGAACTTTGTTCCCAGACAAAGGAAACACAAGTTCCAAGGGAGGGTTCCCCAGCACGCAGGCTGGTAACACCAAAAGTCCGAAAAGGGAGAGAGGGTACCACAAATCAATATATAAAAAATATAAATAAAGATATGGGCGGGTTCGGGACAGGGGTCCTTGGTTTTGGCCGTTCCTTTCTTTCAGAACCGGAGTTGGATGCCGGAGATCTCCTTCCTCACGTCTTTTGGAAGATGAGGCCAACTGGCTGCCATCGTCATGTTGACGTCGGCGATTGCGGAGTGGTCACAGCCGCTGGATCTGTCTGAAGCTCCACGCAACTGTGATGCGGCGGTGCGTCCCTCCCATCCAGAGCTTCGTTCCACCTCCCGGCGCGGATTTCGCAGAAACCTTCTGCTCTCGCTCGCGGAACGTGCATCTCTCTCTGGGCTCTGCTTCCCTCCTCCCCCTTCCCTCATCGCTTTCCCTCACTCTCGCGGTGGTTGCAATCCCGAAACAGTCGAAAAATCCCGCTGAGAACAGCTGATCCTCCCGGTGCTCTTTCGCGCTTCGGTGGCACTCGCAACGCAATCCCATGAGACAGGAACGCAGCACGTGAGCGAAGCAGGAATGACGCGGCCGAAGCACGGGAGTGGGGTATGGAGGACACGGAAGTGACACGGAAACGGCACGGCAGTGGCACGGGAGCGGCCGCGTACGATGGTGCTCAGGTGACACCGAACCGTTGGTGGCTCTCGTGGGGGGCGGCTTTGAAACGCCCTGCTGTGAGTGGTCACCGCCGCCGTCTCCGCCGGTGGGGGTGCATCCCCGTGGGATGGTCAGCGTGAGCAGCGCTAACCCCTTCCCACGTTTTCAGAAGATGCCCCCCCTTTGTGAGTCTGATCTCAACCGCCCCTCCGGGGGTCGCAACCTCGTGCTCCAGAGCCGCCGTCCCCTGTAAGTGTATGCCCGCACTTCGCAGTGCGCAGGTGATCGCCCCCGTGTCCCTAACGATAAAAGCGAAGCCGCGGCTCTCTTCCCCGGACCAGTCTTCGGATGCTGGAGCGCCCGGTTCCTGCTCCCGCCACCCGTTCCGGGCCTCGCGCCGCGCGCACGCGCGCGCGATCGGTGCGAGCCTGCACGTGCGAGGGCGGTACATACTCGGAGGCCCCAGGCGTGTCCGAGCGAGCGTTCCCTTCAAAACCGCTACCCCCAGGCCGTGCGCTTGCATCCGGCCGCCTCTCCTCCACCTTCGGCGGGTTTCTCTTCCGCGGAGCGACCCACCCAAGCCAGTGATGGATGGCCTCTGCCTCCTTGGCTACCTGAAGCGCGCCCCCGTCACCAATCACCTGCCACCTACCAGCTACTTCCATTAGCTGCGGCTTTTTTCCCCTTCTTTTTTGCTTTTCCTTCTTTTTTTCTTGCTTCCCTTCCCCCCTCCCTCCCTCCCCACCTCTCTTTCCTCTCCGGAAACCAGGAAGGAGACGGCAACCGCCCCGCGAAAGAGACGCGAGCGCGTTTACGCAGGGGGCGCTCAGCTCGCTCGACGGCCATTCCTTCGGACTGGCGAGCGCGAACCGACCGCGCATGCTCATCGCCGAGAGCAAACCCGTGCGAGGCGGCCATTTCAGAACTCCTCGTGGACGGCCGGCTTTCCTGCTTCCGATTCGTGGACCAGTGGCGGGACGCCGCGTGCAGTGGGGAAGCCGAGAGGCTTCCAGCCTCCTCCTCCCCGAGCAGAAGCGACAAATCACGAAGTGACGGAGGGAATCCATCCCGCACCGCATTCCCCTCCCCTGTGGAGCGCGCCCCCCGAGCGGGCGCCATGAACGCGCGCCCACGCGTCCGCGGAGGCAGCGGAGCGCCGCCGAGGGATCTCCGGAAAAAAAAGAAAAAGGCGCAAGCAAAGAGGATGGCGGACCCCACCAAAAAAGGATCGCCCGCTGCGGTGGCCGCCGCGCAGCCGGAAAACTTCAGTCGCCACTTCTTGGGAAAGGAGCAGTGGCAGAGAACCGTTGTTGCAGAACGCCCAAATACCGCCCCTCCTCGCCGCCATCTTTGCTTCCCAGTTGAAGGAAGCTTTCCTTCCTCAACGGCAGACCCACGTCCAGTCGTTCCCGGCGCAAGCCACGGAGCGCTGGAGCAGGCAGAGCTCCAGGGTCCAGAACCCCTTCCACAGAACACCATCAGCATAAGCCTCTTCTTTTCCCATTCCACACGCCCCCGGCTGAAAGGGCGACCAACAAAGATGCCACCGCGATGCACCACACAGATGATTGCCCTACCCTAAAGTGATGCTGAGACCATCCACCGACTCCTCCCACTCATAATGCCACCCTCACCACCAACCAGAATCCCAGCAGGATGAGACGCCATATTCCATCTCATGCCGTTCCATACGCCCCCAACTCCAAGGCGTTACCAGCGAAGATGCTACCGCGAGGCGACACGAAGATAACACACATTTGTTACCCAAAATAAGTACCGCACCCTATCCTCCCCCCCCCCCCCCCCCACTTTCATGGTCAGCACAGACGGATGGTTCATCCTCCGTTCGCACGCAACGCTTCCCGAGAGGGAAGCAGAAAAGTTTCCTGCTTCGAGGGTCACCATCGGAACTTCGCCCACTGTCCCATTTCCCGTCGAACCGGAAAACGGGAATCGAAATCGGGATCGGCAGCAATGGGCGCACCGTTTCTGTGAGGGGACGAAGGAGCAAGGGGGCCAAGGAATGCGCGAGATTGGTGTCTCGCGCATTCCGTGGGAGGAGAGGAGCCGATTTTCCCACACCGCGCCGCTCGCGTCCCGCGCGGCAGTCTCGCGGAAGTGCGGGGCTGCCGATTTTTCCGTCCTCCCCTCCCGCGCGAGCGTTGCGAGATCTATCGCTGCATCCGCCGCTGCGAGAAACCCCACGGAAAACACGCGAAACCTTCTCGTCCTCCCAGTCGAGCCAGGAACGAGTTGGTCCATCGGCGCGTTCTCAAATCCAGCAGAGGTGCCATCAAGGTAACCGGCCAACGTTTGCGCCTCCTACAGCATAACTGGTTGGCGCGCCTTCAAGATAGCATGCCTTTCGGACAACTGGTTGGCGTGTGCCTCCTTCAAGATAAATTGCTAGTGCGCCTGCAAAGCGACTGGCTCGCAAGTGCCTTCAAGATAACCCGCAAGCATGCCTTCAGAATATTCAAAAGGCACACGTGCCCGGAACATAACTGGCTAGCGTGTTTTCAAGATAGTTGGCTGGTATCCCATCAAAATAGCAGACTGATGTGCCTTCAGGATAGCAGGCTAGTACGTCCTCAAGATAACTGGTTGGCGTGCGCCCCCTTCAAAATACTGACTGACGTGTCTTAGAGATAGTTGGCTGGTGCTCCATCAGAGCAGCAGACTGGTACGCTTTCAAAATGACTGACTGGCGTGCCTCGAAGATAACTGATAGCGTGCCTTCGAGATAGTTGGCCGGCACCCCATAGAAACAGCAGACTGGCGTGCCTTCAAGATAACTCGTTGGCGTACGTCTCCTTCAAGCTGCTGACTGGCGTAGCTTCAAAAGCAACTGGCTGACGCTCCCTCAAGATAACTGACTATGGCGCTATCAAGATAGTGCGTGTCACCTTACCAAAATAGCAGACTGGCGTGCCTTCGAGATAGCAGACCGGTGCGCTTTCAAAATGAGTGACTAGCGCGCCTGGAAGATAACTGATGGCGTGCCGTCAGGACAGCTGACCGGTGCCCCATCGGAACAGCAGACCGGTACTCCTCCAAGATGGTTTTCTGAACGCGCCCTGAAGATAACTGATCAGCGTGCCTTGAAGATTGAGGACCGGCCCGCCTTCGAGATGACTCGTCGGCGCTCGTCCCGTCGAGGACCACCAACTTCCCCCCGAGCACCGCCCATGCGTTCGGTCCCAACCTTTCCTATGGAGGTTGTCGCGAGCTGAGAATCTCCTCAAACGTTCCGAAGGAGGAAACGCCTTGCCGGGCGCACGCCGTCCAAGAGCCGGCTGTTGGCTTCCGACCAATCTCGAATCATCAATCAGCGGGAGCGCTATCGGCCGTGGTCATGGAACACGCGCGCGCGCGCGCGCGATGGATTCCGCCGGTGTCGGGTCGGAGACGAGTAGCAGCAGCAGCAGCAGCAGCACGAGCCACAGAGCGCACTGGTGGCTGTGGTGGTTGTGGCGATCGCAGGTTTCGGCGGCGCGGCTGGCCGTCCTCGCACACGGTCCCCGAGGCGGTCGGAATGCCCAGCGCCACCCTGTCGCCCCCGTGGACGAGCGCTTGTTGTGCTGCTCATCTGTCGAAAAAGGACCGAGCAGGGAGAGGGGCGGCGGTTCGCCAAGCGTCGCAGGGGTGATGCGAAAATTCGCCGTCGAGAAATTCGCGGCATCTCCCCCCAAGGTGATTCCCGGCGACGTGACGTCATCGCGAAAGCTCTCTCTCTCTCTCTCTCTCTCTCCCCTGTGGCTATCCGATGCCCGATCGGAACTTCGAATCCCGGCAGAGGACGTCTTCGAGAGAACGCTGCAGCAGCCCAGATCCGCTGTCGCGGAGGACCGCGCGGCCCATTCGTTAAGAGCGCGCGCGCGTTCATCCCCCATCTCCGTGGACGTCGCGCTCGAACCCGATTTCTCGAGGGACGGGGAAACGCTGAGATTGGATTTTTTCGAAGGGAACGCGGGGCGGCGGGTGGAGGGCTCGCTGGCTCGAGCAAAGTTGCGCATGCCGCCAACTTTCGGCCTTCGGAACAACAGCGACAGCAGAAGCAAAAAAAGATTTTTGCTGCGTTCGCATCCACGCTTTCACATGGACGACGTGGACAACGCGGTTGAAAACGAAGTGTCCGTTCTGCCCAGAGAGATCCTCCGGTCGCTGGCGAGTGCCTCGGATGCAGGACAGCTTGGTCAATCGCAGGTGGCCAACTGCAGGCATAGGGTTCTCTCTCTCCACGACGTGACCCAGCATGCCACGAGGGTAGGGCTTTCGTCAAGCAGAGCAGCCCGCGTTCGTCAAACCTGAGAGGGACGGCAAACCCCACCCCCCACCCCAAGGAAAACAAAAACACGAAAATTCCGACGTCAACAAGCCGAAGGATGCGTTCCCTCCTTCGGTTTTCTCCTCCCATCCTCCAAGGAGCATCGTGGCCGGTTTTCTAGGGTCAGCATGGGGTGGCTTATCTAGGATCTTGGTCTCCTCCGGTGGAGTTCAGCGCCAGGGGCGTCGCAGGACCACGTCGCGGTCGTCCCCCAGCCGAAACTCGCCCACGCGCGACCTGCGGTGCCGCGGCGGCGGCCATACCCGGCAGCAACGCGCGGTGCTCGGAAAAGACGGGAAACTTCCGCCCGCAGACCGAAGTCGCCTCCGATGGGTTGACAGCTGCATCCATCAGGGATGAAATGCCCGGAAGGCGCACGAACGCATCGAGACCGAGGGACCCGCCAGCGGGCATCATCGCCTCCGTGGCTTCTTCCGTCCTTGCAGAAACCGCCGGCGGACGGGGTACGCGCCCATGAGAGGCGTGCAGCGTGCGCGGGACTGCACGAGACTCGGGCAGGCGGAAAAATTCCCATCCAGGACCGGGAAATTTCCGATCCCGACGGGTCGCGGTGGCAGCGCTGCCATCCCTCAAGGAACACAGGGGCAGCAGCAGCCTTGCGGCTAGATGGGTGCTTTCTATGGAAACCTTTGCTCGAAGCGGAGGACTGAGTGGGCGATGGGCCAGCTTACGGACGTTGCGATCCCGAGTGCTCCACCTCGTGGACCTTTGAGCCGGGCGTGCTCCTAGAACTTCCGGTGGAAGACCCGCAGCAACCCCAGGACACGCACGCCCTCCCCTTGAAGTGACAGGAATCGTTGCCGATGCAGATGCTGCACTGGGGTTACCCGTGCAACGTCCTCTGGCATCATTGGACGCGGGGTGTGTGTGGACCCAAACTGTGCAAGTTGCGGGGAGCGGGAATCCCTCCCGCACCTCCTAGTAGATTGTGTTGCCCTCCGGCCCCTTTGGGGACGGTCTGCCGCGATTTTTCGAACCCCCGGCGGCAACGCCAGAGGACCTTTGAAAGCGTCTCTTCCAGCGCGACGCTCTCACGCCGGAAGGCCGCATCCCCAGCAGCACTTTACTGCCTACGAGGGATCGTGGCTGCATGGAGCAACAACGCCAGAGGAGGTCAGAACGACATGGACCACATCTCTTTTAATGTCCTCTTCATGAGGATAGCGCCAAGTTGGCCCCATCTGGGAGTCTTGAAACAGAGACTTGCTGGCATCCTTACAAGGATGCAGAGGACACCCTCCAGCACACACACAGTGATCCCTCCCCGAACTCACCCCCCATTTTTCTTACTATGACAATTTTTTTCCCTTTTTGTTTGTCTCTCTCCCCTCCCTCCCCCGTGCTGCCGAGGCGAACCTCTTCGACCTGCGCGCCAGTTCCAGGCAGGTTCCTCCTCGTAGTTACAAGTAACGTGGCAGAATCAAACGTCCTGCCACAGACATGGATGTTTGTTTGTTTTTTTATAAATATAAACGCCGCGGCTTGACCGGGTGTCAACCGGTCCGACGGGTCGCGGTGGCAAGATCTCTTCTTCGTCCTCCGCTTCCCGTGCTGGCAAGGGCACCGTCCTTCCTGACTGACGCACCTCCCGGTTGGGGCCGGATGCAGCTCGCAACACCGAGAGTGGGATTATGGGCAGGATGATGGTCTCGGCATCACCTTAGGGTGGAACGATCGACCTGGGGGCTAAGGGGAGACGGGGCGTTTTGCCGCTGCCGGGCAATCAACCGCCATCGCTAGAGGGGGGTCCGTATCTTCCAGGCGCGGTTCAGCACGCCACCCCGGCCGCCCGGGACAGCTAGTTCCCAGAGTGTGCCAAAGTTCGTGGCTCCTGCCGTCCTCCTCGCTCCCTCCTTCCCATCATCTTCCCTCACGCCGCCGACCCACCAGCAGGTGATGCCCCAAGGGAGATGCGAGCGACCGATCCCCGTCAGAAGGTTCTCTTTATTCGCTTGTGCCGCCGAAGGGAGGGCGAAGGACGACTAGATCAAAGCACCACCGTCAGTACCGGTGCTGGAACTCGTGGTGCCACCGGTTGAAGTCGATGTTGAAGACGATCAGGGAGCCCGAGGCCAGGCCCGCCGTAAGGAACTTCTGGTCGTGGTTGAGCGCCAGGCAACGCACGCTGCTATCACAGGTGGGAAACGCATACAGGGGCGCCAGGCTGGTGACGCGCCACACTTGCACCACGCCGCTGTCGCTGCCCGTCACCAGGTATTCCCCGTCCCTGGTGAGGATGAAGCAGCGCAGGACGTCCCGGTACGTGTTGCAGTCGCGCAGCTTCCTTCCGCTGCAGGTGTACGCGGACAGCGTGCCGCCGGCGGTGCTGACCACGACGATCCCCTCGCGCGACAGCGCGAGGTGCTCCGGACTTCCCGAGTCTTCCTGGTTGAGCGCCCGCAGCAAGTTGCCACACGTCGTGTGGACCAGCACTGGGCCTTCTGCAAAGGAAGGGGGGCAAGGAGCGACCTCGACAGAGGAGCGGGCGCGGTCCACTCTCACCTCTGCTGGCGCTGACCACCAGGCCGAGCTCCGCCGAGACGACGACCGCCGTCACGCAGCTCTCGTGGCCTGTGAGCGTGGCGCGCGGAACGGGGACGTCGCTCTCGCCGTGCCCGGAGACGAGCTGCGCGCGGGAGCTCCAGTGCCACAGGAGCACGGTGCAGTCCTCTGAGCCCGAGGCGATGTAGCAGTCCGAGGTCACGTTGCACTCTGACCGCGCCAGGCACGTCACCAGCCCCTGGTGCCCGAAGACGATCTGCACGATCCGGGCTGCAGAAAAGAGGCGCCACCGTGGCCTCCACCTCCACTTGTCGACCCCCGCTGGGGTCAAGCGCGCGCGCCCTACCAGAGTCCGTGGCGAAGACGCGGAAGCTGCTGTCCCAAAACCCGCAGGCGAAGATGAAGCGCGAGTCCACGGTGACGACGAAGTAGTTGTACTGCATCGTGAGCTTCTGGCTGAAGTTGTCGCCGAGGTGACGGCGCGGGTTGCCTCCGGAGCCGATGCACAGACCTGGAGGAGGAGGAAAGGGAGGAGGAAGGAAAGAGGGACTTCCGGGATACTCACTGAGGAGGGAGTCGAGTATGAGCGGCGCGGAGGGGAAGTTGGCGGGCAGGTTCTCGTTGAAGGCGCTGGGCGGCATGTGGGCTACACGAAGAGGACGGGCAGGAGGGCAGTAAGAAATGGGCAGGACACGGGCGGGCAGGGCTTACCGTTGAAGTAGGCGTTCCAGCGGTTGAGGGCGAAGTGCTGGTTGGCGGCCACCGTCACCAGGTAGGGAACCGGGAGCTGCGGATACGTGTTGGCCGAGATGTGAACGATCGGGGAGTTGGACGGGAACTTTACGCTCACGCAGACGTCGTCCGGAACGGCGGTGAACATCAGCGGACTCTGGAGGAGGCGGAAGACGACCTTCGCTTCCTTTTCCTCCTGCCCCGGGATTTACCAGGTGCATCGGCGAGCTCCGGGGAGGGTGCGGCTCCATAAGCAGCTGGGACGGGGTCTGTCCGAAGCCGCGTATCTGGTTCTGGATGGCTTCCTTGGCTAGGGGATCGGCCAGGGAGAGGAAATCGATGCTCCCCTCGTAGGTCAGGTAGTAGAAGACGTTGGTGCATCTCACCGCCTCGGGACCTGTGCGGGGGAGGGAAGAGGGAAGGATCAGACGCGATGCGCGGAAGCGACGGAAGGACGAGCGTCCACCTCCTTCCAGGCGGTTTGGCTTCGGGAAGGGCCGAGAGGGAGCGACCCGGGAGCGAGGGAGCGGAGGGTCGGTCTCCGCGTCCACGGCGAGCGCCCACCAGCGTGCGAGCAGCGCGAGGAGTCGACGAGGGAGACGAACGACGTGGGAGGAGTCGGCAACGCCCCGGCAGCTTCCTCGGCCTGACCGCGCGGGGCCGGGGAACCCGAAGCGCCGACGTCTGCACTCGCGGGGGCGTGGTGGTGGTGGTGAGGTCCGCCGGCAGCCACGCGCCGCAGCGCGTGCGCGCGTGCGTGCCAGGCGCCTTCGTCTTCCGGTTGGTTCGGAGGAGAGGACCGCCAGGATCCGTGGTCCTCGAGTGAGGGCCGAACGGGGTCCCGGCCGGGTGCTCTCGATTCGTCCTCTCCCCCGAGCATCCAGGAAAGGTCAGAGTCCGTTTCCACGGACGACGGCGCGCGGCGGGGTCGGAAAATGAATTCCGGAGCCTCGACGCCCTTGACGACGATTTTTATCGAGCGCCTCCGGGGTTTCCCGGCAACAGCAAGGGAGAGGGGGGGGGGGGGGGAGGGGATCCGAAACGTCGTCGGGCGCGCGCGCGCGCGCGCGCGGGAACCCCGCGTTCCATTTCCCGACCGGAACAGCATAAATCAGAGCGGGTCCGACCGGCGCGTAGCGGCGGCGCACGCGCGCGCACAAGATGGGCTCGCGCGGGGAAGGATGGCGAAGAAAGGTGGGCGGTTCCGCCCCGCGCGCGCGGGAAAACGTCCGCCGGGAAGGCAACAAGAACGGCCGCTGAGTCCGAAAAGTCCGAAAGGCGGCGGCGGCGGCGGCAGCAGCAGCAGCAGCAGCAGCAGCCGTCGCCTTTTCACCACTTCCTCGGGCCGGCAAGAGGGAAGCGGAACCCCACCTCTCCCCTCCTCCTCCTCCACCTCGAACGGCCGTCAAAGCCGCGAAGAACGCGGCAGCGGCTTCATTTCCGTGAAGATACGCGCGGTGACGAGGAGGAGGAGGAAGTGGGCTGGCAGGAGGCGCCCATCCGAGGAACAATGAGCGAAGATGTCTTTATAGACGGCAGTCGGAGGAGGGGGAGGAGGCGCGGCAGCCCCCCCGCCTCGTCCGGCCGAGGCGGCGCGCGACTTCCCTCGGAGGAGCCGCCCGAGCGACGGGGCGCGCGCGAACGCGCATCGCCCGAATGCTTTCCGGCTCGAAGGGACCCAGAAAGACGTAATCATCGTAGGGAGTTTTTCGGGAAAGACGAGCGCGCTCTGAAACATCAGCCGTGTTTACTCACACGGCTGATTTATGCGTCCATTAAAAATCACGCAGTCCCATCCTCCCTTGAAAAATGCGCTTCCTCCTCCACGCGACGGGGGGAAAGCGAAACGCACGGGGACGAAAGAAAAGGGGGGGAGGGAGAGAAGGCACTTAGCGCGGCGGCGGAGGCCGCCGGGTAACGAAGGAACGGCGCGGAGCGGTCGAAATCCGATCGCGGAGGGTTTTCCCTTCTTCCCTCCTCCTTCCCGTCCTCCGACCGCCCACCCGCCTCCCGCCGACTCTTTCCGCCGTCTTCCGCGCGGCGGGCGGAGGACGCGCGCCTGAGCGCCAGGCCGAGAGAGAAGGGCGAAGGGGAGGGGTCGCATCATGCCACGATGGGGTAGGGGTGGGGCGGGGAGGGGGGTTGGCGAAAGCCAAAGTCTCCCTCTTCCCCCTCCCTACGGCAGCTGGCGGCGGGAAGGCGATCGGCGCCACGCGGAGCCATGCAGGAAAGCTCATTGTTCCACGGCGGGGGAAAGATCGAACGCAGATAACCGCGGAGACGTATGAATTCCGGAAACAAATCGTCCGCTGCGCGCGCGCATAAAACGAGACGCACGCATCCACCGCCCCCGCCCGGAGACGCGGCGGCTCCTGCCTCGCCATTTACACCCCATTCCGATGACACCCATGGCTGCATTTCAAGATGCCTGACGAGATAACGACTTACCTTTCGCAGGAGGCTGCAATCGAGAAAGGGACGAAAAATCAGACTTACCTTTTTGCTTATAACCGAATATCAGATCGATCCATTGATGCAGCTGACAAGACACGATCTCGGACTCCAATGCCTCGGGGAAGAGAGAGAGGGAAAGAAAAAAAAAAAAAAAAAAGAAAAAAAAGAAGAAGAAAGTTGACCGTAAGTTGAAACCGACAGCGATCCGTACATCGCGATGCAAGAGCAAAGAAAGAGAGGAAAGAAGACTGTGAGAGAGAAAGACGATGCTGGTACTCACCATCCTATTCAGCTTGACAAATTCCTCGGCAGAGCTCGCCCACGGCGGGAGACGGACCTCGTCGACCTTCTTTCCGTCGTCCGTCACTCCCATCTCGTACTTGTTGCTGTTCAGGAACATCTCGGGCAGGTAGAAGAACTCCGGGATGAGCTCCTGGATCCCCGGAAAAGGAGAGGTGAGAGGAGAGGGGTCCCCGCTTCGGCGACGGACTCCTTCTGGCCCCGGAGTTTACCTTCACGTCGGAAGTGTCCCTCTGGCAGTTCTTCCACGCAAGCGCCACCGAAGAAAACAGGCGGTTGGGATGGTCGAACTTCCCTCCTTGGAAAGCCAAGAACATGGTCGTGAAGGGCTCCTGAGGAAGAAGCAGGGGGAGGGGGGCGCGCGGAACATTCCGCAAGGCTGGGGAGGGCCGTACGAACAATGCGGATGAGCCAGTTGAGGACGAAAGCAGCCGTGGAGTAGTGCGTCCCGAAGTGGAAAGGGGGGATGTGCTCCTGGTCCCAACTGTTGTAGCGTTCCTCGAAAAAGAGCCTCCTGCTGGGGTTCAAAGTTCCGATCGGCTGTCGGATGACCAAAGCAAGAAGTGGAGGAGGAGGAAGAGGAGGAGGAAAAATGTTTCCGGATGACGTCACCGCGCGGATTCACCTTGGACAGATCCCGAAAGTTGCTCGGCAGGCTCAGGTCGAGTTCGCTGCTCTCGTAGTTGGTCAGGACCCACGGGAACACCGGGTACTGATTCAGGTCGTTGTACGTCCTTCCTGCGGCATGAAACAGAAGAGAGGAACGGTGAAAGATACTGGGAACGAGGGCCCGCCGCGGCGAAGGGAGAGCAGCGACCCACGCTGCTCTGTGGAGCACGCAAAGAGAGGGCGAACCACACAGCTCGGTCCCGCCATCGTCGGCTCGGCGACAACAGGGAAGGAGGACAAAAACACATCAGCACGTCTCGGGAGAGACCCGCTGATGGTGGGGACGGGCTGCGTCGTGGGCGCCTGATTTATAAGCAGCCGAGGATGGCCGCGGCTTCGCACCAGCCGAAACCAACACACGCTGCGCCCGCGCGCACCAGCACGCGCGGAAGAAGCAGGATACAATGTCTTCGGGAAGGGAGGAAATAAAATATTTTCTCCCCTCTTTCTTAAAAAAACTATCTGTCACAGGCGGTTGACTGGGCTTCTTGGAAGAAGAAAAAAATGGATCCGGAAACACGCGAGGCGAGCTGACGAATCGTTCGCGCAGAGGGGGGAAGAGGCGTACGCATGACTTGGGCGACGGATAATTTACGGCAGGCCGTGGCGCCAAGTCTTGACGTTTCTTCCTTCCTCCGAGTTTTTTGGGTTAAACACTAAAGACAAAACTTCATGATGATTCCATTTCGAAATACCCAGAGCAAATCAATCTTATCTGCGGAACGTAAAATGCAGTGCAAGTTCGTTAAATGCCTTTAATTCCGGAGGGCTAATTTTATTGCCAAAATAGTCGATCCTTTTGTTTCGACTTTCCCTCAGGCGAGAGAAGAAAAGTAAAATAAAATAAAATTCCCTCGAAATGCAAAAAAAAAGAAAAAAAAAAAAAAAAAAAAAAAGAAAGAAAGAAAGAAAGAAAGAAACAAAAAAAAGACAAACAAAAACAAAAGTGAAACGGAGCACTGGCGAACGATAAGAGAAAACGAAGACGCGTGCGCCCTCTGGACCAGGAGAGGCTGTTCGCAGCAATCGAAGCAAAGGTGGAAGTATGGCTCGTACAAAGCAAACTCTGCCTGCAAGAGTACCGGTGGTAAGGCCCCGAGGAAGCAGTGGGCAACGGAGGCGGCTCGCAACAGCGCCCCAGCTACAGGAGGAGGACCGGCCAGGCACAGCTGCCTTGCGATAGATGAGCCATTACCAGAGGACCACGAAGCTGCTGGTCCGTGAGCTACCTTTTGAGACAGCTCAAGATTTCGAAATGGAGTTGCGGTTCCAGAAAGCTCGGCAGTCCTGACCTTGCAGAAGCTGGTGAAGCCCATTCGGTCGGCCTCTTTGAAGACACACGTCTGTGTGCCATCCCGCGTGAACACCACGCCACGAACACCATTCAGCCGCATCCGCGGTGAGCGCGCTCAAGTCGGAACAAAAACAGACACCGACGAAAAAAAAAAAAGAAAAAGAAAAGCGAGCCTCCTCCCCGTTCTTGGCACCGCCGCCATCATCAACAAATATGGATGGAACAGCAGCAGCACGCAGGCACTCCGTCCACCGGCGGCTCGGCTGCTTTGGGAACGTCCACGGAACCGCACAAAATGCGGAGTCCACCTTGCGGGTCCGGAGGACCTCTCTTCGGAACAAAAGCAAGTACCGAAGAAAAAACCGCGAGCTCATCATCGTCCGCACTTTCGGGGCGCTGAGACGGCGCATCGCGCGTGGGGGGGGGACGCACGCACGGGAGCGGGTCCAGCCGACGTGCACACGCCGCAGGCGCACCAGTTCCTCATGACGTACTGGACCAGAAGATGGGCACCACGCTCTCCGAGGTGTCATCAGCGGCACACACGGCTTCCCGAGAACCAGGAAACGCTTCTCGGCCTTTTGGCTAAGATCAAAGTGAAGAACCGGGGAAGAGGGAGCCAGCTCGATTTTTTTGCGCGGGCGTGTTCCTGCTTCGCTTTGTTTTCTTCTCGCCACGAGGACGGATGCGCCACAAGCGACGAGGAATCTTCGCCGCTTCAGTCCCGGAGACGCGCGCGCGCACCCGAGATCGCACCACCTCGGGAGGGCGCGACACGCGGTCGCGACGATGCGGCGGCGGAGGAGGAATTCCGGACGCGCGCCCGAGACTCGGGACAGGCGAAGGGAACGTCCGCGCTATCGAGAACCAAGATGGCCAAGATGAGAGGGGAGGAGGAGGCGCACCGCAGCTGGGGAGAATGAGGGAGCGACCAACGTCAGCGAGGAGGGAACGGGGAAGCGGGGAAACTCGCCTGCAACCGTATTCAGGAACATCAGATACTCAAAGTTGGAGATCTCCCTCCTCTGCCACTTCTGGGTCATGTTGGAGGCTTGGAACAGCTGCTTGGGCGTCATGGTCGAGGCGCGCCTGGAAGCACACACGGACGTGTCAGGAGGCGGACGGTTAGGCAGCCGGCGGACGGGGGTGGTACCTCGTCTGCGGGATCCCATATTTGATCCCCACTCCAACTCTTGGCAAGACCTTGATCACCTTCTTCACGGTCGCCTGGTCAGGAAAGGCGAAGAAGATGGAAGCTGGGGAACAAACGGCAACAGGGTCAACGGTGGATCCGCTTGCGAACGCAATCCGAAGAGATCAATTTGAACGGTCGGCTCGCGTGATCCCCCGCGCGCGATTGGAGCCGAGTCCCGTGAAAAGACCATCGCGGGGAATTCCCACGGATCGGCATCAGATCGGGGACGTCCGCCTGCGAGGCCAGACGGGACTTAAGTGGGGAGCAGCAGCGAAGGGGAACTTTGGCAGCAGCCATCGGGAACGCCGAGGGCACGCGAAGAACGGCTGCTGCGACCTGTAGCCGCCCGACCGCCGAAGAACGGCGGAGGGCGACTCGACGGAACGCTCAGAATTCGTCCAGCTGTCAAGAGGTATTCAGGGAAACCGAAGACTCCTTCGACAGCGAGTACAGCGACATGCGTACATGTATGCGCTGATCCCGCGAAATAAATGGTACACGCGAAGGCGAGGCCTTCCTGGGATTCTCCGACTTTTCCCCGAGACTTTCGTGCGGAGCCTGCTGCTGGGTCTTCCTTCCCTCGTCCGCCTGCGGAGCTGCTTCGGAGAAATGCTGCTGGCCCCATAGTAGGTCCGCCAGCAAACGAGCTCAGCAAGGAACAAGCCCCCTCCCTCCCCCCCTGCCCCAACATCGCTGGAGGCGAAGGCGGCGCGGCAGCAGCGGTCCATCGAAGGCGGACCGGTACTCTCGGGACAGCCGTCGCGCAGAGCCCCAGAGGCCTCGGAACAGCACCGGACCCATTTGAGACGCAGCACCCAGGAGCGCAGGCAGAGCGCGACTTACTCCTGGAGGCGAGGAAGATCTCGATGGCAACGTTTTCCAGCAGGTAACGACGGGAAAAGATAGCTCGCACTTCGGAGAAATGCCACTTGCCGTGGAGATTGTCGCAGTACTTCAGCACCTGAAACATGCAATGAAGTCCATCGTGGGGAGCAGGCAGAGGAGGCGGTCGCAAACGCAGCAGCCAGCCGCATCGAGTCCGGTTGGCCGGGAAACGGGTCGCCAGGTGGACGCCAAGTTTCCCGCGCGCTCCGACAGTGAACAACGGGAGGGACGGGAAGATTTTCGATCTTTTCAAGGCGGCCGGGACGGAAGTGGACACGAAGGAGAAAGCAAGACGCAAGATGGGTCTCGGAGCGAGTGCCCTCCTTCGGGTTCGGCCTCGACGCAAGAAGCGCGCGTCGGAGCCCACAAAGGCGCGCGACCACGCGGGAAAGGGAGGAGGGAATCGGCAGGAGCTTTGCGGAGAGGGTTCGCCGCCCTTCGTTACATTTCCCCGGGAAGGGAGAGGATGGGTTTCCCAGGTTACGAAACCTGCGGAAACCGGAACCGTCTGGATCGCGGTGGAGTGACGGGGTGGTGGTGGTGGTGGTGGACGACGCCCAGCTGCTACCGGCCCGAACGAAAGGAGCGAGCAACAGTGCGTGCACTCGGAGGGAGGGAGGACTCCTCTGGACCAAGTGAGAGTGGACACCTGCGAAGGCCGCTCTTCCTTGAAAGACGTTCCACGGCGTCTGCAGACTGCCGTTTCGTTATGCACCGGCGGGAAAGGAAAGACGCGGGGCGGCAACGACCGCAGCGTGGACGACTCACCGGCAAACAAAAGCAAAACGGACGCGAAGAGGGAGGGGGAAAAAAAAGAAGAAGGAAACGGAGATGTGGATTCCCGGGGAGGCAACGGTGCTCCTCTAGCCCTGAAGAGCACTTCTGAAAAGGAGGAGCGTACGGCGCGAAGGAAAAGTCGCCTTCCCGAAAGAATCACGGCGGCGCGATCCACTTTTCGGTGCCGGCGGCGCATGAGTCAGAGTTTAATGTTGCATGAGACTCCATTAAACTTCCGAAATGGATGCTGCGCGCCGAGAAAAAGATGCACTCGGACGAAGAGGAAATTGCCAGGACGAACTCGGGAACCCGAGTTTTGATAAATGGGGTCTTGTTCTAACAAGATTAACGTGCCTCGGGAACGCGATGGGAGGGGGGGGGATGACGAATCCATCCCGGGCAGAGAGAGAGAGAGAGAGAAGGGGGGGGGAGGGAACCCTTCCCAGCGCGCCGTCCGCCGGCGCGGATCGGAGGAGGAGAACCCGGGATGGATGGCGGCGGTCCGGAGAAGCGGGAGGCGGCGGTGACGCGAGCAAAGAAAAATCGGAAACTAATCGAATTCCGGGTACGCCAAATTCGGAGTTATTGCTCGCTCCCTGCGATGTTACGCGCATCCATTACGCGAGATCGGCGGCGGCGGCCGCGCCCGGGAGCCGAAGAGGAACCGCTCCAAGGAGACGCAAAGCAGAAGAGGGAGCGGGCAGGAGGAGGGGGCGAAACACGCGCGCACACAACGGCGCACAAAGGGCACTCTCCCCGCATAATAGCGCCCCGCCGCGCGCTGACTGGGATAATCTGTTCCGGACCAATGGTCTGGAGAATAGGGAGAGCGGGGGAAGAAGAGGTGGGACAATCATGTAATTGCATCCGAAGGATGGTAACTTGATCATCTCCGCGATGTTTGGAGATGAACAACGCGGGGATAATCCGATTTCGGATGAGCGAATGAATGTCGGGAAAGGGAACTTCTCGTGTGACGGATGCCATCGCCGCGGCTCCGTCCTTTGCGGGAGCGCGACGTCCGTCCCCTTAGAGGCAGCTTCCTTTCACGGATGCCAGCAGTCTTCTTCCGACGAGCGGGATGCGTTCCTCCTCCCCTCCTTTCCTTTCTTTTTTGCTTCTCTTCTTCCTCAAAATAACGACAACAAAGGGAAAAAGGAAGGGAGGGGGCGCGAGGGAACAACCGGGAAAAGAGCGAGCGAATTCTGGAAATTCTTTCCGTCCGGGGTGTCCTGGAGACGCGAAGACTTCTTTAGCGTTAAGTGGCCGTCAGGAGAAAGATCGAGATGCTGATACAGGCGCGATGCCGAAAGCTGACTTCGTTTTCTCCTTCCCTTCGTTGAGGGGGGGGGGGGAGAAAAGAAGACGAACCGAGGAGGTGGAAAAAGCCACTGAGATGTTTGCTCAATGAGAGGCTGACAGCATGGGGGAAGGGGGGGCTTTGCGTGCGCAAGAGACTAGGAAACTGCTGGGGAAGGGCGCCGATCCCGTGCCCCCGCCCGTGGGCCGACCACGACAGTCAGCGAATCCCACGGTAGAGACCGGAGCTGCCATAACAACAGTCCGAGGGCATGCTTGAAGGCGCCTCGATCTTCCCGGAGAGCAGCTGTGCCGGGATCCCGTGACACTTCCGAGGGTATTTCCGTAGGGCGATGCATCTTCCGCGCGTGCAGCTGCGGGATCCGCAGAGCGGCTCTGCTTTTTATTTTCATTTTTTTTTTTTTTTTTTTTTTTTGCCGACGCGAGACGAGCGCGGACGCCGAAGAGCCGATCGATCCCCTAATTGCCCAGACTCGCAGGGGGAGGGGAGGCGCACCCCCAGGAACGGCTATATTAAGGCTCGCCGGAGACCCCAGCCCATTTTTTCCTCGCGCTCGCCTTTGAGATCCGGCTAGAGGTTAACGAGTCGCTCCCGGAGGGAACCTGCCCCACGCGGAGCGCGCGCGCGCACTTCCTGGTGGGGCGAATGGCAGGCGCCTCCTACATGCCAGCAGCCTTTCGGCGCGGGTCGCTCCCGGAGGAGCACGTGGAGAGACGCCTCCCGTCCTCCTGGCCCGCGGTTTCGCTTTCCGGGAGGAGCGACGGCGGGGGAAAGGGAGGAAAGGACAGAAGAGCATGGGAGGAGGATGAGGAGGAGGTGCGCGAAAAAGCAGGAAGGGAGCCAGATGACAAAAAGAAGAGGAGGAGGAGGAGGAAGAAAAATGCTCCCCGTGGAAAGAAAAGCTCCCTCCAGGACCGCTAATTTTAGCCATCAAGGTGCACTTTCTTCCACTTCTGGATGAAGGTCCGCCGCGCACGTGCATTCCAGCGACACCTTGCGCCCCTCCCCCCCTCGAACGAGGTGGGTGCTCGGCGTCCGCAAGGCGCCCTGGACTCCGTCAGGACGGAAGTGAACGTTCGTCGTCGCCTGAGGCGGGGAGCCCGCGAGGACACGAGAGTGACTGCGGCGCGATGCCGTGCGCTTGTCCCCTCCTCTTCCCCCCCCCCCCGGTCTCCCCCTCCAAAGCGAGAGCGCAGTCCGAGACCACACTGGGATAGAAACGGGGGGGGGGGGGAGCCCGACAAGGATTCTTCTTCACCGGGATCCCGTTCCGTCGGGAGGTGGACTGCGGATGAGTCCAGGGAGCGAGGCAACAGGAGGAACACGCCGCTGAAAAAGAAAGGGGGAGGAGAGATGAGGGGGGGGGGGAGAAGCGCGTGCGTGCACAGAACGCTGCGCTGGGATTCGCCGCGAGCCACAGATCCTTCGGGTTGTCCCAACAGTCGCACGCAGCTGCACGAAAGACGAGGGAGTTGGAACGGCGCGCCACCGCAGCTTCTGAAGGGCCTCTGCGAATTGCCCCCCCCGCGCGCGAGCGAAAAAAAAATGCTCGCTTTCGTGCTGTTGCCCCGCAGAAAGGGCCAGAGATGCAGCTGGAGGGATCCCCAGAAGGACACGTGGAATCCCATCCTCGAAACGCTTCCCTAGGGATTTGTTCCGTCAGCCTCGAGGATCCCAATTTCACGATGCGGGATCCACAGCGTTCGCGGGAAGCCTTTCCCGCTCTTCCCGCTGCCAGGAAAGTCGCCTATCGACCCTTCCAGCTGCACACCGATACCCCAGCCCTTCGGTTCCCCTTAGAGGAACTCGAAGAGCTTCGCTTCCCTGCGTCTCAGGATTCGTCCGAAAGGACTTTCGAAGAAGGAGGAGGAGGAGGAAGGGCGGAAAGGGAGAAGAAATGAGGAGGAAAAAAGGGGGGAGGAGGAAAGAGGTAACGGAGATGGGTCCCGTGAAGATGGGCTCTCGAAGCGCCCGCCGCTACGCACCCCCTCATCGTCCCCGCCTACTTCTGCCGCGCCATGGACTCTTAATGCGTTTCGGCAGGGGCTCCGTCCACGCAGAGGCGCGCACGCGGCCTTCCAATGGCGCGCCGCTACAGCGCCACAACAGGTGCACGGCCGCACCGGCGAGACGCCTTCCCTGAGCCGACGGCGCGCTCGGGGAGACCAAGAGGTCGGCGGCTGGGGTGTCCCGCAAACCTGCGCAGCTGTTGCGACGGGACCCCGCGGCAGCTATTGCCGCCGTTCTTCTGCTCCCGACCAATGAGAGGGTCGCGATGCGGAAACGCAGACGGTTTCCGCCCACCACGGGAGCCCTCATCGGCCCACGGAGGAGGAAGAAAAGTTACTTCCCGACCAGGGAAACGCCGCTCGCTACAGAACACCACACGAGCACCACCGCCAAGAACACCGCTCCTCAGGCACCTCGGACAGGTCCTCCTCGACCGTGGGCTCGACCACAGCGTGGCTGCAGACGCCGGCCTACGCAAGGGAACACACATCCGCCCACGGGGGCACGCTGCTGCTCTTCGCCGGGATTCTTCCCGAAAGGGGAAAGGCGTCTTTGGTCCCAGGTTGCCCAAGAGGCCAGAGCGCGGCCACTCGCGCGCAGGAACGCGGGAAAGGGGCGGGGGTGGGGGGTAGGGACGAGGAACGGCAACAGCACGGGCCGGGCGAACCGGACTGCCTGGACGATGGGGGAGCATTCGGCTGCCCGTGCCACACACACAGCCGCACGACCGGGACGCGAGCACACGGCGAGCGGTCTGAGAGTGCTTTTGCGAGCGCGCCCGCGCGGGATGCTGAGCAACAACAACGGCAGCAACAACGCAAGCAGTGAGGACGTCCCGCGAGAAGGTCGCATTTCCTTTCGCCCGTCTTCCGCGTGAGCACACACACGCGGAACCCTCATCGCGTGCGTGGACCGCAGGAAATCCCCCCCCCCCACATTCCACCCCTTCCACGGAAAAGAAAAAAAAACCCAGGAAGCCTCCGAACGCTTCCGATTGGAGACTGCGAAGAGGACCTTCCCTGTCCACGCCCAAATCACGCAAGAAGTCGCTCGGAGACGTCGGGATGGCGCCCTTCCCCAACCTGAGCTTGCGCGCCCGGATACCTTCCTCCGATCGATATCCAGCCAGCCAATCCCCAGGGCTGCTCGCCGCATCCTCCGCCGCGGAGCGGAGCGAACACCGCAGGCGGCGACGATTCTACAGGAACACCGCGAACCTTTCATCCCGCACCGAGCCACTGATCTGTAGGATGGAGGAACAAGCTACTCCTCCCCCCCGTCGCCTCCCCGGTCTCGCCCACTACACCCCCACGGTGCATCAACGCCGAGCGCTTCAGCTGTACGTCTAAGAACATCCTCAACCAGGCGAGCAGAACGTCCCGACGCGCGCGTGCACCGCCGAGGTCGCAGCAGCACCTCACGAGCGTCAGGAGACGCTCAGCTTGCTCTTCCACGAGCGGAAGTCACCCCCGCAGGGGGCGGCAGAAAGTTGCCCCCGAGCCGGACCACCGTGCACAGGGGACGCGCGCACCTCGCCCCCAACCGGAAGAAACGACGTTCGGATTCCCCGAAGGCCGTGCGAAGCGTGACCAGGTGACGACTGGTCATGCAGCGCGCCACCGGCGGTTCGCGTTCCTCCGGGGTCGCGAGCCAAGCAGCCGCTCCGTCCTCTCCGAAAGGTCCGAGCGGCCCTCGGGGAGGACAGGCGGGGGGTGGAGGGACGATGAGTTGAAATCCACTTCCTGCGTTGGCGCTGGAAAGAGACCGAGAGACTCCCACAGGCGAGAACGCTGGCGTCCGTGGCACGCCCCCTGCGATGACCCGCATGGGAGGGTCTTTGTGTGCCCCAGCTGTCCGAGCGGGCCGCATCTCGATTTTGGCCCGGATCGGCCGTCCTCGGCAGCGACGAAGGCCCGCGTGCGCGTGACGCCAGGTTCCCGCCGAGGGGTCCCGTGGGGCGTGACGGATCCCAAAGGCAGGAAGGTGACACCGCGGGAACCTCGGTCACCTGGAGACCAAGCGAGATAGGGAGGGGGGAAGGCGGATTCAATCTCTCGGCCGGGCGCGCACCCACGGAACGCCGCAGGGACGGAACGACGATCGCCTTCCTCCCTCGAGGAATGCCGCCCTCTGGCTGCCCCGCCGGGACGGCGGAGAAGCGGAAAAGAGGGCGCTGCACCCGCGCGAGGCGCGGCCGCTGCCGAGGAGCAGCACTCGAGGAGAGGCCACCCTCGCGCTCCGGAGGGCCCCCCGAGACGCCGCGAGGAAAAATGTCCAGAAGAAGGGACGGGGTGGGGGTGAAGGGCAGCCCCAGCAGAGGGGGCGGAGCGACCAGCTGCTGACCTCCGCGCTTCCTCTTCCGAAGACGACAGCTCGAAAGATGGCGGCGCCCTCTCCGCCCTCCCCCTGCGCTCCTGGCTGGGTGTGCAGCCGACGACGCTCCGGGGGAGCTTCAGGAGAGGAGGAGTAGGGAAAGAGAAGGGGTCGCCGAGGAGGAAGGAAGGAAGGAGGTTGCTTCTTCCCTTCCGGCTTCCGGAGTCGCCGCTCCTCCCGCGCGAAGGACACCGAAAGCCCGGCGAGGCGGCGGCTCGGTCGGTCTCTCGGCGGCCGCTAGAGCGCGTGCGCGCGCCTTCCTTCCCCTCGGAGCCGCGGGCTCCTTCCTCCACTAGGATCCGCGCGGAGCGGGCGGCGGCCACGCCTCCCGGCCAATGACGCGGAGGGGCGCGCATCACGCGAGATCATTCGCCTCGCGAGCTCGCATGCGTGCGGTCGCTGGGCGAGGCGGTGTGCTGCTGCTGCTCCCACAGGCCGCCGCGGCGCGACAGACGGCGGACAGCGGCTCCGGGACCGCGGGACGATGCTCGTGCCGAACGACATGATCACGGCGCAGTCGAAGATGCTGTACCAGCTGAACAAGTACCACAGCGAGAAGGTGCAGGGGCGGCAGTCGGCCATCGCCAAGACCATCCGCGAGGTCAGCAAGGTCGTGCAGGACGTCCTCAAGGAGGTGGAGGTGCAGGAGCCGCGGTTCATCTCGTCCCTGGCCGAGTGCAACGGCCACTACGAGGGCCTGGAGGTGGTCTCGCCCACCGAGTACGAGGTGGTGCTCTATCTGAACCAGATGGGGGTGTTCAACTTCGTGGACGACGGTTCCGTGCCCGGCTGCGCGGTGCTCAAGCTGAGCGACGGAAGGAAACGGTCCATGTCCCTGTGGGTGGAGTTCATCACGGCCTCAGGGTACCTGTCCGCCCGCAAGATCCGCTCCCGGTTCCAGACGCTGGTGGCCCAGGCGTGCGACAAGAGTGCGTACCGGGACTCGGTGAAGATGATCCCGGACACGACTGAGGTGAAGCTGCGCGTGCGCGAGCGCTACGTCGTGCAGATCACCCCCGCGTTCAAGTGCTCCGGCGTGTGGCCGCGCAGCGCCGCCCAGTGGCCCGCCCCGCACATCCCGTGGCCTGGCCCCAACCTCGCCGCCGAGGTCAAGTCCGAGGGGTTCGACCTGCTGTCCAAGGAGAGCGTCGCCATGCAGGGCAAGCAGAACTCGATGGAAGGGGACGCGTGGGTCATCAGCTTCCTGGAGGCCGAGAGGCACCTGCTGCAGGGAGGCGTGCGCAAGAGGTGCCTCAGTATCCTCAAGTGCCTGAGGGACAGGCACCTCGACCTCCCGGGCAACCCCGTGACCGGTTACATCATGAAGACCCTCCTCCTGTACGAGTGCGAGAAGCACCCCAGGGAGGTCGAGTGGGACGAGTCGTGCCTGGGGGACCGGATAAACGGGATACTCCTGCAGCTGATCTCCTGTCTGCAGTGCAAGAGGTGCCCCCACTACTTCATCCCCAGTCTGGACCTGTTTAAGGGGAAGTCCCCCGTGTCGGTGGAAAACGCGGCGAAGCAGACCTGGAGGATCATCCGGGAGTTCCTTACGAACCACAGGTCGCTCGAGAAGCTGTGACGGTGTACCCCCCATGCCTCCATACCCCCTCCAAAACCATACCGATGCGCTCCGCCCCGGGACGCTGTACACGCTCCCGCGGAAGAGGAAAACCACGATCCCAGTGCGCCACCCCGCTTCGCCTGCCTTCGATCGTGACGAGGATCGGTCCGTCGCCCCGTTGCCAAGGTCTGTCTCCTGATATTTATATACAATAAATGTATCAAAGGAAAGGCCAAGAGAAAGACAAAACAAAGAGAGAGGGAAAAGCGGATGCCGTGGCCCGTTGCTATGAGACGGCCGGGACACGCCCGGCTCTCCGCAGTGTGCGTGCCCGCGGTCAGATCCACCACCGACCCTTCCTCTCGAAGCGCCCTTCTCCCTCCATGTCACGAACGAAGTGGGGCGGAAAGAATGCTCCTCTCCCCCGAAAAACAGGTCTCCATTTTCCGCGCGACCCGCGTGCCGGCGGGAGGCAGCGGTCGCCATGAGAAGCCAGGGACTTCTCCGAAATCAAAACGATCTGGTCACTCCTCGGTGGACGGATGGAGGTGGGGAAGAAGGGAGGGTCGAGAGCGCGAGAGCGCAGAATTTCCTCCTCGCCGTCCTTCTCGCATTTTCAGGACTTTTCGGGTCGAAAGGGGGCGGCGGTATCACCTCCTAGGCAAGACACGACCCGTGCGGAACGACCGATGACTACCGCCTGTGCGCTCGGGAGGACTGAGAAGGAGGGAGGGGCTATCGAGGGCGCAGTAGCTGCGCTCCGCATGCAGCCCACCCGCAGCCGCGGGACGGCCAGCCAGCGTCTCCCCCAAGCGGCTCACCACACGAGGAAGAGCTCCGGGCCGGTCTTTCGCGACAGTCGGGATCCTTTGAGGGTTGCCCGGGAAACGGTTCGGGTTCCCTTCCCGACATGTTCGCCTCCTTCCTGATTTCCTTGGCTTTCCTCCCCCCCTCCTCCCTTTCGCGGCCGGACTCCATCGACTCGCGTTCCCGGAGCGCGGAAGCGCGCCCGCTCCCTTGGAACCAATGGCGCTACGCTGGGGTCGACATCCCAACGCAAACGCCGCCCTCTCGCACGACCGTCTGCTTCTTCCCCCGAGGAGGATCAAGTCGACGGTCACCGGGCGGCGTCCGCCGCACACTCTGATGCACTTGGGATGCGCTGCTGATGAAATCCTTTTAACGGCCTCCTCATGCGAAAAATTCCTTCTGTCCGTTTCCCAAGGCAGCCGGGGCGTGGACGCCGTAAACAGGACGCCGGCATACGCTCAGGCCGCGCGTGAAGTTCCCGTGCTGCCGGGCGACTCAAAGACGCGCTGCTGAAGACACCAGACGGATTCCCGTTCCACCAAAAGACGGGAGGAGAGGGCGTGAGAAGCTTCCCGCGGCCGCACCGTCGCGCAGGGGACGCGAAGACGCCGGCAACCCCCAAGGAGGAGGAGAAGGCCGCCATCGACAAAGAAGGCGGCGGCAGCTGAGGAGGAAGAGGGTCGTCGGGTTGCCGACGAAACAAAACTCCCAGTTGCTGACGCCGCCGCCTCACACCTGCGGTTCCCGCCCAGGCACACGACCCCCGTCGTGCCGCGAGCACGGTCGAGGAGAATCGAGGATGCACGGGGGAAGCGCAGAATCGCACTGCGGGCGGAAGGGCGACAAAAGAGGAGGCGGGAACGCCGAAGCGCCGAAGACGAGCGCAAAGGGGGCGTCTCGAGCCGAACGCGCGAACAACTCGGAGGAGCTTCGCTCCTTCGGCGCTCAAGATGTGTGGCTGGACCGTCTCTCCAGACGGTCGGTCAGGCCACCATCACCAAGCTGGAGGACTGGGGAGTGCGTGGACAGGGGATCCCACAAACAAGAGAGGCGAAGCGAAAATGGAAGGAATGACGGGAGGAGCCGCCCGCCACAAGAGGGGACGGTGGTGGTGGGAATCCGCAGGTCTCCGGTGCGATCAGAGAGGCGGACGCGACGGTGACAGTGGCTGGAAGGGCGGAGCCGGATCGGAACCGGCGGGGTCGACGCCGGATGCCGACGGAAGCATGAGCTCCAAGCTGCTCGCACCGACGGTCGGGAGGGCAGCACGAGCGGTCGCCCCGGACGCACTCCTGGGAACCTCTTCCTCTTCCTTCGATACCCGGCAAGGACGAGGGGATTTGGGAAAGAGGACCCAAACCGGGAGGAAGAGGGGGAGGGAGGGGGGAGGCTCGGAAGGAAAGAAGCGAGCTTCCTGCAGCGAAGAAGACGCGCCCGAGCAGCTTCCCGTCCTCGCGGTTTCGTGGGCAGTGAAGGAGGCGCGGCCGCGAGAACGGGAAGCGCGGAAGAAGCTGCTGCACGCGCAGCGCCTAAGACCTACACAATGAAAGCAGCCGCGATGTAATGTAACGGAACCAGGGTAGGACGTGCGCGCGGCCCTTCCACACTCCGGGAACGCGAATCGATGAAGTCCGGTCGCAAAAAGGGAAGGGAGAACAAGGAAAAAGTAGGAAGGGGCGAAGCACGCTGGGAAGGAAACCCGAACCGTTCACACGAATGCTCCACCCGTTTCTTTCTTCCCCTCCCCCCTCCCCTCCCCTTTCTTCTTCCCCCTACTCGGCCACAGTTAGAGAAGGGGTCGAGAGGGGGTGCCAGGGGAATAGATCGAGAAAAACCCGCGACTCTCGGGATTGCAATTCCCTAAAAACTTGTCGTCGTGCGTGCGTGCGGGGGGTGAGTGAGTGAGTGAGTGAGTGGGTGGGTGGGTAGAACCTGGAATGGAAAGCTCTGGAGATGAAAGCGAAAAAAGGGGGAAGGAAGAAGAAGAAGAAGAAGAAGAAAAAAAAGAAAAAAAGGAAAGAAAGAAAATTTGCTTCCCGAGAGCTTGGCAAGCGGTAATTAAGATGCTCCGCATCCCAGGCAACGGAACAACACTTTGATTGACACAAGTAGGGTCGGTTTCAAATTTTTAATCAGGAAGGAAACGCTGGAAGGATAAACCGTCCTGTCGGCCGCGACGATAATTGGCCTGTCTCATGGAAACGCTAATTACACAAGCAATAGCAGCAGGAAGCCATCCGTCAAGCGGGATAGCGTATAATGTTTGATTCTCATTAACAATGATGACAGGTGATCATGGCTCTCCGATGAATAGGAAGCCCACGTTTTATTTACCCCGGCGGTGTGCCCAGGGCCTGGACGAACGCAGCCTCCAAGCCCGGGATGCGGCGGAACTCCCGAAGAAGAGGAGCACGGAAGATGGATTTTTCAATAACCGCTCAGCTGATCCCGCAGAAAATCTATTAATGGCCCTCCTAATTGCACGAAAACACACGCACACACAAAAGAGGGGAAAAGGTAAGAAGAATTTTTTTTTTTTTTTTTTCCCCATTTCCACGGGGGAGAGAGCAGCGTGGGCACGGGTAAGCTCGCAGCCCGTTCCCCGGTAAGCGGAATTTCAGGAATAATTGCTTGCAGGCGTCCAATTCATCAACCGGAATGGAAACAAAGGCGCCGTAAAAAGCGAGGAAGGGGGGATGGGATATTTCAAGCAGAGGTCTTCCCCGGGTAAACAAAACAGGGCAAGGCAGCTCCTCTGTTTCCTCGGGTGCTCGCAATGCATCTCCGCGACAGGAGGCTGTCCATCCGCCTGCATCACCCGGGTCGATTCATCAACAGTATGAAAATGTAACTGACCACCTACTACGACTGTTTACTCTGCGCTCGCAGCACGACACGCTATCACACCGAGGCTCTCACAGCGCCTCTTTGAACCGATGATTGCATCATAAAAAACAAGAAGAAACGATGGCGCAGGAGGAGAGCGGGGGAAAAGGAAGGAAATAAAGCATCTTGCGTGGTGCGTAGCCGTTGGCCGCGATGCCGTCGGGGGAGGGAGGGAACTGCATCTCGCGTCCGCCGAACGCCGACGAGATGCCTCTCCGAGGATTCCGACACGGCGACAGCAGCTCCTCTTTCCTCCTCGGATGACAAACGGGACCCGGAGCGCCCCGTCAACAAGAGAGGGCCTTATCTCTCCGAGACGCAAGGAAGACCGGGTGGCACCGAACGCCGCTGTCGGGCATCTCGCAGGGGCCAACGGCATGCCCACCTTTCACGCAGTGGGGCTCATCCCTAATGAGCCCGATTGGAATCTTGACGTGCGCATTGTGCGCGCGCGAGCATCCGCAGATCAAGGTGCAAGAACGGGATCGTCGCGTCGCCGTGGCTGCAGGAGGAAGGGGGGGGGGGAAGATACAAAAAAGAACAAGGAAAAAAAAAAAAAAAAACCAAAAGAAGGAAATGAAAAAAAAAAGACCGAAGGGCATGGCGAGGTTTCTGCGGCCAAGCAACAAAAAACCTGATCTGGCTCCCACCAGCAACACTCTCGAGCCTTTGATACAGATTCGCTCAGGTGACGGACGGAAAGACCGGCGGTCTCCAGCATTCTTTCAAGGCCTGTCTCCCCTATCCGCGAATTACTCTTCGCAACGATTGCTTCCTCCCCCCCCCCCCCCTCAAAAAAAAAAGAAAAAGAAAAACACATGTGTGTTCTCCTCTGAAGATTGCTGGCAGATAAACGAAAGTAATTTACTTTTGACAGAGCTTCCGTGCTCTTGAATTTATTAAACGTGAAAAGCACGGTAAATAGCATAATCGCTATGGCAATCATTAAGCAAATATAAATAGTGTGGGAACATATCACCTGGTAATGAGTACGGACGTGACAGCTAGAACCCCCAGGCGGTCTCTCAACTAAAAATTCTAAGGTTGTCGATCATTCAGCTGTCATTCCGGGAAACATCCCTACCACACAGATAAAAAAGAGCAAACCCCAGAATCCTCGCGGTCTGCGATATCGACGGGCACATGCTCCGAAACGGGAAAACGCTCGGCCGGAGCGCTGCTGCCAGAAGGGGGGGAAGAAGACCCAAAGGTCGCGGCGAAGGCAGGTTTCGGTAACGGACGCCAGGCGGGTGGCGGATGAACACCGCACGCACGCGGAAAGGGGGAAAGAACGCGGTCGAGGTGGTGAAAAAGCGAAAGGTGGGCACGGACGCGCACGCGCGCACACCCGGCACCGAAAGCAAAAAGGAAGGGGAAACACCACCGAGTGGTGGTCAAGCATCCGCACACACCCAGCGCCGTGAGGCGAGGTCTCCACGGCGACCGCGACGACGACCACGAGCGCCGAGGGCGACGCAGGGAGTCTGCAACCGGCGAGAGCCTTGGATCAGGGGACGCGGGCAAACCATCGGAATTTTTCCCCATCTGTGCACGCGCGCGCGCGCCAGCCTGTCGGGCGGGAGAGGCGGACGCGAGCGCGCGCGATCCAGATGGTCGACCCGGCCAGTCCGCGCGACACGCAGGCGACAGATTGATTTGGGTGGACGGAAAAGGTCACGGATGTTTTTTTCAGACTCGCCTTGCGGGGACGAATCGCCCCAGCATCCCCGGACGCGGTTCTCATCCCCCCCTCCTCCCCCCCCCCCCGCTCTGCGAAGTCGCCCACCTCCCGTCCGCAAGGCCGCGAAGGAAGCTGGGAGCGACATTCTTCCGGACCAAGCAACCGCCGGTGCCGTTCATGTGTGGAGAGACAGATCGCTCGTAGGTCAACCCTGCCCCGCCAGGCACGGGGAATTCGCAAACTGACCAGACTCGGACATCTTGTGGAAGGTAGGAGTGGAGATGGCGCACTTACAGCCTTGTCGACCTGCTTGCTGCCGAGATTTTCCTCGTCGGCCTCAAAATAGAATTCGCAGTTGGTGGCGGAGAATGTCCCGGAAATGACCATCCCGTGGGTTACGAGGGAAGCGCAGGAACTCAGGTTTACCGAACCTACGGAGCTCCCGCTTGATGGCGGCGACGCGCCACAGGGGGCGAGAACCAACCGCTGATGTCGTTCTCCAGATCCCGGTCTTCCGGGATCGCTTCGCCATCCACGTCCACCTCCGAGAAGGACATCGTGTCGTGAGGCTTGCGGACAGACGAAGCCGGGACCACGCTCGCGAGCAGGGAACTCTTAGGCGGTTCCGCGTGCTGGTGCTCCGGGTTCAGGACAGCTTCCGGATGGGTCGACCCGAGCGGGTTGGGAACGAAGCGTTTCCTGCGGCGGGCATCATCCTCCCACACGTCCAGCTTCCAGAAAGAATGAGAGGCGGCCTTCGTGCCCCACGCCCCGTAGCGGCCGGACAGCAGGCTGATCACTCTTTCCAGCAGCTTCACGGCGATGCACCGATCGCGCCTGCGCGCGGCGATTATCAGCTGGTTGCAGATCTTCTCCTCCTCCCTGCGTTCCAGGGCGTTCTTGGCACACAGGGACTGCGATGAAGGGGAGAGAGAGAGAGAGAAAGAATAAAAACATTCCTTTCTTCCATGCGGGGACGCGGAAGAGGCGCACCTCGAACTCCGCGTGCTTCAGCACGTCGTCGGCCCTCATGCGGCTCAGGATGAAGTCCGCTTCGTTGGCGACCCTCACGATGTGGTCCTTCATGGCGTGCGAGAGCAGCCTGAGGAGAGAGAGAGAGAGAGAGAGAGAGAGAGAGAGAGAGGGGGGGGGGAAGAGGAATGTCGCAAAGAACAGGCAAAGACAGGCGGCGCAGCCTCCCTGGTCCTCACCTTCCCTCGTTTATCAGTTCGATGAAAGCCAATCCCGCGTGCTTCTGCAAAGAGTTTTGCCATTCCTGAGAGCACAGCAGCATAACCAGTTCCACCACACTGTTGCTATACTTGAACGTGGTCAAGCCTGCGGACGGCTGCCACCCACGCACCCAACGGGGGCCCATCCCACTTTTACTCTGGTTGAGCAGTTCCTGCCCGTGGGATCCGATCAAGGTTTTCGACAAGAAGGGGGAAAAGTCCACCACGATCTCTCTTAGCAACGGGCAGCTGGAACCCAGGGACGTTTCCAGCTTCTGGGTCAGGATGTCCGAGGAGGAGGTGTTCAGGAGGAACGGGTCGGAAGGGACGAGCTTGTCGAAGCGAAGGTGGTCTTGCGGCAGTTCCTGGTCGTTCCAGCTTCGGTGCGAGTCCCTGCTGGGCGCACCGCCCCCTCGCTGCTGGAGCGGGTCCGCGGACGGGGGGTCCCGAAGGTACAGATCGCTTCCAGGAGGGAAATCCATGTCCATCGACTTGCCCTCGTCCAGGTTCACTTCGGTCCAGCCGTTTTCCAGGGAGAACTTGGGGATGCTGTTCGAATCCTGGGAAGACGGAAATTTTTTTCGCGTCGAGAGGCAGGGGGGGTTGCTCCCGCGTCCTGCCTGCGCGTAAACGGAACCTCTTTCCGGCTTCTCTTCGAGCCTCTTGCCCTGATCCGGCTGGTGAGGATTGTCCGCATCTGCCATACACACACAAAAAAAAAAAAAAAAAAAAGCAACGTTAGGCACGTGGTCAGCTCACCCGCCCTCCAGCCCTACCACTAGATACTCGACTCCAGTTTCGTTTCCTCACTGAGCCTGGTAAGTGGCGTGAAAAGAAACGAAGGTGTCAGAGACAGATGAAGAAGGTGCGCGCAACAGATGAAGAGGAAGATCGGGGCAGGAAGGGGAAGGGAGACATGCCGCTGCATGACGAAAGGGGGGAGGCGAGCAAAGCCGCATGCGCAAGGACCACGAGGGTGAACCAAAACGAGCCAAGCAGAAGAGCAGCAAGGTGAGGGTGGAAGACAGCCGAACAACGCACAAAACTCCTGACCTCGCATGCACCGGCAACACCCAACAACCATGCAGACAGAAAGCCCAGGTCTACGATCGAGGAAAGGACGAGCACAGGGAACACATCGATAGAAGAAAAACAACAGCAACCGCATTTACCGGAGGGTAGCACGGTGTTTCCGCTGGAAGACAACGTGGACGGCAGATCGGTAGGCTCTAAGATGTCGCGGTATTTGGAGACCATAAGAACCGAGATGAAGTACACTACAGCTAAGGAAAGAAACTGAGCCTGTTTCTCTTCCTCCTAATGACGCCGTGGAAAACCGGAAAGGCAAAAAAAAAAACGCGGATGCTTCCCGGCCACTTACAACATCTCTGTAAATGACGGCCCTCAGTCGATTCACGTCCATGTCCTGCAGCAGCTTTTCGGGATGCTTGATGGGGCTGGACTGGGTGCCCAGGTTTTCCACGATGTTCTGGGAACGTGAGCGATGATCCGCCTCCCGAGCCGGTTTTCCAAGGAGAAGGGGAGGGGGGGAGAGAGGTACCTGAGGCGAAGCCTGCACGCCCTTGATCAGGGAGAGGAGGTGGCTCTTCTTGTTGCTGGAAAGTTCCGAGTCCTTCGCACCACTCTGGAGAGAGCAGTAGGGCCGACATCGCTCCCGGCATTCGATGCAGTTACGCACCGCCACCATGCAAACCTGAAAAACGCAAGGGACCAGGGAACTCGCGTGTGAGCAGCACACGGCGGTACCAAACGCAGGCACTGGCGCAAGATCCCACCGCTGGACATGTGCTTTTCGGCTTCCAGCTCGGCAAAGTTGAGGGATGAAGCGAACACCAGTATATCGACCAGGTTGACCAAGCGCTGGACGAAAGAAATGGCCACCTCAACGGACAAGCCTTGGGTGGGCTCCACGACGTCCAATTCGTACTGAAGTGCAAAACGAGTGGGGAAAACGTTCCAAACGCGGCAATCTCGCTTCTTCCTTACGCTGGGCGAGGTGGCGGATGCCAGCAAGGGCAGAAGACCTCCGCAGGAAATGATCAGGTTGTCGGCCAGCTGGGAAATGACGTGAACGGCGTTCATTACGAACACGGCGTTTTCCGTGTTGTTCACGAAATCCAGAACGGTTTTGCTCGAGTGACTGGAGAGGAAAAAATTTCGAAGCATCGAATGAATAAGATGAAAAGCAAAGCGTTCAACACAATTCACTCCGTGCTCGATGTGCACAACGGCGCTCGAAAGCTCGCGCGCCTTCCCATCAGTTTCGAAGTGCGCAAGCTCCTCGATTATTCCCATCATAACCACCACCTACAGCTTCGAGCAGATCTCGAGCAGAGGCGTTAGGTAAGGATCCCGAAACCCGGCGGATTCCCCTCGTTCCGCAAGCAACCGCTGGCTCCCGGAATCGGCTACGAGAAAGGAAGATCGCGGGGCTCTTGTTTTCCGACGACGGGGAACAGCCGGGGAGGATTGTCCAGATCGAGGCGAGCACGGAAACCTGAGACCCGAACTGCGAACAGTTACCTTCTCCAAACTTGCACGTCCGTCTCGATGGAAAAGAGCAAGTCCGAAAGCATCTTCTGGTGGACGGGAGACCAGCGGAACTCCGATATTCGAAAAGGAGGCTTCGAAGGGGGTGGGCTGAAAATTTGCTGGGCGGGCTGCGGGGGTTTATTTTTCGATTCGCCGGACACCGCACTTTTGCTGCTTTCGTCTAAAACACAAAGCTGCAATGGACAAACGTGAAACCACAGACATGCTGATTATTCACAAAATGAGGTCGCAGCGGATACGGAACCGGTAAGTTCGAAACATGACAGCGTGCTCTTGACACGAGTACATACGGAAACAAGAACGGATGATAGAACATGCAAGGGATCCATAATCGAATGAGTCCTGATGAAAAGTGCAGGGAACAGCAGGGGATTTGAACCACGGCAGCTCTTGCCGTCCCATCACGCGCACGACGAGTATCTGCTACGGCCAACTAATCCACCCCCTATTTTAATGCCAAAGGTGATTGGAATACCACACTCCAACGAAATAAATAAGCATACGATCGCGACTTCAGCCGACTGCACGTAACCAGGATGAATCAAGTCCATCTAACCTCCATCAGACTCCACTGCATCAACGGGAAGCTTTTTGGCGCGATGGAATGTCAATGGCAGCACGAAGGGAGGATGCCGATAGCAACGCATCAAACGAGCAAAATAAATGCACCCAGGGAACACTGTTTACGTGCAAAAACAAGTCGAGAAAAAATACCAAAAATCGTTTCGCGTGAATCAAATCCTTCCGCCGAATAAGCTAACTGCTGAGTTTCGGAAATCACTGCAGCATCCCCATCTACCTACCTACTCTCATCACGAATTCATAATCCCACTTCAATCGCACATTCACGATTTTCGCCTCTTGCGTCAAATCCAGGTTTCCGGTAATTAGTTTCATCCCTAGCTGCTCATTCATCCGATTTGTCCAAGACCCACGAAAACCGGCCAAGATTGCACACAAAATTATGGTATTTCAGTCCCCAAGTTTCTCAATGGATGCAGGAGGTGGGAACAAGGCATTTTAGAAGTTTCGGTTTTTATGCCTACTTCTGCTATTTTGTAGGTACTCTCGCCTGCTCCGCTGATCTGATTCGCAGCATGCATTCAAGATTTCGGCATCTAATGAATGTACCAAAGCGGTTTTCCTGATGTAACGGTGTGTGCGTGTATCCACGAGATTGATGGCAAAAACATCAGCGATATCATAACCAAGAACATGAAGGAGGGAAGCGGATGAAGTGCACGTGTAACAGAAGTAACAGAACACGAGCAAACAGACAGCCAACAGGTAAACTCAAAGAAAAGAAGAGGAAGAAGGGAAAAAATGGCGCACAACTGCAAACAAATCCAGTTCACGAACAGTTGCACCAACTGCAAGTAAGGAATTCGCCATAGTGATGACCCAACAGCGACCCGATTGGTGTACCAGCTCCCGTGCTGTTTCAAAAGTCCATACAGCAGAAGAAAAACACACCTGCGCTGGTGAGTTTGAACTACCGATGGCAATGTGTGTACCCGAGAGAGCAGAGATGGAAAACCTTGCAAACTTTACAAACACAGAGATGAAAACACAACGTGGCAGAAAACACAGGTACCAACGCCATTTCAGCGCTGTCATAATCAGGCACAAAATTCAAAGGTAAATAAGGATCGAAACGAATCCAACCGATTAGCACACATGAAGCACCACAAAGAAACCAAACAAAACGAGAAAACAACAAAGTCTATCAGATGCTTAGCGAACACGAAGCAAAAAAACAAAAAAAATTCAGGAAACAAAATTTAGGAAGAACCCTTAAAATCCCTCCTTTCAAGGAAAAGAAAATTACGTTTCAGAGTACCTAGCGAACGGAATGCCCCAATAAGAAATGACAGAAAGGTGATTTCGAGATCATAAAGTGGGATTTCCCTTTTCATTCTGGAACCCTGTACAACTTCCTACCATAGAAGGGCACACTGATCTCTCGTTCGAATGTGCGGGACAAATTCTAATCTAATCGTCAGACAGGCAAAGCTGTGTGGATCCGCTGGGAGGTCCGCAATTCCGTCCAGCAACGGGAACGAAACCCGAGTTGCTTCTTGAAGAAACAAACCAGAACAAGAACAAAAATGGAGAGCGCGAGAACACAAATTTCGTCAACCGAAAGGAACCTCCAGAAACTCGCGTGACAGACGGGCAAAGAAGCGAAGCCTAGTTTTCGACAGGAAGGAAACCGGAACTCCACGAAAGACCGGAAGATCAGCTGTTTCTTCCCTACCGCCACAGGAACACACCTTCCTAAAGGGTAATGCAACTGCTTCGGTTTCCCCGTTTGAATCACCATTGCACCTCGGGCAGGAGTTTCAGAAGCACTGGAACATCGTGGAAAACCTGGGCACCCAGTCCAGCCCCGTCAAGCATCCCGAAAAGCTGCTGCAGGACATGGACGTGAATCGCCTGGGGGCCGTCATTCACAGAGATGTTGTAAGTGGACGGGAAGCGCCAGAGTGTTTGAAAAGAGCACTGAACGGAATGGAACCACGATTTACTGAGCGAAAAGGTCACTCTTCAACACAAGTTTGAGAAGAAAAACTACTAAGAAGCCATCACGAGTGGTTTTCGTTGTAGCCCCATATATCCACGTTTGTAGGAAATGGAAAATCGAATTTCTGAATCTACTTTTCTTGACTCATAACAAATGGGATGGATTTCACACGAAAATGCAAAATTTGGATGAAACAAAAAGAATACACGCGCAGTTTTGGATATTTGGCCAGTCGAAAAACTAGGAGCTCAAGTCTATGCAACTGCGATGGATTCACTGAACTGAGAAACAGCATCTTTTCCTTGTGAGCACACACCGTCATCATTAGTGCAGCACTCTTGCAAACTTCAGACTATCTGCCTATGCAGCAAATGCATTTTGACTTGCAGACCTCACTGTTTACTGCCAGTGCCATCATTGCGACTCACTGTCTGCCCCGGGACCCTCCTTCTTGCATCCCCCGGGACCGCTTGATGCTGGAACCATGTTAGCCACAACAACATTATGGGGACTCATTTCGCCATTCCGTTCGACTTCGTTCAACTTGGACTAGATTTCTCCTTCCAATCACAGAAGCCATTCATGGTACTTACAACTTTTCATAGCCTTCATGGTAGTTATAACCATGTCAATTTATCATTTCTTCTCATCTTACCATCATATGCCCTTCTTAGAAAACACCCCCCTCTTTACCTAACCTTTTTTTTCTAGTTTGCAATTAATCTGATAGAATTATTAAAACACACACAAAAAAAACAACAAAGGCAAACAAAAGGTTTATGACAGTGTGAAAAAAGTTTTCGTCTCTATCATCACTTTGCAGATTTCACATCAATATCTTCTACTTGTGTTTGTCTTTATTTTATCTTTCCAATCATACGAATCATCAGTGGTCCTTTTTTGTTTCAAGTTTTCCCTTTTTCGACCGTGTGCATTCGTTCAAAATCTGTAAAATGCTTTGAAGCCTTGATTTCGTTAATTCTGCATCATTACAAAGTTCCTCATTCAATGAAAGGGAGTTCCGAAGAAGACACGTGCAATTTCGCATTACGCAATTCGATTCCCCAGTGGTAAGATCGGAAATTTCAACAGATGCATTTTTTGTGAAGTCTGCTCAGATTATGGTTAAGCTATGATTCACGGACATAGACGTGGAACTGCTGAACAATTCACAGTAAGTTATTGCTATGAAACAGCTTTTTTGTGTGACGTGAAAACGTTAACAAAATAGTCAAAATGACTGTTGAAGAGAGAGAGAGAGAGAGAGAGAGAGAGAGAGAGAGAGAGAGAGAGAGAGAGAGGCTGATTTGCAATATTTGATTACGCTAAATATGACATCGTCTTACTATGTTTACTTGGAACTTCCTCCGGAAAAGACGCACTGCCGTGTGCAGGTGTTGTGAAAATACATTTCACTGAACTTTCCAGGGGAGACACATCTTGATTTGCATTATTGATTTGGATATAATTCTCCTGAACCATACACTGATCACTATCGCCTTCGTGAATCTGCTGTTGTACATCATCATCAGCTGAAATCTTTTCTTCACTGACTGAAGAGCCTGAATGTTCACTGTCTACATGACCTCTTTGAAGGACAGGGTTGTGTGATGACTCAGAATTGGGAACAGCATTACTTCTTAATTCACATTCACTTTCTTCATCAGGTACACTAATAGTATTCACCTCTACTTTCAACACAGAATCGCCATCTTCTAAAACAACAACAAAAAAAAAATCTCCAGAAGGTTCAATGAGCTTAATCACAGTTACCTTTTAGATATGGTATAGATGACTGATCTTCTGATGTGCTAAGGTGATTTTCATTACACAGGTGTGCTGGAACATCTTTTCCGACATCACTCGCAATTTCCAATGCTGGAGAAGAAATATCAGGAATGACTGAATTGTGTTGAGAGATAGTGTTGGTATCCTGCTGATTCAGGTGTTCATTTTCAGGAATAACAAGATTCTCTAACTTCTCTATGCTAAATAAGAAGCTTGTAATATAAGAATGAACAATTAATTTCTCACCAGGATGCATGCTCATTCTTATCTTCTACAGCTATTCGTAAATCATGCTCCATTTCGTAATATTTCGTATCTTTCTTTTGTTCATTATATACATGAGAAAACTGAATATCATACTCTTCCTTCGAGACCTAAGTGAAAAATAAAACCTACCTAGAAAAAAGAATTGCTGACCTTTGCATGGACTATCGCTAATGTGTCTACCCAAACTCTCCAGCCTCCATATTCATATTTGATTGCATGATGCAAAAGCATGCGAAATAAAGAATACACCATTTCACTAATTTTTGCTTCTTCTTCATCCACAGGATAAATATATGCTAAAGCTATCAACCACTCTTGCCATACTGACATTTGCAAAACAATGCGCCTGTTTTCTTGGTTATTAACACACAATAATGTCATGTCTGAGAGAAACAACTTCTTCACTTCAATAAGTGCATTAGAAGGTTCCGAAAGACGAAGCAACGAAGCAATAACTTTAAGCAATACTATTAAATCGTAGAATATATGACAAGAACTATATGCTACAGTCTACTTACAAGGGTTTTCCAATCTAATATGGGATTCAGGTTCAGGATGCCTTGCATAGTTGATTTCTGGTGCCACTTGTTCTGTTAAAATTTCATACAAGACATTATAAGTGGCCATGTTGAGACTGGCAGACTGAAGCAGCAATCTGTCAGCCAGCAATGAATGTAGGTTATGAGGGTTCAGGACATCGTATTTTCTTCTATACGAGAAATAATATATATCAAATTGTTAAGGTGATCATTTACTTATGTGTGCTGTGGCTTAGGAAAATGCCTAACAGCTTAAGACTCATCAGTCTTGTCAGCTCAGATTCGGATGATAAGAGCTTAAAGACAACCTTAACACCTTGTTTAACATCAAAAGCTGGAATCAATGATGATGGCAATTCAGTCATCAAAGAAATTAACATTTGTAATACATCTTGTATATTCTCATCCTGAAAATAAATTACAAAAATAAAATGCTTGCAAAAGATGTCGATACTGTACTTCATGCATAGTCATCAAATAATTGAAAATACTTTGCAATTCATCTTCTTTTATATCATCACCAAGAGACACCAAGTGTTTTAACAATAACAAAATGTACACACGAATTGCCATGATGTCATTAACTGAAGGTCTTGGACCATCTACAAAAAACTTGTTAATAAGATGTGTATTTACTGCTAAATACCTAGTCCTTTAGGGATGATATTGCTCCGATCTTGAGGATTGACAACCCAATAATAGAATTTGAGAGTATTCATGGTCTGCAATACAGCTGAAATACGACGCACATTGTTATAAATTTGGGATTCGGAAATAAACTCTTTGGCCAGATATGAATACAATTGAAGCTGAACATCTGGTGGTGTGTGGATCCACAGAGAAGGGTTGAAGAGAATGTGATCTAAAAGCTGGAACAATCATTATTACTAAGAATGCAATGCAAACTACTGTAAATAGCTTTTTACTGAAGTCTTAAAATTCAAGAAACAAAGATTGAAAACAATAACCTGTTTGAGCAGAGCATCTGAATTGCAACTGGGGCACATAATGAAATATTTCGTCAGTTGGAGAAAGCAATTGAGTACATCAATTGTAATATGAACACTAGAAATTTCTTGCAGGACATGACTGATAACAAGAAATCCTCGAATCTGAATTGTCTGCTCTTGGGCAGCACTGGACATCTCAATGATCCCACAAATGAATCCGAGTAGAGTTGAACTAAAATAATTTATGCATTCATACACTGTTCTTTCAGATTCTTTAACTCTAATTTTTCAGGTGTACATCATATGAACAGAGCAGTTCATGAGTGCATAATGACAATCACTGTACCATAAGGAAACATCTGCAGATTTCTCTTCCTTGTGTGCATCCAATTGCAAGAAGAGTGGAAATAAAACTTGGATTCCACCAACAGAATTCAGTGTATTATAGACAGGATGAGTCTGAAGTGCTTTCACATCCTGTAAAGACAAAAAATTCAGATTCTTACAGTTATGGTGGTGCAAAATTCCAAGCATATTACTTAGAATGCTAATTTTGAATTTCACTTTGATAAGATAAACTAATCAAGGAATTCTGAGGTTCACAACCTGAAGCATTAAAGCATGCTGTGAGTGAACAAAATAGGAAGTATTTCCTTTGGGAGCTACTTGCAAGCAAAGTTGATTTTCTGTGGCTGCAGGACTGTATACAAATACTAAAGAAGAATGAAGTTTTCCATCATACAAAACCTAAAAAAACAGTTAATATAGTCATGCTAGTTCATGAAATGAAAAATAATACTTTAAATTAAAATCTTTGTTAGGAAATTTAGCTTTTTCAGTACATTTGACAGAAATTTTTGGGCAACAAATATCACGTGCTGAAAACTGTGCACACTGATTGCATAGAGGAAAACATGACCAATACATAAATAAAACAATGATAAAAACTGTTAATGATACGCACCTTCTTGTAATTTTCACTTAATGGAGTATGTGTTTCATTTTCAAAACGAAATTGATTCTGTAAAACATTGTCAGAAAAATCAACTGCACGGTTACTCTACCTTGTAGCTGGGTCCTAAACGGTGTATAGCACACACTTGATGAGAAGTAAGAGCTTCACTAAATAAATAAAGGGTTGACATTTGACCAGAAAATGCATTTTGATCCAAAAGTTCTGTGGTGCCCCCAATATAACATTTATCGAAAGACTGAAACATAACAAATGTAAAGTTACAGAAGGGCACAGTAAGTTTCACGGCAACAAGATGCTCGTATTTTCAGAAAAAAAAATTCATGTCATCATTAGAATGAATATTATGCAAATTTCAAGTAAGGTTACGAAAAATTCATTCAATTTATGGAAAGCTCTCACTTATGGAAAGTTATTACTTGCTTTTTAAATGGCTACAGAGGAAATTACTCAAATCCCGATTGGGGGATAGGATTTGGGAATAAGGTTATGCATAAACAATGTACTGGTAGGCAAATTATCTTGCAGATTCGAACATCACTAAGTGATTGAATACATCCACGAGAAATACATACAAAGCACAGAACGTCACAACTGTAGGTTTTTGTTTATTTGCAAGTTGAGCAAGCGTTTCATTTTAATTTTTAAGAATTCTTACTTGACCAAGCTCTCAGGCCATTATTTCCTCTTCCCAAGCATGTAAGACTACTTTCCTTTACCAACTTTCAAATCATTCATAGAACAAAAAACTATTTCATATGCTATTGAAATTCATGCATAAAAGTTTTTTCATTATGTCATAATTACAAAATCACTTTTTAAAACAAATAATGAAGTTTTCAATAATAAAAACATAATTATAATATTGAAGTCATAAAAAAAAAGGATCTTAATAGTTAATAATGAATTCAGGATAAACAGAATGCTCCAAAACTGCCGATGACGAGTGTACACGGAACACTTCCATGAATGGGCTCATAAATTCTGCAGTCGCTTAATTTTAGTTTCAATTAAGGGAAAAAAAAATGATTCCTGCTTCTGTTTTCAAATAGTAACTCAAATCAAGAATTTCAAATTGGAAATCTTCCCACTTTTCATCTTCCAACAAAGTTCCTATCTCATTAATACAAATTGTACACTTCAGCATCCCTGAAGTGTTAAAAAAATGTAAAGACATTGAAAATACCATCGTTCTGTGTGATGAGAATTATCTGATTAGATGTCATGTTAATTCATGTCATTCCTGGAAAATTTTACACATACATGCAAAACTGACTGCTACTGCTCTCTGCAAATGTATATTCAGGAATTCCATTCATGATTTTGTGTCTCTCATTTCTCTGCATCCGTATCCATAGTCGATTTGTTCTGTTCATGGTTTTCTTTTCCACAGATAGTTTCAAATATTCCAGAAGAGTATGTGTGAAAGATTTATAATCCAAAACAAATTTCGAACTTCCAAATTTCCTCATTTCATCAAAACTAACTTTGTCAAATTGTCATCTAATATTGTCATGCATCTTGTTATCTGCCAGATTCTACTGTCATTTGCTTAAGGGCTGAAATACTACTGGATTTTTCAGATTTAAAGCCAGTGTATCTCTACTATCAGCTATTATTGTGATTATAAATATTACATGCATGAGCAGCCTTAACCACTTTCACAGAATATATCCCTTGCCATCTCGATAACTCCTTTTAATAAAATTCATGAGTAGCATCTGAGTGTAAGTTGCATTATATATATATATATATTTTTCCCCAGCAACCTAAACCTATTCAGTATTTTTTAATAGTTTCAGTAATAGCTCAGATACTAGTATTCTGATCAAGCATTTCTGATAAATGAGGAAAACAAATCAGCTTAGGGAACAAAGAACAATGTTCCTATAAGACTAAAATTACGAATACAGCCAAATTGCAATTCTGATTGAAAAACAAAATTATGCAACAGAAATTGAAATATTTTTCTCAATGAGTGTGCAACACATTACAACAAATTCTTAGAATTCTCAATTATTTATCGGATATGTGAATGAATACAGGAGAAAAACGAATAATCTGTCTTCTATATGCCCTTCCATATGTAGAGGTTATTAGGTACAGCCGTTAGTATATAATTTGGAAGATCTAACAACAAGTGCTAATTCAAATCAAGTACTATACTCATATCTCTGTGCTGCCTAAGAAGTTTCTTAATGTCCACATGCATCTCATCATCAACAGTACTACAAAAATCAAATGTGCAAATCATAAGTGCTAAATCTGATGCATGCATATCTGCTCATTAGTCTGATTCCAATATTCTTTTATAATGAAATAAAAAAAATTACGCAAATATTGAAAGAATTTTAAGAAAAAGTCAATATTTATATGAATTTCATCAAATGCATGTAACTTCAGCTACATGCATACTTTTTCAAACTCTTGAGACTTTCCTCGCATTTCTTCTATTCATTTGCCAAAAATTGCATCCATGTTTGTGCCTTTTCCATCTTTCAATAAGGAATGATGCCCTATTTTTGGCAACATTAATTCAACCTTTGTGAAATTCGGCTCTGAAAGCTTTGGAAAGAATCATCACAAGCATAATGATAAGCTTAGACTACAATAATCTTAGTTTTGGATTCAAGCCTATTCCAAAAAATTGATAAAAAGTAATCCTTGTTACATATATTCTAAGTATTTTAAAATATAAGTTGCTGCTTGAAAGTTTTTTTTTTTTTTTTCTCCTTTCATTCAGTTCACATCAGTGAACTACAGATGGAATTACTGATGCAAGACTGAATTCATTCTATTGCATTTCAATTGTCTTTAAAAATTATCTTTGATCATTATGCTTAGCCTTCAATGCAAATTAAAAATTTTAGTAGCATTGCATTTATTACGTTGGGTTCTTTAGTCTAATCTTTTAAAAAACATCATTTTCGCATAAAATCACTTTTCATGCCTTAAATTTATAATTTTATTAATAGTTGGGCTGACTTCACTGCAATTTATCCCACTATTTTTTCTCACACAGTAATCTTCACATGACTTCCCTAGCTAGTGATCTAGAATAATTGGTTTCTGGATAATTACAATTAACGTTGCCATCATCTACATGAACCCATTATATTGTCCATCACTTGGATTTTGTAATTTAACAAGATTATTAACTTCATTTTATCAACTAAACTTTCATAAGGATAAAGCTCAATTTCAATGTTCAATACACTGAATGGTCACCTAATACAGTGGAGCTGTGAAAATACAATGCAATAAGTACAATATGTACGTGATGAAACTAATGCTACGGCCCCCTTCTGAAAAATAAGAAACATGTCACCTCATTTGCATGAACAAGCCATATCATCTCAGTAGTAGATGCAAGCTGTCCATTGACATAGCACTTTATTTCACTTTTACTCCAACGATTGTAGATAAACACTATTGCAACCATATACCACTACAAAAACAAAAAAAAAATTATAATAATAAATGAACTAATAAAATGAACCTACTTTTCTGGGATGAAATTCATACTTCACACAATGTTGATATCCTTTACCTCTGATCTTCATCGATGTAATAACAAGACAGTTTCCCATGAAATGCACTGAATAACCAATTCCTTTGCTAGTTTTGAAACTAAATGAAAGAAAAAAAAGTCACAGTTAACTAACATGAACACTATGATGTTCTAGGATCACTAGCATCTATGACACAGATGAACTTCACTGAAGAAGAAATCGTTTACGAAAACATATAGAAAATATCGTTCTGAATTCCATGGCTACTTTAAATTTAGAGTGACTGACGCTTCCAAATTCAAAGTAGAAAAGGCATCAGTTTATTTATAGCTGTATAAACGGCAATTCCATTCAATACACATTGCTTCTTTCATTCTCTGGCTTTATAAGACAGCACAAAACCTGATGAATATACTGTAACTATCAGAGTAAGTAATTATCAGATTACCTTACAAATATCTGCCCATTCAGGCTCAAAAATAATCTTTGCATGTTTCACATAGCTTTTCAAATGATAAATTACATACATTCATCCCCTATACAACTCAAGTTAGATCAAAAATACAGTGATGCATGTAAGTATTGTGAGTCAATATTGCATTACTGTTCTATTATTTGAGGGCTCCTATACATTCTATAATTATGTGTGAAGAAAAAGAAAAGCTGCAACGAAATGAAAATTTTCATTCTATGACTTTTAGTTGATACTGTGTTTCCTTCAGTAGCTAAATGTGCTATAGCACCTTTAAAATTTTTTAAGCTTCCTACTATTAATGCACTATCGTCTTGGTATTCTTGACCAAAGAGACTGAGAAGAATTCGAGAAAGTACCTTCCATGATTACCACTAATTTAAGTTTCCTGCAGTGGCAATTTGTGTAATATCTAGGTGAAGTCTTCAAACATTTATTAAGTTTCAATCTGGTTTTGAAAACGCAATACGTGTTCGGAGAATCACTGCAAGTTATTCTATAACTAGTTGTTTATTAACAGGGCTTAGCTTTTTTCCGTGTAGTTCTTTTACAGGAAGATAACACTCTTAATAATCAAGGAGAGCGAGCCAAGATTGTGCCTTATAATCGGAAAAGTAAGCCTTGGTGATATAATTAGATCGACAACTATGCATTTTTACAGGCACACCCTGCTTCATTGGATGATGTAGTCTCTCTACGCAGGACCTTATTAGCAGATCTCCTGAAATATGACTGACAATTACAAAAAAATACTTCTGTTCCAAAAACCGATGCACACGATTATTTTATTATTTTACGTTTAACTTAAAGATGCGTGTCATATAAAAGATCCTGCACCTGCATACATATAGAGACAAGAAGTGCACACTTATGCATCAGACCAATAACACACTCATAACTGTATCTCATCTATTAGAATGAGAATACTTTGGGGAATGTTGGGGGAATACTTTTGGTATGTAGTTAGCAAACAACACAAATTTAGTTCAATATTTAAAACTTCAGTTAGCATAATTGCACTGAATGCTTGCAGAGAATGGAAGAATGTATCTTTATTTTCTGAAATCGGAAAACTGGTGAAATTATCAAAAAAATGGCTCAGAATTGCTGTAATATTCAGATTACAGCCAATGCTATTACCAAAATTCCAAATCCAAAAATCAGAACTGTACCATGGATCTTATTTGCTCACCTAAATAAATAGGGTTTCTCTTTTTCTATGACCATTGAATTAACTGGATCGATTTTGAACCAAGTACTAAACGAAAAACCATTTTCGTGAGGCCATTTACTAAAAGGTGGCAACATTAGGACCTACAAGATCCAAATGTTTGTAAATGCATTTATACCAAGAAAACTTACAGATCCTCCTTTCCCTGGAAAACTAAAATATGCATCCACTGTATGTTTATTTGACAGATGCTTCAGAATACCTAACAATTTTTGAGAATGTTTAGTCTGAAAGGAAAAGAGATTAACTAATTAATAAATGCTTATAAAGAAGATTGAAATCATCTGGATCATTAGAGATAATTCCAAAATAAAGGCGAATCAATCAATGAAAGATTAAAGCAGTACTAGCATGACAACTAAAGCTTTGTGCTTTAGAAATTAGAAAAATGTGGTCGTGTTTTTCAAAATATTGTACTTGAAGTTCGTACAAAACTCTCATACTCTTTTTCAATAGTCACAAATAAATAATAGTTAATTGAAAAAAATCTATTGATTCGAAAATAAATCAATTTAAATGATTTAACTTACTCCTTTCCCAATTTCTGCTTTCATTGATCCTAGTAGCGATTTCAATTCTTTAACTGTAATGCTATAGTTAATTAATACTCCCAAGAGCTCAACCAAGAGGTCTGAAACAAGTACATGAGTACAACAAACAGCATCCATTCAAGAGATAAAATAAAGGAAATTTCTAATGTCATACATGCAAACATACTCATATATGCACCACAGCATACACTGAACAGATAAACATGAAATTCATATAAAGTAATTTCCAAAAAAAAATTCACAAGAAGTAATCAACTCAAACAACTTGTTTCAAATACTACACGTTTCCGTTTAATATTTTTAAAAGAATGCTGGTCATTATGTCGATACATAATATTGGAAACTGGGGAGCAGGCATATTAGTTCCTTGTAAGCTAAGATACATTAATGATGAATCCCATTTACACTCCATTATTATGAAATTTTGGATGTCTACTTTACTTTACTGAAATGGAACAGAGAAGACCTGCCCCTCATAAAAGGTCTCACGGGATATTACAAGAAAAATAATCAATTTAATTTAATATTTAATCAAGGGAACAATAAAAAAATTTATTTTAGTTTTTAATGATAATAGCATTAATGATAAAGGCATAGCATAATTCCTGAATACAGTGGGAAGGTTGCTTCAGAAGCCATATAAAATAAATTTACCTATTTATAATTAATCATTCATGATTACTTAGATCATATCAATCATTCATGATTACTATTATATAACTGAATAGATTAATTACCTGCAATCAGACTATCTACATATTTGAAGCGATCCAAAATTTTTTGAATAAGGCTAACTTCAACACAACATTCCAAGTTGTGAATGGTTTTCTTGACAATGGCGATGAAAACGCTCCAGATTTCTGCCTGAAAATTCATATCCATAAGACAGGTTACAATTTTAAATACCACTCTACAAATTAATAAATGCTGATGGAATTGCAGCTCTTAAAAATAGGGGGAAAAAAAATGCAATAAAAGCCACAAAGGCTAATTTTCAAACATTGGAATCACGGTGCTGATGCAATAGGATAATCCAATAATGAAAATGTAATCCACTAGCTGCACAGTTGTGAATCAATTTACTTATTCATTATTCAGATTGTGCAGCATGTTCTGAGTTTGATGTTTACTCAGAGATCTTAAGGAGTACTTCTGAATTTTCTTTCAAAGATTTGAGGCAATCATTTTCAAAGCTATACCGAAAAAATTTCACTCCGTGATAAGCTATTACAGTCTTTTGGAAAATGATGCAAACATCGCCAATTTATACAATAAAATTCCATCAGTTATGGGCTGCCTGATTTCAGTACTGAAAATTCAGTACTTCAACTTTTGTCCACAGTCACCTACATTTGGAAGGAATGCTGCTTCTTAAACTAAATATAATGTTAAATAAGTATATGAGTATGTGCATGTTCCTAATGAATCTGTCGTTAAATTTCTTTAAAAAACTAAGACTTTTCAATGGAGACCTCTGAAAACCTGTCTTCCACTGAGTTTTTAGGAAACAGCACTTATTTAAGGAGTAGAAATATCTTTCTTATGTACTTTGCAGAACTATTCTAAACAACTTTTATATCCCAAGCAATTTAAACCAGCTAATCAGTTATTACTTCACATAAGCTTTTACTTTATGTAAAGACGATATTATTACGTTATATTTCCCTCTCAGTATAAACGCTCAATCTGAAATACGTCAAGGTGCTAATCCAATTTCGTTAGAAAAAAGGGGTGAGAGAGAATGAGAAAAAAAAGTAGAGTAAAATAAAAAATACAAGAATAATTCAATTCCATATGCGTGCGTGTGAATTGTGGTTTTCGTCAACATCGAGGAACCATTCCTCATATCCATTAGGGAAGAAACAGAAAAAGGATCGCTTCCTTAATGAAACAATTTTTTTGATCCTTTTTCTATTTTTCTAGGAGTGACTAACGTATCGTAGAAATCGTCGCTTTTATTCTCCATTGCTGAAGATTCTAGAAATTATTATCAATATCATCAAGCTATCTATTCATATAGGGTTCTTGTCCTTCAAACATGTTTATGTTCAGACTGTTCTCAAAGTAAACTCTTCTCAGAGTATTGCTGCACACTTTTCACTTCTTGGCTCAAACTCTTGGAATACACATCAATTCATACTGAAGGATGAATCCACAATCCATTAATCCCATCTGCAATCCTTTTCATGCTCTTTATGAAATACCAGAAACCACCGTCTTCGACTTGTTCCACAATTTTCTGGGAAATCAAATGAAGGACATACTGCTCTTTGAGTATTTTACTGGCATTCACGAACTTCTCGTAATCACGACCAAAATACAGTTCTGAAGGTTCGTAAATCCGCTGACTTCCATAAGGTCACTTGTAATAGATTCTGCTTCGCTATGATGAATTCAAACCAAAGAAATGATCGCTGGACCCCATCCTCATTCAACGCTTGATCTTCACCGATTCATTCGAATCTACTTTTTTGCACGTCCCTAAAATTTACGCATCGTCATTAACAGTGTGAATATTCCCTTGAAGTATTGAAGTTCTCCCATTTCTTCAACTTCCCTATTAATTTCTCGATTGGGTCCTCGAATGCAAAAATACGCCGCATGGCCGATTCAACGGGTTTTAATTTGGTTTCCGTGTTCGGATGTAAACTGAACACGGGAGCAAACACGTTAGGGCAGCTGCTTATTTGGCCAGTGACTTCTGGCAACACGACCAAGCCCCCAGGGCTGCTTTCCCATTTTCTGCAGGTCTTTATTACGATTCAAAGCACACACCGTTTACGTAAGTCGAAAGCGAATTTCAATCGTGTTGACCGCCGACGACCTTCGGTGCTCTGTCGTGAGACCACATGGGAATTCTCGATTTCCATGCAACTCATTCATTATCATTCAGGAAAACGACTCGGTAATTCGCTTCAGCATGCACGCCGCATTCTCCACAAAGCCCACGTGGATCGTTCGTTTCTTTTCCTATAGCAGAAGGGTCATTTTCGTGGTTTGCAAGCGTACATGCTGGAAGGTAATTTCTCTCCAGCAACGAGAAGAACCCGTCTTTTTTTTCGTTTCATTTCGTGGACGTCATGATGTGTGGGATCCGAAAAATAGTCGATGACTGTTTATATATCAGCATCGAGAGACCATTCACCTTGAGATGCGTTCACTTGCCAAACAACTTCATCTGTTTTGAGTATCTTGCAGTTTATTCTATATCCGCGTAATTACTCCCAAAGGCACAACTGTTCCCTCGTGCCGGTGCACGCCGAAAAATCGAAAGTATTCACAGAGAAACACAAATAAATACACGAATACGTCGTTTTTATTCCTTCCCTTAAATTCGTAAATAATCTATGGGGGGGGGGGGAAATAATGACAAAAAAACAATCAAGTCACATGAAAATCGATAAATGATGTGAAAGAATCAATGATTTGTTTCGTGATACCTCGATTTCACCCGCTGTACGTACAATGGAAAAATCATCGATAATGCACTGCTAAATGATGCATGATAGATTACAAGGATCTTCGAAAATGAAACACCAAAGACGCTGGGAACGAAATATTCAATAAACAGTGGGGCTTTCCGGCGTTAAATACGAATTCGAGACCATTTCACGACTAAGCACACAGTTGGTGGATTAGGAGTGCTTAGTCATCTCGGCAGACTCTAAAATTCGCTCGGGAATCACGGACCACGGTTTACATGACAACATCTCTACTTACTAGGCAGGGCAATCACAAACAGAAAGGAAGATCTGAAACAGTCACCTGTAAGGGGGTGGGGCAATGATCTATCAGCTCCAGCATATGCAAAACATTCTTCCTATCTTGGATCACGAAGTGAGATTCCAAATCATAATCTCTTCCAACCAGCTGAAAGCAATTAGGAATCATTAACTTGAAAATTAATTTACACAGTTTCACGGGAATAATCACTTTGCTTAGGAAAAGGGGGGAAAAAAAAATTAAGGGTGAGAACTTTTTTAGTTCATTAGAATCTCATCAGAAGAGTGCAAAGTATGCAAACCCTTATGGTGATGCTGGAAGGTAAATGGGGAGCTTTTCGTTTCCTCCTCCATCAATTTAGAATCAGTTCTACATTAATTCACACCAGTGAAATTCCAGCCGTAAATCGAAAACGAATACAGAGTCGTAGCAAGGCACTGACAGGCACAAACGGGTAGCCGAATGGAAATCCGTTCATAATTCAAGCCAGCTCGAGTGTTAATGAAAAAGGTGAAATCATCGCAGGCTATTCCTGCAGAGGTGAACTCGAGAGTCAACATCTGGGTGAAAACTCGCAGCCATTCGGAATATTGCAATGCAATTCCAGGAAACTGTGCCGAAGGAAGCAATCATCATCTAATGAAAGGGAAGGAACAGGGGAACTCAACTGCAATGAATTATTGAAAAGGGGAAAAAACTTTTCTTTCAAGAAAAAAAGGAAAAACGAAAACAAGAAAAGATGGAAATTATCCACAGAGCAGCCGAACAGATGACTACACCACAAGTGGATGCACACTGCAAGCATGGTAGAAGGACTCGAAGAAGTCCACCGCCACCGCGGATTCAGGAATTCTGAGTGTCGGGTCAGAAAGAGAAAAAAGTGCACTCGCAGCACCCCCGCGAAACAAAACTGTGCTTCAAGGGTTAACCCACGAAGAAGCAATCGCAGCTCCAAGAGAATCCCCACAGATGAATTTCCTTTGCATCCTCACGCAAGGAAGGAGAAGCAACGCCTTGGAAGAACGGCCCTTGGAAACCGCTTCAGATGTAGGATCACCGGCATGCTCCTCGCGGATATCAGAATCCTTTAGAATTTTAGAACGGCACATCACATCGGCTAAGAACCCTTTTCTCTTCTTTACAATTTTTTTTTTTTTCTTTCGCAACTTCGCTTTCTTGCAGACGTCGGTCCCTGCAACTGATGCAGACGCCTCAACAGGTGACAAACACACGATCAAGGATAGCACACACACTGACGTGACATCCACACGAGGCTATTGGAACACGCTGTAATGCATGGTCAGCTGAAGACGTCAGTGTTCGCTCACGAGGCTGCGCACAGAACACAAGGAGGTATATATAACAAGGGGAAGAAATTCACGTTCACGAAACTTCAAGAAACAGTGCAAGACACACAGCACAGTGACGTAAAGTGACTCTGCAAGGTCCAGATGCCTCTAGTCAGTATGCTGTTAGATTTTGGAAAGAAGATTCATTTCTGAATGCCATCCCATCACTCCAGCAAAAGAAAAAAAAAACAAAAAAACGCTGCTTCATTATTTCGAAGGAGCTGAATTATTGCTGAAGAAGGGAATAAAAAACGTATAAAGGATAGCTCACCAAATGCTGGACAGCACCCACTACATCACGATTGCTAATCTGATTCTTTTCTATTAAATCGATGAGAATGATAAATTTAAGCTTTGTGTTCATGTCCTTTGAGAGAACTTCAGCAATGTTGGTTACTTCCGGAATTCTCTTTTCCGAACAATCCATAGTGATGCTGTTTTCCTCCGCTGCCTCCATTCTCAGACTGCCGAAAATCTTCTAATGTTATTTCAATGTGATTAGCTTAAACGGTAAGAGCACATTCAAATAAAGAAGTCCAATGTCCATTGTCCAAGATACTTAATTCCACCAATACCTAAGAAAATTCAACACAAGAATTACTTTCAGTTTTCAAAAATTTCATCCATATTACACTATCATGACGACAGTGTCTGAATACTAACATATGGATGAAAATTTACGAGACTACAGCATGCTGATGCTGAGCTTTGGTCGCTCTTGGCGTTGAAAATATTGCATCACACTCATACCCTTGATTCGGAAAAGAAGAAAAAAAAAAACAGACTGTGATGACCGGCCGCCAGGATAGCTCATACGATAAACTTATGGCATCAGGAGAATGAATCTTTTTCATTGTAATGCTTTTTACTGTCCTGCGGGATAATTCCCGGAGTACCTGCATGGCACAAATGACGACATACGAGTTCAGCGACCCGGTCGCCAGCCATATATCTAAGCGTGATCCGTCTTTTGACGAGGAGATCACCCGATGACGTGAGTCCCGGAACATTGGAAAGCACAAACTGTGTACGAAGTGAAATTTGAATTTCCCGTTTACAACGTGTACAGCAATACCCCTACGCGATATCCTCCCGTGGATCAGCGCACTGAAGCCTTCACTTGCTCAGATAGGACCAATAAATTCAGAACGATTAAAAATCCTGAAAATTTGCTTCGTGTTGTACTTTGCTGTGAAGTTATCCAAATGGGAAAACCAAAAAAAAAAAAACAAATTCAAAAACGACCTTTTTTTCTTGCTATATAAGAAATTTGCAATGATTTGCACGATAAGCAGTGATCCAGCATCCCGAACTCACAAACATGCGCACCCAAGCCAAGAGAAGGAACAGACACCTGGGAGCAAAAAAAACAACCACTTATACGTTTCCATTTTTCCGGTGGAATCGTGCAGAACTTCGCATCAAAGCGATCTGAGGGGATGGTTTGCATCTTCACAGAGCCATGCGGCCGGGTGCTCGCATCAATCCCCCCCCCCCCCCTCCAAGTTCCCGACTCTTCATGACCATTTTCAGTGATGCTAATGCTCCCCTGTCATCCCTTAATCGTCTTAACATAGCGTACAAAAAGGCCTTAGAAACGCACAGCGAGCACACACAAGAAAATCAAATTGAAAGAGTCAGTTGGCAGGAAAAAAGAGAAAAGAAAAGAAAATTGGACCAAACTACCAATGATGCGTACATTCGAATTCCATTATTGTATTCTATTATTCTATTCTATATTCTATTATTGTCTGAATTTTGCGTTGGATGAACTCCGATGACCACGGTAAAGGTTTACTCATTGAGGGCTTGCAAGAGCTTCGCGACTATGAAATTGGAGGACACGGCGCCGGAACGAAGAGACAACGGAATTTAATCGGCGAAGAGGGAAGGGGCAAAGAAAGATCTGTTTGGGGCAAAGATTGTGAAACAAAGTCTTTCTCAACATGGAAGAAAATCACGATCACCGAGAGGAGGGCATTTGGCATTTGGGATTCCTGAAAGAATGTGGGCAGCACAGGACAAAACCGGCAGCCGTCAGACTAAATCGGAAAAAGGACAGCCCGAAAAGATCAAAGGACAAATCGTTTGATCTGCTGCGTTTCACTCCTCGTGCGCTTCAGAGGCCTCGACGACCGCATTCCTTCAGCAGTATAGAAACAAGTTCCCAAAGGATTAACAGCCGCAGACCTTCACGGGGGGGGGGGGGGGATAGGAAAAAAACTCCAGTTGGTTTGGGAAAGACGAGAGTGACCTTAGTCGGTGCTTGCAGCCTCTATTCACGAGTTCTTCACAAAATGCACAAATCCATTGCAAGAAAGAACTGACAGAGAAAGGTTCCCTCAAACACTTCAAAGACAATATTCTTACGACACGAAACTTTTCGGAAACGTAAACTTCGTGGGTCACCTAATTGCGACACGGGGGAAGTCACAAAATCTTCTCAGACAAAATGAGGCTTCTCACACACACACACACGAAAAAGGAAGCGGAATCTGGAAACTCTTGGAGATTTTTGACACTAGGTGTGGTGCTAATGATCAAATACATCTCTTTCTCCGATGTGTACTCGGAGGAGTACAGTCACCCGCTAAAAGCAAAAAAATGATTACGTGAAGCAGACTTTTGCTTGCTTAACGAGGTATAAAAACAGCAACGGAAGCAATGAATGGTACGAAGATGCGACTAAAACAGTCAGTCCGCTGAAACATCAGTGAACACTTTACGAATTGAAAATCTTCAGGGGAAGCATCGGATCCACCTGAAAGGCGGATCTGAGAAATCCTTCAACATGATACCGGGCAACAGGGCCCCAGTGATCAACCCATACTTTGAACATAGAATGAAGATGGCTGATTAAAAGAGAGCAACTGGAATCCGATTCTGTGACATATCATGCAGCAGATACTTGGAACAAATGCTCAATGCGAACACAAGCACCGAACAGAAAAGAAAAGCCGGATCAGTAAAATGGCAGTGGAACGACCGAATTCTTGCTAAAGCCACAACATAGTAATACGAAGTCCAGATTACATCATCCATAGTGATTCATCGCAAGCACTTTTCCATGGCAACCAAGCAGTTCACCATTGAAATGCTTTAGCCATAATTGGGTGCGACGGAAGCACACACAGAAAAATTCTGTTTGGAGACGTGCGCCAGGTATTCAAATAAAGGGGGGTTTGCTTTGGTGTGACCAAGTCCTTAGGGGAGGGTTTTTTTTTTTTTTTTTTTAAAAAAAAAAAAAAAAGAAAAGAAAAGAATAAATGCTGATAAGATAGGAGACACCTGATAAAACTTTTTTTTTTTTTTTTCCTTTGCAAAGAGGGCTGTTTGAAGTGTGTGCTGTGCGCCGTCATTCGCTAAGGGAATTTGCATTTCTCCTACTAATCGTCGCGCTTTTCCCGCCAAACGCTTTTTCTTTAAATGCCTGCACGCAAGAGTGTGACTCCGTTCACCGCAAGGATTTCTCTCGCATACGTGAAAAAGCACGAGGGAATCGATCCTGACGAAGAGTTCGGATGCATTTGAGGAGAGCGTGATCACCCACGCCATCATCATCTGCTGCCTTGAAACCCATCTCCAGCTACTGATTCGTTCTTGGATGCCTTCGAGTAAAGGAAACTGTGGAAGAAACAAACAACAGCAAAAGGAGAGAGGAACCCTTGGGGGACAACTTCAGAGACAAAAGGAGCGGAGTGTGCTTACAGTCACCGACTGACACTATTGATTTCCACTTCGGCTTCCCCAAATTCGTCTACTCTTAAGACGCAGACGACCAACAGCATCACGGGGCTTTCGGACCAGGCGTTCACAGCAAACACAATTTCGAGCGGGAAAAAAAAAAAAAAAAAAAAAAAAAAAAGGCGCTTTGCGAAGAACACGTGCAATAACACGTGCTTACGAATAACACGACGAACGTTATGGCTGCGTAAAGATGCTGCACGCTCCCAGCACAATGATAATGGGACAAGCACACAATCGTCCTCAACTCCGAGTGACGTCAGCACATCCCCAATTCCTTCACGGAACTTTCACTTGGAATTCCGAGCTCATAAGACTCGGCAGCACAGTTCATTATGAAATTAACAACTTGAAAAGGACAAAAGACAGTTCGCGTATTTATTATTTTCGTCGGCAGACTCATCAATAGTAGCGGCGGCAGCTCCAGATCCAAAATTGTATTCGTTACCCCATCGCAAAACTTCTGGAAACAGGCAGCTTCGATTCCAGAACTTGGTATGCCACTGATTTCAAACCAGAACCAGGCACCAATCCGTGCTTTACAGAATCTGAACTCTTTCCTGAAATCACTGGTTTCTTTTCATTTCGCACGCCTGAACATCCAAACCTTCAAAACGCTTCACCTCATTCTCCAAGTCCGCTGTTCTCGTTTCTCATTACTACGCAAGAGCGTGAGGTAAATGAAAGATGAAGGGCTGCTTTCGGGATTCTCATTTTTTTTTTTTTTTTCTTCCCCATCCAGCGTCCCTCTTGTTCTTCGTGAGCTATCACCGACAGTTACGACGAGTACACTCGACAATTTGCGCTTCCATTTTTCTTTCTCTGGACGCACCGAAAATTGAAAACCAAACACGGAGATCATATGATCCCTACGAATGACGGCCAACTCAAGTACCGATTTACTGCCTACATCCTAAAGACTTCGAGATGTACTGAAGGCTCTGCCATAGCCTAGCTGAAATGCTCTGAAAAAGCAAGGAGTAGCATTCGCTTTCCCACACCCACTGCACTTTTTACTATTCAGCAACAACCGCATCCTTAAAATCTAGTCACCAGTCAGCATCCGAGAGAGCTTATCATTTTTGAAGCATTCACAGTGGGTTTTACATCTCAATGCTTGCACTTTCCAAGGATGTACGTTCCTCGCAGTTCACCAGCATGATAGTTTTGCCGAGAGTCGTCGTCACATCAACCGTACCGAATCCCACCAAGATTCAAGTCTTGAAGCTGAAGTTCAGACCAATGGCATTACTTGAATAACTTTCGCATCGGAGAGTAACACTGGTAGTGGGCTACCAACAGCAATCACATGACCAAAAGAGTACGTACATGTTTATGCTGTGACTCCATAGAGAGAATGCTTTCTCAATTAACTTATCGTAGTTTAGGCACTGAATGACCCCATTAGCATATTCAAGTTTGCAAATAAACTTTTATTCATTCTTCGATCACAATCTTCTCCATTTGAGCTGATATTTATGATGCTTATATGTCATGTACGTGACTTCTTCAAGATAACTTTTTTGAATACGATCTGCGATCCAACGAATACAGAAATACGAAGGTCTTCTCTCACATTATGTAAGACGCCAATTTTGGGGTGATGCATCCAACAAAGAGTTTCTCGAAGACACACCAAATCCCATATATCTCTGACATTCACGGCCACATACCTTTACTGTGCATGATGTAATAGCAATAATTCAGATATAGTTGGTGGTTCTTTTGATAGCACAAAGTGCTATGACAGACACAAATGAATTTAGATGCATCCAATACGTTTTCGAAGCCGGCGTAACATCCAGATTTCAGAATTGCTCTTTATCCAGCACAACACAGGTTTCTGAACTCCTGTCTTCAGAATTGCTGGAAAGTGTCAGCTATATCAGTTTCAAGCCTTGAACAGTGTCATCATCATAGTTTCATCGAGGGTACTCCTCCTGTTTCAACACAGTTGGTTACTAAAGCACATGGATTGGATGCTTGAAAAGCACATTTTGTGTATCACACTCGTGACCACATAAGTAATACTTTCAACGAATGCATCGTCATCCATAGAATTCTCGTAGGCAATGAAGACATAATGTGCAGATATTTTAGGTCACCAGAAAACGTGCTCAAATCTTAAGTGAGGAGACGGATCTCTCGAGTGACCGCCCACTTGGTATTTACTTGCAATCTGTTACTAAGCAAGTGTTTTCTTTTTCCAAAAGTTCACAAAACAGCAGCAAACAGTCGTGTTTCTCATATGTTAACGTCCACAGGCTGCCGAAAAAGTTCCCAAAATCCCTGCATCACTAAATTACTTTTCTTTTTATGATCAACATGAATTGCGAACAGTACCAACCAAAAATAAGTCCTTAATAGTCTTTTTCTTCACATTTTTTTTTTTTTTTTTACAAAGTCAAGGATCTTTCTAGCACAAATTGATCACAAATATGTTTAGGCGGCATTTTTTCTTAATATCTTAGACGAAGATTAAACTTCTGCATTCTCTATGGCACAATGAAACCATACGGTTTGTTGAAGGAATAGCAATTGGATTTATGAAAGCATTGCTATAAGGTTTCCATTTCCAGTCTAAGCTATTATGAGCTTCAGACCATTGGAGCTTGACCCTCCCACCAATTTTCTAAAACTTGTTTATGAGAACAAGAAAAGTACACACACCTGTATTTACACTAAATTTACATTACCAAAGAGAAATGGGCAACACTAGAAAATCTATAAGTTCTGAAACAATGACCAACAGAAAATTATCACGTGTCAAAATGTCCTCAAGCAATACTCACACATTCAAATACTGTAAGTTCTGGAAGTTTGAAGTCAAAATGGAAATGATATGGGATAAATGAGACTGCAATCATAGTGAATAATAAGAAAAGCACCAACAATATGTGACAGAAAAAGTTCAAACACATATATTTTGGTTGTGCTAGTTTGAAAAGTTCTCCCTTTTTCTGTTCACACACGCGGAGTAGCACATGTATTAGTTAGGACCATACATGTTTTAATCAAATCTTGGATGGCTTGAAACTGTTCAAGATCCTAAACAAATTCAGAGGAGATAGGCAAATGGAGGTAAGTCAAAGATATATCTTTTTATGAACACAGAAGTAAACGAGAAAATAGCTTACTAAATTTTGAAAAATAAGGGAAAAGTTTCAGAATACATCCTGTTGTGATTAAACACTGAAACAAAAACAATTCATATGAAAAAATTTCATACTGACAAACCAATGCTGTTATTCAGTACTATTTGTTTTTAACAGACATTACTCAATACCAGCTTGTCAAATCATGCACATCATGGCTTTGAATACTAAATAGTCAGTTATGTGGATAGTTCAAGTATACTTTTAGGAAAAATATGGAATTAAATGCTATTTGCTAATGGATACGAAGCTAATATTAGTATGAAATGAACTAACTTCAATGCTATGTTTTCAAGAACTTCTAACTTCTTCTCAGAAAAAAAAAAAAAAGAAAAAAAAAAAAAAAAGAAGGAAAATAATGCACAACTCTTTCTACTTAATCAAATTAGCACTGGGTACAAAGATGCTAAGGTGTGGAAAATAAAAGATACCAAGGCAAGTTTAAAAGAAAATTCATTATTTTTGGAACAGAAATCATTATTCTCATAAAGCATTTTACATAAATACTGCTTAATGCCATCGTATTTTCAAAACGGATAAGCACAAATTCGAAGTTTTACTAAAACTGCTACAACAAATCATATGTGCAAATGTGATCTGAAAGAATTACTTTAGCTAACACGTTCAATCTTCCATGCAATTTTCAGCAGGACACTTTCATGCCCCCATATGGCTTCTAGTATACTTCAGGAGTGTAGCAAGAAATTGGGTATTATTTTGTAACTCTGTAAATTTGAATCATGTTACTACATGCAAACTTTGTATGCATTTCCATTCTTTCAAGTAAAACAATAAAATACAAGCATGCAGGATATAAACAGAATTGGTAATAAGAAATTATTGAACATTTGTTTATATTAAGTAAGACTTATCATTAAGTAAGACTTCATTTTGCTCAGCAGTATTACTGCTGCACAATAAAAACCACATTAGATTATGAAAATACCTATCATTATCCCACCATTGTTGTCATAGTTGAATAAAATTATATTCAATTACCAATTATAACAACATTTTTCCACAAAAAGTTACTTCACTCAAAGGTCATAAAACTGGAATTTGCACACCTTAGCCATTGAAGTTTTGGTTTCCTCATGTTATGGCTGAGTAAACATAAGCACCAATTCATTTAAACAAAACTTGACCTGATATCTCAAATAAAAGTACACATTTTATAAGCATACTCCAGATATTCTGAATTACTGACTTGGTTATTATTATGTTAGCATCCCTGATGAGAATTGTGAAGAAAGACAAACAGATCAATAGTGGACAACCTTTTAGAAGGCTGAAGCTTATTCAATGACTACAAAATAAGTCTCTCACTCACAATGAGTATTCACACAGGATGAAAAAAATTCATAAAAACTGCTCAGCAAGCAATGGATTACTCAAGTTCTTCAGATTCTAGATAAGGGCATAAAAGCTGCTTGCACACTTGCAATTTGCGGACCATTATTTACGTGAGAAATTCACTAAACAAAAGATCTCCTTAACACATGATTACTGATGTGTTGCTGGTGTTAGCACACTGACTAAAATATACTTAACACAGCCAATACTTTATTGATGAGCACAGATTCATCATTCCTTTGGAAACACGAATTTAGAAATATATAGAAAATAAAAAACCGCTAATTTCTATATTATGAGTTGCCATATAAACAGCAATCCACTAAAGCACCTTGAAATTTTGGAGAAATTCTCAGTGCTCATCGCGCACAGTTTATTACACCTAGGAAATTTTCGGTTACTTTGTTTTCACTGAACAAAATCGGAAAATTATACCATGCATCTGTACAATTGTTGGGAATTTTGAATTCAATGGAAACTTCACTGCAGAATTTGCCTTTTCCAGTATGATACTATTGATAGTAAATACTAAAGTCAACTCATTAGGCATGGAATCCCACTCTTTAAATATTAATGTAATAAAAAACCTAATAGACGGTAATCAACGAACTATTGCACACATCCTCTTGAGAGAATTTCGAAGGCAAAAAATAAAAAAAAACGCATTTTCATGTGATAATTCAGGCATAAGTAGTTGGATAGTTCTTTTATTATAAGGATAATGAAATTACGAATCATTTACCGGGAAGTTGTATGAATGCAGATGCTAAGAAAAATCAGCACCAAACACAGATATTCATCTTTACAAAAACTTAATCAAAAATGGATTGGCTAAAAACTGAACCAATTGTGACATTACAAATAACTTTAAATTATAATCCTGTACAACAAATTACACAAAAGGATATTAAATCATTTGAATGCCGCTTCCCCAGTCGGTTTACATAACTAAATATTATGTTTATAAATTGAATAAATTTCACTTACGGAGCTCAAAATAAATGAAATCACTGCGACAGAAATGAAGATGCCATTCTGGGGGAACAAGATTGAACACATTCATGAAGATAAATTGCAAATGTACTAATTTGGTTCAAGCTTTATTGTGAACATATAAACGGACTCAATGCAATTAATTGGATACGGCTTTGTATATGGTTTTGGAGGAATAATACACTTTGCATAATGTTTGTATACTCGGGAACTCTGTATGGATGTGGGTTACTATGAACGAAACTTTACATTGGAAAATATTTGGTGTCACATTATGTGATCACAATATTTTTATCTTTACATGTGGTTTTACATGTGCATATTACCATGGTTGGGATAGGAATTCGAAACCAAGCCTTTCGAATTGACCCCCAGTAATCGATTCCCGTCGGATAAAAGCGGCGCATCGTGATCTGTTGGCATCATCGCCAAGTCACGGGTGACAGCAGCTTAAAATATTTAAAAAAATTGAAAAAAAATGATTCAACCACGATCCTTTCATTAGGTGGCAGATCCTACTTCACATAAGCTACAGAGTTACGTGAAGAAAAATGCCGATGGTCTGATGACATTTTGGAGGCTAATCTCATCTAAGAATGGAAGACTTCCGAACATTAGAAGTTTCTTATGCGGGTACATTACATTGAGAAGAATATAATCAATGTGGAAAGCAGCACGAAAGTTTATTACTGATGAATTAAGAAAAATTACTTCAAATGATACACGAATTTATGCAAGAATCCATGATCTGATGAAAGACACCACCATCCCCAAACTTATCATCACCCTAGGAAAATGCACGTTAACCAGCTAGAGATTGTGGCCACCTGACCATCAGTTCATGGTCATCAGACAAATAGAAAGCATAAAGTTGTGTGTGAAACAAAAATTCCACGACTTTCGTCAGAGTTGCGGAAAACTCTTAAAAAGAAGCTCCCTGAGTAAACATAAGCACATAGAAAACTGCTATGTAACTTCTGTAGAAAACTACAAAAATGTGGCTCTTCCAGAGTATTCAAGGCATGGAGTCTTCAAAACAACGGAATTTGTGTCCGGTTTCGCTTGCTTGCTTCACTATTCACATAATGTGAACGGAAAATACCTAACGAAGTGGACATGAAGTGATAAAAATGATAGCGAAGCGCGCTAGATTTAAAATATGTGAACAGCATGATAGAAAATAATTAACGCTACATGAATCTGATAAAACCAGACTATGAAAAATTTATTTCTCACGATAGAACACAAAGCGTTTCGCGAGTTTTCTAGATTCGAATCAATGAAGGAGAATCACAAATGTTCTAATACTTTTGGAAAGTAGGTTGCAATCGGTAGAAGAATTAAAGATTTTTTTAAAAAAACTTGCAAGTTCATGGAGATCAAAAATGCGATTTCGAACTTTCACTTTTAGAATCGTGGTTTCCACAAAACTCATCCAAAGGAACTATAAGGATACAAATATTCAGTCTGATTTTGAACTCCTAGATGCTTCCTTAGGGGAAAACAACCGTACTGACCTGTACTTCCAAAAATAAATTAATGAAAAATTGAGAAAGTAATGCCGATCCATGACAATCTGAGATTTATTCACTAATGTGCGAAAGTGTAAGATGGATCGTTGCTTCCAGGCATCTGTAACTGCCAGAGTGGAACAAAGAGTAGGAAAATTCAGATGCAAGCGAAAATGCGTGTTTTCCAGATGAGTCGTAATAGTGAATTTGGTGATAATAGCAAGAAAAAAGCCGACCAAACAGACCACATTTCAAACCTTTCACTGCTTTAAAGAACTGATCGGGAAGCCACCAGATCGAGCAACAGGATCCAGTCTTCCGGAAAAAAGCAACCTTTGCTCACAATACCATGGTCCACGGCAATAAACGGCAATCTTGGATGCCACAAGTGAAAAATGCAAAGGGAACACAAAAACAGGATTTAATACTCTTACACACTGATACTCTTGTTATCAGTATACCTTAATGATGTACATTATCAGGCTGAGATAAAAAGTCCGGAAGTAACTAAAGAAAGCAAGAGCAGAACGGGGGTATGGCAACAAATCAACCAAGCTATTTTTCACTTCAGGGGACGTTTGTCCAGGCACCTTTCCTGAAAACATCTGTATTCCCGTAATTGCATGTTCTGAAACAGCCATGGTGTACATGTGACTCCTGCTCACGTGAGGCCTGGAGATTTTTTTTGTGTGCAGTCCTCGAGATTTCTTTATACTTTCCTTTTGAATACCCATTTTCTTGAAATCTATTCGCAAGCTTGATGCAAATGAGGAACACCTGATTGCTAAAAGCTGCTTCAGGGCGCTGATCTTTTTCTTCCTCTCTGATTACGGTATTGTGGATGTGGTTGTGAGAAAAAGAATTTTTTTTCTGTTTTATTCGTTTCGTTGGAGCCCGCACTTTCAGTGCGGTAGAGTAATTAGAGTAAGTTGACTAACCTCATGGTTTAGCCGGCGAAATTAGAAGGCATCCGTGCAAGATAGGAAAATAAATTAATTAATAATCGGCTATTATAAATTTCACGTTTAAGAAGCTGGTATTCACTGAGTTTAGTTCATGTCCGTAACACATTTCTTAAGACACGCGGCCCGCTGGAACAAAAGTTCCTTCATAGCTGTCCAAGATACGTTCAGTTCACGCGGATGTGGGATGAAATTTCCACCATAGGCATAATATTGTCTCCATAATAAACGTCATTCAAGGATATTGGAAGTTTCAGCATTGAAATGAATTGATGAACGGCATTCCGTTGAAGCCTTCAGTCCTCGGTTCTGATTTACCTAAATGAGATTTTCCTAATTCACTTCAAAAAAGATTGCTATGGCACTATGGCTGCAATCGCTCATTCCAAGCAAGCTGCTGAAACAAAAAAAAACCACATCGTAGAGAGCTTTCAGTGGTTGGAGGGTAAATAGAGTGCCTTTCCCTCTTTTTGAGAGCGGTTGAGTTCACGATTGTTTTTTGGAATCAATTCTGCAATGAGAATGTTTCGAGACCTCAGAGTTATCTCTGTCTTCACCCAGTTGGCATCGGAATATCCATCACTTTGTTTTTATTTGCACTTAATTACCAAATGTGAAAGATTATTCATGTTGCATTATGTTAGGGATGAAAGTAAAACATTCTGAGCACGTCTAATTTCTAATGCCCGCTGAAGAATAATCGAATTAATTCCGAAGCACATTCAAATGAGGAACCCACAAACAAAATTCCTAATTCATCCGAACTGCAAGGAAGCATCACGTCTCAGATATTGGAAGCCTTCAACCGTCAGTATCAAAGAGTTCCATTCCCTGGAATCAGATCAGATCTGAATCGTGGAATCAGACAGTGTTGGTTTTCGTCTACTGCTAGTTGGCTACTGGAATGAGCTCGTGAGCATATGAGAATAAAAATGCAGGACTCAGAGTTACACTGATTCAGCTATTGACTTAATGATATTCCGCAGCTGTTGAAGAAAGAAACGGAAGTGTGATAGCATACCACGATTCCTTCTCCTGCAAAATTGCAGGAGTCGAGAAGTTCCTTGACGGCTGGAAGACGAGGAGGGAGTTGGTGAATGCTGCCGCTCCTCATTTCCTGCCTGGCAAAGAGTGGGAGTGGAGTGGGTGGAGTGAACTGCTTGGCATGCTCCCGAAGAACTTGTGGTCCCTTCCCTGTGTGCGGACACCTCCGTGTTCCCGCTATCTCGTAAACAGGATGCTATGCTGTTTCTGTACTGGGGATTCCGGTGCTATGTGAGCCGGCACCTGGTTTCCGGGGTAGTTGCCCCTCCAAACTGTTCGAGGTGCGGGGCGATAGAGTCGCTCCCGCAACTCCTGTTGGACTTCGGTGCCCTCGAGGACTTGTGGTGGAGACTCCCTTCAGTTCTCCAACAACCTCAGAACACTGCTTTGGACTTGCTGCGACGCTTCTTCACCGGAGGCGGGCTGAAGAAGGGCGCTGTGATTTCACACCCGGGTGCTCCGGGGCGTTTATTCTCTTACAGGAATCGATGGATCCGATGGCCCACCAAGTCCAATTGTTCTACTAGAAAGAAGGGGGGGGGGCAGAGAGGTCCATCACGTCCATGAAGGGGAAGGGGGATGAAACAAAAATAGAAAATGAAAACAAACAAACAAGAAAAGATTAGTCAGTGGGAAGGGAAGGGATCAGATCTCGTGGTGGGTGAGACCTCTGGATCCGTTGAAGGATGCCCGTGAGCACCCCCTTCTCTCCATTCCAGGTGGAGCCATCTTAAAGCTTTCTGCAGGAAGCGGATGGCGTGCAGGGCGGGCCCCCGTCTCTCTGGCCCCTCTCGGCGCCGCACTTCGCCGCGACGACACGGAGCACGCAGCACAGCTCTGCCACTGCGGCTGCGGGCGTCATGGCGTCCCGCACGAGGTGGGACCTCAAAGAGTCTCTGGGATCGTCCACGGGTGAGGAAGAGACGCAGAGAAACGTTCCCACAAGTCCCGGAGGGCGAGACGCACTACAGCAAGGGGTAGGGGAAGGTCTCCTTCTCTGGGGCAGTTCGGCGATGAGCTCCCCCTGGACTAGTGGTACCGGCGCGCATTGCACGGGAAACCCCAGTGCTGTATCAGCAGCGCCGATTGCTGCCACTTGAGGGGAAGCAGCTTGCTGTCCATAAAGACTTCCAATCCTTCGGGCTGAATCGAGAAGAGTTCGGCCCAACGTTCCAATCCTTTGGAGACGGTTCTTGCTGCCATCGCATCGAGATGCTGCATCCACGCTATCGTCACAGTCCGCTCCGTGATGGCGCCTCGTTCGCAGCGAAGGGAGGCCACCAGCATGGCAGCAGCAGTCCTCATGAGAACAGCTCACTTGCCAGAAGTCATCAGTGAGATCGCCACATAGCTTCTACTAGAAAGGAAGGAACGAATGAAACCAAAGACCCTTGTCCCTACCCTTCCGTCTTTTTTCACTGATGTATTGTCCCCTACCTCAGTTCCCTACTTTTTTAGAAGCCTGTCTGCATGCCGGTGGCCATTCCCGAAGAACTTTTGCTTCTGTTTTTTTGGTATCTCTTATATTTAGGGGACACTGTTCTCCGCTGACCTGTGGTTTATTTTTTAAATAAATGTGCCGGCGTCGCCGGGTAAAAAGGCCTTCTCCTGCTTTTGTACTAATGGTTTTCTTAGATAGGCAAACATTCTTAAGATGGATTAGCTACAGTTCCCTTCCTTCCATTTTGACTCTCTCTAAAGATTTGTTTGCGACGCGAGCTGCATGCCTCCTTGCTCCTTCCCTTGCTGATCATCAGCTTCCTTCTAGAGAGGTCCACGATGTTCAAAATGATCGGGTTCACAGGACGTACTTTTTCAAAGACTAGCAAAGCACTTGCCTTCCCGACTTTTCCTAAAGATACACACTGACAGATAACTTTCAAGGTTCTGGTGGCAGGCTGGATCACTTTTCTCTTTATCCGTGATTGATAAAAGAGAGAGACGGAATAATGCTTGAGATGACTGTGTTTTCTTTGCCCCTTATTCTATTCTGATGGGATGCTCTTTTGCTTTTCTAGTAACAGAGACAGTGATTGCTTGCATTTCTTAGGAATAAAGTTTACTCTATTCCTCTCAAGATAACAGAGGTGATCTGAACATGGTATAAGGGGGACCAAAAAAAAGAACAAAACACAACAAAAAAAGTATTGCACAGCTATATAGTGTTGGAAATAAAATCCTGTTTTTTTTTTTTTTTTTAAAAGAAGCAACGGTTTATTTAGTAAATGAAGTCTCTTTATTCAATGTAATCGATCCACATTATCAGCATTTAAAATGAAATGAGAGCACAGTTCCCGTTTCGTACAGTGTTGTGAGAAATTTTTTTATTTGATTTCGCAATTAAATGCTGCAGTGTTCACTGGGAACGCAAAACACCTGGCAGGTAAGCCCTTACAATTCGAAAGGGCAGGAGGATGCTGCTTCCCTTTCGGATGGACAGAAGAAGGAGCAGACGCGCAGGGGTGTTTCCTCGAACACCAGGGGTTGTCCTCGAGATTCCTGAAAGAAGGACGTCTCTCGATACAAACAAGGAAGCAGCGGGCGAGGGAAACGGTGACACCACTTGCGCATCTGCTCTCGAGAAACACCTTGCAAGCAGAAGCAGCGTGGTGTTCGGGAGCAGCAGGTGCAGTGATTTATTTGTGAGAATCATGGAGACATGGCTGGATTGACCTGGCAGACGATTTATGCCCTACGATGCCAGGTTGCATGCTGGCCATTTCCAAATCAGGATCAGAGCAACATTGACAAATTGCTCGGACGAACAAGAAATCGAAGATGTAGTCTCAAGGACGTCTAATGGATAATTCTGCAGCACGATTGGCAAATCAGAGAGAGGACCAGAAGAAACATGCAGGATGATTAACATGAACACGAGTTTCTTGTGAGAGTTCTACGTGACTTGAAGGGAAAATCAGCTCAGTCCTCACTTGGAAGGTCAGATCTATAGAGCGACCATGACAATCTTACGCCTATCGATCTGCGATTCCCCTTCTTTTTTGTGAATGCTTGTTCACATTGAATCAAGATGCCTTAATCTCGAGCTATGATCGCGCCCCTGTGTAGATGAGTTGAGCTGGAGGCTGCTCATCAAAGCACATGGCTGCGCTCTTTACCGTAATGAGAGAGGCAATGAGTGACGGCTTTTACATTGCAGAGTTTCTGATCAAATTCCTGCCGTGTTCCACGTTCCTCGGAGTCGGGCGAATCCAAGAAGAGCGTTTCAAGGAGACCGAGCACCCTGTTTTCGGGAAATGGTGCTGTGCTACCCGAAGATGATGGCGTTGCACGGATGAAGGTCGAAATCACTCGGTGATTTGGTTTAAGGGGACCTCTGATTGGATATGGAGCAGTCCTACTCCTCCCAAGCCAGGAGACAACACGCTGAGCTCTAAATGATGAGGGTTGCGTGAAGGCATGCTTCGTTTCTCACGACCGAGGATCATGGCTTCCGGTACTCGCGACGGTGAGTCTCGTTAGGATGAGAAAAATGGGATGTATCTCTCGAACTATCTTCCCCGTCCTTACCAGGGACACAATGTGGCGTAATGATTGACACATTGTGAAGGAAGCTATAGCAGCGTGTCATGTGTCATGTTTGCAAGTTTCGTTCCGTATGGAGCCTCAGATTTTCGGCATCCATCGAGCATTCTCGAAGCAGCGACGCATCCGAGAAAGGTTACTGACGCGGAAGATGGGCGACTTGCAAGTAGAAGAATGCAGTAGTCTGGTCCTCTGGGATCCCGAATCCCGAAGGTAATGGGAAGCATCCACAGGAAGCGCTCGACCTGGAGCGGTTTTGCTGGAGGGTGTCTTCTAGGGAAGAGAAGATCTCCTCGTCCAGAAGACGATGGTCATTTCTCTCTTTTAAGACCTACTTATGGCTGCGAAAGATGGATGCGTCTCGGGATGCGTCCTTACTGAGAGAGAAGTCATCGGGGCTAGGCAACCTCAGCGTCCTCCTAGCCGTGCCAGTATCTTGGCCATCAGCGATGAAAAGCGAGCTAGAATTATGGCAGAACATTCTGTCCTCAGGGACAGTCCGCGGGAGAGACCCCGGTGGGAAAAAGTCACGGAAGCCGCCGCCTCGCAGGTGCAGATGGATGCGGCTGGAGACACTCAGCCAGCAGGTCGGAGCACCTTGCGCTCCGACCTGCTGTCATCTGATCCTCGAGAGACCTATGTTTTGGATGTTTGATGTCTTCCTTGCTCTTCGAGATCAAGCTCATTTTCTCGATGACCTCCAGGCTCTATTCTAAGACCGATGACTTTAACATAGCAGGAAGAGGTGTGACTAGGAACGCCTGGGTTGGAAGAGGGGGGGGAACAAAAAGGGACAAAGCCAGTTTCGTGGAAGCTAGGCGCCTTCGTTCGCTCAATCTCCGGGTAATCAATCAGATGCTTGGGAGACCCGTGGGTCCTGAACTTATCGAGACATCGGAGCTTCAAGAAGACCTGGTTAAGAGACAGGGATGGTCCTCCCGCGAGGATGCGCATTGAAGATGATGGCCGTCTGGCTAGCATCAGCGCAGCCTTCAGAGAGGAGTAGCTTTATTGCAAAGAGTGGACACGAACGGCCTGAATCGATGGACGATGACGACCTTCTTTTGGCTTTGGTTCCCTTCCTTGCAGCTTTGCGACCTCATCTAGTGCTCACTGGGCTATTGGATCCCGGAGTCTTGTGGGCTGCCTGGAACTCTGGATTCACTGCAGGATTGGACTCTCAGCTTCCCTCTTCTGCTTCGCGACTCTTTCTACTATGGCCAAAGCTTTTCCTGCTTCTCTCTGGACCAGACCACCTCGAGTAACGGAGGAAGGGATGTATGGGAGCGAGAAGCAGAGGGACAGCTACAACAGGGATCACTCCGGGAACTTTTCGGCCTGTTCTTTCCAAGTTTTGCGAGGCTCCAGACTGCTTCTGGGGAACTTCTCGCGTTGCTACACTCGGGCTGATTCTTCCTTCAGTTCTTCTTGAGCAAAACAAGGTCGTCAGCGACGACGTCGCTAACGTGGAGGTAGATTATCCAGTACATGAGGTTAAAGCACACGAAAAACACAGGGAACATGACTCGGGAGTATTTGTCGATGTCGGAAGAGGTCAGGCCATAGAACTTGTCCAGATTCTCCTTGGGAGGCAAAGAAGAAGAATCAGGAGTCTCTGATTTACACGAGTCAACGTTTCTCATTCCTCTGTTTCCAAGGGGATTGTCTGCAGCGTACCTAGGAGAGATAGGTATTTCTCTGGAGGGCATATCCTGAAAAGACGAAATCGAATTTAATTTTTCTTCGTTTCCAAGGCGAAGAAGCGTTTGAGGAACCGTTCCACCCATCCCGGAGCTGGAAAGCAAGCAAGGACAGATTTCCGACCTCGAGGGTGGAAGCCTCCCGCAAGCTGCGAAAGGGAAGCAAACATCTCAAACTGAAAGGATCGTTCTGTTTGCACTCCAGGTCATTCCCTCTGTTCATGACCCCGTGGCTTCCCAAAAGAGAGATGCCTGAGCTGCAGGGAACGAGCAAACAGAGAACTCGGAGCAAAAAGGTTCACGAGGTCACGAGGCGCGCTAAGGCTTTCGCCAAACGGAAACCGGACGAAAAGCTACGAACAAATCTTTTTTTGATCACCAGGTTGTTCTCTGGCATCGTGGTGGTTGAGATATGTAAGCTAAGGCTGCTGGCCTCGAGGAAGATCCTGTGAGCGAGTAGCATCAAGGAAGATGAAGGACCTCTAGAACTGTCTGGGCGATCCGAAAAAGCAGAGGGTCGATCGTGGAAGGAAGAGAGTTTGGAGCAGGATAAGGAGCTACTCGATGGCTCCTGGGAGAGGATCCAAGGATCCTCTCCCAGGAGCCAGAATACAGAAGTGAAGGGAGCCAATGTACCATTCGTACATTCATGCCTGGTCATTCGAACCGAAAAATTCCATCGAGAGCTCTCGAAATGACGGTCGAGGAGAGGCCAAGCGCTGCCCAGTGCGCGAAAATGAGGGTCCGCTACACGTCTGTTCCGCCTAAGGCGTCGAGGAATGGACCGATGAGGACAAGGTGACTCATGATCGAACGATTCCTGGATCTTGTTCCGCCTCGGAGAGCGTCCAGCCAAAAAAAAAAAAACATCCTGCTCCCAGGAATTGATTTTTCAAAGCAGTTGCTTCCGACGGTCTCCAAGGATCTGCAGAGCTTTCAGGAAGGAACAAAGCAAAGTACCTATGACCGCGCTGCGAGTGACTCTCGCCTGAGATTCGCAACCGCCCGCAAGCCACCTGGGCTTTTCAAAGGATGCCCATGCACGCACGCTTCGATGAGCCGATAAGATACGCAGATCACTGAGCCACATTTACTTTATCAGGCAGGGATTACAGGGCGGCGGGGCTCATGGAACAAGCTCGAAGGATTTGTGGTCTGGCATGAGGAGACTCTCCGAATCGATCCCGGTGGGCCAGAACGGCATGTGCAAAAATACCGAACCAATTTCCCCTTTCTTGGAACAGCTCGACTTCTTGGAGGAAGAGATGAAGGGTGAACAACAACAGGCTATGACTAAGACGCCCGCTGTGCAGTCAAGGAAGATGAGAGCCTGAAGTGCCCAAGAAAGTTGAGGAAGAAGGCGATAATCAAATTTTTCTGGCATCCCGCTTCTGGAATCTGCTGGATCCGATAGAAAAAAAGAAATCTTGGGTTTTGGATTTGCTGGGAACCAGCTCAAGCTGTCACCTGCTTCCTGCCTTTATGGATTTTTGAGTCTGTCTCTGGGAGCAAGGAAGATGTGGGAAGTCGTCATAATTTTGCGAAGAAGTAAACTTGACAAACCTTTGGATCCTCCAGAGTCCGTGCAAAACTTTGAAAGACGTCCTTCAACACGTATCTTCGAGCTTTTGAGCTTCCGGAGTAAGCGAATATCAGAAATGGGGGAAACCGACCCGCCACTGAGACCCAGCTCACGGTTTCTCAAAGCGGTTTCCTTAACGACCTAACTTATCTGGAAGCGCATCCTCAAGAGTGTCATTAAGCGTTCCATAAAATGCCAAGTTTCGGTTTGCTTCCGTTTTTGTATACGCGGCCCTAGAAAACTCATCCCTGAAGCCCAACCCTTCAAGCATTTTACGTCCAAGCAAATTGGCTGGAAGAGTAGGGTATGTGAAAATCAAGAGATGATCCCAAAAGAAATCGAGCAGCGGTGAAGGATGGGTCCTCATAGTGGTATTACGAAGGAAGATTAGCAACGGGGAACGGACACATCTCTGGTGTTTTCAAGGACATTGGAGATCGGGGTCCAAAGAAGAAATTCAGCTCGGGAGTTTTTCCATCATAAATGCTAAAACCGTTGCCTGGAGCAGGAAGAAAGTGGAATTGGGATTTGGGATCGCCCGTGCCGAACTCCAAGAATACCAAAACGAAATTCGCGTTTGGGTAAGAAGCCTCATTAGTGGGTCTTTAGGTGCGCAAGAGATCTAAGGGTCCAGTCAGAAAACGGTAACTCGGAACGAGAGTCTCTTAAACATCAACACAGCACCCAAAGAGCTGAAAGGCAACAAGCCATAATCGCGTAGAGGGCAGGAAGAGAGCGACTTTGAGAACGGCAACGGGAAGCCGGAGGTGCCGAGAAAGTAGCTGAAGCTGTCAAGAATCCTTCATTCCTTTTCATAATCCCACTCAAGCTTTGATCCCAGCGTAAGTGCAGAAAGTGCTCAGGATGAAGAGAAGCATGCAAGCAGTAAACTCAGGAGAATGAAGAGAAGCCAATCCCATCCACCGAGATTCACGGTTTACGTCGCAAAGGTGGCTGGAAAGCCTGAACGCCTGCTCCTGGCAGTGCCTCCGATCTTCGCGAGGCAAGAGTGACCCCGGAAAAACAGTCACCATGCAAAGAGTCCTTGAAGAACGCACGCCCACCACCATGAAGTCGGGTATGCATAGCGACGGTGACCTCAAGTACGAAACTTCGGCAAAGCGGCACAATTGCAACTCCCCAGAAAGGCGCTCCAAGCGGTCTGGTAGGGCGCGTCCTGTTTTACGCAAGAACGCTAATGGGATTGCCTCTTCCCACCGCTTTGCTGGCTGGACCTTCTCAAGCTGGCTCAGCCGGGGAGTCCCTCTTTCGCCACGCCGGCCCCACGAATCGCCGTCGCGATTTCCATCCCCAAGCCTTCCTGCACTCCCCCTTGCTTTATGCAAGTGAGCACACATTTCAGCTCGTGGACGCTCTTTTCTCTTTCTTTCAGGATCGAGGAACCTGCGGAAAGGATGCCTCCTCGCGGGAAATCGAGGGGTTCTTAAATCCCAAAACTTTGGTCCCCACGAACCTATCTGCGGCGTTCTTGCAATTCGCAATCACCTATTTCACTCCATTGCTGTACTCGTATTAGCACTTCGTATCATCATCGTCGTCGTCGTCGTAATCATCATCACCACCTTCATCGTCATCGCGATCGTCATCGCCATCATCGTGATCATCGTGATGATGATGATGCTTTGGGGGGATGCTTGAGAATGTCCAGTTAGCCAAGTGATGTTTTGTGACATCCCGTCGTCTCGTTCCCCATCCATTCCAGGAGAAAGACGCTCGCAGTCCTCTGCGCGGTGATGCTCCCATTCCATGAGATGCGGGGCACTCATCCCGCCCGACTTTTATCCCATTGTTGTATCTAGAGAATCGAGGTTTCCTTCTCCTCGCCTCACCTCACAACCATCTCCGCCTGACTCTCCGGTGCTCTAGCTTAACCCCCTTGAGATCCTTCGGCGGCGGAGAGCTGCATAATGGGCGGAGCTAACGAGAGAGCCAGCATCAGCTTTCTCCCACCCTCTCCAGCATCCTGCGCGTCCCGAAATCTTTAACGGGGAGGGAATCTCAGTGAATGGGGTGGAAGCCCGCGACGGGTTCGGACTAGGGGGGCAGAGGCGAGGGATCGTTCGCCGCTTCCGACTCTCCATCTTAGAATGGAGCCGGTGGCTTCGACGCTCCCGTCCTTGAAATGGCTGCACTCGTGCCGCCGGTCGATTCCGCTCCTCCCAGCCGCGTCACCTCGCAGCAGCCGCTCGCGGAATCCATCTGCCCCACCCGAGTTTCATTCAGCCAAGCGACACCTCTGCCATCCCAAGCGGGACCGATCGCCCCACGAGATGGCGGATGCAATCCAGGAGATCAGGGGCATCTGTTGCCGTCCCTGCTGGTTCCCGCGCCCCCCTTCTCCTTTTTCTCAGGCTCGTCGGTCCTGCCGGCGCGAGCGCGCGCGCACGCTCGGCCAGGAATCCCTTCCGATTTCCCGGCCGGAAGCGGAGGAGGCTGCGTTCTCGTGGAGGAACCGGAGGCTGCCGTTCCGGAGCGCCCCGCTCCGGCGACGAGGTCCGGAGCAGGGCGCTCCGAGAAGCGCGAGGCAAGAGAAACGCGCCTTCCAGGAGTGCGTGGGCGTGGTTCCTCGGGATGGGTTTCGCTTATGCCGACGGCTCGCTCCCGCTAGCGTCCTCGAAGACGCATCCCCGATTTGTTCATCCAATGAAGAGGCTCCGTCGGGAAACTGAACCTCGCGGAAGGACCTCTTGCTGCCCCGCTGCCGCGGCAGCCGAAAGAGTCGACCCGCCTCTGGTGGGCATCCGCACCAGGAGCCTCAAAGCAGACCGAAACCATCTCGCGGGGCTAACAAGGGGATGCCTGCTCTTTCCATTCAGAAGAATCATACTGGAAATTTCTTCCCTGCAGATTTCCTCTTCCCCCGCAGGAGGATGGGAAAGAAGTTCTGTCCACCCGAAGACCACGCTCCCATGGACTCGCAGCGTTCGGGAGTTCCCACACCTTCTAGATCTCAAGGAAGCGAGAAAGGCAGAGGAAGTTCGAACCACGGGAAATCGGAGCGAACCCGGGGAAGCTGCAGCCGGAACTCCCCGACGGAGTCCTTCCTTTGGGAACACAGTGAGCTCCATTCCGGGATCCACTGGTACTGAGAAAGGGAGATAGTCCTCGTGTTTGGTCCTGTTGGTGGCGTTTGTGCCTATTATCGTCCTCCTTCCCGTAGATGGCCTTCCCTTCTTCTCAGGGACTCGGCTCTCGAAGTGGTGCCCCTCTCCGACGTTCCTTGGTCGGCTAGGAAGCCGGGTAGGATCTGCAGAAGGTTTCAAAGCTTCTCTTTTGATACTCGGCCTTCTTCCTCCCACCTCCCCTACCCCGCCACCACGGACATCGACGTCTGCACCGGGTTACTCGTTCCCTTCCCCCATCGCGAGCTTGCAGATGTCCAGCGCGGTCTTCCCAGTGAGCTCCGGGAAGCTGTTTCTGATCTTCCTCTCGGAGTCGTTGCGAACGTCGGTCAAGTTGGCATAGGACCAACGCGCCCGGATGAGAAGCAAGCAGCTCAGACCGTGCAGACGGGAGGCAGTCCCCGAGTGACCCCGCGAAACCTCTAACGGACATCTCTTTCGCCGCAGCTTCCTGTTGGCTGGGCAAACGCCGGAACGTCCACGAGAGGGGCAGCTTTCGGCTGAAAGCTTTTATTTGCTCGTTTCACGGGGTTAGCAGGACCTTAATAGGGTCTGCAGACCTTTCTTCCGCCATGGATTAGGGGCGATGGCGACGGAAGTCACACCTTCCAGGAAGGCAAGCAGGAGCCAGTGGTTCATCTCAGTGAAAAACGAGCATCACACTGGTTCCAGAGAGAGGGAAGAAGGGGGGGGGGAGGAGAGACATGTGCTCATTCCATAGCCCGAGGCTACTTTGTGAGTTTGAGGCTCTAGAGAAAGAATGGAAGAAAGGCGCTCTTGTTTCCGAGGAAAACAATGCTACAGGAGCGAGTGGATGCAAGCAATTCGACGACGGCCGAGGCACAGAGGCAACGCGCAATAGGCTCTGGTGAAGATGACGTGAGACGCGAGACGAAGTGAGGATGAAGACAACGGGGGAGGGAGGAGAGGAGCAGTAAAAAGGTCTTCTTCGAAAGAGGGTCTGTCCCTTCCCCATCACTTGCCAAATGCGCGCGTCCCCCAGATTTCTCTGCAAAGGAGGAGGAAGACGGTGGATGCACCCTGGGCTTACCAGGTTGCGGAACTGATATCCAAACGCCGTGGAAGATGGAGAGGAGATGGAGAACTCGTAGAAGTTGTCCCTCTGGTCTGGCACCCTTGCCGAGCAGGTGGTAGAAAGCATTTCTTGTTCCGGAGAGGATCTGGCATTCGGGAACCTCCCCGGCAGGTACCTCGGAGTGCAGTTCGAGGTCCTTCCCTTGCGCTTGGACATGTGAGCGGTTCCGTAAGCTGCAGTTCCGTAAGCTGCAGTTCCGTAATCGAGCGCGCTCTTCGATAGCGAGTAGTCTCCAAAGTCGCTCTGGGGAGAGGACCTTCTTTCGGAGGCCTGAAACAAGGGTTCGAAAGGTCTTGTCCCGTGATCGATGGGGCGGAAGCTGTATTTCAAGGAGCAAATGTTCTCGTCCATCTGTTTCGTCTGGTAGTCCTGTAACCTGCAGCCTGCGTCGGCGCAGTGGCTTAGCAGATCCGACGGTCGGCTGCCCTCCATCTTCCTCTCCCTCGCTTTCTGAGCCTGCTCCATGCGCAGCTTGCTCTCCAGCTGCTTCTGGAGGTTGAGGGCGCGGTTCTTGCGCATCTGGATGCGCTTGGCGATGTATCCCATGGCCGCGTATTCTGGAAAGCCAGAGGAACATTCTTTCTTTTATTTGGTTGACGTCCTCGCGAGGCTTCTGCTTTGTCTCGATTTTTTTTTTTTTTTTTTTAATTTATTTCCCGGAACGGAATGGACGTGGTGGGGGTGAAATCGGCATCGCCCTGAAGAGGGCGGCGGGCCCGCGTTTTTTCGAACAGAGTGCGCTCTTCACACAGCAAGAAAGGGAAATTTCCGGTCGGGTGTCGCAGAGGCGCCTACCGGCGGTCCATCGGCGAAAGAGAAGAGCTCTCAGCCGACGAGCCAGCAAAGATGGCTGACTGTCGGTGCCAGACCACGCGTGCTCAGAAGCTCCTGGCAACGATGCTGCGCGGTAGGCGTCGGTGCACATCCGCAGCAGCAAGCATCCGTCCCTCTCCCGTTTCCGCAACCCTTTTCCGACTGTTTACCGCTGCGCTTCCCAGGAGCTGATTCCGAGGACGGCGGTGGGAAGGAAGGGAGGCAGTCGAATTGTGCGCGCGCGCGCCTCCTCTTCTCCTTCCTCCTAACCCAGATTCCAGAGCCACTGAAGAAGGAGCATTCTTTCGCTCCCCTGCAACCCTTCCTCGTCGCACGTGCCTGCTCGCCTGCACTCTCGAAGTGGTTGGCATGGTGATGCACCTCCAGGAAAAAACGCGTTAACCAGGTTCCCAGGTTTTTTTTTTGCATTTTTCCCCCAAAGATGCTTGAACAAGATGTGGAGGCTGAACATCAGGAGCAAGAAAAAAGAAGGGAATCCAAAGATTTCCCGCGTTTCTTTTTTCCAGTCTCACCGAATCCCGTGTGAGAATTGGCGTTCTCTCAGTAGCTCCTCGCGCACATTCCTCTCCTTCGTTCTTCACGGTGCAGCGTGGCGCCAGTTTCAGCCGTGAAGCCATTTTCCCAGTTCTGGCACAAACCCGGGTGGAATCTGCTCTCTTCGCTGGTCTTCTTCCACGTTGAGCCTGCTCTGGCGCACCCGCCGTCCGGCGATCTCTCCTGGCCGATCCCCTTGCTGCTGCAGGGGGATGCGCTTTTACGCAGTTTCCTCGGTGCTCCAGAAACTCCATGGCGGAGCTCAGGGTCGGGAAACTGCGCCAACCGCAGCTACATTCCCAGGGATCAAAAGAATGAACGGAGGAATGCGGCCGAATCGGATCGATTTTTCGTCCCCCCAGGGGAGGAAGTCTTTTCCGGGTGTCCAGCGACGTCAGCTGAGGCACCTTCCATCCTGACGAGCTTTCAAGAAGGAGGAGTGGAAGAAGGGAAAGGGAAGAGATGTCTAAGAGCAAGGAGCCAGGAAAATTGCCTACTCGGCGGAAGTTCCGTCACCAAGCGTTACTCCTTGATTCTCTTTTCTTCTGGCAGTTTCGTGAACACCCTCGGGGCTCTTTAACATTGCGATGGCGTCAGGAATCGAGTCACTGGCGCCGCATTTGACATTCCGTTGTCAGGCAACAAGCTTCACGGGAGACTTGCAGCCATGCGTCGGGTGCTTGGCTCGCGGGCCAGACAAGCATCCAATCACCAAGTGTGGGACCTCCGTCGCTCGAGAATCCATCGGATCCCCCCACCCGAGAGATCTCTTCCTGGAACCCCAAATCATTTTTCCCATTTTGCGCGGTTTACTGGGTCGCCTGGGACCGCAGGCGACCTGGACGACTGGAGTCGAGGAAGATTGGAATAGCGATGGAACTGTGTCGTTTCCTCTCTCCCTCCTCGAACCTCCGCAGCTTCTGCTCGCGTCGAAGGCCACCTCATTCGCGAACGATTCCCATCGTGATTACAGAAGCGAATTTCGAACGTCCCAGTCTTCTTCTCCGGGGGACAGAAGGAAAACCATGCCGTGTGCCACCACCGTTTCGCCGTCAGCCGACGCAGTCCTCCGTTTCCAGGAATCGTCCGGACGGTCTCTTTCCCGCGCATCCCGGTGCACGCGAGCCATCCTCATTTCTCATCCACTTGGGATGCACCTCCTTCCCCGTTTCCCATGGGACTTGCGCTCATCCACTTTACGGATCACCTTGGATGAGATCCAAGGTCACCCCTGGAGTACACCCACCTCTTCCGCCTTTTCTTGTACCGCGCCCGCTCCCATCTTGCCACTGAGACCATCGTCCATCCACCCGGCATCGACTCTGGCGACCGTGGAATCGGCGTGTCGGTTGGCGCACAATCGCGCGTAGTACGAAAGCTCTGCGTGTTCGAATGGAAGGGTCGATGCCGAGAAATGGGCGCGTAGTGGGTTTCGAGTCGCCTCAGCAAGATGACGCTGGTTGACTTTGAGGCTTCGGGTACGGCACTGGTGGAAGCCGCGTGTCCCCATTGACCGGGCAGGATTGGGTCCTTCCAGGAATTCAAGGAGCTGTCTGGTTTTCCCTTCTGGTTGTGAAAAATGAAGCCGTACCATGGGGCTAGTTGATATCTCTCCAGAGGGTCAAGCAGCTTGCTGCTCCCTTCGGGGAATGCCCTTCAGACAAATCCAGAAGCGTCCCTTAGGGGTATTAGGGGTTCTCTTCACAAAACACCATTCCTCCAGATCCCTCCTTCAGCAAGCGAGGGGTTACTTGGCCGATCAGCTACAATATCCATCAGTTCCGTCCTCCTGTGCTCAGGATCCCCAAATTTCCCGTTCCCCTATCGTGATGGGAGCTTTCCCGACGACCTTCTTCAGAGTGACAGTCAAAGCAAGAACAAAATGAAACTGTTCAATCCCACTTCCAGATGCGTTGAATCTGAAAGGTGAAGCCCTAAGATAAGTCGGGGTAACCTCCTGGGGAACAAGAACTCTGCATCTGCAAACGAATCTGGAGGAGGATTTCTTATATGGACTTGGAGTTCTGCATCCTTTGCACCTGCATCCCAACATGTGGTCCATTCTCTACGGGGGACAGAATGGTGACCGCATCGGGAAATCTCTGGAACCCAAAAACTGTCGGTGATGTCTCTCGAGGAGTCGAATGGGCCGGCTGTTGCTCGTTTCAGCTCAACTCTTCCGCTCCTCGTTTGAAAGAGCTCCTTTCTTTCTCCCTCAGCCATCCTCTGCACCGCGAATGGTTTTCTCCCGCTTCTTCCATGGCTCAGTGCCGTGATGCAAGGCCTGGGTGAGAAAGCACGAGCTTTCCCTTTCGTTTGCCTCGGAACGAAATTCCGTTCGCCTTCCTCAAGTCAGAAACATCTCTTCCGATGGCGCTTCGTTGCTCGGCAGCAACGAAGCGCCAACACCGGAGCTACTCCGTAGAGGAGTGAGCTCCAGGACTTTCGATTCGGTGAGAAACCTGCTGAGGCACTTTTCCTGGGATCGGTCGAACATGCCGGACTCCTCAAACTCGTCCCTGATTTCTTCTCTTCAACCCATCCTCCATTTCATTCGAGAGTTCGCCCCATCTTCCCAACCGGTTTTGTTTTGTTTACTTGGTGGGGCATTTCGTTGGTAGATATGGCTTGCCTATCCTGTGCCAGACCTTCCGCACGAGTTTTGCCCCGCAGAGCAATGGCGCCTCGGGATGTGGCAGACGTCCATCTTATTCCACACCTGCCAAACATCGGTCCACCGGTCTGGAAATGAGCGACCACGCACCTCTTCAGGAGGTGGAGCTACTTCAGGGCTATCCTGGATTGTGAGAAGGAATGTTGGTTCGCCATACCAACTCCCCATCTCTGCGCAAGAGGGGGGGGACCTGCCTCGGTGCGAGTGCTGGTCGCCGGATGCAGCGAAGGACAGCGCAATGAGGCGAGCGGAACACATCAAGGAGAGGGGGGAAAAAAAAAAAAAATGTGCGCCCGGAAGACATGCTGGAAGGCAAATGCCGAGCCACCCATCAGGATGAAACTACCCTCAAAAACCACGGTCTCTTCGGAAGGAGACGAGGAGCCCAGGTGGATTTCGGGGAAGGTGGAGAACATTCCGCTCCACTGTTCGTGCGCCCTATTAGCACACTTCGTAAACAGCACAGTGAATAAAAACCTCCAATCGAACTGGCCCCTATTTTCTAGGTTCCATTGAATTTATCACTGCACCGATCGCTATGTACTTGTTTTATAAGGTTTGCTTTTACGAATTTGATCCATGTTTCATTCGCTTTATAAAAACTTCCACTTGGCTTGGCAGCCCTGTGTTCGATTTCTGCCTGTCGATCGCTTCGGCACGCAAGTTTTCATTCCATTTTTTTTTGTGTGTGTTTTGTTTTGTTTTTCGCAGTTTTCCACATCCGAAGATTCATTCAGATTTCCGCTTTTAGAACAGTTTTATCGTGGCACGAGTTCCCCGTCCGTGGGAACCCTCGGAGGCGCTGCACGCACGCTGCTCGCTGCACGCTCGTGCCGCAAGATCATTCAAGAGGAAATTTCATCTCTTTGAGCGGCACCGTTGCCTCGTTAGCGGTCGACCCTTCTGCGGACTGAAGCACGGCGAGATCTCGAGGAACCGGCGAGACGCAGCATCGGGGAAGGAAGGATGCTAAGAACCAGTTTGGAAGATGGTTGAGCCGTTCTCGCTGGAGGGCTGGAGCTATACGCGCCATCATTCCGAGCCACGGACCGTCGCCACCTGGACCCGGACGGTAGCTGAAGGCAGTGGCAATTGAGGACTATGAGAAAAGTTCACCGGGGAAGTATCGTAGAGAAGGAATGGTGAGGAGGTGGAAATCTTTTCGGGTTCTTTTCAGCCTTCACGCCTTCCCTTTCAGCCTTTTTTGGGGTTCGCTGGGTACCTCGGGAACCGTCGCGAGCATGGCGGCTCTCGCAGCTCTTTGACGCTGTTCAGCGCCACCTGAAGACGTGTGCAATTCTTCAAGACAGGGGGCACTCCAGGAGGGAGCCGCCTTATGAATCCAGGAAGGGCTCCGGAGAAGGGAGTCCCGTTCCTCTCATTCCTGAGGAGGGATTCCCGAAGGAAACACCTCCACCCTGGTTGTCTGTGAAAGGAACCCTCAAGGGAATCTCTTTCCTTATTTTCTCCAGCGGGAACCCCCGAAAGGGAACCGTTCCTGTTTACTCCTCTGTAGAGACCATCGAAGGGACGCTTCCGAATTTTCTCTGAAGAGCGCTCCTCGAAGGGAGCAGCACGCTTCTTTACACTCTGGAGAGATATCATCAATCAACCATCTCCATGGTATGAGAGGATGGTTCATCTACGAGGGGGGAGGGGCAGCTCCTTTGAACAACCGGAAGGGAACTCCTCACTCCTCGATTCCTGGAAGGCAACCCACGCCCGGCCACTCATCGGGGACATCCGGTTTCAACCGCCACCGGTACTGCGCCCCAATGGAGACCAACCAGCGTCATCTTGCGGGAGGAACTCCAACTCACAACGCACCCCCATCTCTCGGCGTCGATTCTTTCCAAGTATTCGGACCAGCAACGCTTGGTGGTGCCACATGCGGAGATCGCAATCACGGGCCTCCGACGCGGGCTACTCCCTAAGATAGTAGTATGACGGAAGAAATGGTGGCGACCTTGTTTGCGAAGAAATGGGATGTACCGGCAACAGAGATAATCTTGGCGCCATTGGTCGATGCACTTCGTTGCGTATCCTGGTGTACCTTTCCGGTGAAAGGATACCGGTGAAGGTGGATCGATCAAGATGGAAGATGGACTATTCTTCCTAGCCTCGTTGTGGTTTCCTCTTCTGACTCATGAAAGTGCTTGAACCTTGCACGTGTTTCCCGAATCCTAGGAGTCTTCGCGGAAATGCCGACTTGCTCAGCATTCAGGAATATTTGATCACGCGCCCAAATGGAGGCCAACCAGCGTCATCTTGCGGGAGGAATTCCAACTCACGGCGCACCCCAATCTCCTCTGTGGGTACGAGAACGCCCAAACGAACAGACGCATCGAGCTCCCAGATCCTGTAGTTGCACGGCCAAACCTTCTCGATTCCATCTGCATGAAGATCTCCGTGATGATGGGTCTTCACAGGAAACCATCTCTTAACTCCTGCTTCCACTTTCGTCGTACGGATCCTTTGCACCACTCCCATGTCGGTGGCAGACTACCAGGGCATTCCCTGATAATGCCTCCTTGAGCCTCAGGGGGATGGTACTGCTCTCGTGCTAGCTTCTCAACTCATCAAGAACCTCAGGCTTTCTGGTCGAGGGCCCGCAAGCGAATCTCTGACCAGGCACCAACTAATCTACCTTGAAGCCTGAGTTGGCCAATGGAGAAGAATCGTTTGGTTTCCTTCCTGCTGCTGTGAGCAGTCGCCCCGATGGAGAACTTGGCGCCACATTATGGTGCAGTCACCGGACACAGGAAAAAAAGAAAGCTCGCAAAGCGAGATGGAAGAAGAAGAGGATAGCAACATACTCTTATGGGAGGTGGACGAATCCAAAAGCGCAGCTGATCGAGATTGAAGAGCTTCTTTGAAACTGCATCTCATTAGATGTGATCATCATCAACACATACCACTGTTACTCATATAAGAAGTTCACGACCCACATATGTGGCGAACATACTGCAGTGTTTGTGTAGGACTCTTCTGTGGTTTCGAAACCGTCGAGACTTTTTTTCTCTCTTCTGTTTCTCTCTCAGCCTTTATCAAGGAATGCATGCCCTTTTCATGGTTCCTGTGACCCATTTCACTCCTATTCGGCATGGTCTCCTTCAATTGAAATTATCCATTTTTCCACTTTCTGCTGCTTGGCAACGAGACTGCGAATTCTTTTCGGTATCATCGACTTCCGTGCGTAGAAAGCGAATCTCTCTATGAGACCAGCACATGAGTCTGCACAGCTGCCCTGGATGAATTCGCAAACGCGAGCGGTGTTCGCTCCTCGTCACTCATTAATCACGCGTTGGTGAACGTGAACATCTTCGCGTATCTGTGGTCCTGCTCTCGATCTGCTGAAAGCTTCGTGGAAGAGAAACTATCTGTACGTCAGGAACTGCCGAGCATCTGCTCCAGCAAACCTCCTCCTGCCCGCCGCGAGATGAGGGATCCTACAGGGATCGAAAGTGCGGGAGGCAACAGCAGCCTCAGTCGACGCGTGTGGGAATGCTAACCTCACTGTCAAGGGGAGTGGTTGATTCCATCAAGGAAGCAGCGGAAGGAAGAGGAGGGCTGGTGGCCTTAGGTGACCTTATCCCTAACCCCGATCGGACTTGGTGCTTCAAGAACGAGAGCCAACTCATCTACACGCCGGATGTTCAGCGTGACCGCATGGGTAGCTCGGGAGAGGCGCGGCGAAGAAAGGACGCGCTTCCCTCCTGCCTGCGGAGGAGCACCGGTTTTGGTAAGAGCACCAACGTTGGGATTCACCGGGAGTCCGAGATTCGGAAAACTCGACATCGGCATCATCCGTCGCGCACAGGCCAAAAAAAAAAAAAAAAAAACTCACGAAAGAGAGCGTGACGTCGAGATGCAGCACGGAGGTGGTCACGTGCCGGTCGCCCTCCAGTACGAGAGGGGTCAGCGAGCTCGCGACCGGGCGGTGGAAATCGAGAAGGGTTCCCGAACGGACATCACAGGTGCTGCTGGATTTCGGACGAGTTCGCTCGCGTGGCTGCCTTAACCCTCGAAACCACAGCTGGAGCTGTGAAAAGGATGCTCCTAAGCTTTGCACTCAGCAACCTCTTCACATGCGTTCAGGTATCCACTGAGAAACAGCACCAACCCTTTCTTACAAGGAACCGAGTGTTCGTCTTGGGCTTCATGCATTTGTAATTTAGACCACGGTGATGACTTTCGCAATCATTAGGTGTGAAAACGTGACCCCTGAGTTTAAGTCCTGCTACCAGTGCTCCAAGAACGCTGAGAGGAAATTTTCCAATTCGGAATTTCCAATTCAATGAGGGCAACTGGATGTTTTTTATTTTTTTTGGAGGAAGATAAAGAAACCGTGATGCTTACTAACCTTTCCACCGTCGATCCCTGCAGTCATTACACAATTGCTATCATACTACTTTATCAAGGAAGACAGCTATTCACTGCCGGGCGGAGTGAGTTTATCTCTTGTAAACACTTCAGAGGTGCTTCTATTGCATCTTTCGCGGGAACGCCATTCGATCTACGATGCCGACAGTTTCCTCGGCTGCACCCCAACGACCCACATGAGCTCCTCTCATGATCACACAGAATCACAATGATCGCAATAGATGACAGAAGAAAGCATTCGCAAACTAGGCTATCCTCAACCATTCGGATTCAGACAAAGAATTGGGATGGCCTATGGCCAGCTGGCAGAACCTCGGTGGATGCGCGTTCCCTCAGCAGCCCCGGTGGATGCCCGGGGCGCTGTTCCCTCGGCTTTCGCAGCATCACGTCCCTGCCGTCCGAATTCGATTCTCGTTCACGCCTAAAACGTTCCATAGCAGCACGCGAGAACACCTTTCTCACTGACGCGAGTGGTGAGATTTGATCTCCGAGACAAAAAGCGACACAAAAACAACACTCCTCCGTTCATTCAAATATGAGGGTCAGTTTTAGTGATATTTAAATTGCTTACCTAATAAAGAGGCAAATACCATCACGAAACACGTGCCTAAGTAAATATCAATTGACTTAATGTACGAGACTTTAGGAAGAGACGAATTTGTCGAGGACATTAGGGTCGTCATGGTCAGCACGGTGGTCACGCCCAGAGACACACGTGCGGGACTTGCGTTCCTGTTGAGCCAAAAGGAAACCCATGATATGATGACGATCAAGGACGAAGGAATGTATATCTGGATGAAGTAGTACCCCATCGAGCGGACGAACTGGATCTCACAGGCCAGACGGGAATAGTTGCCTGCAAGCATCGTGTCAGGGTGACCGTTTCCACGTTGCTGCTGACGGCGAAAGGATCATGCACCTCACCTGTAGTCATGTTTACAACTTTCGTTGTCTGCTTGTAGCCCATAACTTTGAACTGGGGCAAAGACACCTCCGTCGACACGTCCACGGATCGGGGTCCATCGTTCCACTTGTAGCGAATGTCCTTCATTGTGTATCCAACTGAGAAAAGGGAATAGAGGCAAGTGAACAGTATCTGAGAGTGGTCAGTAAACAGTGAGGCATGCTATCAAGTGTCACGCTTCCTGGAGTTCCGTTTCGTGCTCATGGCGTTTTTGCGGCTACAGGCAGGGCCTGATGCTGGGTTTCGAATCATAGGTGGGTCATCACCGCGCGTGCTGATGCACCAGAGGTCCCCCCTAGTAAACGAAACCGCCGGGATCCTGCAGTGTCTCGTGCTTGGCTGGTTCCTGTTTCAGCCCAAGGCGCAACCTGGAACCGCGGACGGGATGTACAGAGAAAGTCACTGGGCACGCACTGCAGCTGTCGTGTGCATTTCTTCTCTCCATTTCTCCTTCTCTCCATGCCAGAAAGGCATGGAGGCATAGGAACAGTTCTTCCTAGGGGAAATTCTGCGGCCTGCCTTTCTGGGCTGGAACCTCGGTCACCACCTCGGGCTCCTCCTCTTCAAGTCATGGAATCAGGTGTTTAAGTTGGAAGGAGAAGCGGAAGGTTCCACGTATCCTTAGAGCTACGCTAGCAGGTGACTTTTGAAAAGCTGGATGAAGGAACGGCGTGATTCTATGAAAGCGCTTCAGGGGGCAGGGTCGTCCAAGACTTTCCATTTTCCCGAGCAGCCCTGTACAATTGTACGAGGGCGCACTTACGACTAGACCCTTTCCATCCAGTTCTCGAGGCTTCCGTCAATGCGAATCAGAAACTCGTCCTCCTCAGGGTTTGTAGGTCTTAAAATGTCGCGTCTGATTTACAGCCCGCGTCACGGACGTCACGTTTACGAGCTGTGTCGCTGTATCTTGCTGGAAAGTTCACTGATCGGGAGGATTCCACGATGCGGGAGCGTGTGCAAGGGTTGAAGAGGAGAAGCTGACAGGATTCCGTTCCAGGAGAGCGCCTTGTGACCTTTCGAGCTACGCGTCATCATTTTGCTGATCCTATCTTCCTGAGATGGGAGGAAAAAAAATTCAGGAGCTTCCTCTCCCTCCTCTCGTCCGCAAGATTTCGAGGTTTCGACCGCAAGCAATGCGTGGTGAGTCTCGCGAGCTCAAAACCGGCGGTCAGCTGCCTTCCATGTCCTCGAGTAGCGCACGGATGCCTTCGTCCATCCTTTGGTCATCGTGCACCGAGTACGAAAAATGCTCAGCTGGTGAGGGCATGCTACAGAGGGTGCTCTTGCGAGCATACTCGAGCTCAAGTGTCGCAAGAATTTAAACTGAGCGACGAAAGCTATCATCATCATGTGTCCCCACCTCCCCTCCCCCCCCAGAGAGAGAGACAAAAAAAAAGGAAACCCAAGAATCTCACGTTGCACAACGTCACTCAAGAGAAGGTGAACAATCTGGAATTCAAAAACTTTTCAATGAGCTTTTGGTACTCACAGCTTTCTATCTCTATGTTGCATTGTGGACTGTCCATGGGGAAATACTGAAGATTCATTGGACACGCAGCTGTCACTGTCAGTCTAGGAAATTTAGCAGCAGATTCACAAAAACGCAATAAAAAGGACTCATTATGTCGATGCAAATCTTGTTAAGACAGAGAGGCATTGCTATGAGCGCTGAGGTCTCTTCCGCGTAGAAGAAACACTGCATCGTTGATTCAAACGTGTACCAAAAACGGCCTGGTCCAAAAGAAATATACCTCGAGACCTTTCCAAAGCTGCGGTTTGAGAAAGACTTCCACAGAACTAAAGGGTCGTCTTGTCGCCAAATCTTGGACACCCCCTTCCGGAGTCCCGAGGAAGGTAAAAAAAAAAAAAAGAAAAAACCGTTCTTGATGTCCGAACGGTTTGTGGAATCGGATCCTGCGAAACGTGACGTCATGGCTAAAAGCAGGCTGCTTTGATAGCTTGTGGCCACCGAGAATCGAATCAAGCACCGTTTTATGTACCACTCGGCCCATCTGAAGCATCAGTTGCAGCTCCGGCAATTGCGGGCATCAAAGAGCGAACGAAGATGGATCTTACAAGTTGCTCTTCCTCTTCTACCCTGGTTCTTGGCCGGGTCTCTCATGCAGGTGTACGTCATACCCACCACAAGGCTCCACCACCACTCGCATGGAATTCGTGCGCGGAGGAGGGTGGAAGCCTGTGTGGCTGGAAAGGTGGTTTAATTCGGGAACGGATCCTTTTCGGGTTCTGGAGACAATGAGGAAGAGGAGGTTCTCTCCGAGGTACGCTGTCAAGAGTAGGAGCAACGGACTCCGTCCACCGGAACCTTCCTGGATCCATGAGGTGATCTTTCCAGGGTTGTCCCCTATAACTCGAGAAGTTACACGCACCCTCGGGTGGCGCGGATAGCGCTAAAAGAGTTTTCTGAGCCCCTCAAGGAAGCGAGCGGCTCTTGAGTACTTAGGGAACCAGAAAAAGGGCAAAACCCGAAAGGGAAAAGAAAAAAAGGAAAAGCAGGAAAAGAGAAGAACCCAAAAGGATTTCCATTTAATGAAGAAAAAAAAAAAAGAAGACTTTGCCTCAACGCAAGGACCGCAAGCACAGTTTGAGGGACAACAGACTCCCTCCAGGCAACCGTGCGGCCATGCATAGGTTGCACAGTTGGCGACTGAATGTCACTTGGCGGGGGAACGTCGTTGGATATTCCGGAAGAATTTTTCACCCACTAACTCCTTGTGTTTCGAAGGAATTCCAGGAACAGTGGTCACGAGGAAGGAATCCTATTTTGCTTTCCCAAGCGTGGGCTTTTCTGAAGATCCCACATTGATCAACATTCCAGCCCCTCCTAAGCCGACAGCATAATTATCATTTACAGGGCGAATCAAAACGAAAGCTCTGGAACCCATGGGCAGGATTTATGCCTTATTCCATGACATCTCCTTCCCTTCCGACCATTCCCTTTGAGAAAAAATGCCTTTCGTAATTGCTGCATGATTCGTAGAAAAGCACAGGATTGCTTTCTACCTATTTCCTCTTTCAAAATGGCCTGCGTCTCGCATCGACGACAGGAAACTCCTGCTTTTCGCCAGGGTGCCATCGAATCCGGGTTTCCTGGTTTGCTGAAAGCGCAGACGACTGGAGAAATCAGCTTGGGGAAGGTCTGGGACGCCCCAGGGTTAACCCCGGGGCGTCTGCATCAGCAACTGTCTTTGAACTTCATTCCTCCAAGTGTAGGTACGTGAAGCATCTGACGTTTCTTCCGGTTGATTTTCGATTTACTCACGTGCGTGTGCGTGTGCGTGCGTGTGGGGGGAGGGGTCGTTCGCGCCAATTTGTGTGCATCACATTGGCTCCAATGAAGGTATAAAGTTGGCGCCCTCGAAAGCTCGAGGGTTTCGTGTGCGAGCAAAAAGCTGAGCGCGCGGCCATTACAGCCAAACGATTTCAAACGCTGTCAGCATCTGCGCATGCGTCGTTACTGACAGAAGGAAAACCGAATGCGGGAAACAGGAGCTAGAAAGACGGAATAGAAGGATCGGAAGTGATCAAGGATTTTCTCCACTTGTTTTCTTCTGAGGGTTTTCGTCGCGTTTCCACTGAACCATCTTTGTGGAGACGCCACATTAACGAGAGTGCACTGGAAGCAGTGCACGTACACACTTGCGGTTCGTTGACCTTAAGGGGCAGAGGAGACGAAGGAGCGTGAATTTGGATTGGCCCTTTCTTTAGTGGGACCAAGTTTCCAGTTGCGTGCAGCCACGTTGCCACAATCGGCCGTCTTTTCCAGGACGACTTTCTAGACACCAGTGGCTCTCTCCCGACTTGTTGGAGAAATCCTGTTTTCCTCAATTTGACAGTCAAGGGGAAGGTTTCCTTTTTGCACTGGCACAACGCCGGAGTGATGTGTCGAGTGCCCGCGAGCCAAGGGGCGTCTGCCGATCGCTCTCCCCTGGGAAGATCCACGAGAGAGTAATTCTGCGCGGATCCCCGGGGCCAGGCCAGACGTCGTGTTCCCAGTTCTTCCACCACTCGCAAGAGCACGATGGCCCTTCGTAATCCACGATGCATCGCGGTGTGCCAACGGAATGGCTGTGTCCGTTTGTCGAGCTACTTTGTCCAGCAGCCGGGAAACCTCGGTAAGGAGGTCAGCTTCCCTTGTCCGGGCTCCCTGCTCCAAAGTGGTCGAAGACCCGCGCGATGCAGCAGCCAGGGGATCCAAAATTCTCATCCACGCCGCGTGCCTTTGCCCAAGATGGCTGCCGATGCCCTTCGTCCTTGCAGTGATGGTGGATGCGCAGACCGAAGCATCTTCGATTCTCGAGAGCGGCAATTTTTATCTGCACGCGGATTTCTTGCCCGCCTGACGTCAGGGAAAGGTCCTTTTTTTTTTCGCGGCAGGCAGACAGCCTAAGAGGACTGTTCGCATCCAGGCACGAAAAAACCTCGGCTCCTAGATCAAACTGGCACATCCCAGTCTCGTGGCCACGGGACGGCTCTTTTAGAAGAGCGTCCACGCGTTCTCCAAGTTTGCCAGAGCGCACGCGCACTTTTCCCATTGCGCCTCGTGCTCTTTCTGCTCCAGAGATCCGGAGATCCCTGTACCCATAAGGACCACAGCACAATCCGAACCGAGGACTCGTAAAACTGGAAAGAAGCGGTTCTTGCGTTCAGATGGTCGTCAAATTGCTTCCAGCGGTAGATGTTTAAGGGGAAAACCCCGTGGGCAAAGAATACTTGATTTTCGGCATCGATTTGACTGGCACTTTCCTCCGTGTGCCCTTTTACGTGGCGAGGGACTTTTTTTCGCTCCCCAACCCTGCTCCAATAAAAGCATCGAGAATTTGTGCCCTTTGCGACCAAAGCGATGCTCATTTGGTTCGTAAACGTTAGCCAAAGAGTCCCCAAGTCCCAATTAAGTCCAAGTACAGTATCCCTTGTTCAATCTTCAATCCTCTGATCCTTCTGAGCTTCGTTAAAGGTGCTTCTAGCGGCTTGCTAATGGAAATCTCAAATGCTTCCTTGAGATCACGTGCCGTTGCTTCTCCCCACTCATTTGGTGATCCTTTAGTTTTGCATCGACGAGAAATAAAGGCGTCTTCTGCGATGGTGGGAGAGCATGGGTTCCTCGTAACAGCCATCCCAGATGGGAATTTCGGGGACGAAAGGGCAAGTGAAGTCTCGTTTCGAAACCAAGATGGCAACTGATGATTTGTCTTGTACGAAGCAGGGAAAAAAAAAAAAAAAAAAAGATGGATTAAGAAAATGATATAAAAGAAAGCTCTCGGCTGCGAAGGCAGGTTGCAGAAGAGAGGAAGAGTTTCTTTGTACAAGTGCTCGTATTCGGTCGAACTTTCTCGCCAACTTGCGGGCAATGTTCCGGAAGATAGCGTGGGCGACGCTCAAGTTGCCGAAGGCCCCAGTGTGGAGCGTAAATAGAGTTCTTTAGGTAACTTAAGTTGATATTTCAAGTAGCTGCTGAAGAGCTCTATAGAAGAAGTGAATAGTTTTTAAGAGCACTTCCTGGTTTTATTAGTTTGGGCGCTTATGAAGTCAGGGAGGCGTGGATGCGCATTTCTAATTAAGGCCGATCTTTCAGAAGAATGACGTCACCATGCAAAAAACAAGATACCTGAGCTTCGTTTTTGAAGCACCAAACCCATCTATTTCCCTACTGACAAATACTGCGCTGGATGAAGGAAATTCATGATGGAGACAGATCGAGTCTGCGTGAACAAGTGCTTGGGAGCATCTCGCTCTGCGTTTCATGCCCATTCATCTCCCTACCAAAGCCGGAAGAGCAGGAGCAAAGCACGAAGAGAGCATCAGGACCGCCAGGTGATGGTTCCTGAGCGCAACTTCAGAAGAGTACACCCATCAAAGAGGTTCCTGAATCAAAAAAAGGTGATGGGATTGAAAAGAGACTCCGTGAATTACAGTAACCCCAGTGCACAGAATGACGCATTCCAGAGCACCGATTCAAACATCGTGTCTAATTTAGAACGTGCATTAGATAGGGTAATTGGATGGAAAGGGGTATGATTTGATTGGTGGACTAATGATTCATCTTAATCCTCATTAGGCGAAAAGTGAACGATGCTGTAAGCCACGAGTGGTAGGCTTTAAGCACTGAGTTCCTGATTAGACAGCTTCATCTAAAACAAGGAACGAATGAGCGAAGTGAATGCTGACAACCGGAAAGAAAAATGAGGCATTGCAGACTGCATTAATAGACAGTTGGAAAAGAGTCCTCTTCTTCTTAGAACTCTTTGGCAGCCCGATGTTGCAACTCTACTCCTTTATCTCTCAAGTTTCCCAAAAACAACTGGGCTGAAATGAATGCTCTCCGATGATGGGCTTAATCCGTTATGTGTGATTGTGACATCTATCTGCAATTTGTCGTGGATCCAACTACCGTAAATAACAGACATTGCCGAATGAAGATGGGCAGCTCCCACGCGCAGGAAGCCGTCCTGGTGCGCGGAAAAGCTGCAATTATCTCATGGGGCTCTGTGGATGCTGAAGAGCAATGATGGTTCCTTCAATCACTTCGCGAAGTGGGCATCAGTGATGAGTGGTTGGCATCGTCAGCTGCTACTCAATGCATTCTGCAATATTCCAGGTCCTTGGATGGCATTTCCCCGAAGATTTATGCGCTGCGTTCATCATGCTTGCAGTAAAGGCAGAGCACGTTCGGAGGAGGACACCAGACAAGAGAGCAGGCTGCAGTGGACGAATCACCCACGAAATTCTAGTTCCTGGGCGAAGAATAAGTAGGCTAACGGTAGCTGGGATAGGAGGACGATCCAAAAGGTCATCCTGGAAGTTGGAAAAAGCACAGGGAGTGATTTGCGTGAAGCAACGGCGAGTGTATCCGAAGTCCTCTCATCTGAACTCTCAAAGCCTTGAAGTTTTGCTTATTTCAGTGCTTCATCAGATAAGGCCAACAAGAGAGGCTGCTCCAAAGATAACGCATACGGACCGATGTGTTGTTGTTGTTGGTGTTGAAACTGCGAATATCACACAAAATGGCCCTGGCGGATTCTCACGGAATGATCACTTTTGGCAAGCATGATATGTGGTGTGGCACACTTTGCTACTTTTGGCACCCAAAAGGTGGCAAACCTTCCCATTCCACGGAGGAGCACGAATGCCCCTTAGCCAAAACCATTCTGTAGTAGGATTTCGTTCGCATGCGAGGCTGCGGAGGACCCCTAGAGAAATCTGCTCTGGGATGTTACACTGGTTTGTTGCAGAATGTGGGTAAGGGATGCTGAGGCAAAGAGGAGCAGGTTTCGTCAAGCTCACGGAAAAGAAGCGCTCGTTACAGTAAAAAGGATGAGGCGATGACGAAAGCGTGTGATCTCGCACGCGTTTTAGAAAAGTAAATCGGCAAAAGTCGGCAGGATGCACCAAGAATCCAAAGAGTCTGTGGTCCCCCGATGCAGCGTTTCGATCGCGTCCAGGAGGAACAGACCTGGCTATGACGTGAGAAGAGGAAGAGGAAGAAGAAGAATAAGATGCGGCTCATCTCATTCAGAAGTGCGCCCCAGGAGCCTGAGAAGGGTTTGTGCAAGTTTCAGGTCTACGGGAAGAGCAACTGAACCCTGCAATGGACTCTATCGCAGAAGGGCGCATCACGCTGGACTCGGGAGCTGACCGGCATTCGGGTCCCAGAGCACGAGGCGCCTCTCCGACCGTGGTTCATTCGGATTCTCAAGAAGTCATCACCTCGTTTTCCGTTTGCTTTAGCCACCGAGGTCGGCAGACCGAGGTCAAATCATTCTGCTCATGGCTGAAATTCCACGAGCAGAACGATCTTCATGTCGCGGGAGAAAGGAAAAGAGGAAAAGAACCATCGCACGTTGAGATGCAACACAGCAGACGACGAGAAACCTCACCTCATGCTGCGGACGATGTTCCCGTTGTGCTCGATTCTCAGGAATTCGTTGTTCGTCGTGTGGGTGTGGAAGTAGGATTTCTTCTCATTGGCAAAGAAGGTATCCGGGACCCAAAGCCTCTTGATGAACTCGGAGCCAACCGAAAGCTTTTCGACGCCTGGCTTCGCTTCGAATACTAATCGGGGGTCTCTCCAGAATTGACGAAAGTAGAAATCCAAAGTGAAATCCTAGATATAAAATTAAGAACACTCTGATTTAATATGTATTGGAAAAAGGAAAAAAAAATCCATTCAGGAAGTGGGACTCGGTGATAAGCATCAGAATGAGCGTAATCTCGGCCGTTTCTTTTCCCATCTGAGAGGAAGCCCTGGTTGGGAAGAAGGAATCGTCTAGCTGCAGATTTTCGCTTTGGAAACAGTTCTGTGGATAAAGGACGCCACGTTGGTGGCAGGAGAACCGTCAGATGCCTTCGGATTTCGCCTTTAGCGTAAGGCTCAAGACGGTGCGGAAGTTTCCAGTTTGGTTGATGAAACATTGGAATTCACGTGCTATCCATTCTTATCATTCTTATTGTACAATAGCACGCGGAAAGCGATTTTCCATCTCAAAGAACCCGATTTCCGCGAAGCCAAAGGGAGGAAGACGGGCTCTCGCATGAACCTGCCGCTGCACCGCATACCAGCGCAGCCTTGCGCAGCATCCACATCAAATGCCATCGTCTCCATGATATCTCTCAGCAGGTATGGAGGGGAAAAAGCTCCGGGAAGACCGAATATCCCGTAAACGCCTCAACCGGAAAAGGGAACTCGAATTCCGTACACCGTACACATCTGTTCCTGTATGCCTGCGAATCCACTTTACTGAGTGGGTGCGATCCTGGATCGGCATTCCCGATTTCTACCACGTGTTACCCGCATCCCAGAGAGCGTGGGCGTTGGCGACAAACATCGCGATTCCCTCAGCGGGGTCGTTTCGTGAGATGCGAGTCTTTCTGAGATCCGGGAGGTGTCAACCGAACTCGCGACGTGTTGAGGGGAGAGACTGCCCGGGAGATTCCACGACGCGAAAATGACTCTGCCTACTCACCACACCGGCGGAGGAATTCCCGGCTGTTCTCTTCCCTCGATTGGCGAGTCGACCTCGTCCGAGGAATTCCCCAGCAAACCAAAGTCCACCAACGTTTCGTGTAATTATGAAAATTTCAAATTGGCGCACGCAAGAGCGGTACGTACCACTGCGGAGAGCGGAAGCCAATTCGATGCATAGCATGCTACCCGACAAAGCCATAGACCCTAATCGAATCATTAGAACTCAGAGGATTTGGATCGTGATAAGCTCGAATCGTGTAAAAGTAGGAGGAAGAGGTTACATCCGAGCGCATTTGCATCACACACAACCAAAGACAGAGATGGGAGCGTTGCCGGGTCGCAGTTTTTTCTATGGGATGACGTCGGAAGAAAGAGCAGAGAACGTCTTTGGAAAGTACACAAAAATCACAAGAGCTTATGCCGAGCCCCATGAAGCCTAGGTGTCCACCTCGACAGCGTGTTCGGACGCAGAATCACCTTCTTGCTCTTTGAGCAACAGGTGGCGGTGGAGAGATGATGCGCTACCGCCTGCGTACGAGGAATGTCGCCAAGGAAGTGCAAGAAGGAAGAAGGTATGGCCATCTGCTTTGGTATCCAAGGAAACATCCGCATCATACGAAGCCGAGAATTTTCAGTTCCTCGTGCTTCCCCGTTCAGTCGATGAGAACTAATAGTGTGCTTTACTACAGTAACAGCAATTACGTAACGTTGCTTCGGTTCCCATGCAAGGGACATTCTGTCGAACTTCTCCAGAGACTTTATTAAGGCTTTTCAGGGATGAATGCCAGACTCTTGATTTTCTGTAAACGGAAAAAGGAGGAGAGGAGGATCATGAAAAATCTTCTGCATCGCTGATGCATGGGGAAAGGTCCTTCCTTCTTCGTTCTTCCTTGGTGCCTAAATACCTCATGTTTCCTTCTCGAACCAATCTCCTTTTTATCGAATAAATGAGAGTGACTTGTTTCTCCGGTCACTTGTGCGACAGCTGACCAATCAGGAAGCTTGACGAAAAAAAAAAAGGCAGTCTATTCAGTGATCCACCCCCCCCGGAAAAATAAGCAAGGAGGAGAAAAATCCATTCCCAAGGAATATGGGCGCTCACATCAACGGATCTGCATCATTTGCATTTCGGAACACAGGCATTCAAAAAGTCCTTGCATGAGATGCAAATCGCACTTCACATGTAGGGATAACACGGAAGACACCAAATTCGCGCACATAAACATCAGACTCTGTAAGGATGCAAATCATGAAATGCATTGATCACAGTTTGCTAAGATGATCAAACCACAGTAAGCAAATGACGCAACTACTGCAATAGAAAAAAAAAGGAAAAAAAAAGAGCTCTAAGACTACGCTGTGCATCAGCTTCTCCGATCTGCATCACACACTGCATCTGTCGTCAGTTTCCCGTTATCAGACTCATTCGCCAAAAGCACTTAGCAAAGGCAGAAGGATTTTCTCCTGACTGCCACGGGGACGAAATGCTGCTGGACCAAGCTTTACTCCGACACAAAATAAGCAGACTTTCTCAGCATTCTCGGACATGAATGACGTAAAATAAATTATTACCATTTGAACTTCAGAAAAATCACTGATACTTAACACATGCATGGTGATTCCAACATCGACCGGGGTTCCTAAGGAAAGAATGTTTGCATAATTATTTAATTTAATTATTAATTTTTCAAAACTTTTCAAAAAATAAGCATCTATCCAATTTCATGGCACACACACAAAAGACATCAACCGCGGCTTGGCGATCCCCAAACCACGAATGAGTGACGGAGCCTTCTGTGCGTCACTCTAACGTGGATGGGATGGGATCATCTATCGGTTGTGGGGGGCAACCATAGGCAAACCGCGACTGGCTAGGATTACAGGCAAGATCTCAAGATCTCCTTTAGGTAAAAACAGATACGACTGCGTTTTCCAGCCTCCATGACGAATCGCAAGCGGCGTGGCTGCTCAGCAAGCACGGCACAAGTCCACTCTTCTTGCAGGTACCTTTTGCTACTGAGACGGAGGTTTGCATCTTCGGCATGATTTCCTTTGAGAATTTCATCCATCTCAGGAAGTACTTTCGGTCTGGGGAGTTTTCATCCCTGCAGGCTTTTTCATCCATCCTCGTGGAATCACTCTCCATCCACCAATGAGCTTTTAGGAACAGATTTTCCACTGTATTCGCCGCCACTGTTTTTAGAGCTTTTTGTAGGTCTCTGCCCGCGTTGGACCGGCCGTGTGGCTGAGGTCTCCTCACGTGGCACCAGGCGCTGTGGGTTCGAATCTTCACGCGGAGGATCGACTCGGAGAAATGGGTGCGTCATGGATGACGCTGGTTGGCCTGTAGGCTTCGAGTGCGCTGCTGGAGGAATCCAGATGTCCCCGGTGACTGAACGGGATTGGAAGTTGACTCTCCAAGTCAGCTTCCAATCCCGTCCTTTTGCGCCCTTCAAAGGAATTTGGACGCGTCCCTTTGGCGTGGACAGTGTCAAAGCGCCCTGAGGAGGCAAACGGTTCTTGAGTACTTAGGGAACCAAAAAAAGGATTGATCCGAAAGAAAAAAAAAAAATAGCTGGAAGGAAAACAGCGAAAACGGAAGAACCCAAAAGGAACAGTTGGACTGCCTCCATGATCCTCATGGTCACTACCACTAATGACCTCAAGATTCCTTGTGTAAACTACGCAACGCATCTTATCACTGCATCTGGAAAACCGATCGACGTTTCCCTTTCTTTGCCAGAAGGCAAGCGGCGAGGTTTTGAGGAAAGTTTTCCTGGACCCAGGAGGCACTTGAGCACGAACCATGCAGCGGGCAGGATTCCGCAGAAGGAGCAGCAGCGACACACGAAGAAACACAAAATTCGTTATGGTCAATAGGATGATTGAGATCGTCTTGGCCTGCCGCTTCACCTTTGACCTTGCGTCTGAGCTGTTTGTGGGTGGGACTCGGTCAGCCATTCGGGTAAGTTCAGCAACAGTCTGGTGGCATGCAGCGTTGTGGTTAGACAATGGAAGCTGTGCTTAGAAACCAGCTGACGACGAGATGAACTCTGCATCACCTGATATCACTCAAAGTGTGGAAACACATACTGACAATGAGTGCATACGACGCTGCGCCCCGACGGAGGAGTTTTCATTCCGAGGTGGGTAGCTCAAGAACGGCCAGCAACGTAGAGGAACTGAGAAACGCAAGGTCATCTCTTCAGTCAGGAGAAGATACAATTCCAAGAACTTTAAAAATTTCCAACAGCTCAGAAGGGAAACTTTTCCCAGCATTCCAGGGGTTCACGCTCGATTCCAAGAAGGTGGAAGAACAGCAGATCAGTCAGGGATTTCGTTCGAAGATGGATCAAGGTGCGGAATTCTTGCAAGCTCCGTGAAAGATGAACTCCAAATCCTTTTTGTTCTGAATTCAAAGATCAAGTGCCTGTGCTTTCGAGATCCAGGAAAGAATTCAGACCACTGATGGAGAACGCTGCATCTGTCACTGGTCTTAAAGGAGAGATGGGTAGTGTCTTCTTCCGACCATGGAGACAGTGAGCAGCCTCCGATGTTCGGCACAGTAGTGGGGTGATCCGAATATTCCCCGCGTAGCCGGGAAGCACTCAGATCGACAGTTCCATCTTTCTAATGAGCACTCTGTACTAGTGGTAGGTGCACCCTTCTTCGAGAGAGACTCAACAAGAAGCATTCAGTCAAACCTGAATGACAGAGGGTGTTGCAGAGCACGCTGATCCATGCTCGGAACGTTGCGTGATTCGTCCACTCATGCCAGGGCGGGAGTAAGCATTTTTTTTTGCACGTTGCTGCACGCTTGCTCCAGCTGATCCCGTGACTTTAATCAGCTGGTGTGGATGAAGAATGGAATTAAAATCGGCGCACCTTTCGTTACGTAAAAGGAAGGATCTGAGGAACCGTTTGATCGATCTCATGCGTCCAGACTTTGCTTTTTCGAGAGAACTTCCGGGAGAAGCAGTTTGACCCCCATTATCTAATCATGAGCCAATGAGCCAAAGTGAATGAGAAAAACAAATAAACAAAAGGGGAGTGAAAGTGCTTCTCTCCGAGGAAATTCAGCCAGCTTAAAGTCAGCGGTGCCGATGGCTCGATGGCTCTGTGGGAGGGTTCTCATGGAATCACGAATCGTTGCCGTTATTATGATGAATTATGGTCACTAATTTGGGTCCCTGGAACATTCCGGCAGCGGTGTTTCCATTTCCGTGGATACGGAATTCGAAAAAGCCCTGCTGGAGCCCTTCCCAAGCAGGCAGGTCATGCTCCACCCGACCCAAATCTCACGAACCCACGGAGAGATCATTTCGCTCGTCTTACCTCCATAGTTAGGACGGACACGCTTATCGTATTCTCTCTGTAGAGTATCCAGGATTGAAGAAATGTTCGCATCTATTCTGAAACAAGAAAACCGCATCTAGAAAAATGCATTGGTTGGCAATCACGCTTTCAGTAATGCAATCATCGATGCTACATTGGGGAGGCGAACATGGAAAGCCGCGGGGCAAGAAACGCTCGGGTCTTCGCGGGGGCGTTCGCTCTTATGCATCCACTCTTCGCGGGATTTTCAGGAACCCCCTGGGAGCGCTCCGGAGCACCTCCGGGATCAAGCGTCCGCAGTGCAGGTATCAGGTGGTGGCGGTGGATGAAGCTCTGAGAACTTGCCAGCATCGCTGGTGCAGCTCTCCCTCCATCGGAGCAGAGGGTTCGATAGCGTGCGTTTGCCGGAGATGAGGATTGAGGAGCTGTGGGTTCCGAGAACGTTGGGTGGCACGGAAGCTGGCGAACGAAAAATGCTGTGTTCCAGGAGAGAATAGAAGAAAAGAGAATGGGGAGGAACAGGAGGCAGAGGAGAGGAGAGGAAAAGAGGGAGGACGAAGAAGAGAGGAAAGGAATCGACTGAGCGTCTTTTGATTAACTACGAGAGAGAGAGCGAATCCGTCTGCAGAGGTTCAGCTTTAGAGTGTCTAAAGCACTGCGAGGATGGCTCCATCATCTTCGGGGGATGCGAAGCCGACATCCCCCTCCCGAAAATGTCCCCTTCTCCAAGCTGTAAACGGCAAACGGGGAATCCTGTCCAATCAAAGCATCTGGATAGGGATTCCTCGTTTCGGCTGAGAATTTTGCAAAGTCGGTACTCCGCAGCTTCCCCGTAAGATCAGTTCTTCATAGGAACAGACACACACACACAAAAAAAAAAAACTGAGCAGCCCTGAAGTAAAGCGTCCATAAGACCAGAGAGATTGCGTCCGCGAGTGGTTTCGAGAGCGGAGGCGACGGGCTTCTTCGTCATAGAAACGAACGGAGCGACCGGCGAACGAAACTCCGAATTTCAATCAAATCGTCCATTGGTTTACTCAGAGTCGTGCTCAGTGCGCCTCCACGAAAACCCTCCAGCGTCTGCAGCGACTCCTTCCCGAAAATCGATCGTAAACGCTTCGTTCTTCCCGGTCGCTGCTTCCATCCCAGCACAGTCCACTAAACACCGGCGATCGGGAAGCCTTTCAATCACCCGCTTTTTTTCGTAGGAACGGTCCAGAGGTTCTTCGCGTGCCTTCAGCTCGCTCTGGGAGGGAACACCGTCTCCAGAGAGGAGCAGACCGCGTGGCTGCGCAGCCCTGACTACGTCCCCGCACGAACCGTGCGCCTCTCGGGCTCGGTTCGAGAGCAGCTTCCGTAACCAAGGAACCGCAGCTTGCGCGATGAATTTTTCAACGGAAGTCCCTGGAGCGGAAGACGAATCGGTCTGCGACGAACCGCCGCGCAGGACTTTGCATTTCCAGTCCGCTTGCTCTAAATATTTCACATCCCGCTTGCTCCTTCCCCACCCGTGTGGCAGACGGCGTTCCTGCTCTCCTACTCTTGCTCCTCGGCCAACGGAAGTCTCGTTCCTGGCCCGAAAGGGGAACGGAATGCCTTCGCTTCAGAAGCCGACTCTCGGGTCGAATTCCGGCGCTTCTCGGAACGCGGAAGAGCGACCGAGGTGGCGCTCTCTTTCGCAGCCATTTGACCTGCGCCGAGCACGCGCTGGCGGACACGTTGAGAGCGCGACTCGATCGCGGCGGGGAACAGCAAGACGGAGTGCGTCGTGGTTGCCCAGCCCTCTAAGAGACCTCCCAGCTCCTTGGCACGAGGATGCACCACGACGTACTCAAGAACCGTTCGCCTCCCTAGGAGGGAGCTTCGACACTGTCCACGCCACCCGCGGGTGCGTGTAGTAACTCTTCAAGTTATAAAGGGTGACCCGGGAGGGACCACCTTATAAATTCAAAGACGTTCAGGAGAAAGGGGTCCGTTCCTCTTCCGCCTGGAAGGGAACAACGAAGGAAATCTCTTCCTAGTTCTTCCTTGTTCTCTCCGGAGGAACAATCTTCGAAGGGAACCCGGGAACGATGCACTCCTGGAGTTTCTTTTCCAGAGGGAAGGGAACCTCTTCTTGTTACGTTACAGATTCCTGTGGAGAGCTCTTCTGACACTCTGGAGAAGCAAACTCCCGAGAGAGTACCAACCGACTCCTTGATTTCTGGAGGGACGCTGGATGGGCCAACTTCCAATCCCGTTCAGTCACCGGGGACATCTGGTTTCCACCAGCAGCGCACTCGAAGCCTACAGGTCAATCAGCATCATCCATTGTGCACTCATTTCTCGGCGTCGATCCTCCGCGTGGGGATTCGAACCCACAACGCCTGGTGCCACGTCAGCCACACGGCCGAAACAGCGCGGGGAACAGCTCACAAAGACAACTCGGATCCTTGAGAGTTCATGCGGCATGCTCTTCTTAGGAAGCCGAAGGGAAGGCACGGGGAACGCGAAAAGATAGACATGCGGGAGGATGGCACCTGAGAATGTGGGGATTCGGGATTTGACCAGGACGACAGCGGCGCTCAGAGCAACGGAGGCGGACCACAGGTCCTCCGTTTTCTTGCGTGATGTCCTCTGCCACACTTCTCACAGAACTTGGGAATTTTCAAGCACGCAGAGCACGCCTCCGAGCACGCTGTCGAGTTGTTCCCGTAGATCGAGTATTCCCGCTCCTTAAATCCGTGCGCGCCCTCAGAATTCAGGCAAACATCTTTTTCGAAAGGACGAACTGGTCGGTTGCAATCCTGACGCCGAGATGGAGTGACCACAACAAAACCTTTGGGAGCATGTCTTGAACAGGGATGACCGGAATAGAAAAAAGGGAAAACTCCCTTCGACTTCCAGGCCTAACGAGAAGATGGAAAACAAAGTCAAGTGACATTCCGCAGCGACCACTGAGGAGTACCCTAGCTGAAGAGGTTCTTCCCGACGGCGCCTTCTCGAATCAACCCTACGCACAGCTACCGGAGCTCCTCTGAGCCGAGCTAAGCGGCTAAAATTCGAACCCAACACGGAAGCGTAGCTGGACTCACGAAGACATTGGAACTGGAGGCACTTGCGTTACAGCAGCACTGGTTGGGAAACGAGCGCTGATTCCGATCTTGTCTGTTGAAGACTAACCGAAGAAGCTTCCGCTACAGATGCCACTTCTGCCCAGATTTCGGCTCGCAAAATGTTGGGGACGAGAGGAGCAAGAGTCTCCACCATCTTCTTTGGCTTCACTTCAACTTTTCCTGCGGTTTTGAAGGCGGTGACCCGAACCCGAGGATGCTGGGTGCACCGACAGAGTCCGCAGCCTCTTTCCTAATGCGCTTCGTCCGTTTCTCGGTAATTTTCAACTCCCTCAACACTCCACCACGTGCGCTGGAACAGGAGTAAATGCTGCGCATAGCTGGCTGCGTCGAAAACGGGGGAGCTGGTGGTCCCAGATCAGCAAGTCCCAGGACTGGGACTCCGGGTTTCTCTCGGAGCCGGTCTTCCAGAACGGCATTCGATCCACCACGCTCGATGCTGTCCGCTTGCGTGAGAGCACTCAAGGCAGCCGCACAAAAAGAGAAGTGGTGGGAGGATGCCCAAACGCGGGATCACACGTTCCCTTCGATGGAGGAGCTCTGGGAGTGCCGTGTCCGAAGGACAGCGAGGACCAGTACTCCGCAACCGCGCAAATGCGGAACAGGAGGAGGGCACAGCTGCCGCGCAGTGAAATCCAGCGCAGCTGGGGTCATCATGCTCTGGCGGCTCCTTCCGGGTCATCGCCCTCCCGAAACGTTCCATTTCCAAGCGCCTCTTTGTGCACCTAATTCCCGAAAAAGTGAGCCCGGTGTTCTGCGGGGTGTTTTGGTAGCGTGTTCCAGAACAACAAGACCGCCTTCACGAATCAAGGACGGGAGGAGGAGGCGTCGGACGCTGGAAGGAGCAGCAATAACAGATCACGTTAGGGGGCAGTCGCAGGGGTAATGTGCAGGAAGGAATGGAATTTTCCATCAAGTGGAGTTGGAGCTGTGATCTGTAGGGCATTTTGGGAGACGAAGCGAAGATCGCGAAAAAAAAAAGGGTTGCTTTCCGTGGCTCACGTAGCAACCATGAGGGGAGGCGGCAGCAAGGACAACGAAGCGGGACCTCCACGCCATCTTCCCGCGTTCCAGCTAGCTGAGCATGCTGCCCTCGGGGCCATGTCCGACGCCTTGAACGATGCCTTCGCGCTGATGACCTCCAGAGAGCGTTCGGACCTCGTCATGACCAGCGGATACGCCTGGAGCATCCAGAACAAGTGGGACCGCGAACCTATCTTGGGACATCGAGAGGAAGTGGACGAGGCAGGACAGGCTCTCTTCCCATCAGACAATCCCTCCCTTCCCGAATGTCTCCCGCTCCCTTCCCGTGCATCCTCGTCCTCTCCTGCTGACCTCCGCAGAGCATCCTCACGGGGAGGTCAAGGAGAAGCGTCGTCGTCCTTAGTCGACGTTTCCGCGGGAAAACCGCTCGTCACACTCGGCTGCTGCCAGTGTCCTGCGGGTCTGGGAGACTCGGGTGAGGTCGGGAGCAATGGCGTCTTGGGACGAGCACTGGGTTCGGGCGCAACCGGAAGCGATCTGTCCTTTCCTTGCGCAGGGAGATCGTTCGTCCTCGAGGACACGCAAGAGTGTCCTTTTTGAGGCAGTGGAGGGGGACAGTTCTTCCTGGATTCGGGTCCGAGGTCTCCGGAACCACTGAAAGGCGCTCGTGCACAGGGGATGTTGAATGAACCGGACACCGCATTCTTGCACGTGTCTTGGGATGGAAGAGGGGGGTCACTTGAAACCCACCTTGACCCAGTCTTGACCTGCCCCTCCCCCCTTTCTTCCTCCTTCCCGCCACCAATTTTGGGAAGGAACGCGGATCGTTGGCAAGAAGCTCTCCATGGAAACGCAGCCGAAGTGCGAAGCAGCTCACGGTTCCGAAAATGGAAATCCTGTCTCTCCCCTTGACTGTCTGAGTGTCAGCTGGAAAGCCCTGAGTGCAATCCTTGTTCTTCCCTGAGAAGCCACCTATCCAAGCAGTCCCTCCCATCCATGCCTTTTCTTCAGAGTCGGGCTCAGCACAATGGAACGAGGCGGAAGGATCGGCTTCAAGAAAGCTCTGGCATCTCCGAAAGGGGGAAGGCAAGGATGTCCTTGTAAACGGGTGTCTGAAGCGTTCCCGGAGCAAGCTTTTCCCGGCAGGAGGAGGGCTCGGGATTGCTCTTACGCTGCAGTGGCGGCACCACCGGCAAGGCCGCGAACGAATCGTCGTTTCTCTTTTCACTCGCGATGCCGCCTCGTGGTCCTAGCGACGGCCCCTCCAGGACCCAAGAGACCAAGGCTAAGAGTGCCCAAGCAGGGCAGAGCCGACACCGCTCCTTTTCGCCCGTGGATGGCAACCGCTCGCGCCCTCCCCTCCCTCACGTGACACAGAGCGGGGCATGCGGCAGGAACTCTTTAGCACAAAGGGGAGGAGGACAGAGAGGTGGTCCACAGGGAGGCGAATCGATCCGGGAACCCGGGGTCGGGATCTCTGCGAGGGTTCCGCAGCATCTCAGAATCCTATAGGTTCCCCATCCTCACCACCACCGCCCTTCTGCCGATCATCGTCACCTTCATCTCAATCTTCCCCTCCCTTCCCTCTCCTTGATTCTCGAGGGGAAGGCGAGGGGAAGAGCGGAACGGAGGATGGTCACCCCCTTCCGTTTGCGTTCCTTCGGAAGAGATCGGCTGCCCAGGGACCGGGACACGAGTGGGGGAAGTCTCCCGAGGTGGGCGCGGAAGGAAGAGACCCGCAGGGTGTCGAGGACGCTCCACCGAAACTCCACCTGCCCAGACGCCCGCCGCGGTAGGCCGTCCACAAGATTCCGAGGAGTAATCTGCAAGAACATTCGGTCTCCGAGCCGATAGGAGTTTCCGGGAACACCCGACAGGCGATGGGCCGCAGGAGGCAGGGGACGAGGGAACTGTTTGATTCCCTTCGAATCGCTTCAGGGAGAAAAGACTCTCTCTCCTCCGTCCTTTCCTCTCGAAAGCTGCCTGACGACGAGTTGGCCTTCCGCTTTCGGTAAGCCTCTTCCTCCCCCTCCCACTTCGTCCAACGGGTCAGACCTCTTCCGGGTGCGAAGGACCACAGGTGGTCTTGCCGACAGCTCCCCGCAGCAAGCGGTGCGGAGGTGGGAGAAGAGGATAAGGAAGGAGGGGCGCGCCAAGATGAGGAAACCAAGGAGATGAGTGAAGCGGGAGGACACAGATCATCAGCCAGAGGATGAGTAAAGACCGGGAATGAGCTGCTGAAAGTCCAGTGGTGCACCCTGGAATATCGGAGGCTCGAGGAACGTCCTCCTTCCTCAACTGAGGAACCTTGGGTTCTCCTGTCCACATCACTACCATGGAGAGAGGGGAAGGTTCGTGCAACCCAAAGAAATTAACGGAAGTCAGGAACTGGAGACAGACGGACGAAGGAGGTGTAAGGAAGAGGGGAACGAGGGAAGGAGTGGAAAGCTCGGAGTATGGTAGAAAGGAGGAGGAGGAGAAATAGAAAAGAGAATGAAGAGGAAGAAGAGAGGAAGAGAAAAGGAAGATAGGAGGAGGAGAAGGGAGAAGGTAGGAAGAGAAGGAACAGAAAGCTCTCTCCGATTGAGAGATTCCTTGAGGTCGTCGGCGCTGTTCTCTAATGGTGGAAAGACCCTTTAAGACCACCCTTCAAACTTTTCTTGCAGATTCCTTGAGGTGGAAAAATGCCTCAAGGAGGCACGGAGAGCAGGAATAGAGGGTCGACCGGCGAGAAAGACAGGAAAAGAAAAGGCAAGGGGTTCAGAGGAAGCGGTGTTACTATCCCTTGGCCAGAAGTGAAGCCTTGTGGGCTCCGGACGGACTGGTAAGCGTGTCCAGATTGACCCTGCCCGTTGGTCTTTCCACTCCATTGCCGGGATGGCTTTCGGTTGCGGTGGCGTGCGACGCCGTTGGTAGCCCCAGGGCTGCCGCCTTAGGAAGCACCCCTCGCAGCCACGCAATGACTGCCCAAGGACTCTTCCCCTTCTAGGGAGTGGCTTTAAGGAGCGATGGGGTTCGGAATTTTCCCCTCTCCTTGCCGACATTCTCCTTTGGGAAGGAGTCGGCAAGCGCCGGGCATCCCGCCCCACGGCTGGGGCTGATGTTTCCTCAGACATCCGGTCACGTCCGGAAGCGGAGGCTGCGGGCGAGATTTATGGCTGCTGCAAGCGATGGCGGGCCCCGGTCGACTTGCTCCGAGTCCTCGCTGAAAGATACTCTCATGGCAACGAGCGCCGCTTTCGGCCCGCTGGAGTGGTTTGATCGATTTGCATGGAGAGGGGAAGGAGGAAAAAAGGGAAGCCTGGATCTGGCAGGGGTCCGTTGCAAAGAAGAGTGGTACGTCGAGAAGAGGACGGTGGCTGGAGCGATTGGGCGGGGGAGCACGCGAGTAGACCTCTACCGTCCTTCAGGGGGAGAAGCGGTAGCTCGGGAGTCGCTGGTCCGAGCCGCCGCTCCGGAAGGCGCGGTGGGATGGGAGAGTCTGAGCCGATCAGTGGTCCTCCAGCTCAAAGGCCCGCTCGTCACCGGGATATCCCAAGAAGAGAATGGAAAAGGAGAAGGGGGGGGGGGACACGAAGATGAAAACCTCCGCCGTGATCCTGATCGCCCTGACCACTCCGTTGCCCTTGGGCTGTCCCGAGATTTCCTAAGTCGCTTGAGACGTGAGCCCGCCGCCTTCACCGGCATCAGAAGGAGACTTTCCGGCGAGTTGAGGTCACAGGCAACCTCGATCGCTCGAAGCTCCAGGCGGTTGCCACTGGCAGCCTTGTCTCGGAGAGGAGAGCGAGCGCTGTCGGGCCCGAGAGTCCCTCATCGCTGCAGGGGTCGCCGCCAGCGCAACTGCACGCGCCACGGCGGCATGTGGGCCCGCAAAGAGTCTCCAAGCTGACAAGATGCGCCGCGGCGCCCTGCCGCTGGAGCGGGTCGCCGGAGGAAGACGTTCTCGAAGACGTCGCCTCAGGAGATTGTAGCAGCTGCCCGTAATGCCGCTTCTCAGTCCCGCGGTAGGGCCGAAGGCTCTCTGTCAGAGGAGGAGGAAAGGCGCCGCTCAGGACCCAGGGGCTTCTCAGTTCTGCGTCCGGTACGCTAAACCAGAGAGGGAAGGACAGCCTCTCTTCTTCGCCGTCTGCGGTCGCAGCCCGCTCCTCTCGGAGACGGCGCCTGCGGCGGCTGCCACTGGCTGACCGCACCGTCATCAGATCTCGCACGTTCCGCTTCCTAGGGGGCGAGAAAGAGCGGATGCGAGACCAAAAGCATGTGGATGAGGGTTGCCGGGAGACGGGGACTCGGTCACGGCTTTCTTCCGGGCATCGAGATGCCCCTGGTGAGTGCGCCTCGCGGGCGATCCCGTAGAAGGTACAGGAAGGCGCAACGAGAACACCTCTCGAAACTCCCTCTGACGAGGAAGGCTTTCGCGCGTGCGTCCAGACACGTAACGCGACCAGACCGAAGGGGTACCGTTGCTTAGAGATGGTGGTTCCCCGAGTAGGACGAGAATCGGAGCGCGGGATGTCTGCGTGCATGGGCGGACGGAAAGACCGAATGGGAGTAAGAAAGCAGAAGGAAAGCAACTCGATGGGAAGGGATAGGAAGGATGAGCGCGATGAAGATGAGAAGGATGATAAGGATGAGATGGAAGAGGGAGAGGAGGGGGGAGATGAAAACGGCGAGGATGTTCGCTTCACCCTCGCAGCCTCGGGGAGAAGCGAACGGAAGAGCAGGAATGGTGACGAAGGGGAAAGGGAGAAAAAGGGAGAAGCGAGAACGGGAGGGGAGGAGAGAACTGTTCCTTGTGGGAGGCCTCCACGAAGGTCACTGGCGCCAACATCCTCTCGAACATTCATTGCAGGTCGCCCGAGGTGGGCGAATGCGGCGCCACAAGAGGAGAAAATGGCCTTCTGCTCTTAGTTTGCTCCCAATCTCCTCCAGCCCACTGTAGGGAGGGAGGAGGCATCAGGGAAAGTGCGAGAGGGAAGATAAGACCGTTATCTGCAAGCCCCCAGCGAGGCAGAGGCACCGTCGGTATCTCGGAGCAGACTCTGGAGCGGAGATGTGGAACGACCGGAAGAGGAGCGGCAGCCACAGGTACTGCGGCCAGGATCCAGAAAGGAGTGAGCTCGACTCCTGAAGGTTTCCCGGGATCGATCTTCCAAATTCCCCTCTAAGCCGGCGCTCTCCTTCAAGAGACCTCCCCAGGATACCGAATGCGCTCGCTGCCTGCTGAAGCCTTCCCGGCGAGCCAGGGGAACGAATGTCTCGGGAGGAGGGATTCTGCGGGACGGGAGGGGCGTAGCGGCTGCTCAGCTAACCGGATGGAGGCATTTTCGGAGAGATGCAGGGGCGGATGGGTGCTCAGAAACTCCAGGTGGATAAAAGAAATTGGCCGCTCCGAGAAGCTCAGACTGTTGTTTGCGCGATGAAACGGTCTTCCGGGTTCGACCGGCTGGATGCCAGGAACCTGCTACGAAGGTCCTGCCTGCGCCTGCACCCGAGAGGGGAGCGTCGAAGACGAGTGAGGAAGAAGTCCTCCCCGTGTTTTCTCGGCACCACTTTCGGCTCGGGAGACATGCCGGAAGCCAGCTGGCGACTGAATCGATTGGGAGGGATGGGCACGCGAGCGGGACTTCTGGGATCAGCAGAGGCGGAACGGACAAGCAGAACAGAAAGAGTCTGCATGCGGTACCTGCACTGGGAACGCATCTGCACGAGCGAAGCATCAGGATGAGGGATCTGGATTATTTTTTGTCCGGAGAGAGGCAAAAACAACGTTTTAGTGGGTATGCGATAAGGTGGGCGGCGAAACTGGCTGTTGCTGTTGCTGGTGATGAAGAGAAGAGGGAGAGGGCGTAAGAAGGGAAAGAGATTACTGCTGCTGTTGTTGATGATGGGGAGAAGCGACCTCAGGAAATGAACTGTGACTTGGAGCTCCCAGATCAACTCACTCCCCACCGTTCGGCCCGTCCCGCGCGACCCCTCGAACTTGTTCCAACAACCCCTGCTCGCAAACCTGGTCTCGGCTGCAAGGCTGTCGAGCAGCAGGATACAAACGTAGGGAAGGAGGATAAGCGAACGAGGACGGCAGAATTTTTTGGGAGAGCAAGAGAGTGGGATCTTTCTCAGGATTGCGTCTTCGGAGAGGATCTTGGAAGTGGCAGTTCGAGCTATTCCGGCGGGAGTGATTCGTCGGTTCCCCGAGACGTGGAAGGATGTTGCACCTCGGTTCGTCCGAGCGGTTCCCTGGCTGCCATCTCGTCGCAAAAACTCCGCCAGGCGCGCGCGAAGCAGTGGTGGCCAGGCAACAGCGTCTCCGTGCTCCTTCTCGTTAGTGATATCAGATACGGCCGGCCCCACTGAGAACTGCGGACCAGACCGAGAGCCTCCAAAGGCATGCAGAAATGCCTTCTGACGGTTCCCTCCCAAAAATCTGTGGCGGCAGGGGGTAACCGGTATCTCGGTATAAGAGCAACAGCCGAAAATCGCTAAGGAGATTAAGCAAAAAACAAAAAAACAGTCATGCGTCTTCAACAGCCTCCTAGCTGTCCACATTCAGTCTGTAGACTCGAGAGATTGGAAGCAACATCTCCGTGACCTGTCATTTTGATAAACAGAGACGGTCCTTATAGAGGAACAAAGGAGTAGCAGCAAGGCGTTAAGGAAGTGCGTCAGCAAGAGACTGTCGGTTTCCTAGATGGTGGGGGACCAGCTGGAATTTTCTCTTGCAAACTAATAGATCACATGGGATTCGTGGAAAATCCTTCATCGGAAGAGAGAAGAAGAGAGTCACGCGAAAGAAACAGCTGAAGAGCCGTTCCCTCTGTCCCTTCCCCTTCCCCTCCTCAAAAAAAAAAAAGGGGATAAGGTGAGAGTTCCTTTGAAAGTCTTGGTAGGGGAGATCTACTCCAGCCACCCACAACCAGAATGGAATGCACATGCCCGATTCAGGCGAAGTGGTCACTCAGGTAAGGCTACTCTGAGTGTCCCAGATATAATCTTATTCCCAACTGCACGATACGGACGCAGCCAAACGGTTAATGAACCGATTTCAAACGGATCCACAGGATACAGCCGGGCTGAGGGGACAGCTTGCCCTGCCTCGGGCAAGACCGCGGTCAGAATCACCCTCTTCTGAACAGCGAACACCTCCGATCCGCTAACTGCAAATCGATTCGATGTGGCGCGACCTGACTTCCTGTTTGTGAGGACGTCGCTCACCCAAGATGGAACGGTGGCACGCGCGGGAGGTGAGCCGCATGGAAAGAGTCCCCGAGGACGCACCCGAGTCTTCAGAAAACATGGAACTGACAGCCCAGATCAAATGGGGGTCCCCGGAAACAGCGGGAGGTTGGTAAGCCTATGATGAGCCCATACAGGGAACAGATCTGGAGCTAAGCCGGGTAGGGAGCAGGAAAGGTACTACTGGACTTCAGGTGCTTTTCCGACAGCAGGAAACGACGGCAGAGGAAGTACTGAGGACTGCCTCCAGGACAGCTCTGGAGGCAGTGGGTGAGTTCCTTGTGGCCACGCGCTTGCGTCGGCGGCCGTGATGACTGAGGTCTTCGCGCGTAGCACCAGGCGTTGTGTTCGAATCCCCACCTGGAGAAATGGGTGTGCCATGGACGACGCTGGTAGGCGTGTGGGTTTCGGGTGCTGCACTGATGAAGGGAGGATGTTCCCGGTGACCGGCAGGGATTTAGAGTTTTTTCAGCAATCAGAAAGCCCTCTTGTGAAAACGGAACCGTCCATTGCGCAACATGGAACCCGTTCATACTCTTTCAGGAGTTCATCTCTCCGGAATGTCAGAATCGAGCTGCTCCCTTCGGAGTTCTCTTCAGGGGAGGAAACAGGAAGCGGATCCTTTCCTTGGGGTCACTCTGAGGAAGAAACAACCCCTGGTCCCCTCCGGAGAAAATAAGGAAGAGGTTCCCTCCCAAGCGTAAGAGAGCAACGGACTCCTTCCTCCAGTGCCTTCCTGGATTCATAGGGTGGTCCATCCCGGGTTACCCTCTATAACCTGAAGAGTTACGCGAACTCTGGTGGCGTTCACAGTGCTTGAAGAGCTTCGTGACCTCCACCCTGAGGAAGCTAGCTGTTCTCCAGCACTTGACGAGCCAAAACGAAAAAAAAAGCTGGAAGGAAAGCGGCGAAAACGAAAGAGCCCAGGAGGATTCCCATCATCGTCGTAGGATGCTTGGAACTTGAGGATTCGGGAATCGGAGTGGTGAAACCTGAGGGTTCCAAAGCCGATCGGCGGGGTATACGGCGCTATCGAACACCCGGTATTCCCGGGAAGAGGTGTGGGAACGTAGGAGAAGAGACCATACGGTATACGCATGGGTTCATCTCCTTAGATGAAAGCGTCCTCAAGAGGTCAGGGAGTGTGGACACGCTGCGAAGAGAAAAGGGTCATTCCTGAACACGGATGAACTCGAAGGGACGCGCAAGGATCTTGCGGAGCGGCAAGGAAAAAGAAGACCACAACTAAATCTTTCATGCCTCCTTCCCACCCTCCTCGCCCGCGCGGGTGTTCCTTTGGAGGCGTCGACTCTGGCGGTTTCTGGGAAGTCCAGAACGGAGCTTCCCGCCGACCACTGAGAGTCGGGACTCGTCGGAGCGGCGCTCCACCTCGCGGCTTTGAAGGGACGTCCCACCATCTGGGAGGAGCCAACTGGCACCGCCCGACCCGTTCCTGTGCACCCGGCTGGAGGCGGGAACGGTCTCTCGAGCTCTTCTCCTTTTTCGAATCGACCTCGCGGTGATCTCTGGCACACGGAAGCTGCGGATTCCGCAACGGACCCTCGAGGCTTTCCAGATCTATCCGCTCCTAGAAGGAAGGGGTGCGCTCTTCTTTTCGACCGCAGAGACCCCTTCTCGAGTAGGGAAGCTCTTCGCAGGGTAGCACCGTGGAGGGCGAAGAGAGGGAGACCTGACCTAGCAGGATGACCCCATTGGGTACTTCCGGACGGTCCATGCTGCGTATTCTCGGAACCCGGGAGTGATTGCGAGGAGCTTAGCACTTTCCGGTTTGGTGAGTCTTGAAAGTTTGCGTGCAGCTGACGGCTCGCTGCTGCTCTGACCGCACACTGCCTCGGGGCCAGCTACTAGCTGCAGTGGAATCGGGAACACCTCACGCACGGCTACCGTGGCCGGCTGCTCCGTTACGTTTACAAAGAAGACACTGGAGCTGCAAATCCGCTACGAGGTGTTTCTTCCTCTTAGGTGCTCCCTCCCTCCCTCAAATTTGGTCTGGCTGCATCTTTCGGCGAACGGCCCACTCTCGACTTGGGGAGCTGCGCTGAGCTCATTTAGAACTCCGCCTTCTGGTTTCCGTGTGGGTGTGGTGCACGTGGATCTCGACGCTCTCCCGAACGGGCGGAGCGAAATGTGACGTATGCAGACCTGGTGACGTCAGGACTTCGAACGGATCCGCGATGGAATTCAGCTTTATCACTGGGACGCCGCCGCCGTACCATCTCCCGGGGTTGCCGGGAACGACTGATCTGCGGATGGGTTTCGCGGACGATTTGGGGCGAAGAGGAACTCTCCATCCCCAAGTCACAGGCGAAATCTTCAAATAGAGAATAAAAAAGGGAAGAAAGAAGGAAGGTAAACCGTCTTTTGGGTGCAAACCAAGCCGCAGATGAGGGAAATGATCGACAGGGAAGACTTCCCAGAGAAAGAGCTGAAAAGTTCTAGTCTCATCCTAGTTCTAGTCGACTCCCCGCTCCAGAGACGTGGCATGAGACTCGCCCGATAAAGTTCGTAACGAGACTGATGAAAGCCTGGAATTTAGGCAGGGATCGTGGCCCCCGAGTCGCCCGTGACTTGAATTACCGGAAGGTACTTTTGCGAGGAAGAGCGCGAGAGCGGTATCACAGAGCACGGGCGAAAGCGGCCAGCACGCGGACCAAGCACACTCGAGGGGTTCAGTTTCGCACCACGTGAGGTCGAATCGCAGGAAGCAGTTGCGCTGGCACCATGCCTGGAGCCAGCGGTGGACCATGCGTCACTTCCCTAAAGTAAAGGAGCCACCTATCCTACTAGAGCTCAGCTGCCGTGCATCGCGAACAGCCGCGATCTCTCACGGAGGAAGCGAAGCTCACAAGACGAGAAGATACAGCATGCTTACAACACCAGAGATTAAACTCTTCCGCAATCGTTCAGTCAGCTCGAGCAACTTCGGGCAGGAGCGCCAATTCAGACTCTGTTTATCAGGATAAAGATGAAAGGGAGATTCTTGGCGACCACTGCAAAAGCATCTTGTAGTTGTTGATACGGCAGTCGCCAAGAATTCTCTGCTGTTAGCAACCCGATTTCGAGTTGTGTCCCTAGGAGATGGCAGGAGGTGCATCTTACTGCCTGAATCTGGATCTTCTGAGAGAAGCCTCTGAATGCCTCGTGGTCCAGCCTAACAAACCCCATCTAAAGACTTCTCGGCGATTCTTTTCCCTAACGAGTTAGCAGGCATCCGGTATTTCAGAAGAAGGGATTCGTAAGAAGCATCCACAGGTTTGTCTTCCCGATTAAGATTCAGTCCTCAGGCTGAGCACCTTCATCCGACAGGGAGACTCACAGACAGCCTTAAAGGAATGTTTTCCCAGGTGCATCTTCTTCTATCCCGCAAAGTAGCCGAAGCAAATCTCCATCTGTAGATCTCCGTGGATCTTTTCTCACCCTTTCTTTGTATCCGGCCCTTAGCACGTGGTAGCTCACATGAGGAAGAGAACGGAACACAGAATTTTCTTCGCACTGGATTTTCGCCCGATGATGCAGGAGAGGAGCCAGGGGACGCTGATTCTTCTCTCCATGGTTGAACAAGGACAACCTCGTGGTCACGGTAACTCTCCGTCCGTATGCTAAGAACAGATCTTGTGACGAGCCGCCTAGCTCGATCCACGGAACGCAACCAATCAGGCAACGAGGAAACGGAAGAGGAAGCCCTGCTTTCTAATCCTCAGAGGTGAAAGCTGACTCTTTCAAAGTCAGCCCTCGAGACATCAGGGATGTGCACTCCTTTCAGGACGCAGCGTGCTTGGGTGTAGCTGCTAAAACCACTCGATTTCGTGCATGCCGACGGCTGTCCTGTTGAGTTTCCTACGTAGCTGCACCCCTCAGGAAGGTCATCTCGGGGAGCGGTTCCTCAAGGCACGGAACCACTTCGGATTCCCAATGAGGGCTGAGAAACACAGAATCTGAACAAGGCTAGAGGAGCCATCTTTGTAACTATCAACGAGAGGAACCTGATTCCAAGATGGAGGACCTGGTTTCACAGTCGTCTTTCGGACAAGAGATCACAAAATTCTGTTGAAAGGACGCAGCCTCCCAGAGATTCGCTCGTCAAAGATTCTGAAGGCATTTGAGAAAGACAAAGCCAAAGTTGCGGAATCTGAGGATCACGTGCGTTTTCTTCTATTTTTAAGCGCTCTACAGCCTATTTTTAGTTTGAGCGTCTGCTCAAAAGTTCCATGTTTCAGCTCTTAGCCTCTTTAGCTTCAGTCACCCGAGCCCTTTAGCATCGAATGTTCCACTCTTGCTTAAGAGTTGAGAGAATGCGTGAAGGAATGAGAGCTAGGCATTTCCTACAGCTCTCACTTGGCTCCGTTCGAGTTTCCATCCTCTTGCAGAAGGTCTGCTTCGTGACGGTTGGTAAGGAGTGGAGGGCATGGTGATCTAAAGTCGGTGCTTAAATAGGTTGGTGGTCACTCGACATCATAGGTCTGCGCTTCTCTAAGCACGAAAATCTGACATAATCATTCTGCTAATCAGCTCAGATCGATGAACAACCTTTTATAAGAAGACACGGTGCTTTTGCTTCTTTTGAGGATTCATCTCCGTGCCACAAATCATTTTGCCGAATACGGGGCTGCGAAACCACCGATTCATCTTCCAAAAAGTCAGACTGCAAAGCCCTCATCTTTCTTCGATCTCCTGCTGGCAAAGGGTCAGAGTTGTTTGACGCCGTCCGTCGTCAGAGAACAGTGGCAGGGATGGTTGCCAAAGTCGGTTGGTGTGCTCACGAAACGCTGCGTGGTAATTCCGGTTCCTGTTGACCGTGGGCATCAGGAATCAAGCAAAGATCCGATTCAAGGGAGAGCAAAATCCCATATACAACGATACTCCGTCCACGATCCTCGCCAGGACGTCTCTCTGTTTACTTACTTTGAGATTAAAAAAAAGGAAAGCCGAATGATCCTTCCGTGTTAAGTGTTCATTTTTTTGTGACCACTCAAATGAGTGTTTCTTCAGATCAGTGTTTCTCATGGTGCTGCATCCCTTCTCTAAGATGATTTTGCTTTCAATATGTGAGGGAGGAGTGGCGCACTTTTCGCGCATGCTCATTATCCAAAACACTATGTAACTGAGGTGTGTTGAGCTATATGGAGCCCACCCAAAAAGCCCATCACAAAATGTGTGCGAATCCTCCATCGCAGTCCGGGCATCATCATGTACAATGCACCAATTTACGAGCACTTGGCGCCTGAGGGGGGGAACAAGGTAAGGCAAAAGTGCCATTGTAAGAGCACACTGCAGTCGACTGCTACCCTGTTGAGCAGATGGCACCAATGGTCAAAGAAAGCAATCTGGTCCTGCGATTACTTTGCGCTGTCTTGATGTGGACCCTGCATCTCCTGATTCTCGTCCTGGTTTACTATGTCTCTTTCCAGGTTCCCTTTGCTCCCAGCAACCTCTTTGCCTGCATGGAGCAGCAGTTTGCCCTCCATGAGTTTCAGATGTGATCTGCACTCTTAGGCACGCATCTGAATCTCTTGCAGATAAGGTCAGAATCCACGCTGAGTGCTACAGCTTGTCAGCGCTTCCGCGTGTTCGTGGGACTAAATGGGACTCGACTGTCCTGCAGCTGCATGTCCTGTGCAGCACTTCCCGTGCTCAAAATGCGCAACGACGGCACAGCCCCGCATCCACGGAGATGCTTCGTCAAAATGGTGCAGAGCGACTGCGACGGAAGCGCCCCGAAGTGATGACCTTTCGGTGTGCATTCGGATGCTCTGAGATGTCAACGGGCAGTGATCTCCCTAGGGTTATGGACTCCTCAATGGATAAATTCCTCATGAAGCTGAGCAGCTAAGAAACTGGGTTGCCTAGGTAGCTTTTCCCTGGTTCTCGCGATGCTATTCTCTAAGCCGAAGATCATTCCAGAATGATAGGTTAATTACGTACATTAGAGGGAAATGCAGGATTCATGATTGAAAAAACAACAACCACAAATTCCCCCCCAAAATATCTGATCCCACTTATTTAAAGGGGCAAGACAATTTTCAGGGTGAACTGCAAAGGGTTTGGGGAGTTTCCCCGCCTCGAGCGTCCACGTATCTAAGAAAGCGAAAGGAAACCGTGGAGGCTGGCAACGTGAGAGGGGGAGAGGGAGGGAGGAGTGTTCGGCTGCCAGCGTGAATGTCATCGACTGGGGTCTTCAATAGAGATCATGCCAAGGGCCTTCTCGCAAAGTCGCTTTGTACCACCGCAGCCTCCTCAGAGTGAGATAAACGATAGGTAGGCTTTCGAGACGATGCTGAAGGCTGTGGCGGCCTCGTGAATCCATTTCCGAACTCGGCAGACTCCCGGATCTTCTGGTGATCCGCATCCGTCCGTTTCAAGCATCGTTTCTCTCAAGGTGAATTTTATATAGCAAATCATAATGCATCGAGTGCAGTATTTTTCTCCGGGAGGAGCGCATTTTTCATGCGCATCCAACCATGGTGGGCAAAAATTAGCGGTGCTTTCTGAACCCCATGGATTTTCTGAGCTTTGTGTCTCATTCATGAGAAAGTTTTTCTCAACGTTCGCAACCATGTATTTCACTAACCAGTCATGATGGATGCCACGAATGTATCATATCAAATGATCCGCTTCGAAAGATTAATTGAATGTGATGCGGGATACCTGATATTTCAAGGATGAGGCGAAGAATGAAACGAAAAACAGATCGAGCTTCCAGAGGCCTCGTTGGAGCTTTTTTTGCGTACATTTAAGTTTCTACAGGGTGGGTACAGAATGTGCACGGCGAGGTCGATGGTACACGATAGGGTTATAACGAAGGATTTATGTATTATTGCCTTGCTTGTGGTGGTGATGAGTGTGAACAACTGTGGCGACTGCAAACAGTCTTTGACTTTGTTTTATATGTTGGTGCATCATCTCAACCCTCACATCAAAGAAGGGCCTTTCTGGCTATCACTAGACTCATGCAGAACGTCACCAGCGGCTGACGATTTGCTCGTACAATACAGCCTCTCTACTGCTCCTGGCAACCACACCTCCCCCCAGCGCACCATACTATTCTCATGCAAGAAAATCTCAACCAGAACATCACGACTTTTGTCCGTAAGTTCAACATTATTCTACTTTTGAGACACCACAGTAATTAATAAACACAATGATTAGAAACTCGATTTCTACAATTCTCCTCATAAGCAACACATCGCATTCCCACGAGAAAAACTCCTTCATCTTCCTCTCCGCCCTACGTTGGACCAGTTCTTCGCCCTTTGCTTCAATCGACCAATGTTCGCGATCACCGTCAGAATAGCACACTAGGAACGTGTTACAGCTTTCCATCTCCATGGCCGCGCATGCCACAGAGATGAAGATTTTCGCGCATCCGCAACAGTGCTTTTATCACTCAGGCAACCGTCTGAAGGAACTCTCAGATGCTTCCGTGTTTGTGTTCATTATCATTGAGGATACTGCAGACTGTTCGCTTGCTCTTGGGTATCTCGCGTGGTTATGTGTTGCAAGATATGTATCGACTCGGAGATCAGCGATAAAAGTACCCACGGTCTGTTCGTAGGACGAGATCTTGGCAGGATCTGAGACGCGGCTGCCGTACCAATGCGCCTCATCCGGCTTACTTGAGGCGCTGGGAAACCCGCTCCAAATTGATAAAACGTGAAGATGGATGGTCACCAGGCCGATTCTCAAGTCTGTGCGCTTTCGGACCTTGAGGATGAGCTGCTGCCCGCAAGAGAGGAAGCATCAGGGTATCTGTTTGGCACTCGAAGAGAGGAAGATGCAACTGTGTTTTGGTTCGCGCTGTGGAACAGCTCAACAAGGGTGGGGTGTGGGCCGTTCCTGCGTCCACATCTCGGGGACTTGGCCGACACAAGAACAGAGCTGGCGAACCGTGTCTTTCAGTTACTAGCAACGGAAGAACGAAGTGCCCACCAGACAGCGATGGGCGAAAGTTTGGCATTTTCCCCCAAAAGCCACACCCTCGCTGTGTCCTGCCAGATTTTACCAGGAGATACAGGGGGGCTGACACTTGGAAATTCGGTTAGCCATGCAAGATTTTTTGAAACAGAGCGGACCGAGATTTTAAACTTGCTCGCATTCCAAGAGGGCTCCATTCTCAGAAAAGGGCCTACTTTGTATTCCTGGTTGCCATTGCCTTTGACTGTTGCTGATTTCCTCCGAGGTCGTTGCCCTACGAGATGGTGCCGAGGTCTGCAAGAATCGCATATGCGCTCTAAATTGAAGATGCCATCATTTACGTAGATAGTAGCTGAATAGATGCATCTCGGTTAATGGCTAAAGCATTCGGATACTGGTAGGGAAGAACTGAGCAAGGGAGAGGGCGTACGATCCACTGCAAAATGAGGAATTCTCAACAAAAGTCCTCCTTAGTGGAAGTGAAACGAACAGCGGAGATCTCAGTATGTAACGGAAACTCGTTCCAGATATCGGATGTTGCTTCTTACAATAGTCCTAAGAGTCTTGCAATGAGGTGAAACTGAAGGTTCCCCGGAGTTTGGTTATGAAGGACGTTTGGAGCGTTACTGCAATTGGAAACGCAGAGGGGAATTCAAAATGCCTCCAGGTAAAGCTATAGGAAAAAAACAAAAACCAAATTGAAGATGATGGAATGGAATCTGATGATGATTTCCTCCATCACCTTCCACCTTTCGGGGGAATCCACTCGAAAACCTAAACGCTATACAGCAGTAAGTGGATCGAACGACTGAGTCCATCTACCTGAGCATCCATCTCCGATAACAGGGAAGAGACCAAAAGGGTTGTGCTGTGCGTCTTTCTGGGTTCGCTCTTTTAGGAGACCATGCCGTGTTCACTCTTGTGAGTAACGTAGTAACAATTATTGCACCCGAATAAGTTTCACAGTAACTTGCTGAATTACTATCAATCAAGATAAGTCACCACGAGGTCCAGATGGTTATAACCATTTCTGTAGTTCTACGGAGCAAAGTTTCGTACCCCTGCAAGTAATCCCTCATCCAGATCCAATTGTTCCCCTGTTCCCGAATGCCTATAGCTAGCTGCACTGGTTTAGCAGCCCCAAATTTCTCGGCAGGGAAGAAATTCTTCCCCCTGACTCTTGCTCGCCTCACTCCAAGGGTAAGTAGTGTCCCAGAGGAAGTCGTTAGAAGAAGAACACATCCAGGAGCTCTTGAAAAATGCAGGAGCCATGAGGGGTGGGTCTACTAGTTGTGTAAGGTTGGTCCATCCTTGCTGGGGCATTGAGACGCAGTTTTCCCGGAACAGGAAGCGCAGCTCAGCGAGGGTGGAGGGCTTCCCCACGAACCTTGTCCCCCGTACTCCACGACGAGCAAATTGCTGACGCTTTTGTAAGCGCGGCATATGGCTGTGTTCCCGAATGGAGGCTGTGGAGGACGCACCATCCCGGCTACGAGCCAGCCGTGGTTGTCTTTTCCTTGGTTTCGTCGAACCGGATTTCTTTGCTTTTATAGCACGAGCGTCGTCCCAGGCTCCACCGAGATTGAAACGGGGAAAAGTCCACGTACCGGAAGAAACAGTCCGAGATCTTGATTGATATCTTGAAACTTTTTTGGTTTTCGAGATGCATTTCAAATTATCTGGAGGCAGAAGTTTTCCTGTTCCTGGTTGCTGTTTCCCACCCGTCTCTTGATGTTAAGGTTTCCGATGATTACATAGGATATAAGCTGACAGGGTTGTCGTAGGTGACAGGGAGCTGACAGGGAGCAGGCTCTATATGATAGCTAGGGTCTGCTGCACGAAAGGACGTCATGTGCTTGTAGCGCGGCGATAGAGCGCGGCCGATGGTGCATTGGGATCGGAACGAAATTGCCTCTCCATTAAAAACCAACGTTTCCATGGCTTCATCACCTCTCTTGGACTCTTCGAAAGTTTGGGCCGCATGTTTTGCAGATGCTTTCCATCGTCTTCTTAGCTCTCTGATCTGCACCTGGAGATTGGTGCTGCAGCCGCGAATGCAGGGTGTACTGTTCATCAAGGCACTTGCTGCTGTTGCCTAGGAAACTCCGTGAGACCACTTCATTTTGGGTCAGCGATGCAACTTGGCGCGAACAACACATCCGTCTCGGCTGCGCCGTATGGTGGAACGCACCGAAACATTGTGAGAAGCCACCATGCCTGAATGCACCTCCTTCTTTTACTACGAGTTCTGCCTGGATCTATACCGACTGTGCAGCCGTAGGGCCGATTACCGAAATAGGCTGTTCCGTCGATACCCAAGGAGCATGGATAAGGCACCTAAAGTTTGGAAGGGGAAAAAGAATCGCTTTCTCCTTCTCAGCGCCTTGGAAAAGAAACAGACCGAATCAGAGTCAACTTATCAGGACGAGGAAGAAAAATGTGCAATAAAAGACATCAGAGCACTGCGAACACATTATGGGCGAAGGTCACTTTGCAGCACGTGAAGGCCGAAACTTGTGCGTACGGCGTACAGTGCCTTCCTTGAGGAACGCGCTGTCCACATACACTTCGCACACCAAATGCTTCGCCGTTGTGTATCCATTTTGGTCCCGAACCCAAGCTCCGCATCAGAAAAATCTTTGCTGCCTCCCATCGTGCTCAAGAGGCAGCAACGGCTCGAAGCATTCCAAGGCTCCAGTTCTTCCAAAGGAATTTCTGGATTCACAAAGGTCCGTTGGATATTCCGGAAAGGGTTTCTCAGTGAGAAGCGTCGGTGCTTCTCCCCGTTTGCGTAACTCAGCAACCTGTTTCCGAATCTCTCCCTCCACTTTTTGCGGGTGCGAAAGCTGCTCGAACAAAGGGACTCATATGGGATAGCATCGATCTGTGACGTGATCAAAGCGTGTGGTCTCGTACGGGTTCATCTCCAGAGATCCGGGATCGTGCTCTGCTCAATGTGGTGAGTGATTGACTGGTTCATCACACAACCCTCACTCGAGGAACACTCCCCCCAAATGGAACACTACTTCCTCGCTGCCAAGCTGGAGCAGGGATTTCGAAATCCTCTCGTGCCATCAGCTATCATCCACTGCACATGGAGATTTTAGACAGAGGCCGAAATCGGGAGATTTCGAATTCACCCTGCTAATGGCATTGTGCTGAAATGAGCTGACGGAATCGAAAATCTTTTAATCACAGCCATTCTGGTTAAAGGGGGTTTTAATTTCGCATCGAAAGGTCATTTGTTATTAAGACTGTACGTTCTTCATATGAGTCCCATTTCTTGCAAGGCAATTTTTTCCTTACTAATGAACGGGGGAACCCGTTCCAGTCCCATTGATTTTTTTTTTTTTTTTTCTCCCTCTCCTCTCCAGACAGTCAATAGGAGTTTTATTATTGGGAAAAAAAATCCCAACTTTGAAGGTGAAATTATAGCCGAGCAATTAAGCAAAAGGGAACTAAAAAGGAAGTTACTAAGCTGTTGGAGTAACACCAACCCCCACTACCTCGCACCACCACACCTATTCACGTCTTAAGCTTTACACCTAAAATTCCTTCACGCCTTATCCGTCGATATGCAAGGGAATATCGTGCTTTCGTTGGTTCTGGGAACCATGAAATGGTTTGGGTTCGTAATTAGAAGGTTTGGGTTCATATTTCGGACAGGAACGTGCATTTTCCCGCTTCAACGTTAATTGGCATTATGTTCACATTAGCATTCGTTTTCTGATCCTATTGTGTTATAGTCCCATCTCTGCATTGGTATCACGTCATTATGTAGGAAGTGTCCTGTCCTGAAAACTGTGGAAGGTGTAACAGGCAGTACACTACGAGATTTTGTGCATGTAATATACCAAGCCAAATTTTCTTCTATGCAATGCGTATGTCGTGTTCCATAGCAAAAATACGTGCAAACAGAGCCACACGTGTTTGAGGAAAGTTGTACGTGTATACCACATGTAAGGTCTTTTGCCCCCATCATTACTTTTAAAGGAAGTACATTTCGTGGTTTCTGGGATTTCCTACTGCCACACAAGAGAGACTCAAACCACATTCGGCCAACCTATACAAATCCATCATGAAGGGCCCCCGCTGAGAAATAGGCTTAGAAGATAGTAAAAGAGCATTCCAATGTCGATCCCGGGCTGCCCGCTAAACGCTGCAAAGTTTCGGACGAATTTCCGGTCGCTAAAGGCAGTTCCAGCCGGAATAAAACATCCCCTACTCTGAAGCCACACTCTGCCAGGTTTCGCACATTCAGGTGATGCTGAAGCTGTATCCGATTCCAATCTTTCCGAGGTCGGCTGCCAAAGACTCTCGACCGGACCCTCTTGCAAACTCTGTGTTTCTTTTTCTCTCAGCTGGAATGGAAATTCGCAACCTCCAGGATTAGAACGACTTCTACTCAAAACAGGGGATGAGGATTCATCCTTCTACTGAGGATTGGTTGCAAATGGAATGCTGATTTCAGCTACCTACAACTTGCGCTCAGGTCGACTGGAAGGCTGGAGGTTACAGCCTCCTGACTACTCCAATGAGTGAGTGGCCTGAAAAACTTCCAACTAGACGACAACTGCTCCAGAGATTCTCAGAGGATTTTCGGACGATTCTTGCACTTGTGCCCAATGCTTTACTATCAAGGTCCAGCCTGGGATCCCAAAAGCCTCCATGCCTTTTTCTCAAAAAGTTGTCGACACCTCTTCGGCGGTTGCGCTTCTGGAATTCTTCTCCGCGGGAAAAAAAAAAAAAAAAACAGAAAGCTCCCAGCATCCCAGTGCCGGATGGCACACGCAAGCTCCAGGGGCTCACTGGGCTCATCTGCGGTAGATCCTGAGGCGGAGTATTCATTCGGAGGCGAGCGCCTTCTTATGAAGAAAACTGCACTGTCTGAGATTCTGTGTGGAGGAGTCGCAGACTCCCACCGTTGCTCGCACGTCCATTCTCCGGTGCACAGAGCGTCAGCATCTTCCTATAGCAACGAGGAGTCGAGCAGGCAGCATCATTTCGCCTACACGATTCCCGAGTGTCAAGCAAGGAAGGTCCCGGCACTTCGGAACTCTTCCCTGACACAGACTAAAGCGGCCGTCGATTGCCTTTTCAGCTTTCCGCTCCCTGAAAAGTTACTGAAAATTTGCGGAGCACAATGTTCAGCAGCTTCAGGCAATGTGTAGAATTTATAGATTCCTATTTCTTTCGACTGTTGCGTCATTATTCCAATGTTCCTTTTCCCTCTTCGGAATGGGGCTGGCTGAGGCGTCCGTCATTCCCTTTCTTAGCATCCTGTGATCATCATAAATTTGCTCTGGTTTCTTCCTGTTTGCCAAAGCACGAGTCTCGGAGCCGACTCAGACACGGCCGCCCTTCTCAGCGCCTCCCCGATTTCGGAGTATGGATTTTCCATTTCTTACGTCTGTTTGTGTGCGCAAGCGAGCCTTTGCCGTTTTTCAGGGCGGAGATTTGCAAGTGCTTTTCCGTTCGGAGGGACGCTGGGCTTTGGACCAGCCCCTCCACAGCCTGAGCACGCTGCCCTTTCTTCGATCCCGTTGCCTCCCTGCTTTCACGTCTAGCCTTCTCGCAGCAAGGACCTTGGCTTGTCGTGGAGAAGGAAAACTTTCGTGCTTCGGCACGGAAGATGCCATCAGCTGGAAACTCTAGAAGAACGACTCGTTTTCTCGGTTTCGTGGATGCTGTTGAAGCTGGGGACTGTCGCTTTTTTTTTTTCCGAATGCATCTTGACTGCGGTTCAGTTTCCTCTTCTTCTTTCGTCACTCCTGCACGTCAGGAATTCCGGAGCACCATGGCTAAATGGAGATCGCTCCGGCCCATCGTCAACATCCGACTCATCGCGCCCCCAAAAACTCTTGACCACTTCAGGACTCGGAATTTCACGCGTCCCCTTTGGGCGCAACCGTATCTCTGCGTCTCGAACGAGAAACGGGAGGCGAGGCGACCCCTCAGCACAGATGCGACTAGAGGAGTTTTCGGCTTGCTGCCGTCGCCTGGTTACAAGCTCAAGAACTCCTGCGTCCAGGTCCTTCCGTTCCGCCTTGTTCCTTCCTCGCGGCTCATGAAGCTGCTGGGCATCACAAGCCGCGATTCTCGCTCCCGGACGCGGAGGCACGAAAACTCCTCCAAGAGTTCTTGAAAAGGGATTATCCTGCAGGGCAACAAAAATCGAGTTGCTGTTTCAGGGATCCCAAGCCACGAAGGGGCCTCCGGGACCTCATTTCACTTTCTTGTAGGTAGGAGGAAGGTGATTTGAAGCTGAGCGTTTCTCGAGAGCAGCAGAGTGCTCGTGTTTCATCCGGGAGAACGAAATCCCGTCTGTAATTGGGAAGAGTCGGCAACCTTGGAAACTCCAGGGCTCCAAATCTTCCCGTTTCCGGGGCGAAACGGGAAGGGAAGGCGGCATGCGAAGCCGGCATTCAGGAGCATGGAATCTGGACAGAAGGGAGGGAGATTGTATCACTGCTGCTTATTCCTGAGATTCGGAGGATCTGAAGCGGCATTTGAAGTTTTGAGCCTTCCTGTATTACACAGAACATGTCATGAAGCTCTTAGGGAGTTCACAGAAAGTGATGGGATGCTGCCGGTTTTTCTGGATGTCTTTTCGAGCACACGGAATCCTTGACGCCGAGTTTGTCAAGGCAGAGAGGCAGAGAGAAAAAACCTCGTGAATTCACCTGGGAAAGTTGCAGCGAGCAGAATCCCCGAAGGCTCAACATCGCTTCCAGGGTTTCGATTTTCCACGTCTGGCAGATGCCACGCTTCCTTTTCGCGCGACTCCCCGCGTTCTCGAGGCAGCTCCCGGGTCCCTGGACCGACTCGTTGCCATGTCGGAAAGGGGTTTCCACGCTCTCCCCTCACGGAGACCCCGTGGAACCAAACGGAGCGGGTCGCAGCGGTCCCACTTGAATCCTGGAGAGTCCACGAAGAGGAACGCAGCATGCCTACAGAAGGCCACGTCGCTGCCGTGGCACGGCACAGTCCGAGCCCGAGGGCTGCATTCCGGATGCCCCGGATTGTCCACCAATCATCGAACGAGCGGATTCTAGAATCCCTGGTGATTTTCCGATATCCCGAGGAGCGAACGCGTATTCGGAAGTGCCAGAGATTTTTCGGACCTCGTTCGGAGGCAAAATCAGACAGAAGATCAAGGACGTCTTTGCCGTGATGCGCACGTCCAGCTGGCGGTCAGTTTTCAGGGAGAGCATCCCGTCGCGGTGGTTTCTGACGCTTGCGGTGAATGGAAAGAAGCCGTGATTCGCGCCACTAGTCCCGTCCACAGGAAGCCGTTCGAGTCCTTGGAGTGATGCTCTCCCTCTGAATGAAGAACCCTTCGAAGAGCTTGGTGCAACAACAGGAAGCTCCTCGACCCAGGTGCGAGGCAAAGGGAAAGAAGGGATGTTCTCTCGAAGAAATAGGAACTCTCCCCCCTCCTCTCGATCTTATGGGACACGATTCTGGCTCTCGTTTCAGCCTCGTCGAACTTCCGGGAAATTTCGAAACAATCCCTGATTTCTCCCACGATTTTCATTCTCCATTACGCGGCCACGAATCACTTCCGGTCTCTCACTCCTGCGGTCACTCTCACTCGCGTGTGGGTGAACTGCTCGAGCAGAGCCTTTACAGCTACCGGTGCAGGGCAAAGGGCAAATCCGCGCTTTTCCACAAAGAGCAGCAGCGGGGCCCGTTGCCATTGCATCCTACCAACGGATCCCTCGCATGGCATTACGCTCGAAGGAAATTCCAGATTATGGATTCGCCCGTGTAAAAAGGAAATGGTGGATGTGGATCCCGACGGGCTCTGGCGCCATAATGGAAACTCCATGCGGGAGAGCCCGCTGACTCGATTCTTGGAAAGACATCTACACGGGCACTCATAGGATTGCTTGTTTTTTTCAAGGAAGCAAGGATGCTTCGCAGCAATGGGAGGGGTGGGTGGGAGAAGGGAAGCTGGCTCTTTACTCCTTTGGCGCGAGCTCGAAGAAAACTGACACGCAATCTTTCTCCAGAAAACGCTCCTCCTAGACGTCATTCTCGCGGTCTCGGTTTCTCCTCGCGGCGCTTTGCAGCTCGCAGATCAGCTGGTTTCCAGGAGACGCCCTCTCATTTCGGTGCATTCGGCAGGAACTGCAGGGTAGAGGTGCAGGAGTATTGCATTGGATCCTTCCGAAAGATTTCAGGAGCCTTTCGATGCTGCTGCAGGTGGTGCTCCCTGAAGCAAAATTTCTTCCAGGGGGGAGGGATTGCGGGCATCTTCCCACTATTCCCGGCTGAAAATGCTGCAGAATGTTCAGTTCAGAACGGCAGAGGGCGTTCCTCTCCTCTGCGGAAATCCCCAGAATATCCCACTGCCGATTTCGAACCTCTCTCGAAGGATAAGGGCGATTTCGGTGCTTCGAGAGGAGCAAGGCGGGGTATTTTCTCCGGAAAGATCCTCCAGGAAGACAGCTCGGGTGGATCAGGAAAGACGAAAACTTACCGTCGGAGGTTGTCAATGCTTTCCTGCTGAGAAACGCCTCCACCGAGTTTCTTCCTGTTTCGCTCATTCTCTGTCGATGATGAGATCCTCCTTAATGATATGACCTCTTATGTTTCCATGAGTTAGAAAGCAGGATGCTGCGAATCCCTCATGAGCATTTGTTTATCATCGGTGTCTCAAGTGGTCCCTCTCCTCCTTCATCGCCTTTTTCTTGAAGCGCTGCGCGCTGCGAAAACAGCGAGGAGGCGATTCCTCAGAGGTTTCACGAGAATCAAAATCTTCGTACGGCAGAATCAGTCAGCCACGCAGAGAGTGGCAGAAAAGTTCCCTTCTTTTCCAACGGCAAACTCGTAAACAGTGTAGCAAACAATTGCTGTATCGTTAATGGCAACGGTGGTGATGGAATCCTGGAGCACCTTTGGTGATCCCTGCTGGGCATTTCCCCTTTGGCTGCTTCCCTTTGCATCCTGTGGTCGACTCGATGGTTGCCGGTGGAGAAATTCCTCCTCTGTAGCTTTCTTTCAAGCACCACTAGAGACCAAATGTCCCTCTATTCCCATGCCACCTCTGCCTCGACCAGGGATCTCCCCTCTCCTGAAGACTTGTCCCAGGGATGACAGCCGCACTCATTCGCTAGCGCTCTCAGATAGCCGGCAGACCATGGCAAATCTCAGGATCGGTATGACAAGACCAGTATCCGTTCTGGGAGGGGAGACTTTCATTCCTTGATACCGAGAGGGGGAAAAAAAATCCTTTCCTCGGATCTTCCCGCACTCTGGTACGTGTCCGTCAATCTTCCTTCTGCTTTCGGGATGACTTTCCACTCCTTTCCCTGTTACTTTCAATGCTGCATCCATTTTCCAGACTAGGCTCGCCTTCTGCCATCAAAGGTTCCCAGCACTCCCTTCTCAACTCTCCCCTATTCAAAGGCACCTGTTCTTCATCTTTCCCGGCAGTTCCGGGCAAATCTTCGCTACCGGAAGTAGAGAAATTTGGTCTGGGGAATTCAGGAGGTCACCTGACGCACTGATCCTTTGGTCCCGGATGCGCTTCCGAGATTCTTACTTGCATCCCCGCGCTTCGCTAAATGCACGCCTCCCCGGCGTCCTGAGTACTTCCCTCCGATGGCACGCTCACATCGAGACAAGAGCGTGGAGGATGACCTGGGATACAGAGCGAAGATGGTTTCGGGGGGAAAGTGTGAGAGGTCGGTAGGAAAAGGTGGCTCTTTTGCGAGAAGCCCTCTTGCCAGGTGGCGTGATCTGCAAGAGCTCAGCCGGTGACAGCCGGGTGCCAGGTCTCACGAGCCGGTCCGACCTTCACCTCAAAGCTACCCAAGACGGTCTCCAGGAAAACTTCCCCCTTCCCCCATTACCCTCTTCGCCTTCGCTGGTTCCAAGTCTTCTGGGGTTCACTTTTTAGCTTGATCTTCCCATAGCCACTCCCGCCCCCAGGATTTCTTTGCACGCTTTTCCCGCACGTCTCTTGTCCCATTCCGCTATGCGCCTTCTTCCGCTTTTGATCAGGACAGACCCTGATCAAAACCGACCTCAAAGCCAGTTCAGGCTGCCAGACCCTCAACTCACCTTGAGGTCGCTTTTTCGACTGTAGGAGAAGTGTGCAGACAGGGAGGTTCCGTTCCGTTCCAAGTGGTAGCCCTCCCTTCCCTGCACCAGAAGGGACCAAAGAGGGAAGGAGATCCGGGGAAAGAATGAGGCGCAAGAGAGATTTGGTGGGGAAAGTCAGCCACCCGGTCTAGGAGACATGGACGCTGTCTTATTCTCAAAGATGATGCGTCCTGGGTGAGCGGGGGAATCGGGCAAACTGCTGCAGGCAGGATTCCCACGGTGCAGCAGTCTGACAGAGTCCAGGCGGTTCCATGGCAACTCACTCTACGAGCAGCGCGGGCGGGTAAGAGCTGCGGCTCTCGTAGCGCCCAGGACCGAATCTATGAATCAAAGGGCAGAGATCTTTTTCAGAGGAGGTACGAAGCAACATTCCACCATCGTGGTTTCATGGTGACTGACTGTCAAACACGAACGCCATCAGCCGGAGCTTCAGCTTATGGTCCTCCACAGACTTTGGAATAGAAAGGGTATGTGCGTGGGTAGGTGTACAGTGATTCGTTTCTTGGACCCGTTTTCCTTTCTTCCCTGGATGGGTACTTGTGGGACTGACTGACTGAAAGTGGGGCTCGGATGCGTTGGAATTTTGTGCTCTCTTCGGGACGAACGTTCACCCTTTCGAGGATTGAAGGGGGTCTGCTCTTGCAGCTCTGAAGACCTTGAGAGAACGGTTACCGCATCTCCTTCCGAAAAGCAAGGGGATGTTCTTCCGAACGGCTGCACACCAGAGTTCATCGATTCCCCCGCACTGCGAGCGGAGCTCGCCTGGTACGCAGTTCCACTCTCATGCCTGTCCCCTCCATTATTTTTGTGGATTTCTTCGCCATTCTATGCTTTTTCTTGGGTTAGTCGGAACCCGAAGAGCGGGATTTTTATTTCGAACTCTTCGAGAGGCATCTTGTCGGAAGATCACGGGGCGTGCGACGAGGGGTGGAAAAGGGGTGGGAGAAGAAGACGAAGTTTCGCCTCGCGAACTCATTCCTGTTCATTCCCCCCCCCTCCCTTCCTTTCCGAGGCACAGCTACTGCCCACGGGAACAAGGAAACAAAGGATGCTCCGCGTTTTGTTGCGGACGCTGCACGGACGGCGGTCGAAGTTCTTCTCTTTGTTGCGAGGGAGCTGCGGGCAGCATCCGCGAGCGAAACCCAAATCCGCATCCGAGTCGGCGTTCGTCGAGCAAGGAAAGGGGGGAGAGGGGGGGTGAAGGGGGTGACAGCCGACGGGATTACCGCCAAGCAGAGCTTTGAATGGGGGGCTTCCCTGCCGACCGTTCGGACAAACACAGATCGGGATCTCTCCCTTTCGGGATCACCGTTTCCGGCAACATATACCATGCAAAACACACAAACACACTCTCAGCTGCACACACGCACCAAATGTGCCCCGCATGCTACCGCGCTCGGGGGGAGACGGGGGCCGCGCGAGTTCCCCTCCGCACCACCACCACCACCACCACCACTACCACCACCACCACCACCCCCCGGGAGTCACTTCGTGCCAGCAGCGGAGGCGCGCGCTCGACGGCTCAAACGAACTTGGAGGTTACTTACCGAGCAGCTTCCGAACTCGTCGTACAGTGAAACACCAAAAACATGAGGAAGAGAAGATCATCAGGAACCATAATTATGGGTTACCATAGCAAACATCGCCGCTTCGAACCGTTATTCTTCAGCCACCCACCAGAGAAGGGCCGGAGCCGAACCTCCACATAGTGCATTTTCTGCGTTCGCTGCGACCGTGGCAACGCGAGCCCTCTCTCCGCTGCAAACCACTACGGGGGGAATCAACCGCATCCAACGTGCACTTTCACGGGGCCACTCGTGTCAGAAATTTCGCAACTTTGATTGAGCCCCCCCCCGAAAAAAAGGCGAATCACGACAATAAAAACGCATTCGATTTGACCTAAGATATTTTAGTCGATTTCATCTTGGGATCAGGAGATTTACATGGACCTGCGCAGTGGATAAATCGATTACCCCTGCATCTCGGCGCCAGTTTCTGGAAAATCCGGTATTGTGAGAGTCAAATGGTTCTGAAAAACATCGGAAAGCAATCTTTCGAACAATCTATTAGCTGGAGCCTTGTTCGAGCTGCTCTCTTGCACTTTGCCAGCGGCGGTGAAGGAAGCTCGCTGGCAGTTCTTCACGAGGCTGAGATCCGCATTTCCATCGCAAGCAAGGCCCCCGAAAAAATTAAAATAAAAACAAATAAATAGGTAAATGAAAAAAAAAAAAAAAAGGAAAAAAAAAAAAAACAAAAACAAACAAACGCGTCCTTATCGCGAATGTGCCCATCGTTTTTCGATCAGTGCTCGGTACTCGCCGAAGACCTTCCCACGGTGGCTGGAGCACTCCCTCCTTTCCTTTGGACGCGGGAACGCGCTATCCAGTCCCTGGAATAATCACAAGATCGCATGCTACGGAGCGGAGGACCCCTCCCTCCGGATGCTAAGAAGATCAAAAAGTAATATCTGGTTCGACCATACCCAGGAATCAGGGTCGCGGAGCGACGGTCCCCGATCGCCGGGCGTAAGTCACGTAAACCCAGAAGTCCCCAATTACGCCGAAAAAAAAAAAAAGAAAAAAGAAAAAACAAAACAAAACAAAACAAAACCCGGAGAATTCCTCTGGAAGCTTCCGAAGGAATAACGTGACATCCGGTCATGTTGGTCACAGAGGTATTTTTTTTTCCCTTCGTTTCTCGAAGCGTCCTCCCGCAGATGGACGGAAAACAGCGCTCGCGAAATTCCAAACAGTTCGTCCCATGAGATGCTCTTCATTAGCAGCCCCGGCTTGCTCCACTGTCGCTCAATAACAGCTCCGAGGGAGCAGCATCCATCCTGGCGCAAGAGGATTTCAAGGGCAAGCGGAGAAGAGCACGGGTGACGCCGGAAAGGCCCGAGTGCGAGAGGGCAAGTTTAAATTGCTGATAAATTTTTAATCCCGCTCTCCCCTGAGCTCTGCGCATTCGTCTCGTCCAAGTACCACGCTCCGAACGTGACGGAATTTCATTATTTATGGGTTCGTCCGCTGATCACCAGCCTCCTCCACTCTCTGGCAGCAGATCTGATTGAGCGGAGCAGCTCACGGGCGCGAGCCAGCGGGGAGGACCGAGCTGGGAGGGGGAGAGCGCACACGCTTTCTGGCGGCGAGCGAGCAGCAAGGCAGAAGACGTTTCGGGATCGGCGCTTCAAGATGGCGAACGCGGCGGCCGCTCACTCCGGGAAGCCCCACTTCGATCTGGGAGGCGAAACAAAAGACGCGTTATGGAATTATTGATTGATATTCGGGAACGGCAGGAACAGGGAGGCTGCTGACGTGGTGGACGTCCGGCTCGCAGAAGCGGAAGACGCGAAGGTGTGAGGAACATCGAAACGACCATCATCTTCCGTCAGCTGCTTGGTCTCAACAGCAACAACAAAAACGAAGAAGAAAAAAAAAAGCACATCCTGAGATTGAACGGGAGATGGAAATTTCCTTCCGCATCCTCCCACTCCATCCCAGATTCGAAAGCCCATCCCCCCCGTCCGAAGCGAGGTTCGCCTTTTTAGATTCATCACCGCCCGGCCGCGGTCCACTGCGGTCCACCCGTCCTCGGGGACCGTCAGGGGTCAGAGGATCCTTCGTGGATTCGGATTTCACCAGGATGCGTTTCCGGCGCGCGCGCGGGTCGGGCCTTCGGGAGGGCTCGCGAGGTGCGCATGTTCCGCGCGCATCGGCGGGGCTGCAGATCCCCCCCTCCTCCGCCCTGAAGGTCACGTGCGATCACACCGGCATCCCCGGGAACGGATTCCCCGCGCCCGTGTGATTCCTGGACGCGGTCTCGTCTCAATCGGGAGGCGGTCTTCGATCCTCGGACTGCCGACGTGTGCGTACGAGTTTGCGTGATGTGGGATGCGCAGATCCCTTCGCTCACGTAGATCCCACGTAGCGTCAGCATCCTCCGCTGCGGCCGTGCTCCTGCATCCCCCCACAGACTCCGTCAGATATGGGGAGCAGCGCTCATCCACACGTAACGACGGCGTTCCATTTTGGACGCGCTCATTTTTTTTTTTTTTTTTTTCTTCCCCCCCCTTGCAGTTGCGACGGTTTTTCTGGAGCTGTCTTCCGCTGCCCATTTATCTTCTTTGAAGAAGATAAAGAATTTTATTAATCTTATTTTGTTTTTAATGGATTCGCTTGTTTACGTGTCATGAAATCAATAAAGTCGTTAAGGGCATATGAAAGAAAGAAATGTTATCGTAATTGGATCGTTTCTCGGAGTGATGTGCTCGGATACGACCGCGCTGATGTGTGGACCGGTGACACGCTCGTGTATTTTTGTATGCACGCGCGCACACGCACACACACACACACACACACACACACACACACACACACACACACACACACACACACACACACACACACACACACACGTGTGTGTTTGTGTGTTTTCTTCCAGTGGAAATCTTTCTGTGAGTATGCTGCACGTGAACAGGCATTTTTTTCGTGCATATCCCTGGGGACAAAAACAAAAAACAGCGTTTGCATCTCCGAATGGCATTTCCGTTCCTCGTAAAATGCGAAATCGGAACGTGGACGTCCACGAAACACCACACCCCGCAGTTGGGAATCGGTGGATCGCTACGAGGGCAACCGCGAAGCCATCGGTTCCTCCGTCTCCATGGCAGGGTCCGAAGCTGATCCTTCGCTTCCTAGGAAACAGATCTTGGATCACCTGTTCCTCTTGCCTTTCCAGGCCGCAGAATGACCTTTGCCTGACTGTGTGAGAGCAGCGAGTATGCGGAGCTTTCAAGCCAGCGGCGCCTGGTCACTGTATTGACCAGGACACCGCAATTCCTCTACTGCGGTCTTCTGGAGAGCATCTCGCGTACTTGGATCAGGTCGAAATGTTGCTCCAGCATCACCCATCGTTTATCGCTACTGTTCCCTTTCGTCTCGTGGGGTCAGCTCGGTCGCCATTCCGGCATTTCCACAGAGACTTCGGCCGTCGCCATGGGAAGGATCGTCCAAGCGCTGCAATGGACTTTTGACTATGAGTATCTTCTGGCAGAGATGAAACAAGCTCAAGATTCACGCTGAAGCAACACAAGCGTGTGCCTTCCGTGGTTGATTACCTCGCAGTTTCCGGCTAGCAAGTAAGCTGCTTAACTCTTACGACGAAGATCCGTGTGGTGAGGATTTGCATGCGCACGCCCAATCCCTTTATGGAGTTTTGGTTTCACTGCCTGGGGAGCGCGGAAATTTCCGTGCGGGCACGCAAACGCGAAAAAAGGAAATCCTTTCCCACCTTCGTGTGAGCCCCATTAAAACTTGCTTTGCCTCAAAATGGCTTCCGACACATGGGGAATCCGCTGCTGAGGAAGGGAGGACTCCGGTGAGGGTAAAGCAGCGCACTCTGTTTCGCTTCCGCCGCCGGCTGCTCAAAGGTTGATCTTCTGTTCCGCCGCAGCATCGCTCGTGCACGCGGATACTCCGCTTCCTGATGAACCTCTCCTCCACTTCCTGCGAAAGGAGGAACGTTTCATCCATCTTGGATTCCATCCGGCAAGGAAGACCTGCAGCTGAGGCAGACGCTCTTACCGGAAAGCATGCGCTGCGTGGGTCCACTTCTCGCGTCCTTGGAAGGAACCACACGTTGAACACGCGTGGTTGAGAGAAGGGTGAGTTTCCACCGGCCCGTTTTTTTCCCTTTTCTTTTTTTTTTCTTGCAGAAGCAACAGAGTTGTGTTGGTCAGGCAGCTCGCCGACCCGTGACCGTGCCGTTGGCTCACCATCGTGTGGGGTCATCCCGGTTTGTTTCCGCGTGTGCCCCTCGAGCCTTGCTCCCCGCCTGGAAAACCTCGTCCCGAAGCAGCTTCACGCTTCGTTCTCTTGACTCTTTTCTTCAAACGCGCGTCTGCGAATCTTCCAGCCTCGAGGTGCACATCTGCAGCATCAGCTTCCGTCGCCTCGAAGTCTTGTGCTCTTGCAAGGTGGAGGAACACGAAGTTGAAAAATGTGCCGAAGTGCACAGCTGTGATCGCTTTGACACGCTGCTTTTTGAACCGAATTCCGAGGCCTCAGTTCCACTCGTCATGCACTTTCAGCCACCTGCTGGAAACGGAAGAAGGCTCCCCTGGAACTGATGCGAGGAAATTTTAATTGCAGCTCCTTGCAATTAAAATTTCATCGCGTGCACTCAATCACACGAATGTCGCTGGAAGACTCCATGGATTCGAGCATCTCGAAGTTATTGATAAAACTGCATCTTGGAGCATCGCACAATCTCAACCACATAATCGGAATGGAAAACAGCACGCCATGTATTTTATCTTATTATCATAAGCAATTACGCAAATATGGTAAAAATTTTTCGGAGTTTCCAAAAAAACCATCAGCTACATAACACATGGGATTTCTCTCCCCCCCTCTCTCTCGTTGGCGAGATCATACGCTGATGATGCCCCATTTTCAAAGCAGCGCAGTCGTGGCGCCCTGCACTGCCCTCGTGGCAGTCTTTTCGGAGACCCCTCCTCCCTTTTTGCAGCTGGTGGCTGAAGGTCCATGACAGGTGAAATGGGGGGAGGTCATGGGATCCAAAGGGGGAGCATCATGCTGGAACGATCACGGCTGTGCACTTCTGCTTTCCATCCGGGTGCTCCGAGGCGTTTACTTAAAAACTATCTGGGAACGAAGTTCCCAGACAAAGGGTACAGAAGATGGAAGGGAGGGCTCTCCGACACGCAGGTCGGTAAAGCCGAAAGTCCGGAACGAGAGGGAGGGAACTAGAAACAAAAATATGAAAAATAAAAATATGGGAGGGGGAGAGGGGACAGGGGTCTTTGGCTTTGGGCTGTGCAGTGGTAGTTCTGTTCCAACCTCTCTCAGGCAGTCTAATGTGGAGCCAAAGTGCTGCAATCTTTATCTTAAGGTTCCTTCGGGATGGCGGACCAGGCATGCTATATCTGCTGGTAGGACGCCGTTATCAAATCACCAAAAAAAAAAAAAAAAAACCGGCATCATTGGTTTTATAAGACGTGGCTTTTCTCTGCTTCATTACGTATTAAGGGTGCACTTCTATTAGTTTTTCTTTAAACCTCAGCATCACGGATTTACTCTTCGTTTCTACACTTCTTCACCGACTTGGAGCACGTTGTCGAACCCGCCTTTACCTCTCCTGGAGGCGTTCAAAACCATCGGATGCCAACACGAGATGCTGGCTGGAAGAACGTCGATTATTTCACGATCCAGGTTTTCAGCGTCATCATAGCATTGGAATCTCTGTCAATCTCTGTCTTACCGGAAGAATTTTTCCTCAGAGGAGCCCGTACGAGCTTCCCAATAGACATCTCCACGTTGTACAGAACGCGACTCATCACTGAAGCTTAAATGTGGAGCGTTCACTTTTGGCTCCTGAATTCTTCATATGCGTTTCCAAGACGCCCAACCCCTTCTCGCGTACGATGAACGTGTCCAAATCTGCACCATGGGTAGTTCGGTGTAAAAAGTCTTGTGCTGATGCTGAAGCAGTCTCATAGGCGATCTGGAGAGGATGTTCGTGAGAAGGCTGGAATGTGAGGAGGAGCTGAAAACAGGAAGGCTGATAAAGGCGCTCAAGCAGTGAGCCCTTTTACGTTCCTCGCTGGCAGCGCACTCATCTGTGGACATTCGCCACTCTGCTCTAGTAAACGGATCCATTCTGCTCTCCAAGAGACTGTTCTAGGGTCGAGAATTTTGAGAGGTGCTGTCCACGGGCACTGAAACCAGTGTGACTCATGCCTTCGTCATCCTTAAGGGCAAAAACTTCGGTGTGACTGCATATCCATGAAAAGGGAGAAGCGATCTTGCTCAGAGACTCGAAACACGAAATGGAACTTGGGAAGAGGAAAACGGTAAACTCTTTTCCCCTAAGCTCCAAGCTTTGCCGTCTTTTGTCGACCGCATCCGGCTTGCGGTGGATCATTTTGGGCTGGATCCCACAATCCCGTGGATGCTCAAGTCGCTGTCACAGGAAGCGAAGGAGGAAGCGCTTCGGCAGGCATCCTCGGTAATGAAGAATTTCGTGCTCTTGCAGCCTCGCCCAAGAGGATCACGCCAGTTCGCTCACAAATGTCACGAAAGTGTTCCTTCAGAGTTGACGAAGAAACCATTCCGTCTCCGTGGGATCGCTCGACGACTCAGAAGCCGAGGCATGCGGCGAGCGATTTCTCTGACCAGAGACTACAGATCCTCGCGATGACCATTATCATGGGTCGCGTTCACAACATCTGAATATCGGCACCGAATTTCGTCTTTCCAGCTACTCAGATCTGCTTTGCTCCGGAACACCAAGGGAAATGTGCTTCGGAGATCCTTTTGATTTTTGAGACGGGCATTTTTGTCCCATTCCTCAAATCAAATCGACCTTTCCCCGCCTATCGTGCCTACAAGATGTTTGCTGCGGCCCGCCTTCCTTCTCCAATAACTCCAATTCAGGGAGGCTGGCTGCTATGCCACCTCCGAGGCAGTTGGAACGAGGTGGGCAGACCACTAAACACCTTTCGCCCGGGAAACAGCTCAAAGCGTTGATTATAAAAAGCTCGAGTGACACAGCCGGCATCCAAAACGGGTAGGAAATTCTTGTTGCCATGGGTGCATCTGAGATGATTTAAGAAGACTCGGGACCCTAACGAGTGGATTCGGGGAACATCGAGACGAAAAGTGAAAGCACATGCTCGAGCGTTTCCAGGCGAAATGAGAAACCTGGAGGAAGTGATCTTAAATCTCAGGGTTTGAAAACAATTTCAAAGAACCAAGAGAAGTACTTTGAGACTTCCGCCCAGATGGCGTCAGCAATTTGCAAGATCGGTGGAATAATTAGAAGTTTCCACTTTTTCCATAAGCTGCCGTGCGAGGATCCATGGAAAGATCCGGAGCCTTTTTCCAGGTGGGAGGAGGAGGGAATGGCGCTGGCCCCGCACGTGGTCAGATGAACGAACCAAGGCGTGGCAGTTTTCGCCGAAAACCCAGAACGGGCGCTTCGAGGGGCTCCGTCCAAAGATGCTGAAGCGCTCCTTTCCTCTGAAACACATCGTACCGGTTCCCATGAAAACCTGCAATATCTTGGACGGGCGGCTCGCGATTCGAGAGCTGCAGGGCACCAGGAGAATTCCAAGAGCCCTGCTTACCATTCCGTGCCAGAACTAGGCGCTGTGCTGCCCAAGGTAGCAGCAGTGGCGTTTTGCACGAGCGAGTGGATGAGCTGCTGTTGCCTAGCGCATGTGCTGTTTCTACATGGAGGAAAACTGCAGCGTCGCTGGTGATAGCCATCTTATTCCGTAAATCCCAAGTGACGAAGCAGCCGAGGAGAGCCCTCCTTGGCGGCGGACAAAGCGAATGAAACATGAATTTCATGAATGCAAAATGCAAACGAAGAAGCGAAAAAGTGCAGCAGAAATTTCCGCACGTCCCCTCGGCCGTCGTTTTCGCCGAAGCCTCCGTCGCATCACTGCCATCAAACCACCACCTTCCCCGCAAGAGCTCCACTTCGCACAAGTGGAAAATCAAACGCCGAACCTCAGCTCTTGAGAATGCGAGCTCCAAAGCATCAGCTGGGTAATCGGTCATCGGTCACTTCGGACCGTTCCCGTTGCAATCCGTCCAGCACGCGCGCCACCTGCAGGAGAAGCCCTTCTGCTTCCCCCAGAAAGGGCGCGCATCCCAAGAGCGCGCCATCACCCCAGACGCAGAGCTACACTCGCGCATCCCCGTGTAGCCCGGCAGAGCAGCGCGAGCAGAGAGCCACGTGTTGAGTCGACCTTACTCTGTGGAGAGTCTGCAGCATCTATAATTTATGGGACAGCGAAATGACTGACGTGGAGCTCATGTCAGACGGGCTCGTCTTCGCAGCATAGTTAATTTGCCGTGTCAACACAGTCCCCGGAACACGAGTGCACCACGAATTTCAGCTCCGAGCCGCGATTTCATTTCGCAGCTCAGGCGATCGGACCTTCGGAGAGAAAGCGGTTGTTTTTCCTGGTCCACGTTCCATCTGGACAGGAGGCAGGGAATGCGAAGAAACGCGTCCGGTCGCATCCACTCAGGAGAATGGAAGTGTTCCGTGTTTGATTGAAGAGGAACACCAGAAGAAGCGACAGGGAAGCATCATTAATAAGCATTTGATTGAAAGTGATTTCTCATCAAGGGCCATCATCAAGTCGCATTTCACAGAACATCAGGCTAAAGAATCGTCAAGAGTTCATTACCACGTGAAAGCATCAGGGAATGATTTATTCGTGAGGTTGAAAACAGATGAAAAAGCTCTATCTTCCAAATGCCCGACGCTGGTGTTCTGAGACCCACTTGCCAACGTTCTACTATTAAAAATTCGTCAGAGGTGGGGGTGAAAACCTCTGGGTGCCCAGCGCTGGACGTGGTCTTCCTTCGACCCGCGAGATGTCCACGCGCTCTTGCGTTGAACGGTGCGTAGTGCTGAGGTGCGTTGGTGGAGCCCTGCGGCTTTCTGGAAACCTGCGGGGATTTTCGATTCTAACGTCTCATTGGAGTGGACATTAGAGGCGTTCCAAGTTCTTTTTCCTCTTTTAGAAAGGGTCATCGTCATCAATTGCGAGCTGTAAGGTAAGATGCGGTACATCTCTTGACAGATAAGCAGCAGATGTCTTCTGGGGCGGAAATCAGTCACATCCTCTGATGGCTACAGGTGGTCGTAAATCACCTTCATTTAGAACTGGGGAACATAACCAACGGCAAAAGCAGCTTTCTGCTTCGGATAGCCAAGAACACCGGAGTCACAGCAGCACATTTTCGTGCTACTGTCTGCACCACGGAGTGGTCGGTATCTCCACGCGGTGGCCGAGCTTAGCGGTGACCTCTTAACTTGCTCACGACAAAGAGTTTTTCCCTTACGCGCCCTCAGCTTAAGCGCCGCAAGCAATTTCAGATGATATCTCCGATCCCCGAGCTTACGAGCGAAGAAAAAAGGAAGAGAATCCTTACTGAATTATTAAGGAAGCGCAAAGGCGATCTTGGAAATGGAGTCTTTGAACACGCAATTACGAACCCACTAAGAAACGCGTGTCTTGTTTTGAATTTCGAGCACTGTGTCTGACAACCTCTGCAATTTGTATCTTCCCGAGGAACGTATCCCTCAGGAAGCATGTCAAGCGTTCTCTTTAGTCTGACGTCCGAAGACATGTGGCGACTACTGAATCCAGCCATCAGCTTTCTTCCCTCGGATGATCTACTGGGATCGCACATGCGTTTTGATCTTGATGAGAGGCCAGGGGAATCGAAGAGCTGATGACTCCTCCTTCCATCTTAAAGGTGTGTTCATCAAGGCAAAATTAAGGAATCTGGGTGCGGTAAGAATAGAAATGGAAGACACACATGCGGGGACTGTTCCCAACCTTGTCTCTTCTCTTGCGCTATCAACTCTTGGAAGATACTCAGATTTTCTGCCTCTGACTTCGCTCACATGGAAGAGCGAACTGCTAATTTCCACCAGCAGCCAAATGGCCTATGCAGCACTAGCACAGAATTCAGACACCTCGGACAGGAACTTACCTTGTTTTCATGAGACTCGGGCAACCAGCCAACGCTAACAGAAGCGAAGGTTAGCGCTCCCCTAGACAAGGATGGGACACACATGAGGTTGAACCTCTGACGCCAGGTAAATTCACCACATTTTCGGTCGCCTGCGAGAGCCTTCTCAACTCAGCTCGGAGATGTCCTCCAGGGTTCGACGACGTTTGTAGCATCGCATAAGTGGAAAATCAAATGACCGCCTGGTGACCACACCTCTTTCCGCGGTACTGTCTTCTCTAAAGATGACCAGGCTACCAGCGGCATGGGAGTTCTCCTGAGCCGCTGAGGGGTTGCTGGACTGCTGCAAGACGAGCGAGCTGGTGGACGAGCCGTCACTCCTCGATACCGGGCAAAGCGACTTCTTCGGTGGGGAGAACTCTCGAGTGTGCCTCCCGAGAAACCTGCGATCCCCCTTTTGCGTACGAGCACTCCTGTGTTCCCCTTGGGGATGTGCTGCCGTTCCCGCGCTCGGGTTTCCAGTGCAACCAGCGTCACACAGTAGCCTCACCGCACTCCTCCAGGGACGGGAACGTTGGATCGTTTCTTCACCGATTACTGGGCTGAGGCGCCGACTGTGTCGGTGGTTGCCTTCAGGTCTCCTGCTTTCGGATGACGCCTCCAAGAGGTTTCTGCGGAGATTCTTCTCGAGAGGCGGAGTCAGGAGGCGCCATGATTCCAACGAAGTGCTGCATCCGCGCGGACGCCACATCCTGCCGTGTGCTGGAGTCTGGAGCGCAGGGAAGGGAGGTCACCCCCGCCTGGGAGGCGCCAACACGAGGACGGCTGGGAGGTGGCCTCACCTGCAGTAAGAAGTCGAGTCGGAGATGGCCGGCATTCAGCGCCGGTCCTGAGAAGGGAGCAGCACCCAGTGCCAAAGACATCTGTCCCCATTTTTCCTTTATTTATTTATACTTCCTTTCTCTCCCGTTCCGGACTTGCAGAGTGACCGACCTGCGAGCTCCTTGTCGTTTCCCCTGGGAACTGGGTTCCCAATTTGTTTGCTTATTTGTGTGCCCATAAAAAAACGCCCTGGCGTGACCGGGTGAACAACCATACCTATCACGTGTTCGTGCCATGTGCTGGGGGACGCTATCTTCGCCACATATATATGCTCTCCACCTCGATACTCCACGGCCATAAATCCAGTGGATTAATTCCGTGTGGCCAGTATTCCGTTCGAAACCACATATCTCCCACCCGTGCTTTAAGTTGATCCCTTATAAAGGCCCTTGGCCAAAAGGAAGGTGTGCTGCTTGCCTCACATACGAAATCATAGTATGAGGTCCTCGCTTGTATACACAGAGGGGTAGGTGGCCACAGCTGAAGGATATTGAGAAAGCCTCGACTGTGACTATTGGATGTACTTTGGTGTCAGCGAAGCGCTGTTTTCTCAAAGTGGATTTCATCCTGCGGTCGTACTTACTGCTGCAGAGGGGCAATCGACTGGCGGTGATACTTGATGCTGCTTGCCCATCTGAAAATGGAAAATAGGCGTGTCTCAGACTGCCGGGCAGGGGAATGAACCAAATTACCAGGATATCGTTCTACACGTGTAGGGTAAAGGCTCCTAAGAGCATTTATTGTTCGAGTTCTACGTGACGTGGGCAACCCACGACTGTGTGCAGAGAGATAAACGAGGCAACCATGAGGTGTCTCGTCTATCTCTCTGGAGCTGTGATATTTATAGGACATTTCGAGTGCGCCTGATGATGCCTCCTACCTTAGGCAATATCTAAAGAAAGTCACGAGGAATGGACAGCGTTCGGAATACGACGCAGAGCAGGAAGAAGAAGCCAAGCTGAGAAACAGCCATTGATCAACGCTCGTACCAAACGTCCTTATGCAGAATGAACGAAAGAATTGTAAGATGATTCAGAACCATCATCTTTATTGCATCACACATTCCATTTACAATGAAATAAAATCTCATCAGGATCTGTTCTTACGATATCGATATCTTATGATGCGTCACCTATCTGCCAGCCAACGTGCCTTAAGTCGAACTTGAGGGCATGCTTCACAATGAGTAAAGCTACAGTCTGGAATATGACCAGATACTGAAGTGACTAACGCAAAGCACTCTGCGTTAGTCACACTTCTGTAAAAGAGATGGGGGATGAAGGAACTTCACATCTCTAAAAAAATTTTCAACTGTCCTGTCCGAGAACTCCCTCCCAATAGTATGCACAGAGGTCGTCTGACCTGACGAAACATGGACTACTGCTCCAAAACACGAGACCCGTATCTTGTTTGGACACCTCGGACACAAGGACGTCCGCAAGATCTCAGCAAAACCAACAGGGAAACCGAAATGTCGCACCTAAAACGTGTCTCTGTGAGACCAGTTGCATGGAAATCTTGGAAAGCGACATAATAGCAATAATAAATTACTTTGAAAGAATGAAAGAGGTTAACAAAAAGACATGATCTAAAAAAAATCGAGTAGTGCAGACGGAGCCACGATATCGGCAAGACAAAATGTTAAGGCTACCCACGCGACATGTATTGGCTAATCGAGCAGAAAGACGATACTAGAAAAAGCACTTTCGCTCAACATTTATGTTCCCATAAAAAGCGTGCACTACGTTATCAGTTGTAAGGAGGTGGATGCAACACATTTCCATAGTTACAAAAGTATAATCTGCATGAAACTCATGAGGGGCAGCAGGGAAATGGTCTAGTAGAGGATTCATGGAGCAGTCGGGATCATCTCTGTTACCAAGCACCCTAGAAGTGTGAAAATCTTCGTCAGCCAACTGGCAACCGGAGTACAGCAAGCGCGAGGAGTTTTCCATGGACCTCAGGAAGATGAAGAGAACAGCGAACTCCAACCATCAGTTTATCTGCAGGGTTGTGCGAGATTCCTGTGCTCCATCAAGATCAGCGCCTCTCTTCTTCTTCTGAGCAATCAGAACGCCGCCACCTTGCTCGATCCATGCATCCGCAAGGTGGATCCACATGGAATGCATCCACCGCAGAACAGTAGGAACACTTCCGCACAGGCTTCGGTAGGGCCGGGAGCTTTGTTGCCAGGGTCAACCTTCCAGCTTCCCGATGCTGGGACGGTTAGAATACGATGCTGAGAGGAATGCTCTCCTCTTCGGACTTGCAGATTGCTCCCTTTCTGGTCATCTTCCGCCACCCGCGAGAGTATCGGTAGTGGTTAATATGGAAGATTGTGGCTGACATCCACGGGAAGCCGTTCGCAATCACCGTTATGCTCATGCTGAGTGCGACGAAATGGTCCAAGCTGGGAAGCTCAATGGGAGCGAGCATTAGGATAGCTGTGGACAGAAGAGCCGGTGCTATTTGCTTTCCACGTGCCTCTACCCGACCGATCCCTTGGGAACCATAAGGTCACTATTGTGAGATGAGTCCATCATACCTGTATGTATTTGATTGGTTATGTCTCCTCATCCTCTGGTTCCAGCTTAGTTTTGTACCCAGTGAGGTTTGGATTCTTTCGACCTTGGCCAACAGATGTCTATCTCTTTCCCACTGTGCTTCTGTCCATCTGCTGTGAATCTCTGCAGATCTCTGCTCTTGCAGAGAGACAATCCAGTGAGCATGCATACGCTGCCTGCAAGATGCGATACGAAGCTGATAGAAATTATGAACGGATTTTCCTCTTTCATCTTCACCTCGTAGGTCATAATCTTCATCTCTCTCACCTCGCAGGTCTCCCAAGTCTCTGGCAATGGATTTCAAGAGCCTTGAAGAGAGCCAACAAGTCGGTTTCGTGGACACGAATCGTAAAATTCTGTCAGCACATTCCAGGAGAAAAAATGTCCTGAAAGCCCAAATGGCACTCAATTCGTCGCTGACGTAAGCACCATCATCTCACGGGTCGAGGCAGGAGGAACAGAGATGCTTTTTGCGCTGGCATATCAAAGTATGAGCTTAGGAATCATTGCCGGTGATGACGCAGGCGCGAGCGTGCTTCACGGATTCAGGACGCATGGCTCGTTCACGAGGTTGTCAGGGAGGAAGTCCTCCTAGGAATCTCTGCAGGAACAGGTAGGGAGGTATGGATTGCTTTCGTTGAAGGGATAAACGGGCAGATAACGACAGGATGAGCGCGGAATAAATCGCCGCTCTTCTAGGAAATGGGCAGAAAGAGAAGCGATGGCCATGAACCCTTGCAGAAAGTCACCAAGGTAAGAAGACCTTTCTCCTCGGGGTGAAACAAAAGGGTAAGCACTGTAATCTCGCATCTGTCTATCGAGCAGACTGCAGTTCCTGTTTTGCTTATCTTGATACTTTGGAACTTTTCTTTACATCTACCTCGTTGATTCTTTGCTGAACCACTTCTCGGGAGTGAAGCCATCCCTTTAGGAGACGTGATGGCGGAATTGCCAAGAATGCTAATATTTTGGTCTCCAGCCCAATGTCTAAACATGTACATACATTTTTTCAACTGTTCTTTTCTTGGTGTGGCCATGCAAGATGAACAAAATGTTGCTCTTAACCCTACGGCTTACAGAAATGAATGCTCGCCATAGGACTGAGACTTGTGCGGAACAATCAACGGAATTCAGAAGGGATTCTGATATTCTCACTTGTTGTGAGTGATTCTGAAGAAAAAAAAAAAATGATGAACGAGGTGAGATGCACTGGGATCTTCAGCGTCGGCGCCTCGTTTCCGGTAAAGTGGTCTCACCGAGCTCTTCCAGGGGCGGAACCGTTGAATCTCTCTCTCACCTATTATTGAACTATGGTACCTTCCACAGACTGTGGCAGAGAGGCTGCCTTGAGGGCTCCTGCTTCCGAATGACACCACCAAGAACTTGCCGCGAGGGTCACTCTCGGCAGCCCTCGTCGCATCCCGCCATGTGCTGGAGTTTGGAGCGTAGCGAAGGGAGGTCATCCCAGCATGGCAGCCGCCTACATGAGGCCGCTGGGAGTCGGAAGAAGAAACAAGTCGCTTACAAGAAGCAGTCGAGTCGGAGATAGTCAGCATTAAGCGCCTAATGTGAAATACCCTATTCGTACCCTCCCTTTATTTATTTATTGTATCCTTTCCTCTCGCTACAGGATGCTCCAGAAATAGACATGAGTGTCGACCAACTTTTTTTGTGTTTGCTTTGGGAACCACGTTCCCTACTTGTTTATTCCTTTCAAATAAAACGCTCCAGAGTGGCCGAGTGCCCTGCAAGATTCATCCCACAGCATGCCGTGATGAAAGAGTAGGCACCACCAACTCACTAAGATCTTGAGAGAGAGTCGGACCTCGGGACATTTTCTATGCAAGGGTGGCAAATGCCTTCGGCAGACTGTAGGTTCATGGATCAAGTCAGCCCTGTGCCTGTGTGGGCATCGTGCACTAAGCAGGAAGTGATCATCTGTGCTGAAGACCGGAAGAATCACCAGACCACATCCTCCTACCACATCACTGGTATCCTAACTTTCCGACCGGGGCACGAGTACGGTGACACACAAGCGAGCCGGAGAGACGGATCAAGAACAACTACTTGGAAATCCTGGAGGCTGGCAGCCAGCAACCAGACTATTCGCGGTCCAAGCTGTAGTCGAATCCAATGGCCTCAGGGTAAAGGAAGGGTAGTCAAGTTCCACTGAACGTCACGTTTTTCTCTTAGTACTTGAAAACGGCACCAGAAGAGCCAAAACGAGAAGTTAGCATCAAGAACGGCTTTCCCACTGCTCTTCCAGAGAGATGTTCTCTGCTCCAAGAGAAACCTGCAGCAGGATGGCTGGGATTTCAGGATTCGGGAAATGATGAATTGCTGAAGTAATTGCAGATTCTTAAAAGACAGGAGGTGCGCATCAGGAAAAAGATGTGGAGTGTTCGTGGGCTGCATATATTGAAAGCATCCGTCCCATCATGAGTCAAACTCCGAAACCATGAAAATCAAATCATAAGAAAAGATGGGCAGCTACTTAGCTTGCATTCGGTTCGTGGACCCACAAGTCTGCTTCTTGCCGCTTGTTCCACCGCCACGGTTTTGCCTCTTTCAGCGCACCCTCCTCTAATTCAAGGTGGTGGAGGAGAAGAGATGCCACCGAAGTGCCTCGATCAAGGGGGAATCTGCGAATCGGCAACTGATGATGACTTCGTCAAAGGTGGTCCTCAGCCTGGAGTTCCCTCGCACCTGGGAGTTCGCCAAAACTCTGAAGGACTTTCCCGAAGATCACAACACACACACCTATTTTTTTGTTTTTCTTTAAGGACAAACGTTCCGTGGTCCGCACTTCCTGCTTCACTCATTTTCTTCATCTCCGCCATTCCGTTGGAATTTTTTTTTTCTGTTTGATTCCGAGGGAGTGCTGAAGAACCTTCCGCGTCTTTAGGGGGGAACCAACGAAGTTTTTCAACACGTGTCCACTCCACCCGAAGATGCGTTCAACTCTTCAGACTAGGAGATAACCCCGAAGGGATCACCCGAGGATCCAGATAGGCTCCGGTGGAAGGAATTTGTTCCTCCTACGCTTGTTAGAGAATCCCGAAAGGAACCCTCATCCTGGTTGTCTCCAAAAGGGAACTACGAACAAAATCTCTTCCTTATTCTCTCCGGAGGGACCTCCCGGTAGGGATCGTTCCTCATTTTCTTTCCGAAGGAATCCTGGAAGGGATCCTCTTCTGAATTTCTTCTCCAGAGGGAAGAGAATCGTTCTTGTTACTCCTCTGAACAGAATTTCGAAGGGATGCTTCCCAATTTCTCTGAGGGACGCTCCCATAAAGGGAGCAGCGCGCTTCTTCACACTCTGGATAGGAAACTCCCTAAGGGCAGTACCAACCAGCTCCTCGGAATACGACGTAGGGTTCACCCCTAGGGAAAGAATGGCTTTATTTGGAGCAGGGGAATCGGCTCTCCTTGGTTCCTGGAGGGACTCTGGAGGGTCAGCTTTCCAATCCCGTCCAGTCGACGGGGTCATCCGGATTCCATGAGTTCCACACCCGGAGACTACGAGGCCGATCGGCGTAGTCCTGCGGTTAGGGGAGCTCTCATACATCCCTCGGTGCAGGTACTCCATGTGAGGGGGGGGACTCGAACCCGCCACGCTCGAAGATCGCAGCCACACGGCTGCCGACGAGGGCGCATTGCTAGTGTTGCTTTGGTTCCTCTGACCGTGGTCAGACACTTCTTTGGTTCCTTCGACCACAGGCATCAGTGCCGATCATTCCCTTCTGAGTACGTGGTTTCACAGGATCGAAACTGCTCTCCAGGATGAGTTCATCCCAAACTTCGAGCTTTCCCAGGAACACACGGCGTGTGAGCTGCCCTCTGGAAGCATCCACGAGAAGGAAAGCACTTTGCGGAGCACATGTCTGGATTTCATCTGTCAAGAGACCGATTTTAAGAGTACAGATTAGCAGCAGTAGAAGTAAGGACACACCCCGGAAAACACACTGGAAGGATGGAGCCTTTCAAAAGGTGTGTCGTTGGTCCGTTTCATGGACTGAGACTGATAAAGCCTTTCGATCCTGCAGAAGTCTGACACCTCGAACGGTGCTCTGCAGAGTGCTCACGGATGTACCAGTCCTTTCAAAAGATTGGCGTAGTCCGAGTCTGGAAAGCAAATCAGGATTCTTTGATCCCGCTGCTTTTAAGACAGGAGCGATTGCATGCATCCTCCTTCATTTCGTGGGTGAGTGCGCCGCGTTCCTGAAAGGACACATCCGTGGTATTTGTTTCTCTTTCTCTCTCGCGTTATCTTCGTTTTCTTGTCCTTGCGAACGGGAAGAATAGAGTTTGATTTTCCTTTCCCACTTTCTGCTGAGGAGTTCCTTGCTTTATCGAGGATTCACATCCACATGATACCTCAATTGCTGAACTACCTCTGGCCGAAATCCCCGGTAGGAGAAAAAAGGCCAGGCGAGTGGACGGGCCAACTAATGAACGCTGCGATCCCAAGTGCCTCCCCTCGAGGACTCTTGCACTGGGGCGAGCTACTGGAACTTCCGATGGAAGATCTGCAATGGCCCCCTCTTCTTATAGACACCCTCACTCTCACCTTGAAGGGGCAGAAGCCGGCTGCACTGGGGCCTCGCATGCAAGACCCACCGGCATCAGTAGACACTGGGGTGTGCGGAGCCGAACTGTGAAAGGTGTGGGGAGCGGGAATCCCTCCCGCACCTGCTAGTGGGCTGTGTTGCCCTCCGGTCCCTTTGAGTTTCCAAACTTTGCCGCGACCCGTGATACCCTCGGTGGCAACCCCAGAGACGTTGCGAGACTCCTCTTTGTGCGGGACGCTCTGCAGCTAGCAGCAGTCCTCGCAGCACTTTGCTGCCTCCGCGGGATCCTGGTGGCGTGAACTGCAGCCAAAGAACGAGAAAGAAATGAAAGGGACGCCATCGACTTCTCAGTTTGCTTCCTGCGGATAGGGATCAGATGGCCCCACCTGGACAGCAGTATCCAGCAAGACCTTACCGGCATCCTCCAAGGGATCCAGTGGACTGACCCTAGAAGACAGTGATCTCTTTCCGCACCCCTCCCCCAAAATTGTTTTACTTTTGTTTTTTTTCTTTTTCTTTTTCATTCCCTCTGCTGCCGTGGTGGAACTCACTGTTCTGAGAACCGGTGATGCGGGGGAAGATCAAAAAGGAAGGGGTTGGACCACTGGTCCATCCACAGAAATTGTAAATGTTTATTTAATCTATAAATAAACGCTCCGGAGTACCCTTCCTGCTATGGAACTGCAACGAACCTTTCCTCCCTTCGAGCTTACAGTTCTTTTGAGCACATCTCTTCCTCACGCGGTAGTACCACCGTTTCCCACCTCAAGTGCTCGGCTTCTTTCCTAGGAATCTCGAGTTCCCTCATCACGCTGCCGTTTGCCGGATCTCATGAGCCCCTCCCACGATGACGACTCGTACCAAGATGGTTCGTCCCTGAGAAACGACATGCGGAGCCGATTTTTGCGCTCCTTTTTGCCTTGCTTTCTTTAGAGTCAGCTGACGATCCGTAAAGGTGGGCAAAAATCCCAGACCCAGGAAGAGTTTGCAGTCCATCCCCGGAATACGTTGATGCTAGATCACCAGCCTTCGATTTTTTGGGGTGCATTCTCGATTCGAGCTACACGGAAAAAATCAAGCCCTTCGATGTGTCAGGGTGGAACCAAATAAAAGGGAAGAGAAGACTTTAGATGTCTGATGCTCGCGTCAGTTCGCGGACGCCCTGACCACGGTGTCCACCAAATAGGAACCTTCATACAAATGTTCAGGGGAGAGTGAGAACTCCGAAGTGCATTCGTTCCATGAAAAAGTCCAGGGGTGAGTGATAGCCTTGTGGAAATTCTTTAGAAGTTTTGGAGATCCTCGTGACGCTCTCAAAGTTCCCGCGAAGTGTCGGGAACCGCGCTGCTGATGTTGCACTAGGGTCTCCCACGCAATGCTCGTCGTCAGGTGACGCCGAGACGTTTACTTTTCTAAAGGAGGAAAAGTAAACTCGTGGATCGTCGATTCCACTTGACTGTTCGAAGATACCAAGGAGGAAAAAGAAGCAACCATCGACTCGTATGCTGGTTCCACAGAAGGCAGGGAAGGTATAGGGAAGCGTGCAAAAAATACACAATAAAGAGGGAGGAAGGGGAAGAGGACATCGGTACCACCTGCTGAGTCTTCTGTATACTCGCCAACACCACTGGACGAGGAGAAGCGTGTCTCCGAATTGTGTCGGGTGCTGGCCATTTGAACCCTTCCGGTACCTGGTTGCGAACTGTGTTGTTCTCTTGCCAACTTGTGAACGATGCAGAACGGTCTTCCACTCACCGATGCGAAGCCCCAATGACACACTACAGCGAATTTTCTTGTGGAATGCAATGCAGTCCGAAGATGCGGGCCGCGACTCTTTCTGCTGACTCCGCGGAATAGTGACGACCTGGAGCTCTCCGTAGGTTACGGATGTGCCGACAGGCACATCCGCACTTCTCTGCCCCGTTGTGTGCTCCTGCACGCATCATCCTGCGAAGATGCGCCTTCAGGGAAGGACTGCTTTCGTTGCTGCCGAACATTCGTCACTGGATGCAGGGGTTCGGCTACTCACTGAGGCAACTCTTTCTAGTGGAAGCCCATCCGTGGATAACCTGCCTCCCAACGAACTTTCACGCCTGGCTGCAGGAAGTTGTTGAATCCTAGGCTGCATTCCAGGGAATGTGTCCTCAAGATCTTCACCCCCTACGACATCTGTTGCTACGGCCCCTGGTAGTGAGGATGCAGGACGCGGTGGAGCTTTTGAACCTGGCCGTCACATCCTGTCGCAGCTCTGCTTGCCCACAGGGCAAGAGAAGACAGCAGCCAACAGGCGAGGTGGCAGTTTTCCTGCACCATCCAGGGAAATGCAACACCCCTCGTTGCCTGAAAGACGCGTGAGCTGGAGGATGCTGCCACTCCTCGTGCTTTGGCGAAAGGACTCCTTCAGTGGGAAGAACTTGTGAGTGTTGTCCCTGAAGAACTTGTGGTCCCTCCCTATTGCCTGGACGGTTTAGTATTCCCCCCCGCCTGGAAGTAGACCGTACTGCTCCTCATCCACTGGAGATTCCAGTGTAAGGAGCGACGGCACCGAGTTTCCGGAGGGGTTGCATTCCCGAACAGTGCCAGGTGTGGGTCGGTGGAGTCGATCCCTTTTATACTGCAGTGTCCTCCAAGAACTGTGGCGGACTCTGGAAACGGCACTCTTGGACTAGTAGCACCACTGGAGACGTGCTGCGACGATTCCTCGCGCCGAGAGGTCTCTCGGCGGTTGCAGTAATTGCAACCGTATGTTGCATCCGTGCCATCGCTGGGGCCCGACCAGCGAATGGTGGTCACCAGAAAGGCAGCAACCTACAACAGGGAAGCTGCAAGGTGGCCTCACCTGGAAGATGAAGCCAAGGAAGAGATCACTGGCATCCACCGCGGGTTGATGGACGGTTAGAAATTGCTGACCCGATGACCTTTGATACCTCTTTCCCTTTATTTATTTATTTATTTTCCATATTCTCCGGTGCTTTTTGTTTTCGTCTCGGTGCACGAAGGGCGAAACGAAAAATCCCTGTCCCCTCCCCCCATTTTGTTTGTTTTTTTTGCCCTTTTGTCCTTCCCCCGTTCCAGACTCTCCGTTGACCCGGTCTGCGTGCCGGTGGACCTCCCCTTTGTTTCTTGTCATCGTCTGGGAACTTTGTTCCCGACTAGTTTATTTTTATCAAGTAAACGGCCAGGCGAGACCGGGTGAAAACTTTCTCTGCCCGAGGCTTCCTGAGGCAATCCTCGTCTAGGGTTGCGCCATTTGGCTACCCATAGAAGAGGAATCTGCCGGCACCCAGTGAAAGGCGCAATAGGCTCCTGGAAACAGACTGCAATCACTCTCCTGGTCCCCAGCGGTCCTCAAAAAAATAAAGCATTTACACTTTTTTATTCATTTACGTCCTTTTTTTTTCTTCTGTTGGCCTTCCCCACTGTTTGCAATGCGCACATCCATGAGCACGCATCCTGGCTACCCCACTCGCCTTCGGTGCTGATTGCGACCTAGCTTTTCACCCAGGTTCTCCGGGAGATTTATTATAACAATAACTAATGTACATTTGGGTAGAGCACTTAGTTCTACCACGAACACACGCACAAAAAAGAAAGTTCGCTCCCACTTGCTCTCGGGGACCAGTCGGGGACACGAGGGATGGGGAAAAACAGAACAAAAAGAAACAAAAAACTTTTCCAGCGAACATGCTTTTTCATAAGTTTTTTGTTTCTTTTTGTTAAGATAAACGGCAACTTCCAGCCAGCACCCCCTAGAGGACGAACGGGACGTCGCAGGACACAAAGTGATCCCTTCCCAATTCACACACCTCCAGCGAACATGATTTTTCATGTGTGTGAGGTGGGAAGGGATCACTGTGTGTCCTGCGACGTCCCGTTCGTCCTCTAGAGGGTGCTGGCTGGAAGTTGCCGTTTATCTGTTGCCAGATGGAGCCATCTCGAGACGATCCTGGAAAAGTTTTCATCAATGGATGGCACCTCTGTCGCGTTGGCTCTTCTCACGGCGTTCCATGCCGCCACTGTCACTCACGCGGCTGGTGGCAGTGCTTTATGCAAGAAGGGGAGCTTGACGACGTCTCTGAGATTGCTCCCGGGGATCCCGAGGACCGTCGAGAAACCTTTCCACAGGGTCAAAGAGCAAGTGCTGGAGGGTCTCCCTTTCCCTGCACACTCACACTGCCCAATGTCCAGTGGTGAAGGCGCTCTTTACATGGAATCACCCAATGCAGAAGCAGCAACGTCGGTTACTGCCACTGAAGTGGGAAGGTGCAGTCGCCCTTCGACACTGGGGACTGCAACAGGGGTTGTCGAGGAATTCCCCAGCAGTTTGCCTTATCGGAGAAGTCCTTTGGGTGGAACAATCGGGATCGCAGCGTCTGTAAGTGGCCGGATTTCTCACGCACCCAGAAGTTTCCCCTTTTGCAGCCATGCAGCACGCCACTTCCTGCTGTGCTGGTAGGTCGCTGTCCCTCGCTCCCCTCAGAGTGGGCAGAAGCACTGAAGCAAGGAGAGTGGACAAAGCCTGCAGCATCTTGCATGGGCTGGTCACGATCTCCCGCGGCGACTTACGAGCGTCTCTGCCTTGTCTCAGGCAGGCGCATTCCGCCTCGCTCGAGCCGTCTATCCTTCCCCGCGCGGAAGTTTTCTGTGATTTCTTTTTCCCCAGGACGAGGGGCCATCGAGAGGCGGTCTTCAAGAAAATTGCTGCCCAGTGGATGGCGTCCCTGCTGTTCTGGCCTTGTTTTGTAGCGTTCTAGGTTATTGCGATCCCGCGGACACAGCAGGGAACTGCGGCTGGTGGCAGGGAGGCACGCACGAAGAGGCGCCGGAAAAGGTTACTGTGGTCGCCTGCCAGGATTTTCTGGATTGTCGAGAGTCGATCCCAAAGGGCTCGGAGGGCGCCGCAGTCCTCTAATAGGTGCGGGAAGAGTTCCTTCTCGCCGCAACTTTCACAGCTGGCATACACACTCCCCTGTGTCCTGTGATGGAGGAGCTATTTGCATGGGATTCCATAACGCAACGCCAGAAATGCCAACTCTTGCTCAAGGGAGGGTGTTCCACTGTCCCAACACTCTGGGGGCCACTTCGCCTCCTCCGGAGATATCGCGATCAGCTCGTCCCAGCGTAAGAATCCTTTTGGTTTATCACCAAGTCGGACGTTTATGATGAAAAGTAAACATACATGCGTAGAGTAATCGGCCCTGAATTGTTCGAAAATGCTCGGAAATTGCCGAGTGACCGGCACGCAGATCAGCAGGTTCACCTCGGCAGCGGAGAGAGGGCATACACAATGAAAATAAAGCAAAAAAATATATCTAAAAAAATTGGGAGGGTTAGGGAAGGGATCACTGGGTGCTGATGGGCGTCCTCTGCATCCTTTCCAGGATGCCGGCAAGTCTATGCGAGTATGCCCCAGGTAGAGCCATCTGGCTGCCGTCCGCAGGAAGCGCACGGCGAGGCAGATGGCGTCCCTATCGTGCCGTCCTCCTCTCGCGTAGCTCCAGGCCGCCACAATCCCGTGTAGACAGCAGCAGAGAGCTGCTGGATATGCTCCGGGAGAAAGGGCATCGCGCACAAAGAGGCGCTTCATCACGTACCTGTGATTGTCCGTCGGTGCACCAAGGGCCGTTGCGTAACGCAACTACAAGTTGCGTTAACGCAAGGGGTCGGAGGGCAACACAGCCCACAAGCAGATGCAGGAGGGATTCCCGTTCCACGCACCTGCAGCAGTTGTAGTCCACAGCTCCCCGGATCCCGTGAGACCGGCAGACGTTGCACAGGAGACCCCAATGCAGCAGCGCAAGTGTCGACTTTTGACACTTCAGGGGGGCAAGACTGGTGTTGTTCAGCGCTGGGGGCCACTCGAGATCTTTCTGTGGTATTCCCAGCAGCTCACCCCAGCGCAATAGTCCTTTCGATGGGGTACTTGGGATCGAAGCGCCCGTGAGCTGGTCCGTGGTCCACCCACCTAATTCCTTCGTCCGGAGACCTAGTTCGCAACTGACCTCCCGTTTGACCGACTGGTTATTGAGCAAGTGCTCCCTGAGGGAGGGCAGTGTCGCGGCTAGGGAGCTTCTTTGCGTCCGCGCACGCGTGGTGGGCTGAACGATGACGTCCTGCAGCGAGAGGTTGTCTTAGAAGGAGTGTAGCATTTGCTGCCGCATCTCCAGGCTCGCTCCGTTGTTCTTGGCCCACGTGCGGATGGTTCCCTGCATCAGAAGCTACCGTTCGCGGGTCTCAGGAAGATATCGTTGTTGGTCCTGGTCAGCTTGACCACTCACCGGATCTCCGGTCCGCAGCTGGACACGTTGCGTCTGCACAGCCGCTCCAGTCCTTTTGGCAGGACCCTCGGAGCTGCAGCGTCCGCTTGCTGCCGAGTTGTCCAGGAGCTTAGAGTTTTTTTTACTTCCTTTTGTGCGGCTGGACACTTCCCATCTTGCCGGAATGTCTCTGTCTTTTGCGTTTTTGAGGGAGGGCAGCACTGGAGCGAGGGGATGAGCGATGCCCACAGCAGCTTGCGTGGAGCGCTCACGATCTTCTGCAGCGGCTGTCGAGCGTGTCTTCCTTCCTCTTTGGAGGCAGTTGCTTTCTACCTCGCTCGAGCAATGGATCTTTCTCCATGAGAGACTGACTCTTGCAGTGAGGCGGTGGAGTTCGCGTATGGCAGGAGATCCAGGAGTTTCTCTCATCCTCCACCAAGGCAACCATTCGCTGAAGTTGACGGCCAGAGCCTCAAACTTCGTTCTTTGCAGGACAAATACTCCCACGACGTATTGTAACCTCATTGCTGTTGTTCAATAAACTCGCCGGCGTGGCCGGAGTTAACGGGAAAGGCAAAGCAAAACAATCTTCGTAGCTGCGGCTGCTTCAGGAGTGTGTGCCAGCGATGATCGCATCGGGAATTTCTTGCTCTCGGAGGCTCGCAATTCAATGCAACTTTCCTAAAAGGGGAAAGAAAGGCTCCTCTTGGGCGTGTGCACCCCCAGAAAGGCGCTTGTTGGTGTCCGACTGGGAGCTTCGAAGGGCTTGCTGTGCTGGGATCCGTCCTTGGCTTTCCAAAACTCGCGGAGGGGGTGCTTCGAGCACGCGAGGCGTGCGAAAATCTCCGGATGGCAGCTGGTCAGGGAGCGGTTTCAGCCGCTGCCCTCTTCTGGGAGTGGCGGTGCGAGCGAGCCCGAGGGATGATAAAGTCGCTTCGGAAGAAGTTCGTGCCTTCGACGCAGAAGATCGTCAGCTGCCAGGCATAAACGAGGATCGAGTGCTTTAGCAGCAAACACGGTGTTGTCCAGAAATGTGGAGCTACTCAAAAAATCTTCGGGGATGGGGAAGGGGAGACGAGGAGAAGTCCAGAAATCGAGCAGTCGAACAGCAGAGTTAGCTCGCTGTCTTCTCTCTTGGCACATATTCGAATTCGAAGCTTCTTTGTCTTCCATCTTCGTGAGCTCAGATTTCGAAGTGGCGTTGCCCGCCGTCTTCCGCCAGCTACGACTGTGCGAGCGAGCGGCGCGCTGGGAGGGCCGGGACGCTTCCTGGTTTCCCGACGAGGGACCGGAGCGGCCAAAGGGCGCCCCATGAGGTTGCAGCGCCGACCCGGTGCGATGGCGTAACGTCGTTTGCACGTGGCCAGGCCGGGGCGCAGCGTGCGGGAGAGACGCCTCTACTGGGCTTCCCGGGAGACCCGCCGACGTGTTTGTCTCCCTTCGTGGGCTGCAGCAGCGGTGGGGCCACGGATGCTCGCGCTCCGTCGCGTTCCCACGGCCGGCTTCCAAAGAGACCGGGTGGTGCTCCCCCGTGGCGGCGTCGGCGCCGCTACGGAGGCGCTGCGATCCCTCTCGATGCGTACCGTCGATTCGAGCCCTTGCCTTTCTCTGTTTGCCCTCCTAGTCCAGGAAGTCGACAGGGAACAGAACATCAGGCTCTGGACGGGAGTTCGCGTCACGGAAGCATCCGGATGTCTTCCTGGAACACGGAACTCCTGATGGCAGCCTCATTTGGGAAGGTGGCTGGAAGGGACTTCATCGAGGAACCTTTCTCGCTGATTTCTCACAAAGGCACAACGGTAATTCCGTTCTGCGCCTTCGCGTTTCTATGGTTACGTGAAGAATGCTACAATTCTTCCTGAATTGATGCATGGACTTTGTGCAAGAAATTCTAGGATGTCCATTCATCTGATGAGTCTTCCGGGTACCTTGCTGACGTTGCGTCATGCCTATGCCCGTTGACCTGCAGCACTGAGCTCCGGAGGTCACTAGCTTTTGTGCAAGGGTGCAAGGAGTTGTGTGAACGAAAGGAGGAGAACCAGCTTTCCCTTTCACTCCCAGGAATCCGCGCGTGAGTTCGCGCGATTATCCCGGGCTCATTGAGATCTTGGGATACCAAGAAGGAGCAATAAGGCACGGGCACGCATGCAAAGCAGTTCTTTTTATTGATTGAGTAAAAAGAACCGAGAGACCGCATGGAATAAAGGGAACTGAGATCTTTGCATCCTCGACAATCTTCACGCTGGTGCTCAGCTGGGAGACCTTCGCGCTTCAAGAAGCGTAAACGCGCTACATTTAGAAGGCCAAAATGGACTCCCGTCCCGTTCCTCGATGGTAACTTCTTCTTGAAGGAATGGGAAACCATCTGGAGTACTTTTACAGTTCTTTTCCTTCCTGCTTTTTGTTTGCCCGTCTCCCTATTCGAAGAAAGTCCAGGTGCGAGCCCTCAAGAAGAAAGTCCTCTGGAACGCTTCAAAGTCCTGGATTCTCCTGAAAGACTTTGCAGCACCGTGTGAGATTTGGGCAGTTCCAAGGGCACCTTTGGCAGCTGGCGCTCTGTGTTAAACTGCGGACTTTTCCACGGCGAGCTCCTGCACACCTCATCCTTCCGCTCTGCAGCGGCAGCAAATAACTTTTCTCGCTGCTAGCACGCAGCAGGTGCAGCAAGCAAGGATATGGCTACCCATATAGATAACTTATATAGATAACTGGACTTCAGTTCTGGAAGGTTGCCCCTGGTGCTCCAAGAGCTGGGATGTCTGGTGGCAGAAGGTTGTGGAGAACTGAACTGCAGTCCTGGAAATGAGCTCAAAGACACTTTGCCGTCTGCTAGCTCCACTCCACCATTCGCCTTCACCAATGTCCTCCACGAATTGGTCCCAAATGACTATCACACCTCTATTCGCAGCACTGTCTTCTCTAAAGATGACCAGGCTACCAGCGGCATGGGAGTTCTCCTGAGCCGCTGAGGGGTTGCTGGATGGCTGCAAGACGAGCGAGCTGGTGGACGAGCCGTCACTCCTCGATACCGGGCAAAGCGACTTCTTCGGTGGGGAGAACTCTCGAGTGTGCCTCCCGAGAAACCTGCGATCCCCCTTTTGCGTACGAGCACTCCTGTGTTCCCCTTGGGGATGTGCTGCCGTTCCCGCGCTCGGGTTTCCAGTGCAACCAGCGTCACACAGTAGCCTCACCGCACTCCTCCAGGGACGGGAACGTTGGATCGTTTTTTTCTTCACCGATTACTGGGCTGAGGCGCCGACTGTGTCGGTGGTTGCCTTCAGGTCTCCTGCTTTCGGATGACGCCTCCAAGAGGTTTCTGCGGAGATTCTTCTCGAGAGGCGGAGTCAGGAGGCGCCATGATTCCAACGAAGTGCTGCATCCGCGCGGACGCCACATCCTGCCGTGTGCTGGAGTCTGGAGCGCAGGGAAGGGAGGTCACCCCCGCCTGGGAGGCGCCAACACGAGGACGGCTGGGAGGTGGCCTCACCTGCAGTAAGAAGTCGAGTCGGGGATGGCCGGCATTCAGCGCCGGTCCTGAGAAGGGAGCAGCATCCAGTGCCAAAGACATCTGTCCCCATTTTCCCTTTATTTATTTATACTTCCTTTCTCTCCCGTTCCGGACTTGCAGAGTGACCGACCTGCGCGCTCCTTGTCGTTTTCCCTGGGAACTGGGTTCCCAATTTGTTTGCTTATTTGTGTGTCCATAAAAAAACGCCCTGGCGTGACCGGGTGAACAACCATCTTTAAGTTTTATCCGTGTTCTTAAGCTGTCTGCTTGAGGTTAAGTCAACAGGAATCTTTGTCTGTATCCTTATTAACTAATACCAGTTCCTGTTTTTCGGACGTCTGAGTTTATGAGCGTCCAGATCAACGTGCGGAGCACCATTCAACTCTTCTAGGAATTTCACTGGACGCAACAGGTAGGCGCTCCTCCGAACGACAGAGTTGAGGCGTGGATAACCGAACTGGCCAAAGGACTTACCATTTCTTTTGGTTCCACGGAACTCCGAAGATCAAGCAAGGAAGGTGTCCCAAAGGAAATTCTTCGCGCCGAGGGAACTCCTTCAGTCTTGCACCAGTCCTTCATCACCAACAACGCAACTTCTCACGTCCCAAAGGTGGTGAAAGCCTTGGAAAATCCTTTCCTCGCAATTCCTGACGTGATCGCGATTTTGATTTTTTTTTTTTCTTCTAAAAACAAACAAACAAACAATATCCAGAACTTTAGGTGACTTCTATTCCAGCAACTGAAAGAAGTGATCCGATAGCAAAGATGGCCGTCAGAACTCGAAGAGTATTCGATCGCTACGGGAATTTATTGACTTCCTGTTGAGCCACCACCTTTATTTGTCGACGGAAATAAGCATAGAAGATGGGAACTGCGTTCTCACCCTCTTCTCAAATTGAGAGGCTCACCCAAGCCACACTATGGGTAATGGAAGTGTATGAATACGTAGATGAATAAATAGTCACTTGCACTTCACTAGTCAGGTAGGGAGGTCACAGATTTAGCTGCAGCCTGTGCTGCCACCTGAGTGTAATTTCAGAGTGACCAAAATAGGCAGCCAAGCAGATGAAGCAACCCTTTCGGCTAAGCAGGTGTCAGGAATGGTTCTCCAGTGATGGGTTTACCCAACAGATGAGCCAAGAAGAATGCGGAATGACTACAGAGTTTTGTAGGGCTTCCGACTGTGAAAACGGCGAGTATTTCCGAGTGTGTTCACAAACACCTATTCGAGAAGACGAGCTTACGCACGCATACACACTTTTCGTTACGGCATCTGCGAAGAGCAGCTGACGTATGCAATTATGGGAATATCAATCTCAATGACGAAGGCCATCCATCTCGCTGAAAACAGCTCATCAATCTCATTGACAAGAGGTCATCAAGCTCACTCACAAAACAGTTCGTTAGCTCATTGGAAAAAAAAAAAGAAGTTTCCTCGTTAAAGGAATCCCATCTTTTTGAAAGCCATGCGCCATCGCTTGCGCGCATCACTTGCGTCTCTCAGGAGCCACAAATTCCAGCAGCATTCTTCTTGACTTTTTTCACTTGCTGGGAAGGTCCCGCAAGACGCAGTAATGAGATGCAGGCACGCAACCATGCGCAGGGTTTCGCGATCAATTCCTGGAACAGCGCGAATTTCGCACTTCCCAAAAGAAAAAAAAAGAGGGAAAAAAAAGGAAAAAAGCATCGGCAGCCACAAATCTTCGCACGGCAGGCAGCTTAGCAGCATGAGAAACCTAAGGCAGTGCCTGACAGAAGAACGGTTGGTAAGGAGAAAATAAATCCCTCTTTACTTCCTCCTACACTGGCTCTGTTTATCTTGGCGCCTTTCTCACATCCCCGTGATTAATATTTGAGTCCGTGAGATATGGCACGAGAGATACGGCGTCAAATGAGCTGATGTCTGGCGACCTCTCTCTTTGCTTCACTTCAAGGCTGACCGAGCCTTTCCTCACAAGCTGACCTACGGAATGGCAGTTCCAAGCTTCTCCATATCATCTTCTTAGAGTGGGCACTGCGAACTAGACATGACCTAACGTGACCTAACCACAGCTAATCCAACCCGGGTCACTGCGTCTCCGGATTCGCGAGGGATGACATTCTGGGACAGTGAGAGAAGCTCGTCAGAAGGATGCTTTGATTCGGAACCATTCACCTCGGAGTTGAATCCCTACACCATATCACAGAAGACAAGGCAGTGATGTAAGTATTTCTCTGAGAACAGCACTTCAGCAAATTACCGGCCACCCTGGTAAGACCAGTGACCAGCGACTGCACATTTGGATTTTCAGGTTTACATCCAGAACTCTTTAAGGATGCTGCTTTCTTTTCTTCAGGTGGTTTCTTCTTAAGCATCGTTCTCTATCATGACGGCCTTAAAAAGCAATGTGCTCCAATCACTCCATACATCCAGATTTTCCTTGCTGATGTTATCTTTGTATTCCCATAGTGGATGCAGTCTGCGCGAACACCAAATTTCCAGCTGCTGGTCCCTTCTGGTGAGTGAAAACCCCTTTATCTAAGGGTACCACTTCCTGCGAGACCATAGCGTCATTGCATTTTCAATTTGATATTCAGAAGAGGGAAATCTCAGGCGAAAAAGTATTCGAAGTGCTGCTTGATGCACAAATGGTGTTCGATCTCTGAAACTCTAATGAGGACGGCTCGTCCCTACCAAAGCTGCCTTCGAGCTCCGACTCTCCCTGATCGCCAAAGATAAGGGGAAGACACCCTAGTTGAAATTGCCTGTCCTTTTTGTTTTTCTTTTTTTATAAAAGATTGGATCTCAGACTTCAGGTGAAAGTAGAGCTTCCATAGCGAAGAGGGCCATCAGAATTCGGAGTAAAGAGTAGTCGATCGCTGCGGGAATTTGTTGGCGCCCTGTTGAGTCAGCACTTCCAGCACACGGAAGGATGTTATCTAGGCCGCTTTCCAGATGGAGCAGATTCCCTCGAGCTCATCTGCGGACAGCAGGCGAAATTTTCGTCTTGCCCTCCTTTCTTTGCGTGCTTCAGTTGCCGCTTGCAAAGCAGCTTCCAGATCCCCCCGTTTGCAACTTCGCCTTCGGCGCATCACTTGTGAGGTCGGATGGGAGAAGAGTCTCTTGTGTGAAGCAAGAGGTGGAAGCCCACCTCTCGGGGCCACCACGAGCACTCAGTCACCGAAAGAGAGCGATTCGTGGAGCTCGAAGCCACGGACCACTGGGAGCCACGGCACAACAAATGTTGGTAACAAATTGCAGAGCATTGGAAGATGGAAAGGAGGGAAAGGAAGGGTTCCACGCGGCAAAAGAACAAGTAAATCATGGAAGCACCAGGGAAAGCATTCCTTGGAAGCGGAGATCCTCGTGGGTGACGTGCCGGCAGGACTCGGAGACATGCTGCGAGGCATGAGGTTCTTCCGAGAGACGCTTTCTTGGTCGCAAGAAGAGCAGCCATCTCCATCACAACTAAAAACTGCTGCTGAGTTTGTAAGCCAGAAGTATCTCAAAATGAGTCCAGTTCGGGGTGCTTCGCCTTGATTCGGGGACTATCAGATTCAAAAGCTCTGCATCCGGTTCCAACCTCATAGTTTTCCCCGAACCCCGGTAACAGTTCGGAGAGCTCCAGTTCCGAGTTCCGACTCCAGCCGGAGGCTGAGTGCAGCTTTACTGGGAATAGAGAAAAGAGATCGGATGCTTACTGCTGGCTCATCAACTCGCTCGAGGGCGCACAATTCTTCTGCAGAGATGCGGCTTTGCACCGCTAGGGATTTCGAGGGGGCGCAGAAATGGAAACGCAGATCGCAAACTGATCCAAAGGTGAGATCTTCATGCTAAGGCGTAAAAACAGGCAACTGATGGTGGGTCATGACAGATGAGGAGCGTTGGTTCCATACGGGAAAGGGATTTCCACAGATGCAAGGAGAGGTGTTGTGCTTGCAGCCACTACGCTTTATCGTTCGGTAAACGATTCTTCAGAAGAAGAAGGAAACGGCATTGCATCACAGGGAAGCTGGAGCGGCAGATTGTCACAGCAACGCAAACTCTTCGTAAGTTCGTAAGTCTGGCATAAAGTGAAAGGATCAAAGATATTTCCTGAACTTCGGCTTTGAAAGTCTGTTGAGCTGGGAAGCCGGAAGATGGAGGCTTACAGCTAATCTCACGGCACAGGAAAGTGTGGCTTCCCATCCTTGAAGATTTGAAAAGGACGAAGGAAACTCTGGTGTCCTCTTTCAAAAGCTGGGAGGAACTCTCGCCTCCAGCCACGTCCTCGCAACTCGAGGAAGATTGCCCGTTCAGTCAATTATCAGCACCAGCAGTCATGAACTCTCAATAGTGGGATGAGATCTGAATAAAGCGCGTCTGGTGGTGCTCAGTGTGGCTGTTGGTATCCTTTTTAATCTCGTAATATTATGAATGTCGTCTTTTAGTAACAAAATCTCCCTGGGAAATTAAAAGCTAAATGCAGGAAGTGGAGTGGATCAGTCCGCAAAGGATAGGAGAAAAGCGAAGAAAATTGCAATGGGTTGATGCAATCAGTGCATTTTTGGTCCTGGAGTTTCGAAACTGCTCCAGTTTGCGGTGATGTCCTTTGGTCCTTGGACTCGATGGACTCTTCTCGTTGGAAATAAGGCTTTTAGCGTGTTGAATGCCTCACTTGCGTCCACCTTGAAGAAACGGTCAATTTTATTTACTCCTCGCGATGGTCATGCTCAGTTTTGTTCCCCATCCTTGAAGGCACCTCCGGATTGCTTCCTTGGGTTCACCAACCGAACGTTTTTAAGGTGATTCACCCTTGGCTTCAGCCTGGGTCCAAGTCTGCATCACGTGAACACCAGTGTTTTCGCTCATCATCCACATGCTATCTCATCTCAAAACCAACATTCAGAAAAAAGAAAAGAAAAGAAAAGCTTCTAGTATATGTACACTGGTAATCTGTTTCGGCGGTACACATGCTGAAGCATCTCGGGTTCTTCGTGTCTGTCTGTTTTCAGGAATAGCATTGTCTGGTTACACCTGTGTCTACTGTACAATACATTGTCAGTACTGGAAAATCCCCAATGAGGCAGCACTGGTACGAACGCATCGGTATGCATAATTAGTAGATCTGCTTATCCTTTATGAAGCACGGAGATTCTGGGATTCCTTACTTGAATAGGATTGCATATGCTGTAGGGATGCTGGGACTTCAGTTGCTCCACTCACGCCGCGGCTGGAGCAGCTCTGGTCTTCAACAGTCTGCAGGGGCTCTTGGCTGATGACCAAAGGCACCCAGCGTGGAGTCGTCGTTTAGACGCGACCTTGTCCAGCGAAAAGGCTTTGACCATGCTGCTGCCCGTTCTAAAGAGCCCAAGATATTTCCCGAAAGATTTATTTGTGCTTGTGATCATAAATGATGTGCCAGTGGGAGCAAACAGCGACCCAGAGATTTTCCCCTTCCCTTGAAACCGTCGTCCGCCCATTGATTCCCGGGACAGCCGGGACGCCGATGCTTGGAAAGAGCCGAAAAATCCGGGAACGTAGGCGGAGGCCAGTCCTGCTCGTTCAGTCAACGGGAGCATTTCGGCAGGATGAAAGGATCGCCTCGCCAGCTTCATGTCCCACGCGTCGCGTAGCCTCACGTCCCGTCCGCCTGAGGCCATGCCGTCGCCTCCAGAATTTCCTCCACCCAACCGGCGCCAGCACCGGTTCCTCTAGAATGCCAACGCCCTGCGTTTCTACCTCGTGTGGTTGTTTGAATTTGATTCTTTTGAAAATTCCCACAGTTTTCCATTTTTTGCCTTTCTGATTATACAGCATGTATTTTAATTTCATGTGGAGTAATCATAAAAGCCTACTCCGATATTTATATGTAGGTATTTTATTCTTCACCTGGCGTTTCATATGCTTGAATATTTGGAATCACGTCCTGGAAGTTTTAGAAAAATATGCTTTGAAAAGCATGAAACCTTGAATGCTTGGATTGATAGTGGATAACTAACAATCTACAACATCTAAGGTAAGGATGTTTATGATAAAAAGTTGAAAAGACGAGTAAGCACGTGCTCAGTAGCAGAAAGGAGGTGCGGCAGGTTTTATCCTCAAAAACATCCCTGTTTTCACATAAAAATCAAGGAATACTTTAGTGAGAGCATGCTCGTTGCAGCGGAGAGGACGAGTGCGTGAAAGTTAATTACTAATGTGGCAGAAGTATGGGTGAATTTCCTAACACGATAGATACATCGACTTTGGGGTTTCATTATGCTTTCGCTCTCGGTATAATTTTTTTACATTTCATTTGTTATTACTTTATGCGACTGGATAATAAATAAAATTTGATCTGTGGATCCAGTGCATGTCGTGGCTTTGCTAGAGGTAGCCATGAGACTCCCTCTAGAGAATTACCTCCTTGCAATCTGTTCCTCTCCTCGCAGTAGAGCATCCAGCTCACATCTTCATTTCAAGATCCCACAACCCTGCAAACCAACTATTAGGGCTCTAGTGGTCCATGGTCTCCAGGGAAACCGACCATCTTTCCCGAGCAATGCAGAACGAGAGGTGCACCTCCTGCTCTCAAAGGGCAGGTGGCGTCCACGATGACCACTCTTCTCCTCTGGACGAGTACTAGATCCCGGACGCAATCTAGAAAACCTCCGAGCAAGACCCACACAGTCGAGTCTCCAGAGGTCCAGCTTTCAGCTTCCCACGACCCAAACCAGCAAGCGTGTTCCGACCTCAGAAATGGAAGCTGCAAATCGGAAACGCGGGATTAAAATCTGTTCGACAGAGCTGCATCCTGAAAAAAGCAAGAACACACACACACACCAAAAAAAAAAAACATCTCTTGAACACCTGCTGCATCCGGATCCTCCTCTAAAACGACGAAACGCCTTGCTGAGATTGCACTTTCTCTGATCCTCCGTTCAGAAGATCAGCCTCCGACTTCAGTACGGGATGAAGAAGAAAGGAAAGTAGGTCACTTGGATAGACATAATGCTGTTCCTGTGTTTCCTCAGCAACGAAACTAAGAAGCTGAGAGGACTTTGAAAACGCATGCCTGCATAACTCACTTTTGTGTCCAGCAACGCCACCGTGGATGGATACGATTCCACCTGGACACGAAACATCTGAACGCACAATGTACGGAATGACTGTGTACTGGTGAGCAGTGTCTTTCACGATGTGAGATGTTTGGTTCACGAATTTGCGAAGAGGGAGTTTCCTGTGGGGTGGAGGGAACTTCTTGCCTTCTCCCTGCCTCTGGTTGCTAGGAGCTCAAGAGAGCTCTCTAGCTCCCTGGGCACGTGTGCACGCGAAACTCATCCGTGTACTCGTCAACTAATAGCCACGGAATTAGGAGAAGATGCTTTATTATGATATGAATCTGAGGAACTGTACGCAGTCTCTATGCACTTAGAGAAAACGATGTTGGATGGCAAAAGGTGTTGTCGCAGCTGCACGCGAGCGAGGTCAGGTGTTTCCTTCAAGATGCCCTCTCCTTTGCTGAAGTGTCTCGAAAGGTGTCAAAACCTCTCACTGTTGTTTCCACGGTAAAGCTCAAATCCCAGGAACACGGTTCCTTGGCAACAAGATGAATTGGCATCTCTGAAATTTAATCAATTTTCAGAAATCTGTCGCATGGGAGTCTTCTTGACTTGCCAGCCAACGCATCAAAAACGTCTGCAAGACAGCTCACTCTTATCAGGTAAGCTCTGGGGAAACTTCCTGCCTCTTGCGTCTCCTGGATCCCGGAATCCTATCTAATGGTTCCTGATATGGAGGATTGGAAAACAAAGTCTCGAAGTTCGATTCTATTTCTTAGCCGAGATGAGTATGGGATTAGAAAGTGTTAACACAGAAAGCGGTCTTCCCCGAAGAGTGCTTGGATTTTCGGCTCCTGTAAAGATTTCAGAGGTGGATGAGTAATGTCTTCTGCGCTTCCTATGGATGAAAATCGATGTTAGAAACATGGGATTTATCATGCAGGAGTCGGAGAAGAACGGAGCTACACGTACTGTTTTTGATTAGTTAGCATCCGAGCATCTGACTCAGCATTGGCTTTCATCACCGTGACGCATTAGGACCAGTTTTCGGTTCTTTCTCAAAGGGTCTGGATGATGATTGCGCTGCGATTTCTTGCTCTACCATCTCTCCTTTACGGTGAATCAGAATTTTCAAACGGTCCGTTTTCGAAGTCTGTCGGAAGCAGCTGCCACGCTTCTTGCAGAAAGTCAACATCCTGTTGGGAGTTTTCCCTTGCCATCATCCCCTGGCGGTAATTTCAATAATTCTGGAGGTTGCGCGGAACAGCCCGCTCCTCCGCTCCGTTTCCCAGGAAACGAATCTGCCTCTCGCGATTTCCAAGTCCGAGCGTGCATGCTTTCGGATGATGATGTTCGCGTGGAACGTGTGCCACCGTTCCGTGCAACAGAAGCTGGATAGTAACGGATGCTTCGATTCCGAAGTTGTGGGAGGGAAATTCTTTGCCAAGGAACTTTGGCGAAAATTTCGATTTTTTGGTGAGGCGTGCGTTGATCCCGCGATCACGATTCCTCGAGAGAGAGAGAGAGAGGGAAAATGAGAAAAAATGGCCAGTACCTTCGATTTAGAGGATGCTTGTGGGCAAACGGAACGATGTGCACTCACTCGCCATCGGTTTTCAAAGACCCCTAGCTAGAAACAAGGAGGAACTTCCAAAAGTCTTCAATACACACACACGACTCTTTCAAATGCAAGAAGACTCTCTGCTCATTCTGCAAGTGATTTGTGTCCCTTTCGAATTTCCAGGATTCCATGGGATAAATGAGACTTTCTCATAATGCAACAGCAAGTAATGGGAATTCTGCGGAGTTCATCATTTAGCTCTGACGTCGCATACGTTTGCTATGCTCTTGAATTTCAAGAGGGTCGATCAATTTCATATGGCCATTGAGAAGGCACATCCTGAAACAAAAACAAACAAACGCAAAAAATAAATAAATAAAACACTCAGATTTCCTCTGTGCAGTTCATCTTAGGCACCGAATGGAATAATGCCGCCCGAGCAGATGCAGGCATTATGGATTTTGCGCCATTTTTCGTTGAGTACAATCTCACACACAGTCGAATCGTCCGCCTGCTCCGCTCGCAGTTACACTCTGAAGTGCTTCCAGCTTGAACTGCTGGCCAACACTCCAGCAGAGAGGTCACCTTCTTTAGTTTCATTTCAAAAGGGTCCGAAATATTCACTTATTTAATTTGTTTGGTTCCATCTTTTACCAGAACCTAATCTTTTCGAGGCCCAGATCCGAGACCAGATTCCGCAGCTTCATTAAGAGAGGTTCCGTCGGGAAAGGATTTCTACCTCCTTCCTTCCTTGGTGCAGAGAGAATGCTCTTCTCTGCATCCAGCAGAGTTCCCGCTCTCGCTTCCGCTGGCGACCGGAGATCCGAAACGTACCCTTCGTTCCAGAATTTCACATCAAACACGGATGGCTTTCCATCTGCCGGGCTGCTGAGAAAGAGGACCGTGCTGTGATCCACGGATGACGTGCACAAGAAACTAACGAGAGTGCATGGGAACACGTCGCGCACCAACATGACATTGCATTTGCATTCTTGAAGGGTGCTCTTGGATCTGGACCTACGAACATGAGTCCGGCTGCGAGCCCAGGCTTTTACTCAATGACGCAGGGACGTTTTTTTTCAAAAAAAAAAAAAACAAATTACAAGGAGGAGGGAAAAGGAACCCCTCAAAAACGAGAAATGCTCAAAAAAAGGAGAAATTCTTTAGGTTGAGCACCGGTTTACAAGGAGGCTTCTAAAAAGTAGGAAACAGAGGGAGAGGACAATAAATAAATAAAAAAAGATGGGAGGGTGGGGACAAGGTCTTTTGTTGAAGACGTTTCTACCCTTCTAGAAGCGGCTCCGGGCGGAGGCGATCTCCCTGGAGACTTCTTCTAGAAGATGAGGCCACTTTGCTGCTGTCCTCATGAGGGCTGCTGCTGCCATGCTGGTGGCCTTTCTTCGCTACGAACGAGACTCCAACACATAGTAGCGATGCAAGAGATCGCTGCGACCACGGCGTCCGTCTTCAGCCCACCTTGAAAGAAGATGCTCCTCGGCAAGTCCAAAGAGTTGCCCTTTGGGAAGCGGACCGCCGAGGTGAGTTTCCGCCAGAAGTCCTCCAGGACACTGCTGTCCAACAGGAGGTGCTTAAACGACTCCATCCATCACCCCTCGCCTCAAATAGCGCAGGGAGGCAACTCCCCTGGAAAGCGACTGTCTGCGCTCATTGCATTGGAAGTCCCAGTGTGGAAACAACAGGACATCCTGTTTCTACCGTAGCGGGAACACAAAGGTGTTCTCATGCAGGGGAAGGACCACGAATTCTTAGGGGGGTACACCAAGCAATTCACTCTAGCGAAGCAGTTCCTTTGCCAGGAAATGAGTGGCGGCGTTCGCCAACTCCCTCCTCGTCTTCCAACTGCCCAGGAGTTTCTCTACTCCTGCAATGATGCAGGAAAACTCCCACTTCGCCGGTTGGCTGCTGTCATTTCTTGCTCTGAGGGCAGGCAGTGCTGCAGCAAGGGTGTGGCGACTATCACGGACCACTGCATTTAATCCTTCAGGGGATCTCCCAGTGATTTGCGTCGGAGGTTCTGGAGCGATCGCGATTCCTCTGGACGCAGTCTCAAAAAAGTGACACCCGAGAAGGAAACACCCTACCTTAACTTGTCCTGTCTCCCGCAGTTTTCAAGTCTTCAGGAGGATCTGAATTTTACTTTCGGACAATTTCAACGTTTCGTCTTTGTGATTTCTTCCTGGAGCATGGGGGGGAATCATGTAGGGAAAAACAGTGCGTCATCCCGAAGGGGGAGCAGCAAGGTGCTCTCTATCGGAAAAGACCTGTGCGTTTCCAAAAGAATGGATGCTTTCGATGACTCCGATTCGTGCACCACGGTTCCACCCACGCTCGGAGGGGTGCAGTGCGTGCCTCAAGTCGCGAGACCAGAGCAGCTCAAAGCAATGGGCACGAATCGGCTGCAGAGAGAGACTGAACAAAGATCAAACGGGAGCAAAACAGCTCCCGGAAGACTCCAGTCCGCCTGACGAGTCCGACAAACTTTGAAGGGAGTCGTTCTTTCAGCCTGCCAACTTCGTCGGATTCCGGCTTGGTTATTGCGCGAGAAGCTTTTCTCTCATTGGTGCAGAAGAGGTTGCACGCACTGCCAGCAGCTGACGAAAACGCCTGGATGTCCCATCCTGCCGACCGAACGGAAACGAAGCAGGCTCAGCAGCTGTTCCGGGAAGGTCCGGTGGGGTCAGGCGGACAGACTCCCAGCTGGATGGAGGTACGGAGTGGGCGAACGAAAGGGAGCGCTCCAGATTACGTTTGATGCACCCGTGAAGAAGAAAATCTCCTTGAGACTAAGCGGAATTTCACGGACATCTCGCATCGCAAAGCACCGGGATCAAGAAAAGACCACGTTCCAAGCAGCATCACGTTGCAGAGCACCCCCAGGTGAACAGCGAGCCTCTTGCATTTTCGTATTCCAGGGGCTTAACCTTTCCGTATCCGTGCGGGCACTGCTCAATGGGAACCCGGAGATCTAGGCGGCGATTCAGATCAAGGAGCGACTCGACCTCACTGCACGCAGGGACCCCTTTGGACAGCGCAGCATCTCAGTTGTTGTTTATGGAGAGTGATCCTTTCATAGATGAAGTGAAGCATGTTCGCTCTGATGAGCCCTTCCCTCCAGGGAGGGATTTTTTTCCCCATTTGTGTTCCTTGAAGGAGCAAGGAATCACCAGGAAGAGGACGGTCTTGTCGCGAAATTCTTCAAATGCTTCGCGGAGAACTGAACCCTCTGTTGCTACTGGTATCTTCTCTGACTCGAGATACCAGTGATGTCCCTTTTCCTCTAAGCAAAACAAAAGTCCTGAGAACACTTCCGAAGGGAGGTGACCTATGCAGTCTGAACTGCTGGAGTCCGACCATTCTGGTGAACTCGGCCACCATGTTGCTTTCGGAACTGTGGGGGGCGTTCCTGCGAGGAGTGATGGACACCACTCGGCCATCACGTCGATCAGGAACTTCCACTGAAGCTCCTTAAACGCCTCGGCCTTCTGCCCACTTTAGTGGACTTTCTGCGCGCGACCTGGCACTCGGCGCCGACGACCGTCTTTGTCAGCGGTCGCCAATGCGCGTGATGTGCTGCTGAGGAGAGAAAATCAGCAGGGAGGCGCTCTGCTTTTCAGCTGATACTCTAAGTCGGTGCTGGAGGGTATGGGCTCACCTTGGAGTCCCTTCCGCCTCATTCCCCGTGCACGCCGGCCGTGGCAGCGTACGCCGACCAATTGCTGCTTCTGCAGCTCCGGTTCATCCTCAGGGACAGGGATAGGAGTGAACAAGCAGGAGCCTGCGGTCGTGACTACTGGATCGCCGTTTGCAGGGCTGGGTCCAGTTAAGCATCTCAGCAGTGAATGCCTGAAGTAATTGGGTGTTCCACTTAGGGACTTTCATGCACTCGAAGCTCGATCCGATCGTCTCAGGAAGATGAAGGTAAAGCTGACACTCCTACCGGTAGAAACTGCCTCCGGAGTAGGCCTTTATCCGGAATACCTATGCCGCCTTCTCCTCTTTCCTCCACTTTTTGTTTGCGTCCCTTCCGCAGAGGCAAGACGTCCTGCTCATCATTTCCTAAGAAAAACCAGATGGGATGCATTGAGGCAGCAGGTCCACCTCAAAGATATTTGTGTCTCCAAGAGAGATTCCCAATTTGGTGTTCTCATCGTACATGCGATGGAGAGGCAACTCCGATTCGAGTGGCTGGAGATCTACATCCGCTATTGAAGAAGCTATTGAAGAAACACTGGGGCAAAGCTACGGGAGAAATTACTTCACGAGCCAATATGAGTATAAGACTCGCCTCGGGATTTCTAGTGGGGATCTAGAGGTCGATGACCAGACCGACCCGTGAATGGACGGAAAATAAGCGAGCTGGTGGATGCACCGTCACTCCTCGATACCGGGCAAAGCGACTTCTTCGGTGGGGAGAACTCTCGAGTGTGCCTCCCGAGAAACCTGCGATCCCCCTTTTGCGTACGAGCACTCCGGTGTTTCCCTTGGGGATGTGCTGCCGTTCCCGCGCTCGGGTTTCCAGTGCAACCAGCGTCACACAGTAGCCTCACCGCACTCCTCCAGGGACGGGAACGTTGGATCGTTTCTTCACCGATTACTGGGCTGAGGCGCCGACTGTGTCGGTGGTTGCCTTCAGGTCTCCTGCTTTCAGATGACGCCTCCAAGAGGTTTCTGCGGAGATTCTTCTCGAGAGGCGGAGTCAGAAGGCGCCATGATTCCAACGAAGTGCTGCATCCGCGCGGACTCCACATCCTGTCGTGTGCAAGAGTCTGGGGCGCAGGGAAGGGAGGTCACCCCCGCCTGGGAGGCGCTAACACGAGGACTGCTGGGAGGTGGCCTCACCTGCAGGAAGAAGTCGAGTCAGAGGTCGCCGGCATTCAGCGCCGGTAATGAGCCAGTGGGAGTGTCCACTGCCGAAGATCCCTTTCCCTTTATTTATTGTTCCATTTCCTCACATTCCGGACTTCCTCAGAACCCAACCTGCTTGTCGCTGAACCCTCTCTCTGGACTTCATTTTTCCGATTTTGTTTTTAGAACTGTGCCAACCACTTGTTTGTTTTTATTCATCAAATAAAGGTCCCTGTGTGACCATCTCATCCCGGATGGCTGGACTATTCATAGCAAATAAATAAATAAACCGAAACAAAACAGCCGGACACCTACATGCGCCGGCCCGAACCCGAAGACACCGCCCTCGCAGGCAACAGGACGTGAGAAGAGAGGAGGAAGAGGAGCAGTCACAGTAAATAAGTCCAATGCACAGGGGATGGGAAGGATTGGCTTCACCGTTTTCCACCTGACTTCCATGGACCTGCATCGTGCCAGAAAGAGACCGAACGGTCGGCAGTTTTGGATCAGTCTGTCCACAAGCGTTGAAAGGCTCTCTCGTGCCTCGCCTCCCACATTGGACCGTTCCACCACTCTTCGCATGCAGGCGATGGTGATCACAAATGACTCACCATCACAGAGTATCGGCTACATTCCTTCTCCTTTTGGCAGCCTTTGTTGCTCGTAAGTGGTGGAGGATTGTCATCGACGAGGTGACCAGCGAGTCTGGAGACGTGGACTTCTCTCTAAAGAGATCTGCTGGGGCGGCGATCGTGGAACTTAGTGCTTTAGCGACACACTTACATCTCTAACGCAGCATCCGGCATTCCAGCAGCACTTGCCTGGGTGTCTTTGCCCTCTTGCGGAAGGGAATCCCTTGTGCGCTCTCTTTGCTAGAGCATGGTGGCTTCCTCAAGTGCACCAGCAAGATGGTGGTCTTCTGGTACAGGTGAAATAGGACGGAGGCATCGACGGGAAGGCACAAGATCTCGAAGCTCTATCAGGGGACTACCAGAGATTGCAATCAGCATGACTGGGTGAAAAAAACCAGACTGACTATTCCTGGAACAGACTCTCAGCCGAAACCTGACCTAGTGGTCAAGGCAGGAGGTGGACAACTCCATTGGAGATCAGGCGCCCGCTCTGCGTACTCAGCAAAGGCACCGAAAGAGTCTGGGTTTTCATGCTGATCTGGAATACGAGGAGTAAGATTGAGGTGCAGGCACGAAAGAGAAGAAAGAAAACTCCAGCCCTCTGCTTTGCAGCGTGCACCCGGAAATCATCCCCTGGAGACAAGAAGGAGAGTTCGCATCGAGGACTCCCTGTGCATTCCCTCTTCAAAGAGAGTGCCTGGTGAGAGCATCGATCCTTGGGATTTGTGAATCCGGCGAAGATGAAGCACCGAGACAACCGAAGATTCTGAAGAGACATGTGAAGCGAATCATGGAAGAATTGAGTGCGCTCTAGCAACCGATCCTCCCTGGATGCACATTAGAAGCATGAGATGAGTCTATAATCAGAACACCCTTGAGAATCCCGGTCTCTTCACGAAGGCCTGTGGAATAGGGAAGATGAGAAAATATAAGAGCCTTACCTATTTTAATGCTATCTATTCAAGGGATCCTTCTATGTGAAAGAGTCTAACGCGATTGTGAGGAGCCTCCGCGCTTGAAGTCGACGATGAAAACAAAATGAAGGAGACCTCAATACTGTGTGAGGATCCTTAGCGAAGACGAGAACTGAACCCTGTGGCCCCCGTGGGAGGCATAACCAAACCTGGCTCCACGAAACCTGTCGGCTCTTCTGTGTGCCGAGAATTCGAATAGATAAGTGAGCCTAGACGATCTACTGAGTCCTCTTCGCAGGATTCGTGGCTTGAGTCGATGTGCCCTTAGGGGTCTGAGGCGTTAGGGATGTCCAGCACTCGATGGAAACCCCACGGATTCCGGAGCGAATCGGCAAAGGCATAGAGGACGTTCCAACAAGAGGAAAATTGCGTCTCGTTCTTCCCTGATCAGGAAGTCGGTTGCCTAGCGAATCAATGCAGAACCTACCCCTCCTCCCAGAGGGAGAGTTTCAGTGGCTGAATTTCTCCCACCCTGTCACGTAGAGTCACTTAAAATGAGAAAGTGAGTGAACAAATTTTACAATGAGTGATGACCAGAGATCTTCCAGACTAGGACAACGGGATGTGCAACTCACTGGAGAAGCGGCTGGGGTGAGGAGGGACAGCCGACAGATAATTAAGGATGTCTGAATACAAATAAAACAGTTACTTGAGAAGTTGGTTCTTGTTAGGATCTTGGAGATGCTGAAGCACATCCAACGATTTTCGGATTGGATGCTGGATGGGAAAAGCCGTCACAAGATCTGGATGGCATCCGGAAACAAACTTACAAAATGCAGTGGGGTAGTCAGAACTCTCTGTGAAACCTTCAGCTGCGTGCATCCCACGGAGAAGAGCGCCTGGTTGCGCGGACTCATGGTCGCCGAGTTCGACTCCCAGCGATGGACCTGTCAAACAAACAGGGCCAGCCGATAGCCATCATAGACGAGGTTAAACACGTCCAAGCTGTGGGAAACCGTTCCTTCGAATTTTCTTATCCCTTTATGTAACAGAGAATTTTTCAAATACATAAAAATGTATGAATGAGGAAGAAAGGACACCATTCGTTCCCTGGAGCTCGCATGCGATTCTAGTGGAATTTTCTTCTACATTCCTGTTTAGGCTGTAGAGCGCCTTCCTACACTCCTTAGCTTGAAGGCGGCCACGGAGGCTCTTTCCTGGAGTTGCTGAGACACCTGCGTTCCACAGTTGGTCGACTCCATGCCTTCGCGGGTCCCACACAGTATCCTGAACCCAAAACGGGCAAGGGTTCGTCTTGAACGAAGAGGAGTTTCATCAGTGCTTTGGGGGTATCTTTTGAACGGAACAGGGTATCCGCTGGGCGTTGCCCAGTGCCTCCAACTGTACTGTGGAGATCCTTCTCGCATCTGCGGGAGAAGTTCCACTTCCCCACCCACCGCTCATTCTGCAGTTCGGGGAGCTTCAACCCATCGTCCTGCTGTCCCACTTCTGTCGGTGCTGAACGCGTGCTGCAAAACTCTGGGCCAAATGACTGCGTTTGCAGCGAAGTCTGTGTCCTGGACGCCGGCAGTGGAAGCTGACGACGCCGATGTGACCTCCCCCTCCATGCCGCGCAGCCTCTTAAGAAATTTCTCCAACTTATTCTCCGGGGAGCGGACCCGAGAGCCATCAGGACGAATTCGAAGGTCTTTCCTGTAAGGTGTGACGTGGAGACAGAAGCAGGATTGGACCTGCTTGGGCTCTTCCCTTGTGGGTAGCTCGGAGAAATATCTTGTCGTGTTCTTAGGAGACCTTCTAGTGAATTTCCTCCTCGGATCCCTCTTTCCTGTTTCCGTACCGCCATACGAGCCAACGCTCAAGAGGGACAGCCGCAGAACTGTGAAGCACTGCAAGTTCGGAGGTTCGCCTCAAAGGGGTGCCACATGAAGAGTGGAGGGCCGGGCGCTTTGATGCCAAGGAAAATGAAAATTCAAATTTGGGGCTCCACTTCATATTGGACAGCTGATGCTGCGTCATTCCCTGCCCCCACAACAGATCCTGTGGTGAGAGGATTGGTTGCAGAGGAATGGCATCCCGTCCACCTAGCAGCCGCGTACGACCTCATTGATTCCCTAGAGTTCTCCTAGATTGGGGCAGATTGTGATCCGCCAAAAACAACATCAGTGGATCTCCTGCCGCACTTCCTAACTGCAAAGCATAACGGCAGGAGGTAGTGGGCACCTGGATGTATGTCACGAGGACCGTCCCATCAGCTACCGGGAACAGTCTTGGATGTCACGAGATGGAACCAGGAGTTGTATTAGCCACTGTCCCTCGTGGAGAAGAAACGGCAGTTGTCAACCGGCAGATTCAAAGATTCTTCCCATTAACACACGAAAAAATGAACACAGAAAGAATTTCTGGAAGAAGTATGCAAAGTGAATACACTGTCCTCAGACTGGCAGTTGAGAAAGTCCATGATTTTCCTCTTTGTTCGTTGCTCACATTCTAAAACCCATTCTGTGGTTCTAATACCTCACCCGCGAGTGTCGGATGTTGCCACATATCATTTCCCTTTTTATTCTTTCTACTTGCCTCTTCTTAGTTTCAAGCTCTTTTCCGTTTGTTTCCTGATTTTGAGCTCGTCCTTTCCTGAATCCCAAGCTCCCAGTCCTCCCAGAACAGTGGCTCTTCCTGATGCAGATACTCCTTTACTGAGAAATGCTGAGCCAGCTTTCATCATCCTCTCTCTTTTCCTGGTATGACCGAGTCCTGTTGAAGTTTGGGAACGAATCAGGGATGGGTTCGCAGCGGCTACAGTAGCAGCAGTACGAAACCTCTAGGTAAGTGGTCGGCGGTCCAGCTGTACTGCGCGGCGACGCACGGATCCTGCGCGAAAGGTATGTAAACATTGCACTCTAGGCAATCGGGATTCCTTTTCTCTATTTGAGGAAAGGAATTCCTGTATTGCGGACGTGGCTGCCCTCAGGACAAGCAAAGACAGCTGCCTCCTGGCAGGATGGGAGTTCTCCTGTGCCACTGAGGGAGTGACCAAGCCCGGAGACTATGGAGGAGGGAGAGTGGGCTGGTCAACTTTGCCACCTCATGGTCTTAGACTGAGGGGCTGCTCCGGAGGGAAGAGCCCCTGACTGCTCCCCTAGGAAATTGCGGTCCCCACCTTTTGCGTGTAAGACACTTCGGTGAGAAACACCAGCTGGTACGTCATCTTCATTAGGATTTTCACGGTGCAAAGAGCGCCCAGGTCTCCGTTTCTGGGGGAGCTGCGCCATCGAACTGTTTCAGGTGATGGATGATCGGATGGTTTCCGCACCTGTTGTGGGACTGCGGTGCCTTCCAGGAACAGTGGCGGAGACTGGCTTTCACGCTGCTGTAGGACGCTGAGAGGACACCGGCGAGGATTTTACCTCGTTGGACTTCCTGCAGGCACCCCGATCGCTACGTTGAGTAGCGCGAGCACCGTCGTGGCAACCCATTTCACGCTGGAGCTATCCTTGTAGGGGCAGGAAATCACCAGCCTTCGTGGGAACTGCAGAGAGGTGGCCTCATTTGGGCGACTGAGCTGCAAATG